>JAVIWB010001490.1:1482696-2224044 GCA_031893035.1 Dermolepida albohirtum | reverse complement strand
ACTTCTGGTGCACCTACACCACCTGTGCCTAGTACTTTATTTCTTTCTGTGACGGTCGAAAGACCAGTCTCACTAAACTATTCACGAGAAATTCTAAAGGCGTGTTCAATACGTTCACCTGTAATCACCTAGTGACCATAAAATCAACCTCTGAGAAGTTTAATTTAAAATTGTTATAAAAGGGATATGCAAATAAATAAATTTTTAGTTTTACTTGCATTTTCTTATTCACATACACTAATTCGTAGTTCTTAAAAGTTTTGGAAAATTTTTCAAAATGCCGTTTCTTAATGTATACATAGTTCTGTATTTATGTACACATGATGATGTTATGTATACGTACACTATCGCTAATAAGTGTTTGGTCACTTGCATTTAACTCGCAAATTGTAACAAAAATCAAAATTGAAGTACTAATATCTTTTTATTATTTACGTATATGAAAAATATATATTTTTAGATCTACAATAAATTGTTGTATAATATATTTAACTAAATTTTAGACTCGTCTATATGACCTCCTTAATTTTTAATCACTGCTGCACACAATCGAGGCATTCTTTCGTTTAATTTTCGTAATGTGTCAGGGTTTATCTTACCCCATGCCTCTTGCAGGTTCTTCCACATATTAACAGCAGACGTGGGGGCCGATTTTCTCACCTCTCAGTCAAGTTCTTCCCACAGCAACTCGATGGGATTTAAATCGGGACTCTGGGGAGGCCACGCCATAACTTTTTTATTCCAATTTCTGCAAATATACCCGACATGGTTTGGAAGTGTGTTTCGGGTCATTATCTTGTTGAAAGATAAAATTCTGATCCGAAATTTTAATTCCAGAGGGGATTGCGTTTTCCTCTAATATGCATCTATACTGTTCTTTCTTTGATATACCTTCGATTTTTACGAGATCGCCCACATTTGATCCAGAAAAGCAACCCCATATCATAGCTAAACCTCTATCGTGCTTAACAGTAAGGGCTATGCATTCTTCCCGGGTACGCTCATCCACAGACCTCCTCATGAAAACACGTCTTCGTAAACCGAAAATCTCGAATTTGTATTCATCGGGCCACACTACTTTATGTGGTCAAATTTTGGTGATCGCGTGCCCACTTTAAACGCTTCTATTTGTTTTGCTTGCGTAGAAACGGCTCGCGCATTGCAATTCGACCATAACAACCGGCTTCTTTTAATCGCCGATTGACTTTGTAAACACTTATGCGTTTTCGACGAACAATATTCATTTCTGCTGTGATTTCTTGGGCTATTTTTCGTCTATTTCTCTTGCTTGTTATCACCATTGCAAGATATTCTGCCGAGGTTGTTGCCCTTGGTCTCCTTTTTCGAATTCTGCTCAATACACTTCCACATTCGCGGTGTTTTTTGATGATATAACCCACGGTGGACTATTTAATTTAAATTCTGTGGCAATTTCGCGGTTGCTTTTGCCAGTTTTATGGTATGCGATTATAAACGATTATGTTTCTACACTTAATTCTTTCCGTTTAGGAACTTCTAACCGAAACACATGATGTTATCACTATGAGCATCTCACAAAAACTAACTGCAATTTTGTCAAAATACCCAAGTATAAATACTAGTATACTTTACAATAACACCCTATCTTAAAGTAAAATCATAACAATCGAAAATTTTCAAGAATTGAGAGATGTAATCCTTTAAGTGCAATTATTCTACCTAGAGTTTTATTATTTATCATTCATTGTGAATAATAGGGTAATCGCATAATTATTTTTGAATAAGCTTTTGTAAATTTTAATGTTTACTATTAAACTATTTCTTACTACAGAAATAAATTTTATAATTACAACATTTCTATAGAAACTGTAATGAAACAAGGGTGCCTAAATACTTATGAGCGGTAGTGTGTATGTCTAGTCCTAATCTATAATTCGTACTTGTTGACTATCGACACAAAAAAAAAATTATTGTCCTATAACAAATAAAAAACAATTATTATTACTACTATTATTATCATTACTTTTTGTACTTTATTGATACAGCATTATCCAAACTTTTTAGCCTAAGGCTGACTCTCCCCCTAAGTTCTAAGATACTGAAACGCTTACCCCAGAAGTTCAAATAGAAACGATTGATTTGCATTGTAGCGTGTAGTGTATTAATGAAAAATGAAAGTCATCATTGCTGGAATTCTACACGTCTTTCACTCATACAGTTTGATCAGTTGCCTAAATTTGCTCGTGACTTTTCTCCCGCTTTTGACACTACTTATCATTCTGCAAAATGAGATATACAAAAATTATTTACTTATTTACAGACCGAAATTAACTGATGAGCGTTTGAAGTCGTTACAGCTACATAAATCTCATTAATCATAATTATAATATTTAATTTCGTTCTGTTCATTATCTATGTACATCTCTTATTGTACTTACTTACTTACTTAATCCTATAGACTCTTATAACTTTCGGTGTCAAGTCATGCTGGAGTCGAGTCCTCCGCTTCCCCTATCCATATCTCCCTCCACTTTCCTCTGTTGCTCGCCAAAGCCTTTATGTTCTCCCATCCTACTCCCCTCTTCTCCGCGGCCGCCGGCACTTCATCCCTCCACGTTCTTCTCGGTCTACCCCTCTTCCTCTTTCCAATCTCCCTGGCCTCAAACACCTGCCTAGTCAACCTCTCCTCGCCCCTTCTCATTATATGACCCAACCACCTTAGCTGACCCTGTTCTATCGTCATTTCTATTGGGATTATGTTTAAATTTTCCCTAAATACTTGGTTCCCAATTTTATCCATCCTCGTTTTCCCCTCTATTTTTCTCAGGAATCTCATCTCTGTGCTTGTAAGTCTACTCCTCTGCCTCTGTGTTGTTGTCCATGATTCGCACGCGTATGTCATTGACGGTTTTACAACTTTTCTAATTATTTCCGCTTTTACCTGTCTTGGTATTTTCTTCTTGCTTAGGAAGCTGTTCTTTATTCTGTTATATAACCTACCGGTCTTTGTTATTCTTTCATTTATTTCGTCGTCCAGGGTTCCTTCCTTGTTTATTATCACGCTTAAGTATGTGAATCTATCCACCTACTTTATTATCTCGCTATCTATCTGTATCCTGTGCTTCTCCTTCCGTGCTCCAATTATCATTGTTTTAGTTTCCTGTTTATTTATTTTCATATTTAGTTTCTTCAGTTCTTCGTTAATAATAGTAACATTTCTTTGCAGCTGTTTCTCTGTTCCCCCTATTATCACCATGTCATCCGCATAACATAGTTCCGTCAAGCGCACACAATCTACCAGTCTACATACCTCTACTCTGCTTAATTGCTTCATCTAGGACCAAGTTAAAAAGTAATGGGCTCAGAATGCATCCCTGTCTCAGTCCAATTTTGTTAGCAAATGATTTGGATTTTTCATTTCTTATTCTTATGTAACTCGCAGTTTTTTCGTAGTATTGTAAGTTTTTTAAATAAATCTTATATCATTAATTTCAGTTAAAATGTTCAGTTGCATTAGGCATCTCGGGCATTGCGTTTCTTAATTAGTGGTTAAATAAAAACATTTAATAATAATTATATATAAATATATAATTATTTCTTTATGATGGGAGATTAATGAAATTTATTACTACGCATCGTTAATTAAAATAACAGAAAGTATTTAAAAATTTCTGCTATGGAGAAGGACTCGAACCTCTATCTGCCGTTTTCTAGACGGCTGCCTTACCAATTAGGTCACTCGGCAGTATAACTGACTTTAATTAACGATGGCGTAGCAGAAAATAATAATTTCCATTAATTTCCCAACGCGAAGAACTTAGTTATATATTTATACATAATTATGAACATTAAAATAACCTGAGTGCGGGTTTTAAATACATATGAGATCTGTTTCCATAATGGGATTTATGATGTGTTAAAGGACTCGAAGTTAGAATGCCCGGTAGCCTAATTCTTAAGGGAGCCGTCTAGAAAACGGCAAATAGAGGTTCGAGTTCTTCTCCAGAGCAGAAATTTTTAATTAATTTCTGTGATTTCAATTATCGATGGCGCAGCAGAAAATAATTTTCAAAAACATTTGATGATCATTTTGTATGGTTTACTTACATTGTAAATTCTAAAATGTAATCAAAGTAAACTATTGTAAATTGAAGGTTCTCGAGGGCCGATGTTGGCCGGCCACAGGCCGTAGCTTGGAGAGATGAATATTTGAAGAAAGAATGTTTTTTATCTCATGACAACACGGAGGTTCCCAGAAGGAAGAAAAGTAGATATAAATCAAAAATAATCTGTAATTTTAACAATTTAGTTTCGTGTGTCTTTATATACCATTATTGGGTTTGCAATCTTACACAATATTTTAAATTTAATACATAATTTTGAAGTAAAAAAATTTATTATTCGGAATTCCTCCCTTATCGTTTAAAGTGAATGCGGAGAGTTGGGGATCTTAAGTCACACCAAGAGCGTCGGCGTAATAATAACTCACGGCTTGTCGATGCTTGCTGTAATCGACGCCAAGCTATTGGTAATAAACTAATAAAATAGAAAATAAGAAAGTAAAGAGTAATCCAGAAGATTAGAAATAAATTAAAAATCGATACAAGTACTACCCTCGTATATATAGATTATATAAATTAGTAAACTGTAAGTGCATTTATGAAGAAATCTGACAACTCGTCAGATTGAAGTGGAAAAAATTACAGAATGCAGGAGCTAATTACAGTTAGAACGGTGCTAGATACTGTCACGAAATTTACCGGTCAACATACGCGGTCTACGAGAAAAAACGAGCAACTCCTGGAAAGATCGCGTGATGGTTCGAAAAAATGTGCTATTATAGAATTTAATTCGTTAAATTAATGAAAAGCGACGTTTATTGCATTGTTAGCAAACATTTGAAGTATAATACAATTATTATAAAACATAGTTAGAAATAATTATCTGGAAACTAATTTATTTTGCCAAAAATCTATCTCTCTCATTTGTACGTTAAAAAACAATTTCATTAATTATTAATTACTTAATTATTTTGCAAATATCAAAATCAAGTTTCATAGCAGATGCTAACATATCTTTTCGATTTCAGGACTACCACCGCTTTGTTATATTCTTCATATGATTATCGAAATTACAATTCCTTTTATTTTAAAATTTAAAGCAAATTATCAAGCGTTAGTAACATATTCTCTTTGTTTCAGGTACCACAGACATTAATGGTAGACCTATCATACTCTGTTACTCGGAGTGTATTACCAGAACAAATTTGAATAAATACGAAATAGCGAAATTATTATTATACTACGCATCGATTACAAGGTGAGTACAATGCATAACAAAATTATTGTAGGCATTAAATTAGTGCCTGTATATTAAATATATTTAAAATCATTGTTGCACTATATGTGCAGTAACAATCAAATAAATAGCAATGGCAATTACGTAAACACAAAACTACGCAGAAGCTTTACATGCAACGTTTATAATCAATTACTAAATTATCAAACACTTAGATCATTCTTGAAAAAAAAAGTAATAAGGTTGTGAAGACAGTTGCAGATAAATATTTTTCAAATAAAACATGAAAATAAATAGTTTACAATAATGGCAATTTTGTATATTAGACAAAAAGGAAGTTTTAAAACAACATAATTTGTTTTTGTTAACAAAACATGTAATAGAATCAATATTTCGTATAATACCCATTATTTGCTATAACCTTTCAAATCATCTTAGCAACGGATCCACCAAATGGACGGAAATAAATCGGTTACATTTATTGGTTTATCTTTAGATAAAGCAACTTCCAAGTCTATCCATACATTTTCTCTGTGAACTTTGGAGAATTTCATTTTCGAAACCAAGTGATTGTACTTTGTACAGGTATTAAGAGAATAATCCTCGTTTATACAAACTTTAAAACGGGATTCCTTTCGAAACAAATCATCTAATGTTTGCAATCAAGCAGTCGAACCTACATTGGGCGATTTTCTGATGTCAGATCTATTGCGATTCTTATGTCTCCCTGAAATTCTCTTGAGTTCTTTGTATAAACTTGCTGAAGTAATACTTGATTAGGACTCTTTAAGTCTCTGCGTAAGTTTGGCCCTATTTCACCATTTTATGCATTTTAACCTTAAAAATTTCAATCACCTGGTCGGATACTCCTATCACCATTACCATATTGCCACTCTGTTACTGACTTTAATCCATTGGAGGATGTAAAAGCATGGATTATTATTAGTATTATACTGTTTCCTAATACGTCAGAAAGGCTTCGCATAAAAATATTGCCGCCAAAAAGTAATTGCAACAATAGTAAAAAAGATCCGTATCGTTTTTATCTACATATTTCTATTATTTAATTGTATTTTGAAATGCTTAAGCCATACTGATGTAACAAATCAACCTACACGTAATAGATAACATCTTCCTGTATTGCATTTGTTTATACACACCTTATAGCTTTTTGTACGTGTATTTGACAATTTAAATGAATTAATTAGACTAAAAATATAAAATCATGGTTAAAGGAAAATATGTCTGAATATAGTGTTGCGTATTTGGCAAGATAATTCTTTGGCCACAGTAAAATCAAACATTTAAAAAACAGAACAGTTTTCTCAAATTCTATTAACAATAAATGAATAGTTTTCATTTTCGTATTCTCAAAAATACTGTAAAATTTTCAAACACCCATAATTTCCATATTTTTCATACGATCGCCGCGAACTTTTCACCGAATTACAATATCCTTCAAGACATCTAAAATGAGTGTATTCCAAACCGTTTGGTCGTTATGACAGCTTCAATTTTTACAAAAATGTGTTTTTTTTGAGGAAACTCCAGTTTTTCGGCCATCACTTCGGAACCGGTCGTGGCAATTGTTTCGCGATTTCGAAAAATTTTTATTTCCCATTGTCAACCAGGAAACTACCCAAAGGTTTTCTAGTACTGTCAAGAAGATAGCGCGAACGATTTGCCACTGAAAATTAACAACTTCTCTTTCTGTTTTTTCCACGATTTCGTGTTCTTGGCGAATATCTCTGCAACTGAAAAAGATACGCCAAAGCGGTATTGTTTTTCACACTGACATTTATTCTTTTACGTTTATCACTCATTTGAAAGTTTTCATGAATATCTAATATCTCAACAACCGAAAAAGCTATTTTATTGTAGTTTCTAAATTCAAAATCAGAGCAACCTAACTTATTAACTCTTGATATCAGAACGGCGAAAATCCACATCTCGACTTTATGGATTGCCAGTATAGTTTAAGTTATGACGAGGTTAAAAATATTACAAAACCTTTATTAATGAAATTGGACAGGGAGGTGTTTGAGAACTCTCAAGAAGACTACGCGTCCAAGTGGCCGCTAAAAATTTACGATTTTTTTTCTCAGTTTTTTGCGCAATTTCATGCTTGGCGACGGTTTTTTAATGTTTTTGAATCCAAAAGAGATTCGCTCACACAATTTTGTTTTCTCTTACAAATATCTCTTAATTAATACTGATTACTACGATTTTTGCGTATCAAAGTCAGTAGCGCCAAATAATTCACTTGCTTATGTACACCTGTCGCATATTGTGAGTATTCTTATCCTATAACGCGCACTTTTCTCCACCGTTCGTTTGTTTTTTAGTTCGTGCGTGCATGCATATTGCCCACTATATGTCTCGTGACAATGGTAATGGCTAAAATTTATTGAAAACGCGTTATTTAGCAATTTTGAATTTTAATAATTTCTGCGTTTAGCAATAACATTTTTAAAATAATAAATAACGAAATATATAAATAAAGCAAAATGTAAATAATATTTTTTTAGGTACAGCGTGGTAAATGAAAATCAAATGCCAATATTTGTACTAGATTATTATGTACCAAGGCATCGATTGGTGTTTCCGTATGATTAAGTTTAAAAAAGACATATCGATTAGTTGCGCTAGTTAGAGAACAAATTTAATTTATTTCTTTCAAACTCAATATTTAAAATAATGGTTCTTATCTAAAGGAATTATTTTCAAGGAAAGGCTTGTTTTTTAACAAAATTACATAATAAAACCACATGTGAAGTTAGTTGTAACATAAGTGTGTGACAGCATTTAAAAGAGTGATTAACAGCAACAGGAAACACAGTCTTGTTAAAGTTATTCTATATGTATATTCGTTAATGGTAGAGATGCATGTATTTGGAGAGAGTGAGACTCAGCTTAACCTAACTATAACCGCGTTAAATTTGTTGCACTTAAATTGCCTTTATAAAAATGAACTGCACGCTGCTAATTTAAAGGCAACTAATTTAATTGTAATTATGAGAAATGGTTATTTACATCCGTCTTAATTGCATTAATTAATCTTTAAAGTATCTTCAGAAACTCTAAATATCCATTTTGTATCGATTAATAGCCTCGATTTGTATTTACCGGCGATGGATATCACGACAATAACTGACTCTGCAGCCAAAAGAATGTCAGTCTTTTACCGTTTAAGATGAATCTCCTATAACGATCGAACATTCGAGAACAGTGATCACCTGTCTTTCTGTATTTACATACAATCATTTCCCTCGATACACATAGAGTAAGTACACTTGCTTACGCACTCCATGCCTTTTTACCGCTAAGTGAAGCAAATTCTTAATTATAGGTAGACATATGCATAGCGTTCGTCCAACATCTCGTTTCAGGTCTTCGATATGTATTGGATTGCCGTAATTATAGTCTTCTTTAATATGTCTGCGGCAGCGAGATATCGGGTAATATTCTCGCAATTATTGGGCTGGAATTGAAGGGTTCGCCAGAACCTAGTTTTAAAAGACAACGAGACGATTTTAGAGAAAATACTTAGTTGTTTTGTTTTGCATTAATGTGCCAAAGGTTTCTGGAATTCACAGTAATTTCATTGTACGCTAATGCCATTAAAAATAAGGAAAAGACGTAGAAGCAAAATAAGTAATTATTCTGCTTTTTATTTAATCTATTTATTTAATTAAACTAAATGGGCAAACGAAAAACTTTAAGGTATTTTATAGCACTGTTAACATGAATCATAACACATTATTAATACGATGTACCTACCTTTTTCAGTGGACAAAATTAGTTACAATATTTTTGCTATAAAATGAACTACGAAGCTTATAATATCACTGATTGTTTAAGCAAACGTATAACACCCCTTTACTTTGCTCTTACTTTTCACGAATTAACGTGAATTGACACGAATTATCTAATTAAGTAAAACTCGTACACTAAATGTACTGTGATATATTTTGAAGAGATTTAATATACGCCAAGTAAAAAATAAATTTACGAGGGTGGTCCCATAAGTAGCCAGCCTGAACTAGAGATGGCGGTAGTTGTTTGTATTAGAAAGTACACAATCTATAAAGCATGTGATTCAAGTTTGAAGACGCCACATTGTTTAGTATTTGTTTGGCAGCCATCAATAGTGAACGTTTTCAGTGAATTTCTAAAAATGGAGAAAATTGATCATCGTTACGTGATACAATACTTTTATTTGAAAGGCCTCAGCCCAACCGATACAAAAGCTGAACTGGATCTAGTCTGGGTGAATCTGTTCCTTCGTTTACAACAGTGAAATATTGAGTAGCAGAGTTTAAACGAGGCCGTACGAGTTGCCAAGACGAGCATTGTAGTGGTCGACCAAATGAGGTAACGACTCCAAAAATGGTGAAGGAAATCCAAAAAGCGGTGGTTGGATGATCGTCGACTGAAATTGCGCGAGCTAGCAAACATAGTAGGCATTTCAAAAAGTGCGGTACATCGCATAATATCTGAAAATTTGGACGTGAGAAAGCTATGTCCAAGATGGGTGCCGCGACAGTGTGGTGAAGATATTTCAATTGAGTGTTTAGCGAAGTTTCACAGCAACAAAGCAGCATTTTTGCGCCATTTCCTAACCATGGGCGAAACATGGGTCTATCGTTTCACACCCGAGACGAAAGGTCAATCAAAACAATGGACTCAAAAGGGAGAACCGGCTCCAAACAAGGCGAAGACCATTTCATCTGCAGGCAAGGTCATAGCTTCGGTTTTTTTGGGATGCGCGTGGAATAATTTTCATTGACTTAACACTTAAACTTTAACATCCTTTTAAATTATTTATGCAGTGTACACATCTTTTAGGTGTTCACTGGTTGGGTGATGTTTAAATACTGATGGCTATCATTTTATGGTTGTAATTGATTGAAATTGGTCCCCAAAAAACACACCTCAGCTCAGCTTTGTATTCATTGATGCTTAAATAAATTAAAAATGGTAATAATTATCTGTACTCCACTTTTCTTCTTATATCAAAGCAAGCCAAAAAGGAGTTAATTTTCTATTCACACTTCATATAAAATACAATAAGATTCTTTAAATACACCGAAAAAATTATATAAGCAAGTTGATGAATTATTGGTACCTATTTAGGGACGTTTGTTTTACTATGCAAGCTAAATCAATTCGATAAATCAAAAAAATATTTACCAACTGAAACCTTACTATAACTATGGCAAGTTTCCCATTATATTTGCTTGTTTTCTGTTTAGCGTATTTTATATATTACTATAATAGATTACATATTACTCTAATAGAGTACCAATATCGAGTATAAACATCCATGTAGAGTTGGCATTGCAAAACGTTTAGTTAGCGGTGCGTATTTCAAAGAAGTGCAAGGGGTTTAACTGGTAATAAAGATTTGCCCTTTTAAATAGTGTTTCCAGTACGCAGAAGCATAAAGTGTATAAGATGGGTTAAATATTTGTAGCGTCAGATATGTCCAAATCCTATATATATGATAGCGTTTATTCTTCACGCCGGACACGGTGACATGAAGAAGCTGCTGGAATATACCTAATGCTGCACATATTTAACCGATCTTGTCCACTTCGTGTAATATTTGCACTTACAAAAAATTTATACCAAAGAAAATATGGAAACCAAAGAATAAATAAGCGTTTTACAAATAATGAAAGTACTATATTTTGTAATATGTCATACCATATTATTGAAAATATTATTTGTTATTATATTATTACAAAGTATAGTGGGTTTTTTTTTTATGAAATATTAAATATCATAAAATGACGACTCAAAGTATTGAAACGTTATATAAATAATACGTACACACATCAGCGAAATTATAATGATTAATTACATTAATTACTAAATACTTGCGATTCTTTAAATAACTTCTTTGAAGTAAACATTTGTTAACACTCTTTCAGTTGCTCAGTGTTACAACATTTCAACTTGCAGTGAATCTTTCCTTACTTATATAAACACAAACTTAGAAGACGATTGTGACTACTTCCTCATTTTCTCTTATTTTTTTCAGAGTTGTAAATGGATATTTAAGATGAACTATGCAGTAAGTCCTCCAGTACACATATTTACATTGTGAATGTTTTCGTGTTTTTGTGCAAGTTGATTTATTTTATTACTCGGTGTAGGTAGGCTCTCTGCGAAGCGTTCAGTAGTAAATCAGTTGTTATAACGTTAAGGTTATGTTTCATGTACCGGTTAGTTTCTCTCTAATACAATGGTGTTTTTTTCATGTTCGAATCAAAGAGATTTAACTATTACTAGTACTGCTAGAACTTTTCTCATGTTACATGAATGCCATCTACTTGGACGTGAGGGCAACTTTACGTGTACGTGCCGTATGAAAATTTTCTATTTTATTGAGAATGAAATATTTGAGCGTGACGTATGAGAAACTTTTCCACATTAAAAGTAAATGAACATCCAGTTATTAGTCTTATGTTGAAATTAACTCTCTTTCAAAGACTGCCGAAAGACACCTTACGAAATCTTTCCCGAAATAAAGAAACTTTTCTATAAGAGTCGAAATATTGCTAATAATAATAAGAAAGGATTTACATTATACTTATCTTTAAGAGTTAGACCGAAATTTTGCACTTATTACCCTGAGCGTAAAAAATAATAAAATTATTTCAACTGCTTGTGCTTTTTCCTCTAAAGCAGGTATGGGCAACCTTTGACATGTTGTGGGCCAAACTTTAATGTTTAGCGATAGATATCAGACATGACGTAATACGACAATGTCTTGCTGGCCGGATCAAATCTTACAGAGGGCCGGTGGTTGCCCACATATGCTCTAAAGGTTCTGCCACTCCAACGCTTCTAACACCATTAATAACTTCATAATGGTAAATTTTCAGAATAGCTTATTGCAATACACGAAGATGTTGGATTGACCAGAAAGTTCATGCAAATTTTATCGTCTAAATTTTTTTACCATCCGAAAATTTCATGAAGCATGTCATCAATCAATCACCATATCATGAGATCGAATGCAACATTAATATTCATCATAAATATATAATTTAGTATCTAAACAATTAGATTATTTACAATAATTTACACAAAAACATGTACTTTTGCATACGTTGTTCGTAAAATCGTATTATCAGATTTGCTACAGTTTAATTCTGTGCTATGCATTACATATGCTTCGAATGCCAAAGTTTTGTTTAGGTAACAAGTTACAAAAGCCAGCGAACACGAACTCGGCAGATATACACTCCGCGCAACATGAATAGGACCAACTGCATATATGACATTTGTAGTTGGTATAAACATGGTCGCGCGCTGGAATTGTTATTTTCGAAAATAAGAGGGTTGATAAAAAGATGTACGTAGGTACCAAATATAATTTTTGGAAAAGTCAGTGCAAATGTACGTTACTAATGACAATAAGTAGAGTAATTAAACGCCACTTGAATACGACCAATCTACAAAATAAAAGATTCGTTTGCAATAACAAAATACTTTATTGTTCAATAATGAGTACTTTTGCCATTATTTCTTATAACCTCAAATAGTCGAGATGGAATGGAATTATACAGGGTTCTCAAGTAGTCAACGGGAAGTTCCGCCCAACTTCGTTTCAGCGCCTGCTCTAGTTCGTCAGCGCAACTGAATTGGGTAGCATTGGAGTACAATTTACGCGACAACCATCCCCAAACATTTTCTATGATGTTCAGGTCGGGGGAGAGCGATGGCCAATCGAGAACCTCCATGCCTTGTTCTTAAAACCAGCGTCGAACAATGCGCGCGGTGTGAATACTGGCAGTATCCTATTGGAAAATAAATGGCCCACCTGCCATAACGTTGGAAAATTTGTCTTTCACCTGTTGCAGCAGCTGGACGTACTTTTCCGAATTCTGTCTGCCCTTCACTATTACTAAATCAACAGGTCCGTTATAGGAAACAGCTCCCCATACCATGACTGAACCAACATTGGCTCGCCTTCGTGACTGAATCACTTCATCTTTACGTAAATCGTGGAAATAATAAGAAAACCCATCCGGGCCATCTAAATTAAACTTCTTCTCGTCACTGAAAATAACAGTTTGCCATTCTCTTGTCCACCCCATTTTTGCTTGAGCAAACTGAAGACGTGCAGTGCGCTGAAATTCTCTTAAAGGAGACCGTCGTTTAATTTTCAAACGTTTTAAATGCGGACAGGTCTTCAGTAACTTCTGTACAGTTCTTACCGATGCATTCGTTCCAACGTTATTCGCGATTTGTCTTGCCGTTAATGCCGAATTCGATGCTTCGCGTAATATGGCTCGACGTTCTCTCTTAGTTGTAACGGATGTTGTTCGCCCTTTAAAACGTCTTCCATAATTCTCGGGATCCCTAATAAAATTGTTCACAACCTGGTGTGATCGACTTATTTTCTTTGCAGTAGCCCTTGAGGAATACCCTTCTTGATGGAACGCTTTAATTTTTCCAATTTCTTCCATACTTAAGCACTTCTGTCGTCCCATCGTTGCACAATACCCTTAATTACAGATGTTTGTTTATCCGGATACACGTTGTAACTCGACACTCATCCGGTAGCTTACTATTAAATACTGGTCGTGCATTTTATATGTATGTGGTACTTACGTCACCCAATGCATAACGTTAGGCACTATTGCGCAATAATGCGTATTATTTGCCATATCAGACCATTATAAACTTGCATTGTATTTTTAGTAAATGAATTGTTTTTCAAACCACCGAAAGCTTGCAACAAGTCGGGTGGTCCTATTCATGTTGCGCGGAGTGTATTGTCGTGTACATCGTATACCTTCTTATGGTACCTACTGTACATAGTCCGATTTTTACCATGTTTAATCTGATATATATATCTTAAACGTAACTATTATCAGGTGTATCGGTCTGTTGAACAAAGACTCAAACAATTTTAGTTCTCAATACTCTATGTTTCGCTGCCAAATCTTTGCAGCTTCCTCAGGAGTGTGAACTAAAAGGAGTCACACACTGACTAATTCAAAATAATCGTATAAATAACTTTCAATTTTAATTTTAAAATACATTGTAAACTAGAATAAAACTCAACCCAGTAAAATTAGTTTAACCTCAGGTTAAACTAATATTACTGGTCGATTATACAGTCCTTACTAAATATATCTTCAAATGCAGGAGCGTTGTTTCTTGTACGAGTATTTTATTGCTTACTCTTCATAGATTCAAAAAATGGGCTGCTCTGCGAAAATTAGATATTTTGAAAGCTGCCAAATAATTGGAATATTTCAAATACATTTCCCTCAACTGATTTATTATTTGTTTCAGTGTTAAGACGATATCCAAAGGATTTACGATACTAATTCTTTCGGAAACCGAAGACTACAATAAAGTTTTGGAAGTATTAGATAAAGCTGCCATTCTACTAGGAAACCATGTCCGAATAACACAAATATTAATATGGCGACCTGGTGTGGATTCTGAACATATTTCTTCTAGTCGAAATCAGGTAAGATAGTCAATGTAATAGTACCGCGTATTACGAAGGGAACTAGAAAAATTTTCTACCTAACAATGAAATAAAAACCTAAAAATATTGTCACTATCGAACTTATGTTATAACTGTTATTTTTATTTGAAAGTATATCACGAATATTTGTCAAATATAAACAAGAAATAAATAATAATGTATAATTGGCATGTATTAGTAAACATAAATTACCGCTGAAACTTGCCACGCCTCTACTAACCGTGGTTATTAGCTAAAGGAATAGTCATAAGTTAGGTCAGGTTCCAGTAATAAAAGTTTATTTCGAGGTGGAGAAACAAAAGCATCTATCGTCGCTTTTTGAGCATCTAGCCTCCTACACAATAACACTAAATGATCTAAGCTGTAATCTTGATCTACTCTAAACGACTTTGATAGAAAGAGTGCAACGAACTAAATTTCGAAAGGACAATTACACTTGAGCAAATCATATGAAAAATTTCCAACAACAATTTTGCCTTGAATTCATGGACGAATAGCATTAAAGCATCCGCATATGTTTTATGATTTTCTCTTGAAAATTTCCTACTTGCAAGGCATTCTTTTAGGTTTGGAAGAAGATGGGACAATCTGGCGAGTAAGGTGGGTGTGCCTAGAAATTAAAGCCTAGTTTGTTAATTATTGCCATAGTAAGAAACCATAGCACAAATAGGATGCGTTTAAAAGACTGGCATAATACCGCTAACCTTTTGGAAAGTAATCAACAGGAAGAATACATTTTGCATTCCAAAAATGGAAGTCATTACTTTTATGGTGATGAAACAACCACCGTCGTCTTTGGGGGAGAAGAATAACGATAACTGTTTAAGCCGTTGTTTTGTTTCGAGCGAATAATGATATCTCATTCATGGGCATAAATTGAAATCTGCTTTGTTCTATCAAAAACGTTAAAATGAAGGAGACATACAGTCTCATTATCAATATTTGTTGCTGAAAAATTCACGAAATACTACATTTAATTTTGAAATTATTCCAACAGTAATAAAATGAAGGAGACGAGCTTCCAAACCAACGCTTATCTCATTATCAATATTTGTTGCTGAAAAATCGTTCAAGAAATACTACATAATGACAATTTGAATTTTGAAATTATTCATACGTCGAAAATTTCGAGACGTTTTTTTAAATAGTCGTTAAAGGACACTAATAAACATAACGACCTAAACTTGGGCAGTTGTAATAGGAAAACAACTATCCATTCCGCCACAAGAACATTCTAAATAAATGTGCGCAATCTATCTGTCATCCCATGACATTTCAGCCCACCTTCGTATATATGTATCTATATAGATTTCTAAATCTCTTCTTCTTATTAGGGTTAAGTTTTAAACGTGTAGTCAGATTGTGTAAATTGCAGTAAAAGTAGGCTCAAGAAAATAGAAATTTGTGAAGATCATAGCTCAGTAACTTTCAAATATATTCAGGAGATTAGATTATGGTTAAGCGATTTTAATAACTTTGATCGAATCACTGTTGCATAAAGATTTGAAATAAGGCATGTAAATATCATAACCAAATATTATTAATAATGTTGACGATAGAAACGTAACACACGCACAAAAACGAATGTATGGAGTATATTGATGACGTATAAAGTTATTTATATTATCTACATTGCCCGTTTGTAGTAAGCACTGTAATCTGTTGTATATCTTAAACCAGAACCTTAAGTAATAGTCGCTGAGTTAGTTACTTAGTGCATACTTAGCAAATATTGATTCTAAAGTACCAACTACTAAATATTTTAATTATTTTAATGATCCCGTTCGTGTACAAACAGAATCATTATGGCACATTAATAATGCTTTCAAAATGACACGCTTTTCGAAAGGGTGTGACGGGAAACAAGCAATCTGATAAAGGCGCACAATACGTTCACAAGACATCGGGCGCCAACCATACATCCTATTCCAATGCAATTGAATAGCTCTGGCCGACTCATCGGAAAACGACCGTAATTGCAATCGTTTACCATTCTATTTATTCTTTGCATTATTATTGTTACATCGCATTTTAACAGATCATTCGGCACATTTCGTTTCACTCTAATTGAAATCTTCTCGTTCGAGTGTCCGCTGAACTGACGAGCAAATTCAAAGACATGTTCTGCAATTACAAGAGTGGCGTACGATTTATAATGGTTATCGTATTATAGAACGACATTCCACATTCGAGTGTATTTTACAAATGCTAGTTCGATATCTTGTGGTGATGTGCTATGTAGAGTTAATTTTAATTGAATATGAAATTTCATTATAAGTGCTTCTACCAAATACAGTTCTTCGAATAGCGGAAAGCTTGAGTTACATATTACATTTTATGTTCTTCTTTCATACAAAACAAGATTGTTAATGCAATAAAGTAATAATCAGCTAATTAACAATAATTACTATAAATTTTTGTAATAGACTTAATTGTAATAATAATATGCGTTTAGTGAAGTCAGAAAGCTTTACTTATAGCTACTGCCCATAATTTTCTTATATAATGGAAAATATTCTATATAATTGACAATAAAAAGTCGTGCCAGTTAGTATAACACCTACAAATATTATAAACCAATTTTAACCTCTTTAGATAGAAAATGAATAAGTAGACGGCACAGTAATTGTATCGTCCATAACAATTTCCGTCGGCTCCGCGACAACGCTATTTTCTTTGTTAACCGACAAGGTCAGAGATTATCTTCGTCAAGCTTAGCCACGTTCCATTGGAGGCTAGACGGAACGGAATCTTTCCCTGTCGAACAATCACTCGGTGTACTCCACGACGATATCTCGCATGATATCCGTCAGGGCCAGTACGATTGCAAGGTATAAATTTCTCTGTCATCTGGTATAGCCCACGTTTACTATGTTAAGGGCTGGTCTGGTGGCCATATCTATTATACGCTCTCCTTCTGGATTAGTATATTCCATACCCTACCCCACGTTGGCGTCTCCTCCTAGAATAATTGGTCCTTCCATGTTCCGCAGCTCGTCCAAGTTTTCCAGTTTACCTTGGAACTCTGTCACCCGGACGTTTGGTGTGAGATACCAGATTATTTTGATGATAGTGTCGTCTACACATCCCGCTCCCGGCGTTGTCGAGCACGGCCCTATACCACTCATCGCCACCCCTCTCCCGGTATTGTTCGTTAATAAGCAAGAGATTGATACCAATTTACAATTGGAGCGTTCCTATAAGGATACCGTCTTCTGTTAGGTTTTTGACGTATGTTCGCTTAGAGGATCTTAATTATGACCTCTTCTTTACTTATTCTAATGCTTTCTTAAATATTGAGGGCGCACTGGAACTCGAGATATGATTTTGCACGGCAAGTTCTCCCGAGCAGGAGAAGTATCACGTCCATAGCTTGTCCCTCTACAATTAATACAGAAGCCAACTGCTCTTCTGTCTGGGTCAGGGCGTGCTGACCTACCGCTGCTCGTAACCGAAGCCCCTAAAGCACCGAAAAACCTGCTCTTTTCCTCTTATTTGGATGTTTATCCAGCCGATCTTGAACGTTCCTCTCTCCAACAACCTAAGAGCTTGATACTGATTGAGTTTGCCGATTGCCATTTTCAAAGCACTACTGTTTGCGTCATCAGCTTCAGCTAGCCTTTTCTTGACTACGCATAGGACCTCTTCGATCGTTATTTCGATATCCAAGTTCTTTTCCCTTCTTATTACCGGGTGGGGTCGCGGGATCAGTCACAAGAGCATCTATAAAAGGGGGCCGTCCCATTCACTAGTTTTTGGTGTTCTCACTTAGTGATTATATATAATTTTTAATTCATCAGCGCTTTGGTTATAAAAGACAGGCCAAAAAAAATCAAGAATGAGTATACTTTTGTATCTTTGTATCCCACCTCGGCTTTCCAAGGCTCGACCTTCGCTCACCAGTCTCGGGATATGCGGACGGACTGGAAACTGGAATTGGCTGGTCTCTGACAACACGTCACAGCTCTTCAACGGCCAGGTTAACTTACATCAGCCTATTCCCCAATCGCGTGTTAAGATAATCCGAAACATAGGAAAGAAAATGTTGAGGACAGAGAGTAGCTGGAGTGACTGATTGTACCATTTCTGCATACGATAACGGTTTAACACATTTTAGCAGGTTCCTATATTATAATAATGAAATGTAAATATTACAACGTCTCCTAAGTTATCATAAACAATTATATATTGTAACATATCTAATTCGAAAACGGAAACTGACAGGCAACAGATATATCGAGAGCCAAGATAAAATAACCTAAACGTGTCTTCAATGTGCCTTCCGAAGCACTTATGTTCTTTTTTTTATAATACACATCTTTACGACAATATAGCGGGCAAATACAATTAGATAAAATACACATTTCCGCACTCTGCTGCATATATATACAATGTGTCGATGCTTTCAACGTCTGCACATTAAATGATTTCGTTTATACATTTCAGTAGTTTAAACTAGATCCATATAACTAAAATTTTTGCATTCAGTACCAATGCAGTTTAAAAATCGAAATAATTACCTAATAGTCATAAATTAATGCTCATTAATATACATAACTATTAATAAAAGATTCATGTAAAGTAAATTTTAATACAATTAATACCTTTCCACAATCATTTTCGTATTCCGTATACGTATTTCGACAACTAAGTTGTCATCAGCAGATAATTAGTCACAATGTTGCACATAGAACCACGGCAAAATCCTCAAGACAAAGACCTAGACTTATACCGTCGAATACCAAACACACATCAGTGTGATCATGGGATGATGGCAACTTAGTTGCCGAAATACGTACACTGCAGGCCATAAGTTTGGAATCAGTTCCAGTAAATTCATAAAAATTAAAATTTATCTATGTTACGTTCGTATTACTTTGATATAAGTACAAAGGATTATTCTTAAGTACATTATAAAGCTTTACATAAAAGATGTAGTTTTAAATGCATTAATAGTTGGAAAATAACCAGAGATTAAGGAAACTCTGCGTGCGGTATTATTTATTCGAGCAGGTAATATTTCTGCATAATGAACGATTACCTGGAATGGACAAATTTTATTGCAGACCCTTCCGCATAAACCTTTTGTAATTACATTTAGTTTTTATATTTATAAGTATTTATACATTTTGAAGTAATGAGAAATTTTAGTTGCTTCGTATCATTTAAAGTGTGTAGACACATAAAAGTGTGTAGAATCAGTAAACATCGTTTGATTATGGCGAAGAGAAAGCAGATATCGCTAGAAAAACTTGTAGAAATTATTAGTCATCATAATCGGGGAGATTCTATACGGGATATCGCGAAAAGAATGAAGATATCGTACAAAGGTGTACAAAATACAATTAAAAGATACCAGTCTACTGGAGGGTATACGGACAGAAAACGATCAGGAAGACCAAAAATTACAACTCCTGCAGAAGATCAGACAATTATATTGACGTCGAAAATAGATAGAAGATTAACGACCTCGCAAATCCGCGGTGAGTTTAACAGGGAGCGTGAAACTCGGATCTCTTTAACCACAGTAAAAAGGCGGCTCAGAGCGGCTGGACTGATGGGACGTGTAGCAGTTCGCAAACCGCTTCTACGTCCGCAAAATAAAATAAAAAGGCTACAATGGGCTAAGTTACACAAAGATTGGACAATAGAACAGTGGGAAAAAGTACTATGGACCGACGAATCAAAGTACGCGGTCTTCGGTTCCAGACGTCGGATATTTGTAAGAAGAACTGCTACGGAAAAAATGTTACCGCAATGTGTGGTGCCCACGGTAAAACATGGTGGCGATTCTGTAATGGTTTGAGGATGTTTTTCTTCGACTGGTGTAGGAGATCTGGTGAAAATCGACGGAGTTTCGAAAAAGGAGGGTTACAGACAGATTCTCGAACACAACGCTGTGCCCTCCGGTCTGAGATTACTTGGAGAAAACTTTATATTCATGCAAGACAACGACCCAAAACATTCTTCTCATTTATGTAGAGGATATCTCCAACAACAGGAAGCTGACGGTGTTTTACAAAAGATGGTTTGGCCGGCACAAGCGCCAGACCTCAATCCAATAGAGCTGTTGTGGGAAGAATTGGATAGAAAAGTGCGTGAAAAGTGTCCGACGTCCCAGACTCACATGTGGCAAGTTATACAAGATTCTTGGGCAAATATACCCAATGAAACCCTTACAAAATTAGTGTGTCGTTTATCGCGATTGTGTACTGCCGTCATTAAAGCAAAAGGAGGGTATTTCGATGAAAAGTCCGTTTAGTTGATAATAAAAATAAGTGGATGTAAATAAATAAAATTTGCTTTTTTTCCTGCTTATTTTATAATAAAACGTTTTGGTATATTAATATTGTTTTATTTTTACAATGTTTGTTAAAGCCACTACAATATTTTCATTATATTCAGAAGTGATTCCTAACTTATGCAAGTGATTCCAAACTTATGGCCTGCAGTGTACATATACAGAATACGAAAATTATTGCGGAATGGGGTTAATCCTATTTGGTTAAAAGTTATATGTCTTAAAAATATGATTTTTAAGAACTTTTAAAGCTTTTACGTTTGTATAATTGAAATTAATAAATAGAAGTAATAGAATAATAAAACTTTTAAATACGAATATTATAAGAAAAACCTCTGCAACAGTGCTTTCTAAAGATATCCAAAAAGGGCGAGTAAAAAAAGTCAGTATAAGAGAAATTTCCACTAGAAAATTTAATGGTCTTTTTACCTTTACCAAATGAAACATGTTTATTTCTATTTAAGAGTGGTATACAACACAATAATTAATGTATTAAATTCAGCTGTAAGTGAGCTTAATCCCTAGACCATAATATTCACAACGAGAAACAAAACAGGCATAAATGATCAATAAGATATTCCACCGCTAAAACTAAATAAGAAAACTAATTGGCGTAATTAAAGATTTTATGCTTTATGTGCGGCACTGTTTAAAACGAAATTAATTGTGAAATTAGATTCTAGTGAACGATTCTTAAAGTAAAAAAAAACTCGTGAAGTTACAATAAGCATTCATTCAAATGGTACACGTATCCAATGGTATTATTAGTTGGAATTAGTCGAATGTCTATTACAACTGACATTTCTAAGAATATGTGATACCATACATATTTCGTTGCCGGTAATTCGATGAAATTAAGTTATTCATTCTTTCTTTGCTGACAATTCGCCTTAGAGAACAATTGACTTGAACAAAATTGGCCGCGAGCTCAAAGTTTTTACTATATATTTTTGTTAATTTCAATTCTTAAAACTCGAGCATCACGCAAATAATATCGACGTAAATATTAATTATGTTTTTACTATGTACTTCACGTTACAGTATGTGTGTCTTAAACATACTTATCCTTTACGAACTACATACATATGTGCTTGTATATACAGAACCACGCAATTAAATTGGCGCCACTTTTAGAAATATTTAGAATTCTTTTTACACTAGCATTTTGGAACATATACAAAACCTTCTATTGTTCGCATAGCTTCACATTACTTATGTATGCGTAAAATTAAATACTTCCTCTTACTGAGGTCTTGCGCTGTTCTTGTTCAGAGTATCTATGAAACACTTGAAAATATAGCATCGACCTCGATGACTTCTTCCTGTACGTGATCTCGACTTAATAATTGTCTTTAGCCAGCTACTCACCATAAGTCTTTTACCATGTGCCAGGTATTTTTTAGCGTGTTACTCTTTTCACTACATCGGATGTTGTGTTTTGTACAATCCATTTGTTCCTATTCACAGCTCGCTTCGTAAGGCAATGAAGAATTATTACCACATTTTTTACTGATAAAGATTGTTATTCGAGAAAATTTGTCCTTTATTAGTCCGTACATTTTCTACATGATTTGGTCGAAATTATGACGACTAATCTAAGACTTGAACACGATTTTCTACAATGTCCATAGCGGTTCGTCATCTCAAAACCACATTTTCATAAATGCTAGTAGATGCCTGGAAAATATGAAGCATCTCATAGCTAAATACACTCTAGTATCTCCATATATGCAGGTCGGTCCGATGCTTAAGGAATTTTTGGATAATTTTTTAGCCAGATATTATCCATGCTGTGTGTTAATTAACGAATATACAAAGATACGTTTCACTGTGAAGATTATATGTTATATTATTCGCGGTTTAATTATCCCTGCGTTTACTTGTCCCTGCGTTTCCTAGTATGAAAAACTTTTTCATCTTACCTTGCTATTATTATTATATTATTATAAGAACATCATCTAATAAAACAAAAGCTGCTTGGTCAGTTATCCACAATAACCTTCCCCAAGTGAGAACCAACATATTTCCAGACTCCAATGAGCAACAGCTATGCGTAAAATTTAATGATTTCTTCACTTCTCTTGCTTTAAAGTTCACTCGCAATACCCTAGACGGCAAGGTCAACTGGAGGGAAGTTAGCTCTAATATGCAAACACCAGGCATGGCTTCATCTTTCTATATGTCGCCTGTCTCGGAGAATGATGTAACTGCTACAATAAATGGCTTGGGAAATCAGTCTTCAACCGGATATGACAATATTCCATCATTTGTAATAAAATGCGTCGCTACAGTAATTGCACCGGTGCTGACTTACCTCATAAATTTTTCGTTTGAAAAAGGAATATTTCCTACAGATCTAAAACTTTCGATTGTTCATCCCATATATAAAAAAGGCGATAAAAATCATTTAGAAAATTATAGGCCCATTAGTCTTTTAACAACCTTCTCAAAAATATTCGAACGTATTGTGAACAAGAGCCTAATGAGTTATCTAACTTATTTCAACTTGCTATCCCCTAGCCAGCATGGTTTTCGCAGTGAACGGGGTACCCATACGGCGCTCTTTGAGTACCTGAACACTATTTATTACTCGTTCGACATTGGCCTCCCCTGTATGGGGATATTCATTGACCTTTCGAGAGCATTTGACTTGGTTAATCACGATATTTTACTTTACAAGCAATCACGATATGGGATCAGGGGTACAGCTCACAAGTGGTTCGAGTCGTATCTCTCTGACCGTAGGCAGAGTGTTAGGGTCGGAACCTGTCAATCAGACTACATTAACCTCAACAGGGGTGTACCCCAGGGTTCAATCCTTGGACCAACACTATTTCTAGTTTATGTGAATGATCTGCCGAACATGCTTCAAAATGTGGAGCGTGTCGTTCTTTATGCAGATGATGTGAGTGTGGTTGTCAGGTCTTCTGAGGTGGCGGATCTTTGTGATCTGGCAAGCGACACTTTCACTAAAATTAGTGACTGGATGATGTTCAATGAGTTAAGCCTCAATAAGGAAAAAACCAAATTGGTTTACTTTCATAATAAAATTAAGCATTTACCTCATGTATTAATAAATAATGAGACCTTCCATTGCGTTTCTTCTGCGAGGATCCTGGGTCTGATTGTTAATGAAAACCTAAAGTGGGCCACTCATATTGATAGCGTGTGCAGTACCTTGGCTAAGGCGTGTTTCACCCTGAAGCTCCTCCGCAAAACGTGCAATCGGAGTACTCTATTAGCGTTCTATCACGCCAATTTCGTGTCTTCCATGAGATATGGGGTGATACACTGGGGTGTATCGCCGGAAGTAGTTAGAGTGTTTCATTTGCAGAAACGGGCCCTCAGAATCATCTTTGTGATGGGCTACAGGGACTCGTGCAGGGAACGCTTTAGAAAGGATTCGCTTCTGACTTTTTATGATATTTACATACTTGACCTTCTTTGCTTCGTGTTTAAGCACAAGGAGGCATTTTCGAATGGGAATGTAAAGCACAAATATGAAACAAGAACCGACCATTATCTACTACCTACTTCCCATTCTACTACTGTGTTCCAAAAAGGTACATATTTTATGGGCTGCAAACTGTATAATAACTTACCTCATAGTATTAAAAGTATCAATAACTTCCCCAATTTTAAAAACAATATTAAGCAGTACTTGCTTGAGATAAACTGTTACAGTTTAAATGACTTTTTATGTAGAAATTTGTAGTATTTCCTTTTCTTTTTAGTGACGTATTTCTAGCGTGTGGTATGTGTATTGTGTATGAGCTGCTATTTTTTGTATGTTCAGATAATATGTACATATACTTGGTTTTTGAAATAAAATATTATTATTATTATTATTATTATTGAACATTATTCCGGTACACCTCATAACGAATCGTCACGAAATACTATCTACGAGGCGTGTTCTTTAAGTAAGGACCCTTATATTGTATACACTAATAGATGGTGCGCGCACCTTGGGAACAACTCTGCTAAGTGGCAGCTGTGTAGGTTACCTGTACTGTGCAAGATTATTGAATTGCCCGCCCCGTTCGAGGTACGGTCAGTGATACGATTTTACCCTGCGAAAGCTACGCAGAGCGATTCAAAACAAAAGACGCGACATACTGACAGAGAGAATTTTGCTACCTCATGACAATGCAAGGCCTCACACAGCAAACTCAGATCCGAGCTTTATTGGGCTCTTTTGGCTGGGAAGTTTTGGACCACCCCACTATAGTACCGACCTCGCAACGAGCGATTTCCATCTTTTCCACTATCTCAAACATCATCTCGGCGGCAACCATTACAATGATGAAGAAGACGCGAAAACGGCTCTGACCTATTGGTTGTCGGAGCAAGCGTCAAGTTTCAATGAAGAGGGTATTCAAAATCTAGGTATAAGGTTTGATAAGTGTTTAAACAAACTTGGCAGCTATGTTGCAAAATACAGAAATGTATGTAGAATCTGACAATAAATTTGGTTTTTGAAAATTTTCTTTCTCTTCGTTTTTATTTTCAAATGCTAGGAAGGCAATCCAGCAAATCGTCAACACTATTATAAGTTACATCTGTTTTCTTGGAAAGTTTATTTTAAAAAATTAAAAATTAATTAAAATTATCCACATAGATATGTTCGTCTCTATTTAACAAAATGAAGTAGTAGTCAAATGAATTGAAAAACAAAAAGAATGCATCATTTTAATTGGAATAATAGCTCGTAATATCCATAGAATAAGTGGTTTTATTTTGCATACAAAAAGAGATAGCTAAACTAGTGTCTGGCATAAACACTGCCTTTAATGATCGTCTCGACCACAGCAATTACCAATGAATAAATGACCGTAAAGTGTATGTGTGAGAAATAGTAAAGGCATGTAAAATTCAACTATTGACAATTAGAATTGAACAGCGAACGAGATGGTACTGTAGGTATGTTTACAAGTACCAATAAAAGCCAATAGTGGATGTTGGTGAAATTTTTAACTGGTTTGACGAGGAACACACGCAATCCGAACAAGGTGTAATGTGCCGTATATAACAAAACAAGAAGAAAAGATAAAAAGTTATTTACTTTCAATGCAAGCGTCTTTTATGAATGGCCATCTATTATTTACTTTTGACCCGTGCGAGAAAAAGAAACCACGCTCGTTTACTTCGTCTATTTGTCTATCGACACCTGTGCATTCGAATACAATGGGCTTTTCAAGTATGATTAGCGTACATTCTCGGGTTATCTGGATTTTATTGCCGCGTGGACGTTTACCATAGAAGATAAAGAATGTGGCGTGTATAATAATGGGCGAAAAAGCAGAATAAATTATTGCTCGAATGGACATTTAATTGAGGTTAGTTATGGTATTATTTATTTCTATAGCTCCGTAACTGCTTTTCTAATACGTGCCATGGTAAATAATAAAAATGTGGGAAACATTGACACTTAAATTTATTATATAATCAGCAAATCGTTTGAAATTTAGAACACTTAACGCCTTAGTACAATAAATATGTACATACAGAATTCATTCAAAAATGTAATAAAGTACAAATACTTTGAAAACATTACTCGAGATGTGTATACCACATTATTTCAAAATTCTGTGTAAAAAAATACATATTTGTAAGAGATTTAAATTATGACATTGCAAAGAGGATAAGGTTAGTTTCTTATGCATTCGGGAAAATAAAACTTAAAAAATAATAATAATAATCCAGGCCTTCACAATCTCCATTAGTGTGACGCTATTTACAGGTGACTTTAGCAGACCATGAGCTATTATTACTTCCGCGCTCTTGGTGCGACTTCAGATCTTTGTTTTTCAGAATTCTCTTAAACAGGAAAGGAAAATTACAAGAAACCTTCCCGCACAGCAGGCCATAGGTCTCGAAACCAAGACCCCCGGCGTGATAAGTCTTATCATTCAGTTATCAGCAGATTGTATCTGTTAAATCTTACCCTTGGGATATATTGAAAATCCAAATACAAATAAAGCATCATACGCTAGAATTATGTGAATAACATTATAGTTATGGCACGATGTGACAGATAATTAAGTATAACATTAATTGTCAATGAGTTACAGCGACTATTCTGCTTATTATCTATCCAATTTAGTATTAAGTGCCCAACTAAGTTCTCGCTGTTTTTCAAGAAATGGCTCCAGTAGTAAGTGCTGATCGATTGTGACAACCAAAACGTCATAAACCAAGCTTAGACATATGGTAAATAAATCGCTTTGTCACATTAATGATTTTGTTTTTGCGTCATATACCTTTGGTTGTATGAAAATGTCCGATTTTATGCCATATAATCATCATTTGCGGGAAGTGTTGCTTTTCTTCTTTCATTTGAAGAAAATGGCGGCTGAAGCGCATCGAAAGCTTCAAAAAGTTTACGGAGATGCTGCTCTAAGTGAAACAACGTGCCGTGATTGGTTCCGTCGCTTCAAAGAAGGTGATTTCGATGTTGACGACCGTTCGCGTGAAGGAAGACCAAAAACCTTCGAAGACGCTGAATTGGAGGCATTGCTCGATGAGGATCCGTGCCAAACGCAAAAAGAGCTTCCGCCAAGCCATTTCCCAGCGATTGCATGCGTTGGGAATGATTCAAAGACAAGGAACTTGAGTTCCTTATGATTTGACGCCAAGACACGTTGAGCGTCGTTTTTTCACCTGTGAGCAACTGCTCCAGCGACAAAAAAGGAAGGGTTTTCTACAGGTGATGAAAAATGGATTCATTACAGCAACACAAAGAGAACAAAATCATTGGGGACTGTCGGGTCATGCTTCTACGTCGTCGGTTCGGCCGAACATTCACGCTGCGAAGGTTTTGCTGTGTATTTGGTGGGACCAGGGCGGTGTTATTTATTATGAAATCTTGAAACCGAACGAAACCATCACTGGGGAACGGTATCGGTCTCAATTGACGCGATTGAGCCAAACACTGCGCGAAAAGCGGCCACAATACGAGCAGAGGCACGAAAAAGTGATTCTACAGCATGACAACGCTCGGCCTCGCGTTGCCAAACCTGTTAAAACCTACTTAAAAACGCTCAAATGGGAGGTCCTACCCCACCCGCCATATACCCCAGATATTGTGCCGTCCGACTATTACTTGTTCCCTTCGATGGCACATGGTCTGGCTAATCAGCAGTTCCGCTCATATGAAGATATCTCAAAATGGCTTGATTCGTGAATAGCCTCAAAAGACGAACACTTCTACCGTGACAGTATTCGAGCTCTGCCAGAAAGATGGGAAAAAGTTGTCGCTAGCGATGGACAATATTTTGAATGATTCATATGTAAACATTTTTTCTCAATAAAGTTGCATTTTCATCAAAAAAACAGCGAGAACTTAGTTGCGCACCTAATATAAGAAAATTTTCTGGAAGTTTGTGACTATTCACCGAATAACAGAGGTAGTCTAATGTGTTAGTAAGACTTTTGAACTCAATGCTTCAAACTCATCACGATTAAAAAAGCATCCAATGATTGCGCACAATTTTTGATCGTATTCAAAATTAGGAACTGCAGGTAAAGAATGCACTAATAGGTAAACTTATTTGGTATCACTAGAAAGCACAGCAAATTTTCTTTAAAGAAATAGTTAAAGAATAAGTACACCACAGTCCAGAATTCATTCGTTTATTTTAAATTTTATTACTTAGGTTAAATCAGAAAATATATTTACTTCTTTTTAGGATTTAAATCAAGTTTTAATGTTTGTATTGCCTTTTTCTTGAGAAACTTCAATTTTCGTTTGTTGTCAAGTAGATTTAATTGTTCGCTCTCAGTTATCATGTTACTCAACAACTTTGATAGTACTGCACTGGTAGTGGCAATTTGCTGAACTATGGAAAAGAAAATAACGCTATCTAACACATCTTATGCAGTATTATTGGAGCAGTATCAAATAAATTCTTGAAATTCCTCTGCATTTTCGTATATTAAAATGTTGAGAAAATATACATATATAGCTATATTATACAATACTTGTAGTGGCATAGTTAATACGAATAATAACAGCACCATATGCCATCGTAACCTAGATATTATGCGACTACTTGCTGCTATCTTCTTTTATTTACTTTTCATTTTCTATTTATTATTACATTACTTCTAAACTCCTCGTATCTTTTTTTATTTAACCTACTAGTTTCGTTCTACTCTTTTTTTGTTGGGCATGTCCATCCTAATACAACCCTTACAACGGCTCCTTCTTTTTCATGCACTCTACGTTACACATTCATCGTTATCATCCATCAGTGTAAATTGGGATAATGTATACATATATATATATATATATATATACATATATATACTTAGATTAGCGTAAGAAAGAACTAAATGATCTCATAATTGTGCCAAACTAGAGACGATCTAAAGCTAATTTCAGAATCAGAGCAGCTTTAGATGGTATAAAAAATAGTGATAATTTCACTATTGTTGACGTTGAGATCAAAGTGGTTAGAAATTAAAAAAACTTCATTTCATTTTCAAGCGTTTGGCAACTAAAAAAAAAGCGGGAAGTTCTCTTCCTTTCTTTCCAATATAGCTTTATAATCTTCATCATCAATTTTTTTTCGTGGCGAATTCCAAATTGAGTCGTAAGGTATTTCAACTTGGCACGACAACACGAATGAGGGTCTGCCCTTAGTTTTTGTAAAGTTTTCCATGGCTTCGTTACTATTTCTCTTTTTGGCGTAAAAGGAGGAGGCAGTGTTTATTTTAGTTTTCGTCGAAATTAAAGGTTCTCTTACCACCGTACGCTACAGATGCCATCAATTTAATACTCTAAAAAAGTTCCAGCAAAAGCCGGAATTCAATTATGTTCTAAAAGAATTCAATTTTCATTTTATACACTTAATTTTTCTTTTAAGAATTCAAACTTATTTTAAAAGATAACATATTAATACAACACGCCTTTAGCGAAACATGAAAACATACTGACGTGATTTATTACGTTCTTTCCTCTAAAGTCTTTGATGGAGTTACTTTGGTCATAAGTGTGAAACGCATTAATTTAATGTAGATCATTCCTGCACATTCACATATTTAATTCTTTGTTTTCCAATGGTCTTATTCTGATGAAATTAATTGAATTCAGTTAATCTACAACTAACTAAGTGGATCGGCAAAGATCGGAAGAGATGGCGGTGTTAGGCAGAATAAATTTGCTCAGATTGATTGTAATTCTAATGAATACATGCATTTCAATAACAGCTTATTCAATGCAGCATTTTTAAGTGACGATTACACGCAAGCAAGCGTGTATTGGGAACAAAATTATTAATAATCGGGACGAAATCGAGCACAGTGAGACAATAATAGCTACAATATAAGTACAAAGTTAATAGTATTTAAAAAAACTGTTTTTTATTATGTTTTCAATTTCTTAATCCACATCAAATCCAATAGAATTTTATATTAATTTTATGACATTAACAAAATTTTGTGAGAACAAAACAAATGAATGGTTTTGTAGTATTTTAATATTTAAGAAGACAAAAAAGTTCATAGAAAATATGTCTTTTGTTTTAGGTGGTCGTCATATCAGACGAATCAAATCTGACGAATTTCATAACAAAAGATCAAGCGCCCGCAAGTTGTGGTGGCAATTGCAATCACGACCAACTGGAATGGGTGGAATTTTTCAAGCAGTTGGAGCCGTTCTTGGCCACCTGCAGGGCCGCAGGCAGAGCACTCCTGTCCGCCTTGTCCCAGCTCAGGAATGAAGATATCCCAACTCAGGTCACGAGGAGATTTCTTAATCACCAGTGCAGGTCAGTGCAAAAATCTTTCGCGCACATAAATCATGAATACTCATACGTCGACGTTCTCTACCAAAGAGTTAATGATATGCACTACACACGGTCTGTTTGGTATACTTTTAACGGTTCATTTAAAATAAAAGCTGTTGGCATTGATTTTTACGGCAACCGTGTATGTGAGTATCAGATGACAGAAATCATGTACATACATCAGGTTATGTAAACTATCCTTTCTAATATTACTCGAATTTTTCCTTTCCAACTGAGGGAATGTGCGTTTCTCTAACCTTTATGCTAGCACCTGTCTGGTCAAGCATAAATCATACAATGGGAACTTACAGATCTGTTCGTAACTCTCATAAATTCATTCTCGTAATATCTTTAGAAGTAAGTATTAAAGGTATAAATTTGTAATAGATTTACTCTAAGGATAATTTATTAAATAAACTTTGTTACACATACATAACTTTGCCACATGAGCGAATACTACTGAATCTTAAGGGAAATGACATTACACAGTCTGTCGCATAGAGAACTGAAGTTTTTTAAAATAAAAACAAAGGCTTCCCATTTTGGTAAAATTTATTTATTTTATTCAAAGTAGTCGCCTTCAGCTTCAACACAACCTTTTGCACGCTCAATTAATACGTCGAATGAATTTTTAAATTCATCTTTAGAGACGTCCTTCAAGATTGCTGTCGATGTCTTTTTAATGGTTTCGACGTTGGCATAACGCTGTTCTTTCATCGGCAAATGTGGCTTGGAGAATAGATAGAAATCACAGAGGGTCAAATCCGGTGAATTGTTGATGGTTAAAATGCCATTTGTAGTTAGAAAATCAGTGATAAATATCGAGCGATGAGATTGTACATTATCACGTAACAAACACCAGTTACCATTTTCACGATATAGAGAGCGCACACAACGCTTCATAACACCAAGACAAAATACAGAATTGACTGTTTAACTAGTTGGTACAAACTCTTTGTGAGCTATGCCTTTCGAATCATAAAAACAAATTAACATTGTCGTCACTTTTGACTTCTCCAAACGGCTTTTTTTCGGTTCTTCTTCGCTTGGATGCTTACATTCAGGGCTTTGACGCTTGGTCTTTGAATCATATTGAAAACACCACGTCTCATCGCCAGTTACAATAGAATACCTGAACTTTTCGTCCTTTTTTTGAGTCTTTAATCAAGTCTGTACAATGTTGAATTCAGTTAGCTTGTACGGCACAAACACTTCCCAAATCTTTCTCAGTCCCAAATACTGTGATGAGTTGAATCTTTGGAAACATTTAATTCCATTCCCACGTATCGCAATGGGGATTTCGGCTCATTTCTGATAAATTCAGGCACGAGGTCGATGTTACTTTCTGAAACCACAGATTTTCTTGCACCAGGACGTTCGTCGCCATTTGTGTCTGTACAATCGTCTTTAAATCTTTTATACCACTCATACACACTCGTATGTGATAAACACGCAGCACCATACACTTGTTTCACCAAATCAACCCCTTAAGTAAACAATTTACTAAGTTTAAAACAGAATTGACATTTGTTCTTCGTTAAAAATTCATTTTTCAACCAATGCCAAATATACACTGATACTTTATGCGCAATTTCTCCGCTTTCAATATAGCAAATGTCATGTTATTATGTCATAACATTGATGAAGGATCTTACGGTACCGGCGCATATATTTTTTAACAGATGGCGCCACTAAAAATTATTATTTTAAAAAAGTTTCATTTTATCTGCTACGGACTGTATAAACACATTCAGCCCCTAGATACAAATACATATATACATGTCGCTATACTAACTGAACCTGTTAAAGTTTATGATGCATTATCTTTTTGGTTACATTCTAGCGATTAGGTATATGTACGCTCAATTAAAGTAATTACATCCAATATTGGGTTTTATTTGACAAATCTTCCGACCCTCGGTTCTTGGTACTAGTAACTGTTGTAAAGATGATTACTGTTAACAGGTAACATGTTGCCTATTTTCATTTGCAACATGGATGGATTTATTGGATATAAGTAACAAATCATTAAAAAATAATTTCAGAAAAATTTATTATAAAACTTTACTAAAATAGGTTGGCTATTGCCGCCTGATGAAAAATTTATTTCCAACTTTAACGTAATTAGAGTTATTGAATGTTCTATCCTAAAAGTCGCAAAAACGTGTTTGTTTTCCCAAGCAATTTAAAAAAGTGCCCCCTTCTAAATCAATCTTATAATCAAGTAGATATTCAATACACCCATTCAAAACAAGTCGTAAATGTACTTGTATTAGCCAACTTTTTCAACTTATTTGTTTCTTACACATATAATCCCGTCTTTCCTATTATTACAGTTAGAGGTAATCCTACAGGTTTTTCATTCCTTTCGAACCAGTGCATATTCCTTGGAAACTTCTATTTTAAGTTTCTTTTTGATAAAAATATTGATATTTCCGTATACCGTGTTCTTATGAGTTTTCCATGCTTTTGCATCCTATTAACTACCGCTTCTTATATTCGTTTCATCAGTTTCGGATTAACCGTTCCTATAATCTATACGAACTACACAAGCTGATTGATTGAAAACCTCTGCTAGAGGGATTACAGATACTGCACTACTTATTTTTATAAAAATTTTAGTATAAACATAAAGACTCATATTCCATTCAAATAAAATACTTTTGGGATGGATGCATTTCCGGTTAAAAGGATACATTTTTGATTGCACATACAAATTCTAGAAAATTTTCCCTCTACTTAAATTCAACAATGCCGGAGATATTAGTTTTACATCATCATTACTGTTATTGCTGAAGCTATTTTGGCACTGAAAAGAATGATATTTGCAGCGTAAGTAGGCGTCCCTCAAGCTCTTTACCCTGATACTTTTATTTTTGACAAATTTTGTACAGGTTGGTCATAAAGCGGTTTCCAGTACGTGTAACTTTAAATCACAAAAAGTTTTTTCTTTCAAATACAATACCACATATTCTTTTTCGTATTCAAAATTTACTTCTACATCATGGCGTAGTAGCATTCCCCAAACCTATATTCAGTCCTTTCTTGTTATAAAAGTTTTTCCTTGATTTTAGTAGAATGAGTCTCAAATTACAAAGGAAATGCAATAACCATGGAAATGAAAGATAATTGTAAATGGTAAAGGTAATAATGTAAACAATTAGTATTTACAATTTTTGTTACATGGTTTATTCCTAGCACCCAAAATGAAAGACGAAAAAACGTGAAATTATATTTGAAAGAAAAGTTTTAGTGATTTAAATTTGCACCTACTCGAGGCTACTCTATAAACACCCTCTTTAAGAATTATCAAAAATAAAAGCGTCAGAGTAAACCTCGAGGTTTCGTTTACTCAAGTGGCAAAATAAAATAGGAGAATTACTCAAATATTCATATTTTCAATCAAAAATTATTGCAATTTGTGGCTCATTCTTTCCAAATAAGCGGAAAGCTCTTTGTAATAGACAAAGGATTAAAGATAGGTACTGGGGATGTTATTGCGTGCTGACAGAAGTAAATTCTGCATTAAAATATAAAAAATTCATAAAATTATATTTGAAAGAAAAGAGTTTTAGTGATTTAAATTTGCACCTACCCGAGACTACTTTATGAACACCCTGTTTAAGATTTATCAAAACCGAAAGCATTAGGGCAAAGCTTGAGGGGTCTTTTACTCGTGCTGCAAAATAAAAAATATTTGTTCTACATAATTGATTATCCGTTGTAATAAAGTGGTACAAACATAAATGCTGAAAATATTTTTCTATTACGGAATGGAAGTTAAAACATGCATCTCTTGTAAACATACAGGACGTATTCTGTTCCTACAAACAGTAGTTCTCAACCTCAACGATTGCATCTATGAAATTCTATGTCATTTACCAGATTCATTAAACTTAATTTCAAGAGATTTTAAATGAATTGGTTAAATGATATTTGTGGCTTTATTAGACGTCGAATAGATGGAAATTTTTTATTGCACGGAAATCGTTTTCTGGGAATTAAATTCTTTTCAATTTTACTCGTCACAGTCAGTACTTTATGTACATCAAACTAATAATTAGTTTCTAAATTAAATTAATAAAGCGATCGATGCTATTATATTTCTGTCGCTTGAAAAAATATACACGTTCTCATATAATAAAGATAAAGAACAGAATAAGAAGTAGATAAACTATGTAAACTAAATGGACATGACAGGTATTTAATTTTTGTACTGAAATCATATACAAATACAAATTTTACTAATAAAATATGGAATGATTACCATAAATATACTTATAACCAAATAAGAAAGCTATTGTTAGAGACATATCTCATTTCCCTCTCTAGCGTATATTTACTTGCTCATAATTGACTATCCAAACAGCTTTTTCCAAAAGGCAAGAAGATTATTAAAAACACAATAGTAAAACTTGGTAAATAACAGCAGTAGTAATAAATCAAAATGAGTAAATTATACCGAAGAATTTCACTTAAAATGCACTTTTACGTGACATTTAGTGAGTATCTTCTAAATCGAGGTTAACTACTTAAAAAAATCTCAAACACGTTTGAAAAGATTTATAAACCGGGAGAAATTCTCTCTTATCCCATGTGCTCACAGAATTATCATAAATAAGTTATCTTATCTCAGTACACAGAATTCCAGTTCCTGGACTGTATTCACTTATATTGCCTAATTCACACAGCGATTAAATACACAAAACGCACAATAACATCATGAATAATTCAAGATGAAAATGTACATACGTAGTTACATAGAGATTAGTACTTGAACTTGTTTGCCGTAATAATATTCCTTAACGTAAATATTTTATTTCAGGCAAATAACGAAGGCCATTCAGTTAGATGTTGTACAGAAATTAAGAAAAGACGGTCACACTACACTTACGAGTTTGGAAGAGAGAACTCAGTGGTTAAGCGGTAGTAAAGATGTGAAAACAGCAGCCGCGTTCGCAGCTGAGTCGTTCTCGAGTGTTAACAGGGTCGCTAAAAGACTCGAACAATTAGCACAGGAGAGGAGAGAAAGACTTAAAGAATTGGCAAGGCTGAGATCGTTACAAGATGAAGTCGAAGAGGTATGTCAATAATAATATAATTTTGTATTACCGCATTTAGTTAATTTCTACAAAAAAAATAATTTTTATACAATAAGTAGAAATATTTTCTGATTAAAAGTACATATGTTCTAATTACTAAATTGTAATTTATAGAATCAGAAATATTAGTAGGTAATAAAAACTCCTTACCACACTGTATTTAGACAACTAAGTTGTTATCCTCAGTAAGAAGGAAATACAGTGTTGAAACACGAACTTTCAGTATAATATACAGAGAAATATTGTTCGTATTACCTATGCAATTTGAATTTATGTATATCAATTCCGATGTCCCTCCAAATATGGCGATACACTTGGCAGAATTAGGACGCAAGAATATATTTTTGCTTTACAATCGCTTAGAATTATAATTTAAGACATTCTAGTATCAGTTTTATAGAGATAGAAATTTATTTTTGCTTCTGGAGGTATCTTTTTTTATAAAAAAAACTTCCTATTTTTTTGATTTTATGAAGTATTTGTGTTCTATCCCAATTTTAGAAAGTTTCATAGTGCTGAAAGAACTCACTATCTGCTAATTACTTATAGTTATATTTTTCTTGCTATTTATTTGAACTTTATATGTAGTAACAATTGAAGGGTTTTATGAATAGTTTTGTATAGAAAGAAGAAACACATAAAGAGCTACTGATATTTTATATCTGTATGGAATTCACAAGCGATCGTGTGCGAAGACCTAACTCGCACAGCGCACGCTCGAATTCTCCTAATTCCCTCGATTTCCCACAATCTAATTAATCCGACCACTCCATAGCTTTTTTATACTTTTAGTAATAGACAAAATGAACTAAATTTTCCGGTATACTCCTTTCTACTTAGAAATAGAAATAGTATGGATTGATATATTATTGTTCTGGCTGGAAGAAGTCAAGTCAAACCACGAGATACCTTGCAGATAAATTAAATAGATAATATACCCAGAACAAGGCATATATCTTCACATCATTGGTAAAATTAAATAACTCCATTTTAGATTTCTAAATATTAAGTAAAGTTAATATTGTTTTCCTTCAAAACCAAATTGGGTTTATTATCCCAAAACTTATTCTCTTGCAATGTTCTAACATCTGTTCATTTATTTAAAGCTATGATAAATATGATATTGGATATTATCGCCGATTCCCACACTGTTCAGTTACCCTTTAACAGAAATAAATCCAACCAAAGCACTTCTAATTTTTTTGTCATCAAATTAAGAACTCGGATTAGAAATTTGAATATGGATTAAGTATTTACAGTTTAGCAATATTTACAAACGTATATAATATATGAAAGGCTAAGAAGTACATTTAAATCTAAACAATACTTCCTTCTAATAATACTTTTCTCTGACATACAAACGCCTGGAATTTGATTTACCCCTTTTGACATCGTATATTTGCATTATTACCTAATCCCAATCATCCGATGTAAGATAAGTCTCTCCAGACTATGGCATGTGTCTTTAATTTGAATGGTTACAATATGATTTGTTAGAATTGTCTTCAAGTTATTTATTCACGGTATACGCAAACAGCTTTCTTTGGCTGCACTTGCTAAATCTCTATTTTCAGGAGATCTTTTCGTCCATATATTTCGCCTCTCTGCGTTTCTATACTTGCTTCGCTCCTTTCTTTATCGGCTTACCTGATTTTGTACTTTATTCTTCAATTTTACCTCAAATATCAACCTTTCTACTCTATATCAAATACCGAATAATTTCCTTTCGTCAATCTTTGTGAGAACTAAAACTTTCGCTTCGCAACAAAAGTCTAACAAGGTGAATTTATCGAAAGTTGTTGCATTAGAACATCAAGGATTTTGTCTGTAAAGGTAATTTCAATTTAGATTGGATAGCAAATGATACGGTTTCTAATCTATAGCATTCTTCGATTCATAAATCCAATTATCTCTTCCAGATCTAATCCCATGTTCCTGGCGTATGCATGTACTTCATTACGAATTCTAGTTTTGTTTTCGAATTTGTTCATTGTTACAGGTGGTTAAGTTCGTTATTATGTGAACCTCACAATAATTTATATTTAAACCAATTCCCTGTACTATGTTCCACAATTTTTATGTCGTCTTCATTTCGATATTTGTTCTTTTCCGTCCACATTTATGCCTTCATATTTCCAGATACATATGCTATCAAAAAAGTTTTCAAAATTCTACCTTTGTTGCAAGCAACATGATGAAGTTTTGCTTTAAAATATAAATGTCTATTTCTTGCAGTACATTAGTAGCACCTGAAAACAGCTCTTATACAATTGATTTAAGGCAGAGCAATTTTGTACAATCATATGCAAGAATAAACAGTTTGTACACTAACTCAGATAATTATTATTATCCGAGTCGATTACTAAAAACATAAACTTATATTCTATAGTTATATTACGATATTTTAGTTAATCAGTTCGTTCCACAAGCTCTGCAAAGCGTTTGGTTTGACAAAAAATGCCTGAAATTGAACCATCAAGTCTAACATTACATAATCTCAGTTTGATAAATACCAGCTTTCGAATATGCTCGAGACGAATTTTCAGATCGAAACCAAGACCGTTTTCACATGTTATTGTTGTGCATAACCGATTTCTGGTCTCTAAGTATTTATTATTTTAAAAAACTGATAATTTTCCTTATATTTAAGCATGTCACAAATGTTTGGGCGCGCCGTCAATTGAACTTATTCGAGGTCATGAGAAACCCAAATATTTAACTTGCTGGCGTATTCTAACTTTCCCATTTGGTCGAGATTCTTTAAGTGTTTGATGTGAACGTTACTGCAATCTCTCGTATCGTGGGTTGCTCAATTTCTTTTTAATACTAGAAATTTCAATTGTCATATGGCACAGCATAGATGTGAATGACTCAGAAAAATGAGCTAGTACCATGTGTTGCAAAAATACGAATAACCCAAACGGAAAATTGTTTCTTTCGAAGATAAAATCCAGAAGTAGAATATTTCCAAACAAAGAACAGACTATGCACATTTCGAATGCTAATATGATTTGCATCATTGGTAGCTATAGCGAAATTATTTTCTTGATGCAAATACAATTGAATAAATAATGCCTATTTATGCAAGCATGGGCGACAAATAAATGCTTGTGGTCAAAAAAGAGATCTTCAGTTCCGTTGTTGAAATGAAACTAGCCACACAAAATATTTCTAAATACATTTTCATTTTGCGATGTGCTTTGGGGAAGATATTTTATGTTCTTGTGGATTAAAAAGTTTCTTAAAATTAAACAATGGATAGGTATCTACTGCTATTGAAGTATTAATGATATTCAGTACAATTCATTCACATGTTAATATAACGAACGATAATTCACCTAATTAAAATGCAATAGTTATTATAGTTACTAATCAATTCATCTTCATTTCATTCAAAAGCACACAATCATAGTAATTAAAATAATTGAGCCTGACGTGAATGTACATATTTCAAAGTCTTTGCTACTTAAACCTATATACATACAATGTAAAACCACAGTGCAACTATTTGCACCGATATCTCTATAAATAAACATTACTCGTTCCTTTATCGTATTTATTATTTGCTATCGAGTTTTTATCCGGAAGATAAGACGAATAGGAAATATATGATAATTTTTTTATTAACATTCTCAGTTCATTCATCAAGTGGGACAGGTTCATCGAACTGAAGGCTTTCTTAGTACTTGTAGGAATTAGATGGATGAAACAGAACATTCCCGAAGCAATCATTGTATTGGCATACTTGCTTATTTGAAGAAGCGTGTTTTCATCTATTTTATCGCTTCTTCGAATAAACACGTGCGTGCAAAATCATCATAGATCTTGGTAAATATTGAGTTAAACAAAATGTGCTAATAGACAACTAAGTCTTGTGGACATTATTTTATTAGGGTCAAAGAAATGTAATATTTGTCTGCCTGTTTAATATTAAAAGATTTTAATAAATTGATATAGTATGATATGGCACATGTTTTGAACTATTTCGCTATTAACAAGAGCATATCGTTTGTTCGTGTAGTTTTAGAACACGATATCACGAAAAAATAAAAACTACGTTTGAGATAATAATAGCTGTAAAGTTTTTGTAAGTGGAAACATGTAAATAAGTATTTTAAGTCAAAATAGCTTGGAATTCTTAGAAAAATGATAAAGAATTTTTGAGAAATATGGATCGTGATCAAAAAAGATTTTCAAAGAAACTACTTCATGATAGAAGGAAGATAAAGTGTTCTAAAATACTGAGGATATAATTAAGTGAAATGAAAGAGTGGACCTAGCATTTCAGGAAAAAAAAGGCAGATATGTGGAAACTGGAAGCTAGTAGGTTGAGATAACATCAGTTAAGTGGGAATAGGCAAATTCTCAGAAAAAATGATAAATATATCTGCTTCTGAGCTTCCGGGCTGGAACCGCGTCACTTGTATATCTGCCGACGTTTCGTACCCATTTGTATGGGACATTTTCAGGGCTGAACTACTGCGCTGAAACCGAACAAACAGCCGAAGCGTCGGCACATATACAAGTGACGTGGTTCCAGCCCGGAAGCCCCGAAGCAGATAGCATGGACCACGACCGCGGAAATCTACGTACCTGATTAAATGAGAAAATATAAATCATGACCATAAAGATGACTTTCAAGGAAACTACATCCTAGCAGAAGAAATGAAAATGTTCTAGAATACTGAGGATAAAATTAAGTGGAATGAAAGAGTAGACCAAGCATTTCCAGCAATCTTAAAAGCAGATATTTGGATACTGAAGGCTAGTAGTAAATTTAGATAATCTCAGTTAAGTGAGAATAGATAACCAAAAAAATAGTTTGAAATTCTCAGAAAAATTATAAAAAATTTATGGCAAAATATGGATCACGATAAGAAAGGTGCTTTTCAAAAAAACTATATCATGATAGAAGAAAGAAACGCTCCAGAATCCTGAGGATATAATTAAGTGGAATTAAAGAGTAGACCAAGCATTTCAGGAAATCTTGAAGGTAGATATTTGGAAACTGGAAGCTAATAGGTTTAGATAACATCAATTAAGCGAAAATAGGTAAGCAAAGGAAATTGTTTTGAAATTCTCAGAAAAATCAATGTATGAGTAAATATGGATCGTGATCAGAAAGATGCTTTTCAAAGAAACTACATCCTGATAAACGAAATGAAAATGTTTTAGAATTCTGAGAATATAAATAAGTGAAACAAAAGGGTAGACCAAACATTTTAGAAAATCTTATAGGTAGATATTTGAGAAACTGGAAGCTAGTAGATTTAGATAACATCAGTTAAATGAGAGTGTCGGCGTCATGAATTTGTTTAAGTTTTAAAGGAGGAACTTAACCGGCTATTAATTGTTCGACCCTTTTGAAATGTTCTCAGCCCATCGATGACTGAAAAAAGTTCAAAAGGGTCACGACGTTTATATGGAACAATTAATAACCTGTCAAATTAAGGTTCAAATATGTTTCTTTTCGGCAGCGAATTGGTCTAGCTGCGTACTTGACAACAGGCGAAACGATTTGTATTGTAGTGTATTAACTGCCCGAAGATCTATTCCTAAAAGTAGAATAATTACACTATAGAGTAAGAACATTTATTGTTATGTATTACCCTGTTGCAGATTAGGTACCTGCGCACCTTTATAAACGAGAGCAATAAAATGTTTGTGAATCTGTTAATCTGTGAATCATATCAAATTTTAGATTCTCTTTGTCTCTCTTTATGTTATGAAGTGTACCAGAGTGTTTCAATAATATTGCGGTAAATTTCACAATCTGAATTTGTGGGTGAAATTTTAAATTTCTAATGTCCTTCGGTATACGAAAAATAAAATAGTAGGAAGAAACAAATTGGAAGAGAAACATTATTAAAAACAGATCTGTGTTCATACTCAAAAATCGCAATAATACAAAAAGTGTTACGGTGCACAGTCGCTAATTAAGAAAAATTTGCCGTCAACATCGAGTGTCGTGGTATTCATAAAATCGACTAGACAGATGAACGATTTTTTATAAATGCAGCACTAAAAATCGGCAAGCGTCAACTAGAGAGCTGCTTAATATACTACAACAGCATAATATAAACCTATGTAATTGCACATTTCCATTACTATTATGCGATACAAAAACACGTTCACGGTGGGCAAAAATGCATCCAGTACGAGTATATACACATATTTGAAAATTGGAAGAAAGTACATAAAAACAAATTTCGTCCTTAGATAATCATTTTGAGTTTATCAATAAATTCAATTTTGCTAGTCTCATAATTTTTGCGATAGCCTATAGACAGAAAATGTCCATTTCGTCAGATGAAGACCCAAGGAACGTTACAGTGATGAAGCTGTGTAGAAAAAAATTAAATATCCAGCAAGCATCATGATTTGATGTTCTATATTTTGCAGAGGGGACAATGAGTCAATATAAAAAAGTTATTTACACGGTAATTTTACCCTTTGTGGACCCTCTACATGAAGAAGAAAAACCATACGCCTCCGTGCAGAATGGGGCAACGTGCCATACATCGAAATTGATGAAGAATTCGTTCGAAGCGCATAGCATATCTGACTCACCAAAAATGAGTATCGTAAAAAGCATCATATGCAAATGTTCCAATCCAACAATTGCAATTTTAAAAGAAAAAATTTGTAAGAGTTAGCAATATAATGCAAAACTAAAACAAGTAATAAAAACTCATATTTACAGCATGACAGAAAAGATTAAACCCGTTATCAAAGCGAAAACAGGTTTGACAAATAATTGAATGAAAAATGCTTTCTAAGGTCCAATAAACATTTTTTATTAGAAATATCTGTACACATTTTTTACATTTCAAATGAATAGTAAAGTCCCAAAATTCTAATTCAATTACCAGTGATTGTATATGGAACTCAGTATACGAGGTATGGCAATTAAATAACGAGACTGCACTCCTTCCGTCACGTAGAGTATCATGCGAGGCTGTAATTGGAATGTTATTGACCTTAATACTTTCCAAGCAACAACCCGTAGTTTCGTCTCTGTCTGCTTTAGTTTATTTTCGAGCTTTAATTGTAGAATACATTGTTATTTATTAGTGCCGTGATAATAGTTGACATAAAAATCGAGCAGCGAAGTAACCTGAAATTCCTTGTCAAAATAAAAAAATCATCAATAGAACGTTTACAAATGTTAAAGGAGTTGTTTGGTGATAATATTATTTCACGCGCGCGAGCTTTTGAATAGCACAAACGGTTTTCTGACGGTCGAAATTAAAAACGATACTGATCGCTTTTCATGACTGAGCGTGTCTGAGGGTGAAACCGTTAATCAGATATGCAGCCAAGAAGTCTTGATCAAGTTGAGAGAAAGAGGAAGAAAAGACCGGATTTGTGAAAGAATGATTTGAGGATTCTACACTACAATGATAATGACAATGCACCAGCTCACAGAGCCCTATCTGTGAAGCAATTTTTAGCGCACAAGTGCATTGCTGTTCTTGATCATCCTCCGTATTCGCCAGATCTCGCACAATATGACTTCTACTTGTTCTCAAAAGTGAATAGTTCTATTGAAGGGAGTACATTTACAGTCTTTTGAAGATGTAAAAATAAAAACGACAGATTTGTTGAAGAGGCTGACAACTTATGAACTACAGCAATGGCAGACAAGTATACAGCGGTGTATAGATAGGGCAGGAGAGTATGTTGAAGGGGATAAAAGTTAAATATAAGTTTATTAGCAATAAATAACATTCCTCACACCAGTCTCGTTATTTAATTACCACACCTTGTATATGTATCCAAATAAAACAGATCCATAGTAATTTTCATTGCTTCTATAATTAATACTTGCATGATTGCGGGAAAACTAATCTGCACAAACAAATATGGAATAATAGTTGCGTGTATATTGGATTTACAGATATGAAGATAATTAACTGTAATACAGCCTCCAAGGTTATTAAAATTAACCACATTCCTTGTTTCTGTTTCATAATGCATTTTTCAATATGTCACTAAGTTAAGCAAAAGAATTGCAAAATGAAGTTGCTGGCGACATTAATTTTGTGTGTAAATACACAAACACACCTTATTAGTCAATAAATTAAAGAATTTAATTAGTCTTAACGTCATATTCACTTAACCAAATACGGTGTAAATGTATTATTATTATTGAACATTTAATAATTTAACCGAGCCACTGCCGATGAACGTCCAGTCTGCATCTATGTTTACAGATGTTGAAATAAAAAGTGAAAGAAAGGGAGGCTGGAATGAGAATTATGACCGGATTATAATTAATCCAGAACTGATTTCTTATTAAGGTGTTTTATTAATGGTGCTAGTAGCTGTGCTAATAATCGTAATTACAATACTTAAATTACAATTAATTGTAGATTTTGTTTTATAAAGCATACTGCGTGATTTCAAAAAGTTGATCGATATTTTACCAAACAGTGTCATAAAAGTTAGCAAATGTATACAAAAATGAAGTCCTCCTGTATAGTTTTGAATTTATCTTTATTAGACAGATTTATATATATCATGTTTTGGGAAACACAATATTATATAAAACTTTGAGGATAAACTCTATTGCTTTGTATTTTGCCTGGATATACGCAACCGTACATATATACATAATTTAATCATAAAATGTAGATATATTTAAGTGCTAATATAAGTTATATTTTACTTTACATCAAAATAACCACTTTTGCCTTCATGTTAGCCTTGCAAATGTGCAGCATACGGTCCACTAATTGTTGAAGATAGTCTCTTATATTGTTTCGAACATTTTTAAGGCTGTCCAAAAAGCTACTGAGTAAAGTTTTATATACCTCACTCCCACAGCAGTTCAAAACGATTAGAGTCTGAACTTTGAGGAGAACACATTATCCAACTCAGAAGTCTTTCTTCCAATTAACTCCCAAAAAAGTTTTATATTATTTTGGTGATATGTTTGGAGTCGTAATCTTGTTGGCAAACCAATTCCTCGCCCATTAGATCGCGTTCTGTTGGAATTTCTTGTTCCTGCAATTCATACAGATACATATTTTCGTAATTCTTTCTGTTATTTGGGCGAATTTCCTGACGTGACCACGGCCAAATCATAACCTCATACCATAACATTACCCCACAGTGTTTAACAATTTTCACTGTATATTGATTAAACAGCCTTTTAGCCACGCGACGGCAGAGAAACGTGTTGAGTTTGTTGCTATGAATCTCAAACTTTAAATCGTCTAACTATAGAACTTATTTCCACTGTTCATTTGTCAAATTTTGTGGATATTTGCCCTGCTTATAAATCTCCTTTGCTTATGTTGCGCGAAAAGATGTGATTTTTTTGCAGTTACTCAGCCTTTCAGTGCAGCTTTTGCTAACCGCTGTTTAACTGTTAGTATGCCAACTGTTTTGTGATGGATAAACATTAAATTCCGCGTCGATATACGGGGTCGTAAGTCGCCGATTTCTTAAACATAATACTCTGCTATACTTTCCTTCACTGTCTGCAGCTATTCTTGGCCATCCGCTGCGTCTGTGATAGCAAAGTTGACCAGTTTCTTATACTCTTCTAACAGTTTATCGTACGTAATATTGTGAAATTTTTAGCCATCGCACGATTTCCTTTTCGGAAAGTTTCATTTCATGCATAGTTAGATGATGATCTTTCTTAAAATTAATTGATTTCTCTTTTTCATTTCACAATATCTAGCCTAAAATTTAATATGAATGAAAGTTCAAGAGAGTTTCTTCACAATACCAGGTTCATAAACTAATGACCCAAAATAGCTGAGGTGAATACAAACCAAACATTTTAGAGCAAATAAAAGTATAAATTCGGATTATAAATAGAACAATATCTAATCAAGACAGTACGGAGATTATCCGCCTGCTGCTTATGACCATATGGCCCTATTTCCAAGAAACTAGTCTCTTTCAAAATAAAAGAAATAAAAATTTACAAATACTATTCCTATTTGTTCAAAATTATGTATTTACCTCTAAAATATTAGTTTTCTAAGTAAAATTGTTAGTATAACACTATCATCTATTATTTTCATAGTAAATTCTTAACTTTAATTAATACGAATAAACTTAAGAACGGTAGTTGTATCTCAGGCCTTTAATAAGGTATGCTATCCCGGTCTTCCATCTCCATTTCCACTTGCAAAATCCAAACTTTCGTCATCTTGGTACATACACTAGCATCTACCCAGTCCGGGCAAGAATCTCACAAAAAATACTAGGGTCCATCCTTTACACAATCTTTGTTTTCTTCAGAACACTAAGCCAGTCTCAATCATTATTTCGATTATTACCTGATTTCGTGCCCAAAATGATGTATCCATGCTTTAATTAAAATTTTCGCATCTTAACTTCGCTGTACTGGGGGATGAAATGGGTTCTAGTGTACATTTATGGATCATAGTTAAAAAATGCGGCATCCATCTCGCACATAATTTTTTCATTCCCAATTCATTATGCTAAATCGAAACTGCTGATCCATTTGAAATGTGTAGAGCTTCTGTTACTTCGCCTAATTTTGTTTGAAATTTTGGAATATAGGAATATACCAGTTCGGTCACGTTTAAACACAGACATACTTCGTTTTATAATTGCAATTGATGGACATAGGTCGCCATAAACAAACTCTTGCTCGGCTTCGATTTAATCGTTTGCTTTGTTCTTCAAAAATTAGCACTTCTGATCGATTATTGTTTCAAACAAGTTAAAAATAGTTCATTCCTATGATCGGATTATCAAGATTTTTTATTAGCGCTTCTCTCTTTCGACAGGCTCACGAATTATTGATCTGCCCTCGTATAATAATACACACATACATATAGTTGAACATTATCTAACCTCTACCGGCATATACAAATATTTAATATTTACTAGAGAGTAGACATATGTATGTACCCACATAACACGCTTGAAAAATTATGTCAGGTCTTCTCGCCATATCAGAAAAACAACAGTTATTCTAGGTAGCTCCACATGTTGGCGGCAGATATATAAGCGTTTTTTGTACGCCACAAAATCTCGTGGTTATCATAGTCAATATTTGAAAGCGTAATTAACATCTAAATATTTATAATGGGGAATTTTTCCAAATTTTTCCGAGCGCAGTTTGTGGGTTACTAACTAAAAAATAATCACGTGTATCGCAGGAGAGTTAATTAGTAGGCGAATTGACTTTGAACACAAATTTACTCTCCTGGAAACGAATAATTAATAAGACAAGCTGGGAACTTCAGAATGGCACATTTTTGTTCTGTCACGATTGCTGATACAATGGATCGAGTGTGGTACTTTCAGGGGACACAAGGACACTAAATATATTGCATTTCAAACGTGACTAAAAATAGACTATTGTTTATTCATGTGAATCCAGACCAGGCATTACAGTTTTTTGTGTGGTTCGTTCGCGTATGGATACCAATAATTCTTCTCTGCTATGTTGTTTTTTTTTTACTTTATTAACGGAAAGTGATGCTTTTACTTTAACATCAGGTGAGATTACAGCAAAATTATATTCTATTTGAAGGAAGTCATTTTCACATTGTTACATAATTTATAATATATTAATGGTCGAAAATGATCACGTAGAAAATTATCGCACTATTCTGGTTTTGTTTATAATAGTAATAGAAAATCGCGTTACATTCGAACAACTACTAAATAATATATTAAATAACGTGCAAGTCGTATGTACGTGCAAATGTTTCTTAACCGAATAATAGTTATTATTTACGGCTACCTGTTAGTAAATTATATTAGCATTTATATAACGTTATAATCATTATGCATTTCAATAATTATATATCAGTTAATAACGATTCTTCTGTATGTGTGTAGCGTGTAGAAACACTACATGATTTTCTAATTTATACATTATATAATTATGATTTATGCTTTTTAAATTTAATTTTCTATAACGCACTTACAAAAATAAGTTTAATTTATAGCTTCGCGTTTCTAATTATATACAATATTTCATTTATGTATTTTATGTGTATTTTTTAATTTTTTAATTTCGAGAATGGTAATTGTTTAATAATTATTTCTTTGTTCTGAAAATAATTTAAAATATATGCGTATAATTGTATGGTAAGCAATACTTTATTTGATTAAGATATTCACAAATTTAAATCTTCAAGTACTTATAGTTACTCGCAAAAAATAATATAAAATTGAATATTTGTAACAGTTTTTGTTTACATATTTCTTTATCATTATTTGTAATATATTTTAAAATACACTACCGTTCAGAAGTATTTGGACACCTATGTATTTATTATTTATATATAAAGGTTCTTTCGTCAAGCGCTTCCCATCTTTAAATTTTAATAAAATAAAGTGTGTGTGAGACATCATCGAAATTTTTTATTCGTTTGAAAGGCCTATCAATTCCATTATGTATGGAATATGATATCGTGCAAATGTCCGTCGCGGCTTCGCTGGGTGGTGCACATCCGAAATGTCCAATTTTCCATGACTGTGGTGCATAAATCAGGCTGAATTTGACCGGTGGTATGGGTTATTTTGGCTTTGAAGGGCGCTGTGGTTAGTGGCTTATTCGCATAGACCTGCGACTTAAGAAAACCATACAAGAAAAAGCCTAACTGGGTCAAATAGCACTATCTCGGTGGCCAATTTACATCATCTCCACGTGAGATGACCATGCCCTCAAATCGCTCGTGCAGAATGCCTAATGTGATATGAGCTGTGTGGTACATAGCGCCGACTTGTTGAAACCGCATGTCATTAGTGTCCATTTCATCCAATTCAGGCCAAAAGAAAGGTCGAGTTCTTGTGAGCGACGCGAGATTGACCGCCTCGGGATTCTCCTACACACTCTCACGGACAGCGGCGATATTTTCGACAGATCTTGCATTTCGTCGTCGTATGGGCGTTGGTTCATTGTTTACTGGAAACAGTGGACTCAAATTTATCCACCGCAGTGCGAATAGTCCTCTCGGTAGGACGCTTATGGCGACCTTAAAATGGGCAAACCGCGTGAAACGTTGTCTGAGCAGAACACCCATTTTGATAAAACAATTTTATCATTCGAACGTGTTGTTGTACATTTTATTCATCCATGTTGATTTGGCAAAACAGACTGAATAAGTGCAGCTTCAACAATATGGCCGCTATCAACTGTAAAAGTTTGGAAGTCCCTATTGGAAGACCAGTTACATAACTACATATCTAAGCCTGCGATTCGTTTACGTGACTTCCTTTGTTTTCAATTACAGTAGCATACAGTCGTGGTATTCTTGTAATTAGTTTTGTCAAGGTATTTATTGTTATACGGACCCAAGCTTCTTGCAACTTCTTCCACAAATCAGCATCCGGTGTTGGTACTGCTTTCCGGACCTCTCGATCAAGTTTCTCCCACAATAACTATATGGAATTTAGATCGAGATTTTGGGGAGGGCCACTCCATAGCTTTGATGAATCCGTCTGCTTCCAAATGCTGTAAATAGTCTTTGCACAATTTAGATGTATGTGGCGGGTCATTATCTTGTTGGAATACAAAATTCGGATCCAAAAGTCTTAATCTCGAAGGAATACCATTGTTCTCTAAAATGTTTCAATACTGTTCTTTATTTAGTATTCCCTCGATCTTTACAATGTCACCCACAACCGTACCACCAAAACAACTCTAGATCATCACAGAAGCACCGCCATGTTTAACCGTAGGGACAACACATTGTTTTGTCCCACGTTCATCTCCAAACGAAAACGCGTCTTCTGAACCGAAAACGTCGAACTTTGACACATCGGTCTACACGACTTTACGCCACTGTTCAAGTGTCTAATGCTGGTGTTCACGAGCTCAGATTTAGCGTTCTCGTTTATTCTATATGCGCAATGGTTTTTTCATCGTAATTCGTCTGTACAAACCTCTTTTATACAAGCGACATTTGCATTGATTTTACCAGCGATTTTTGTGGCTGTTTTCCGTAAATTCTTGTGCTAGTTACCACTTTTGCCTGAGTTTAGCAAAAGTCATTGCTCTGGGTCTTCCACTTCGTGATTTATTCGGAACCATTTTCTCGGTATTTTTGATGGTATAGTCTATGCTGGTATTATTCACGCAATTTTTTCGCAATTTGTCGGTTGCTTTTGCCAGCTTGAGTTGTTTTGCAAAACACTTAAACAAGCATGTCTGTCTATTACTCGCTTGTTTATTTCTGCTATCAGTCCCCACCATTGTCACACAAGCCCATACGTTTAAATATAAAGGAAAACATGTCCAATAATGCCTTGCATATTTGTAGGACCCATACCCCCACAAATTGGCTCGCGTCGTGAAGAACTTCTTTGCAAATAGCAATCTCCTCTTTTCCTTAATAATTGAGACATAGACTTACTTCGGTGCACTATTGACTTCATAATTCCTACGAGAAAAGTCTCTAGACAGTGGAGACTTGTCAACTATAGTACCAAAATGCGTTCCTTATTGTATTTTAACTTGCCGCTAGCTTAGATCGGATTCTTTATTAACGGCAATAATTATATTTTTTAGCATCAGAATAGCGCATGTGGCAAGACTGCTGGATTTCATAGATTTGTCTAGGGAAGTCAGTGTTTCAAATCTCATTCCGAACAATGTGATTTAAAAAAAAAGGTTTCTCATCTCATGAGCTGTCGGTACTTCCCAAAGTACCTTCCAGTGTTGTGGAAGAAAAATTCACACTGCTTCCCCTTTTACAGCGTACAGGGGTTAATAACGTAGCCTTTACACACACCATATACACACTGTTACTCTCATAGTTAGGACAAGTCGGAAGGACTTGAATTCCCACCGAGAAGAAGAAATATAAATAAGTAATAAACAACTATGCTCAGTAAAGCAGTGACTACACTGATCTTTTCGTTTAATCTAGAACTTATCAAATAGTGTTTTTTGTCTGACAATTCTACACAACGTAGATATATATATATATATATATATATATATATATATATATATATATATATATATATATATGTACGTCTCTCAACAAATTGTACTTCATTTCGAATTTTTTGTAATCCTTCAGGTTTTGTCTATACGATTTCTCTTTAGCACAAGCGCTATAGCTGCATAAAATTGTCCCACGTTGTGATGATTTAAAATAACCTCTCTTTTTCTCAGATAATCCTTTTCCTTTGTTGAGTAGCATTTTATGTTGCACTTTTAGTATTTCAAATAGCAGCTTTGTAATTTAAATAATCTGATTTTGAAGTAACCTTGACGATATTATAAATCGAGGAATACTCACACCATTCGTAAGATTTAGAATGAATACAATACTTTATGTGTAATAACAAACAAAAGCTTACTATTTTGGTATAATTCATTTATTTTATTCAATTTAATTAATGTCTTATAGATCGGCATAACGCTGTCCTTTCATGGACAAATATAGTTTGGAGAACAGATAGAAATCACAGGTGGCGAAATCCGGTGAATACGGTGAATGGTTGATGGTTAAAACGCCATTTGTAGTTAAAAAATTAGTGAGTCTCTAATCAAGTCTGTACAATGTTAAATTCAGTTAGCTCCTGTGGTACAAACCTTGCACAAATCTTTCTCAGTCCCAAATGCTGTGTCCAAATGCGATGAGTTTAATCTTTGGAAATACTTAATTCCATTCCCACGTATCGAAATGAGGATTTCGGCTCATCTCTGATAAATTATGCACATGTTCGATGTTACTCTCCGTAACCACAGATTTTTTTACATCAGGATGTCCGTCGTCATTTATGTTCGTCGTCATTTATGTCCGTCGTCATTTACGTCCGTCGTCATTTATGTCCGTCGTCACTTATGTCCGTACGGCCATCTTTAAATCATTTGCACCACTCATACACACTCGTATGTAATACACACGCATCACCTTATACTTGTTTCATCAAATTAAACGTTTCAGAAACCGATTTACTGAGTTTAAAACAGAACTTGATATTTGCTTTTTATTCAAAATTCATTTTTCGATCGATGCCAAATTCACAGTTAATTTATGCGCATTTTCTCTGCTTCTAATGATGCAAATATCATGATATGTTGACATAATATTGGTGAAAGATCTACCTTACCGACGAATATTTTTTCTAATAGATGATGCTATTAGAAATTACTATTTTTAAAAAATTCCATTTTCTCTGCCACAGACTGTGTATATTAAATGCAATATGTACATCTGTGCACCAAAATAAACATCCAGATAACTACCTCTCTGTAATATATTCTTATTGTAAATAGTACAATAAAAATATATATTTAAAATATTGGCCATACAACAGCAATGAAATTTCACTTCCATCTGAGCAAATAAATTTTGCGATCACATTTAAGTCAGATCAATACACAATCAATTTCCAAATGAACGACTTTTTCACAAATAAGAACTAAACAATATATAATTTCTGAGTATTAAATCTGAACAGATTTTAAATATGTGTAATTTGTGATCAGACCGGACGTTCATTCTTTTGTACATGTACATATGTGATGTGGCGGTAAATTCAACACACAGAAAGAAAGCGTTTCCTCTCTTTGACACTGGACCACCCATCAGGTTTGGGTGATGTCGAACAGTTTCACTTCGGCAATTGACCGTTCTAGTAATATGTAATGTAATGTCTAATCAGCAGTAGTTATTAATCTCTGTTCTCATTCGTAATTTTCCCGAGGCTATTCTTCGTCTCAATTGAAATCCCAATTTTAAAGTAACATTTCAACGACGAAATAAATACATGCCATTTATAAAATAATTTAAAAGCTATTTAGTATTTACCACAAATGGATATTCATATCGTTCAAACGTGAAAAATTATCATAAAGAAATGTATTGGATTTCATTTTTAGAATCATATTCTTTATCGTTACATAAAGAGGTAATGATATTCATATGTACTTTAATTAATATTAATGTTAATATAATGTTAACAATAAAAAAATTGCCGTATTTCAAATTTAGGAAATCCTCGCATATTCATGAACGATTTAAACAAGCCCGTCTTAAGGCAGTTACGCTACAATATTGGGAATGATGTTTGTAATCAACACCATTTTATTGAAAGTAAAGCAGATGTAGCTATTAGGCGGTATTATGGTATTATGAAAAATGTTTTGTATAAAGAAAAGGGCGCAGTATACCTTTCAGTAAAGAACGCATGGGGTATAGCGAAACCAGTTTTCAAGATAATACATTACAATATTAAGGATGCTAAAACATCCTCAATACTTTTTTACTTGTACACTAACAATTAGATCTTATGAACAAATCTTTGGATTTTCAGTGGCGTATAAACTCGCCGGGACGGCTGGATAAGTGTGATTGTAATTGAAATAAGTAATGTATGTAACGTATGAAGATGATTAAGAAATTTATTTTCACCCGTCATAGTTGGCAATCCACCTTTGCAATGAATAATATCATATCTCCCTCTCTCGACCAATACATAAATGTATTGACCGACAAAGCAAGAACGCTTCTATCTTACAGATCGGAGACTATGTTTCCAGTGTATAATAGACAGAAACTTACATCTAGGCTTTATGCCAATTAAAGAATGTTAAAAAGGAATCATTCTATTATTAATAACACCCTATCAACTACATATGTTTCACCGATATCACGGATCGTCAGGTTGATTTGTGTTATTAATGAACGATTCCTTCAGAGTGTATTATCATATCTTTCGATACAGAAAATAATGAATAATATCATATCTCCCTCTCTCGACCAATACATAAATGTATTGACCGACAAAGCAAGAACGCTTCTATCTTACAGATCGGAGACTATGTTTCCAGTGTATAATAGACAGAAACTTACATCTAGGCTTTATGCCAATTAGAGAATGTTAAAAAGGAATCATTCTATTATTAATAACACCCTATCAACTACATATGTTTCACCGATATCACGGATCGTCAGGTTGATTTGTGTTATTAATGAACGATTTTCAGAGTGTATTATCATATCTTTCGATACAGAAAATAATGAATAATATCATATCTCCCTCTCTCGACCAATACATAAATGTATTGACCGACAAAGCAAGAACGCTTCTATCTTACAGATCGGAGACTATGTTTCCAGTGTATAATAGACAGAAACTTACATCTAGGCTTTATGCCAATTAAAGAATGTTAAAAAGGAATCATTCTATTATTAATAACACCCTATCAACTACATATGTTTCACCGATATCACGGATCATCAGGTTGATTTGTGTTATTAATGAACGATTCCTTTAGAGTGTATTATCATATCTTTCGATACAGAAAATAATGAATAATATCATATCTCCCTCTCTCGACCAATACATAAATGTATTGACCGACAACAAGAACGCTATCTTACAGATCGGAGACTATGTTTCCATTGTATAATAGACAGAAACTTACATCTAGGCTTTATGCCAAATAAAGAATGATAAAAAGGAATCATTCTATTATTAATAACACCCTATCAACTACATATGTTTCACCGATATCACGGATCGTTTCCTTCAGAGTGTATTATCATACCTTTCGATACAGAAAATAATGAATAATATCTATCTCCCTCTCTCGTGTATTGACCGACAAAGCAAGAACGCTTCTATCTTACAGATCGGAGACTATGTTTCCAGTGTATAATAGACAGAAACTTACATCTAGGCTTTATGCCAATTAAAGAATGTTAAAAAGGAATCATTCTATTATTAATAACACCCTATCAACTACATATGTTTCACCGATATCACGGATCGTCAGGTTGATTTGTGTTATTAATGAACGATTCCTTCAGAGTGTATTATCATATCTTTCGATACAGAAAATAATGAATAATATCATATCTCCCTCTCTCGACCAATACATAAATGTATTGACCGTTCTACTTACAGATCGGAGACTATGTTCATTAATAACACAAATCAACCTGACGATCCGTGATATCGGTGAAACATAAGTTGATAGGGTGTTATTAATAATAGAATGATTCCTTTATTCTTTAATTGGCATAAAGCCTAGATGTTAGTTTCTGTCTATTATTCACTGGATACATAGTCTCCTATCTGTAAGATAGAAGCTTTCTTGCTTTGTCGGTCAAGGTTTGATATTATTCATTATTTTCTGTATCGAAAGATATGATAATACACTCTGAAGGAATCCATTCACAAATGCTAATCGGTGATAGTAGATTCTTTATTTTAATACACTGGAAACATGGTCATGAAAATATTTAACACAAATCAACCTGATCGGTGAAACATATGTAGTTGATAGGGTTAATTTGACATAGTGCAAACTATGCTGGCACGCGTTCGCCTCCATAACCGTGTAAGTTAATAGACACCGACGTAAGTGGAGTTCTATATTCTATCTAGCGATGCTGTCTAAGTCTTCGAAGTTTACTTTCTGCTAAAATAGTAGATTCTTTATTTTAATCTGGTCATGAAAATATTTGAACTTAATTTGAACCATATGCAATAACTATTGTTTCGTCTGGTGTATACTTCTTCTACTGTTGATATCCCGAAATCAGTATGTGATATATTAGTAATGTATCAAGAGATTTTTACTAGCGTCGTCATCAGATTCTTAATATCATCCTTGTACCTCAGCGGCTTAGCTTTAAATATGCTTGCTTAGTGTTTAGTAAAGAAGGATTGCATTTTGTGTTTGCCAAATTGCATTTTCTTACTAGCATCATACCAATTTCTTTTCTTATTTTACAATATAGACTGTTTCCATTTAAGTTACTTGTTCAATTGAAAATCTAAGTAACGTGCTTTGGTTCCTACTAGAAAAGTTTCAGCTCAAGAGGTTATACAATGTGTCTTCAGCCCCAGAAGTGTGCAATTCTAGTCTTTTGTATAAAGTTATGTCAGCTAACGCTCCTTTCAAACGATTGTTCCTTTTCATAAAATCTTGTCTGTCCAATCTTCTAGATAAAATATGATCAACAACATTCCGGTATTTATCTAATAAATTCTAAAGTGCCTCAGGAAGAATTCCTGGACTTTTATTCTATATTTCGCGTCACACACATACTGTAGCATATTCACTAGTCACACAACCATTTTCTCTAATCATATTAATCAACAGTTAACTTTGAACAACTTACGGATACAACTATCTCTTTTATAAATTTGGCTGAATAAAACACTGGTACGACACAGTGTTCATCGCGCTTGACTTAGTTTTCTGGAGAAGTTCACTTTCGAACCACGTTCGACGCTGCGCGATTTTTAAATAATTTCTCGCCTCGGAAGTGGTCGGTACTTCCCCCGATACTCTTCAGTGTGAAGAGGAATTATCAGCACTATCTTTTTAGGGACAGTAGAGATTAATAACAAAGTCATGGGAATACATTACACACTCTGATGCTCACTCTTGTTGTTGTAAGAAGAAGAAAAGGCTTACGACCCAGCTGGGCACTTACTATAGAAAACGTAGGCGAACTAAAAAGCACACGAGCCAAATTTCTTTAGCACACGAGTCAAGTTTCTTTTAAACACAATGCCTACTCGTATATCTAAATATCATAACAACTAGTAAATAAAAAACTCAAACAATTATCACAAGAAGGAAGTTTAATAGGTGATCAAAATCGACAATTTTGATGTACAATTGTTATGAAAGATGTTGATGTCAAAAGCAGGAAATGGTTATTCACATACTTCTATTAGACCTGTTAGGCTGACCGGTTTCATTCAACTACATGCTACAGGGTTGGAGCACCCTTTTACTGATTCACCGTGTATAATTATCCGTTCATTTGAACTTTTATTCCTACTTCAAAAGCCTTTTCTTTTTGCCAATCTTATAACAAAAAGTAAATGATTCGTTATGTATCTCTCCTTTAACGATCCAGCCTTTACTTTTGTATTTTTTCATAATACCGCCGCTTCAGGTGCTCTTTCAAATTGAATTCTCCGAAACGGAAACAGATTTTGCAAGTAGGCGTGTTTCTGTACACATGAATTGTTATTGAAGTTAATTTGAGAACATTATGTCAATTAATAGATATAGGAGCCGATTGGAACTGAATACCGGTTAGACATGAATATCGCTTGTTAATTTAAATGATTTTCTGTTTTGTTGACACACTAACATAGTGCATATGAAAGAACACCATCGGGATCTATTTGATATATCGATTTGATTATTGCTTCGGAAAATATAATTGATTGCATTGTACAGATAATAATATACGCCTACATGTATACGTGCATACGTAATGAAACAAGGAACTGCAGATGCATAATTTCTATTCCATCATTCTAGGAAAGCTATTTTATAATACATATTACCTAGAGGATCGTATCTAAATCACTATACATACATATCTAGTAGAGATATCTTTTTTACTAGTCAGATAAATGCTTTGATTCATTTCTCTTATTGAAATCCAATTAATTTCATTTATTTTGCAGAATAATTATATTTCTTCATTATACTTGTTATTTTTAAGAATTTACTTTTGTTTTAATAACCGTGATAATAAAATCTATAGTGTCCAAGGCGAATAATTAATCATATTAAATTAGAAGTATTATTGCATTTTAAGATGAGATGGTCTGGTTTTGCCTGCGCTCAGAACTGCGTCGTCAATTTAAAAATGATATATCATCTTTAAAATTTGAATCAGCGAATCACACAGAGGAAAAACTTTTTGCTACCATGCTATCCTTGCTGCCGTGAGCTTTATTATTCCTTGTCCATAAAACAACCTATATCGACGAAAAATAACGCAAAAGTTTTGAAAAAAAGAAGTCTGAAGATTCAAGATCTAGCGATGTAGTGGATTTATGGGTGTGGTAACATATCCCATCCAAGATCAAGTCATTTCTGATGAGCGATCAAACTTGTTTGTGGTATTTTGTTGTCGTGATAAGATACCATTCCTTTATGATTAATGAGTTCTGGGTATTCCTTAATGAGGTGTTCGCTCGAACTGTCCAGCAGTTGGACAGCTCCAACAAATATCTAGGAGTTTAAAATACAGCAACAGCTTTTAACTCACACTACATCACCAATTTACCCGTTGCTTCCAAAAATAAGGATGGAGCGTATAGACATCTGTTATATGCTATTTCATTCTCTGAAATCGCTTCTTTGGATTATCATATTGCTCTGCTAAGTAATTTTAACATTGACGTAAGAATGCATGATAGTGTTTCTGTTACAACTCTTATATAATAGATAACATGTTTTCTTTTGATTTAACTTGGCTAGTTCAACAGTAAATGATTAAGTATTTATCTATGATCTTGGTTTGATATTGGATTCTGTTCTAAATATTTACTTGGCGGGTCATGAATTGATTCACTACATACTATAAAGTTGCTTGGAAATTGTTCTAAACTTTATCGGTGTACATACAGAAGTATGTACGCCAATAAAATTCTACTCCTCGAATTTTATGATGCAAACATGTTAATATAGTGCCACGTGTTTTCAATAATCATTTTGTAGTTATAATGAAAATTACACCTGGACTGATTGATATGATCAGGGTTGTGCAACATCTCTGATATAAAGCCTTTAGAATGTTCAAAATGAGTAATCAGGGACACATTAGAATTATTATAAATCCTTGTGCAATTTAACAGCAAATATTCTTGCACCCGAAAAACAGGCATACTGGGAATATAAAACCAGGATATTACCAAATAGTAAGAGTGCATAAAAATTACTTCGAAATTTTGGTACCGTCAGTAAACAGAATCCTAAAATTCTGGAACACATCTTCATCCAATTGTGCTGTCCTCATATCTTACCATATCTAACACATTATTATCAACACTTGTTTTATTAAAAAAGAATTTCCTGTAAGTCGGAAACTTTAGCAACTAGTTCCTTTGCCAAAAAAACAAAGTTTCGAATGAATACAGTGATCTTAGACCAATAAGTACTTCCAATATTATCCAAAGTTCTAGAAAAGTTGACTGAATCGCAGTTAAAAAATTATTTTAGTTGCAATACAGCCTTATTAAACGCAATTAATGATATAATTGGTGGAGCAGATAATGGAAAATTAACTATAATGTGCCTGTTTGACTATTCTAAAGCGTTTGATACATTAAATCAGAACTCTATTAGTAAAATTCTTCACCATATTGCTTTCGAAGTGGGAGCTTCTACATCATTACATAATTATCTTAATGATTGAAATATATGTGTTATTGTGGGGAGATGCCATAGTTTCGTCCTATTACATATGGAGTACCATGGGGTTCGGTACTTGGCCCTCCGCTTTACGCTACATATACTTCTTCTTTCGTGAATTTCGTAAAGTTCTGTAATTGCCACTTATTAGTGTTACTCAATTTTGCTACTCTTTTCTGTCTGACATATTAGATGATGTTTGTTTTAAATTAAATTCAGACATTCAACAATTCCTACATGTATCTAGCGGTAATTCACTTTGTGTAAATGTCACAAAAACCGAAGTGATTTTATTATAATGAATGACGATACTTATAGTGGAACAAGTAATAGTATTTTTCATGCGTGTTTAAAGGTTATAAAACACACAAAATAAAATATCGGTTACTTTGTGAATCACTTATTTTATCTAATTTATTTCAATTATAATTATTTAGATACTTTAATTCATTCTATAGCGAATTTCCTTTAGGAATATCGGCAAAATACATAAGAATTACAGATTCATATCTTCGTCTGATGTTTGGTATTACACGTAGTCAACATATCTCCCGCAAATTATTACATCTACAAAGGCTAAATATGATAAATAATCGGTTATTATATTTTGCAACTACACTATCGAGTTATTATTTCTGAAAAACCACCTTGTACAACAGATCTTCATTTAGGACAGACGTGTTTTAAAGGTGCTTTGATATCACCGCTATATAAACACGAGCCTTTAAGAAGAATTTTTCGTATTTTTCTTCCTGCGCATATTAAAACCAATGTCTGAGTTAGTCATTTTGATAGACAATATTTTCGTTACCTGCTTGAGAGAGAATAAATTGAAAGTATTCTAGTTACGAGTATATACTATAATATAGATTAAATCAGGAATATTTTCCGATCGCGTGATTACTGTCGTATGAAATAAGTTGTAGACAACAAGTGAGGATGTCAAATTAAATAGTGTATTCATACTGCTGTCAGATGCGACAATGTACTGTATATACCTAACCAATAACAAATGTAATAGCTGTCTGCGTAGGTTACCCAAGTATAAACTTACAAGGATGATAAAATAAATATATTAAATTAGTTGTTAGAACAATAACAAATAACAGCGGTAAAATACAAAGAATAAATAATATCGAAACCGTAGAAAAGACAAACTTCCTAAGTCAAAAGTCAGAACACTATTTTATCTGTATTATACTGATACGTCACACATGTGTGCATAATGCTCTACATACGTCTGTTTCTATTTTTTTGAAAAGACGTAGCGCGTAACTCTATCAGAAAAATGTTTGCGCCCTTGCCTTCTTCAACACATGTGACTACCGATGAATTAGACAAATACCAGTATATATCCGTACTTTGCAGCGTTATTGATACATCAACAAACTTTCGTGCTTGCTACAATATATCTGCTTCTAACTACGTATGGGGAGTGCTTTTATGCTATTTATTCTTTTTTGCATTTACATAGACATTCTTTTGCTTGCATTGCCTCGTCTTCTAGTATTAGTTTAGGTATTTAAATGAAAGAGCAAACGCTATTATGCCAGCAGCCTGATTTTGCTACTTTCTTTCTGTAAAATTTAATTACCATTTTCTTATATTGTAAATACATTTGGATGACTAAATTAGAATGACGATTAATTTATTTTTCTTTTTTTTATTTATATATACGTAATGAATAAAACAGGTGTACGATTAGATACATAAATAGAAGCAATGAGTCCAAAAATAACAGATATGATCATAATAATACGATGAACAAAGATAAATCACAGTGAATAACAGGTATGTTCCCGTCAAATGTTGAAAGCGATTACATCGGTCCAATGTTAGCTGAAACTCAATATCCAATACGTGGATATAATTTTAATCAAAATATCTATCAAGGCATTAACAGCTAACTACACGTTATAGACATGAGTGTAAATCTCAGATAAATACTCTGTAACCGTATTAAATTATGGTTGGCGAAATAATTTGGATTTCTCTTTCTATTATTCTGAACTTTCTCAGATACGTACACGAAAAAATTGCTAATGGCATAATTGTAGTATTTCCTTTAGACCGAACGATATTTCGAATCCATTAACGTTTTGAAAGTGCATGACCTCAGGGACATACTAATTGGATTCGCGAGATTATAGCAACATATATAAGTAGCTGCACGTTCTTAAATTTAATCAGTCTGGATGATTGATTAATGTTATTATTTTCGTTTTATTTTTAATATGCGAATATAAATAAATATTGAAACAATTAATAAATATGTATGCGTACAACTTGTTTTACCGAAACGTAGTGCTTTATTGCAATTTGAATTATTGAGAGTTAAAACATGTTACCATTAGTCATTCCTTTCAAGTCCAAAACAAATAGGAATCTAGGCTGTCACGATTTCGGTGTATTTATTTTTTTTTAATATTTTTAACACATGAAGTGGGGTGGTTTTGATTCAGTTAACACAGTTTTATGTTTGAAAGCTTCTATTATAATAATTTTGTTGTAGTCTTTAACAGCTCTGCTTCACTTTGTCCGGTTACACAAAAAAAGTCTATTCGTCATGGTTCACCAGTGTAGTTAGGCACAATCTTAATTTGGGTTTGTATTACCATGGGAAATGGTATTTAATAGTCAACTTTTGCATTTCTATCATGAATTTAATAGGTTGAGAAGCATCACCAAATACCAAATTAATGCTGAATATAAAGTATTTTTACATCAAACAGAATTGGATGTATGACACAGTCCTCGAAAACTTTAGCAGTATGTACATCTTAGGAACCGATTATAACATGTCCATCTTGTGATATACAACGATATTTATCGTTGAATAATCCTGTAGTCATTGTCGAGGAATTTGTTAGAATGTTTTCCAATAATTTAGAATATACCCGGCAATATTTATATTGCCGGGTCTAGCATCAATTGACCACATTGGGTCTATTACTGTTGATTCTATTACTCTCAATAGTATTTCCGAAGAAGATATTTTGAGAAGCATTATTAAACTGAAAACCATATTAAATGCAGATCACAAGGAAATTGATGTATGATCTTCATCTATCTCTTGAAAATAATTTTAAACTTAATATTTTACAAAAACTAGTAACTAGTAATAAAATGAGGGCTATTAACAAATTAAAAATAGCTTGAAACATAGTGCTTACACTTTAAAAGCTTGATCGAACTAGGTTCCCGATCAATATAGGCGAAATGACTGTCCTCCTGAACTTGAAGGCACAATAATAATATCAAGTTAAGTGCAAAAAGAACTTAACGTGAAAAATAAAGAGCGTGCACGGGTGAAATGTGACAAAAAAGGAAATGAATAAAATAGTATTAATTCATGGATACCATTGTCCTTTGGGCAAAACCATTCATCGAGCCATTTCCTAACTTCTTCGAAACTGGCGAAGTGCGGCTCTGCAAACGCGTATCCCATTGATACGAAAAGGTGATAGTCGGACAGGGCAAGGTCTGGAGAGTACGGCGGGTGCGATATTATATCCCATCGAAGTGCTTTAAACGCTTCCTTGTCCGGTTTTGCTGTATGAGACGGCGCGTTATCGTGCTGCACATTACCGTGTCTTCGGGCCCATTCTTCAGATATGAGAATATTATACTCTCATCATCAACCAAATGATTTATATATAGTCGACAGAGCGAAGACGGACGAGTTGTCAGGAAACGAAATGCGTAGAATTAGTACTTTGTCGATTATAACTTTTCCTTAATTGCAATGTTATGTCTGGCCTACCATTCGCGTTGAAGTAGTTGTTCTAACAATTTTGATTTAGACCAATGTAAATGAATGAATTTCGCTGTACATTCATCTCAGAGAGTCTTCATTTCTATCCAAGAGATGGAAGTATAGTATCCCTATTTCTTCGTTTCTCCTTAAAACGTAGTATCTTCCATCTTAAAGTAACAAATATTAAAAACTACTTGTTTAAACCCTCTTACGTCCATTTTGTGCCTAGAGTGGCATCGTATTTCGAGGGGCATACGGAATTAACGGATACTTTATGTCGATCGTATGCATAATACGAATAAAATTTTTTTGTATGCGGCATGAATAGACTAATTTAGTTTAGCACAGTGTCATTAAAATATCAGTAATACACAAGTTTCTTCAATTTAAAGTAAACCATAACCTAAGTTAAAAAATCAATAGTTGAATCAACGTGTTTCAACTTTTTACCAAATTTCATATACTAGATAAATTATTGAATAAACATCGTCTATTTATACACCAGTTGTGTGGCAAGATTGATACAGAACGATAAAATATTAATATATGTAAAGTAAGAACAGAGTTTGATCTAGAATACAATTCTATTATTTAATGCTTCGAAAGAATGTTTTGAATTTCGCTTAACCTTGCGATAATTATTCCCGTTTTAATTAATCATGTATTAAAATGATATATTTCTTACATTTTTAAGCTTTTCCTCATCTATAATTTGAATTCGTAACAAGTATAAAAATTATTGTTACAGTTTTATGAGTAAGTATGGTTACTGAAACGTAACTTACCGACGTATCGAAGTTAGTGATTACTTAATATAAATTATGATATAAATTTCATTCCCAAGTATGTGTATATTCTATTGTTAAATCTTGAAAACCAGTTCATTATTGATTCGAAAAGTAATTTATTATCGAAATGCGCTTTTGAAGTGAATCTAAAATTGCGAATGTACATATGCATGGAAGTGTAGTTTAATGGTATGCACTAGTTTTAAATAAATACCGGGCAGAGGAACGTTGTAATTGATAGAGTTATAAGTCTTAAACAGGTCAAAAGATAAGTCTAAATGGGAAGGGCTTTCAGTAAGAACCCTACCGAAAAAGCTGAATACAGCAGAATTTTTACTTCTTCTAGAACAAAAACCATGTTGGTTTATGAACAATAAATTAATTATATTCAAAGACTTTTTGCTTACTTGGATTATCTAACAAAAGAGTTTCAGCTCCACTATTAAATTATATGTTTCATTGAATAAATATAGTCTTTGTAAAAAGTTCGAAGTTTATTTGAAGTTGAACATGCGATAATCTAAATATCTTAATAGAAAAGTTGATATTTACTTGACACGTTAATAATAGTGATGGGTTAGAACCGTATTTCATCACATATCAAAACAGATTCTGTTTCTCTGAATAAGAAACAAGTGCACCTGACCGCTTTAGATGTCAATTTTCTGCACGCGTGCGCTAAATTCCAACGACGTATCGGGAACGTGTCATCTTCGAACACGTTCACGGCAGAACCGTCAAAACTCTGACATTCATAATGAGCTTTTTTTTCCGTTTATCTTTCTTGTCGTACGAACAATTTGTCTATCACGTACAGTGACTGAAGGCTCATGCATGATTAAATGTTTTATCACTAACATCGCGGAACAAACCGTCATTACACAAAATTACAAGTATTATATCTGATTAATTATGATATTCTATGCTTTTTTCATCCTACCGATTTTTTTCATCTTCAGTAGAAACTTAAATAATATCTAGTTGGTACAGCATGCTACTTTCCAACTGTGCTATTTTGTTTCTATTTCAGTCATCCCCCAAGGTATAATACCTATTAAACTGTGTAATGACAGAAAATAATGAGTTGTTTCTTGGTCTACGACAGGTGTACAATGAACAATTTTCACTTATCGATGGAAAATTAGACATGAGAGGTTTTATTTACTCGAACTAAAGTAAAAGCTACGGTAATTTGATTTTTTCTTTTACTTAATCGTTGAAAAGGGCATTGGACAGTAATTGATACTCTCTTAATAAGTACAATTTACATTTATAAGGAAGGGTCTTTGTGAAAAATGTACGTTTTCTAATACAAGAAAGCAGGTTTACGTTTTAATGTTCTTTATTACTGAAAACATAAATCACGTTTCAAGATAATTATATTTTTTCTGCGACTAATATTTTATATTTTCTCATTAAAAAATTAATAATACATGACTTTGTTAAAATAAATATAAAACGAACGTCTTGAGTTCATTGTCCACAATCTTTCTTTGGTTTGTGAACTGAAGCCACATTTGGGAACTTCTACGATGTTTTATTGCTGTTAGCAAAGACTATTTCTGGAAACCTTTTTGCTGATATGTTTATAATAAAAATAATAATAATAATCCATGCCTTCACATCCACCAATATCCTAACGCCAATTTTAGGAGGGTTTGGCATACCATGAGTTATTATAGGGCCTTCGCTCGTGTGCGATCTTTGTTTCTTAGCATTAGCTTAAACGGGCAAGGGAAACCACAAAAAACACCTTCCCGGACTTTCATCGGACCCGAACCTAAGACTCTTGGTGTGACAGACAATAACGTACCATTTAGCTTATCAGCTGAGATTTTTCTGTAAATGGTCGATATACTTAAGTTGGTCGAATGTTTCATCTGCGACATGGTTGCTTGGCTATGAAACCTTCTAAGAAATGCCGTCAGTTCAATATGGTTTAGAGGTGAATTTTGAGTAAAATTTATGTCTTTTTACGAAGAAATTATGTATTTCATTGATGATAATAAAACGACAATTTAAAAAAAATACTTATTGATTTTGAAAGCCAAAATGCGCGAAAAAAATCGCAAGCCAATACGATACTTGGTTTCGAAGATATCATCTCTGCAAGTTTGAAAATTACAGTTTTGAGAAGAACACTTTTAAAATTTCTCATATTTGCTGATACTAAAGTAAAATAAATTTATATTATATCATTCGCCATCAATCAATTCCGACCTATATAATAATTCTTCTACATGCCTCAAAGAAGTCATGTCGGTGTACACATTATTATAACTTCGTTATCATCGACCAAATCAGAAATAGTTGAAAAGTAGACAATTTCAGCGGAACGTATGCATTTTGGAGGAATTGCACAATAATAATTATATAATAATTAATAATAAAAAGTTTAAGTATTTGCTCATACTTAGAGTATGCTCCTAGGCATCTTTCTAATAAATAATAAGGTACTAAACTTTTATAAATTAACTTAGTAAGTTCTAAAACTCTCATGTACCATTTGCAGAACTTGTACTGATTTATATTTTGAATTGTACAGGTTCTTCTTTCATACTTTTCTATCCATTTTTTTTCAATACCAGCTGGTAATGTCATCTTTAGTTCTTTAAAATCTAGCAACGAAAATAACTTTGATAAATAGTCTTACTGTATCAATTCATGCAAACGTCGCAATCTTATCTCAACTTTAATAGTAGAGAACCGACTCATATTTATCTTACTATCTGTGATATTACTTAGACATAGGTAACTTCAACTTTCCGGAACAATTTGTATTTTTTTACAGGCAGCTGCATAATATTATGAGCTTAAAAATATAAAAAAATAGAAAATCGACTTCTAAAACTCTTACACTACAGGACCGTCTTCCTGTAACAACTTATTATTTTCTACTTATTATTTTATTTCGCCCCATCTGGGCAAGAATACTTTAAAACTCCAGATTATAATTCCTATAGCGCTAAATGTGCGTCAATAAGTTTTTAATTTTTCATTGGTTGCGGTATTGAAATGTTAGATAGGACTTTACTGCTGCTTATGAATGGTTATGTATTGCACTCAAACAGTTCCAGAATCGTTTGACAAAGAAATTAAGACAAATGAAAAGCATTCCTTAACTTCTCCATATAGACCCTACTTTTTCTATGCAAGCCTTTGAACGCCTTTAAGAAATCTTATTCGAAGACGCTTCCCAAAATATTCGTCAAGTTACGTTTATATGAATTCGGTGTTAATTTTGGGGAAAAAACGCTGTGACGTGAATTCAATGTCAATTTTGAGAAAAAACTACCGTTCTAAATCCTGCGAATTCGACAGATGGTTAATTATTGATACAGATCTTTAAGAGAAAAACAATTGATTACACATTTGTTCGATATGTTAATATGAAGTAAGAACGAATTACTGAAATGATAAAAATGTGGACGCACTCTCCTTGTTGAAAGGTACAAAGCAAATTACAAACAGTTCTAAGAATAGTAGAAACACTTAATTCTATATGATGGAATAAAATCATAACAAGTGAAAACAAAAGAAGGGCCGTTGTTATGAGAAGAAAAAGGGGAACATAAACTGAGTGCGGTCGATATAAACTACTTATGAAGAAGTATCCAAGTTTCTATGTTGTAACATTTTATGTGAATGAAGAAATTCGAAATATAGGCAATGCAATGAAAACCATGATATAGAAAGTGGAAGAAAGAAGATTAAAGTAGCTTGGTAATTTATTCAGAATGGACGTAGACAGACGGTTCTAACAGTTGTTCACTCGAAAACCAACAGGAAAGAATGGAAAGAGTAGACTACGGCGAACATCATTCACATGAAATATCCAATATTTTCAGCTACATGTGATTAGAATGCTCAGTCTAAATGTAGTGTCAATCACTACAGTTCCAGAATTTGATATGGATAAATAAAAAGTTGCAAAACATCATCCAGATGCCTATGAAAGTTGAAAAAACATCGTCTAGAATTCCTTGTGAGCCTCAGTTTGCATCTTTGTTTTGCATATCTTATATAATAGTTTACTGCTTTTGTGTGACTTCATGTACAAGCATTTACGTATCTGTAAAAATAAGACTAATGTTGTGTAACTAATAGATTGGAAATATTCCCAAGGCGAGCGAGCCAGCCATTGAACAAAGAACCGCGTATTTTGTCTGTGCTTCCAGGTTATATTGTAACAAATGTAAAAGGCATTCCATTTTTGTCACCATATCGCTATTCCAACTATCATTTATTTTCTCATAAAACAGTGTCGTATTTAAAATGTATATTTACATGATTATATGGAATTGTAAATTGTTCCAACTAGTGTCGACACCATTTGATATCCATCAGTTCTTATCCTGTTCGAAAAGCGAATATCGTCGGCGATGCTACCGAGATCTAAAGCGAAATAGTACCGAGTTAGGCTGATTTATGATTGCATTAGATGGACAGTTGACAGGCCGCATTATATCACGGACATATTATACCTTTATAAAGGATGTGACATATCCCATGTACGGTAGTCGGTAACATGCTCCCAATATACTAATTTGTAGTACAAAGCTTTTTTCCTATTCAATTCGTGACTCATTCTACTTTTCTTATCTGCGGTAAGAACTCTAATGATACTTATTGGATTAAAGGTCACACTGTTCTAACGAACGGGAAACCATAAAGCCGAGCCGATCGCATAAATTTCGACCGGTTATCTAATAAATACGACATTTAGCAACGGAAATAATTAAAGTTTATGTCAAAAATGGTTAGCCTCTAAGGCGATCAAGACTTGAAATTTTGCAACAGGAATAACACATTGTGTAACGCTTGTTATTTTATAATTTCTTTAGAGGTATAATATAGGTTTACGTTAATGACGATTATCAAATTGAATTGATTATAATGTTTAATGTAAGAACATTTTACAATTTCGTAAATATATGAAGTTTGCAGATACAAACCACAATTAAAATTTGTCAAAATACGTAAAAAATACAATAGCAAACGTATATGCACTTACAAAAGTAAATATCGTATATAGTTAATCTTGCAAAAGAAATTGTTTTAACCAATTCCACAGAAGCAAATTGAAATGATTAAAAATCTAGATGGAATGAAGGTGGGTAAAAATAAGACAGCTTCAATATTAAGGTAAAAATAAGACAAACTTGTTTCGGCGAGATAATAACTGCAATAAAAATATCAAGTTTTCAGTGAGTTTAAAATATTTTGCTGCGAACCCATTTACGGATTTTGCAGACGTGTTATAAAATTCTTTAATTACCGTAGGCTAAACAAGTGCATTTAAAATTGAATACAAAAACTCAATTGTGTAATTTTCACAAAGCATTACCAGTGTGCCTCTCAAAATGATTTCCAATTTAATAATCATATTTATTTCAACAAAGATCTAATTATAGGTAACTCCATTAGCCCGCTTTTAGCAGAGATTTTTATGCATTAATTGGAAACTAAAGTCCATAATTACCCGTTGTTTAGTAATTTTTAATGTTGGCACAGATATGTAGACGATATATTCGCCAGTTTCATAGATACTAAAAGACAACTAAATAGTTTTCTTACTTTTATTAACAGTTTACACCCGAATATACAATTGAAATAGAAGTTAACGGTACTATAAGCTTTCTAGATTTAAAAATATCTAAAAATAATCGTTTAGAATATGTAATTTATCACAAATCTACACACACAGATACTATCCTACATAATTCTTCCTGTCACCAGTTTAATCAGCAGCGTATAAATAGTATGCACAAATTGTTAACCATTCACCTTTCTATCGGATTTTTCAATAGGGGCATAACAATTTTGTATTTCAAACAGAATAATTGATATATTGGACTGAAATTTATTTAAAGTGCAGTGCACATATTATATTTAACTATAGAATCCGACCTCGTCTGCAACGATCGAATCTTCGGAGACAATTTTCCAACACTCTTTCACATATGTCGGCCGGAACGTTGACAATTTCGCGTTCGATATTGTCCCTGAGCTCCTCTAACGTTGTTGGATGATTGGCATAAACCAACGAATCAACACAACCCCCTAAAAAAATCCAACGGCGTTTAATCGCATGAGCGAGGCGGCTAGTCTACTGAACCATTTCTCGAGATACTGTTATCGAACTTCCCATTCAATAGATCAATTGTTTGATCAGCTATGTAGGATGTGGCACTATCTTATTGGAACCACATATCACTGATGTCAAGTCCATCCAATTCTATCCAAAGATAGACTTCCAACAGCGATCATTTTGGTCGACGAAGAAATATAATCCAATCACACATCCGGCATGAAATCCACACCACATGATCACTTTCTGTGGTTAGTAATGGAGTCTCTTGAAGCATATGAGAGTTTGTTGCTCTCCAGTAACGCATATTTTGCTTGTTCAAAAATGAGCTTCATCGTTGAAGATGATTTTTCGATGAAATTCAAGATTTCCTTCAAACTCTAGTACAACCCAATCGAAGAAATTTCGGTGCTTCGAATGATCGAAGGTCTTCAGTTCTTGAGTTAATTTGATCATGGAAGGGTGTAAGCTAAGATCTCTGCGCAAAATTCGCCACAATGTAGTTTGAGAGATTCCCAATTCCTATGAACGGCATATAATCAACTGATATGGCTCGTTTTGAACTGAAGCACTTACGGTTGCGATATTTTCGGTACTTCGACCGATACGTTGTCTCACTGGCACAGGAATATCCAATAGTGAATATTTTGACTCGAATTTATCCAATATAGCACGCATAGCCTGTCTGGTGGGACGATTATTACGCCCAAAAATTGGAACAAGCTGTTCTTAAAGTCTCAACCACCAACTCAAAACTGCGGTAGTAGTTTTAAATAATTTTCAAACGTTACTCGTTCGTGAATTTCACCGTGATAAAAATGTTAACCTTGATAGACGTTTCGACGTTGAGAGATCATGAAAAAGGTTCGTATTAAAAGACAAAATTGTTATGTCCCTATTGGAAAATCTGTACTTACAATTTTCAGAAAGAATTTAATATCATGAAACAAATTCTGCTAAATAACAGTTGCAAGAGCGATTTAATTGATAGCTAACTAAAAAAGCAACATAAAAATAGCCTTACGAATGATATATCCGACTATACAAAAACCAAACAAGTATAATCTGTTAAGTTGCATAGGCCCACAATCTAAACAAAGTAAGTTACTTAAAAATGTAGATATTGCTTTTCGAACTAACAATACGCTAGGTAAATTTTTTAAAAATAACGAAGATAAAATAAATAAATAAAACAAACCAGTCTATAAAGTCTATAAAGAGCTTTCTTATGGTGATTACTCTAAAATCTATATCGATCGAACTGGAAGATCTATAGAAGCAAGGATGTTAGAACACAAAAGAAATTTTAATCATAACAAAAATGTCTCCAATTATGCGGTACATTTAAATACTTGTAATCACTCTTTAATTCAGAGTTAACTATTTTACATTCGGAAAAAAAAAGGCAAAAATTATCATTACTTGAAACTATTGAAATAAGCAAAAAACGAAAATGTAATAATTTATTAAATGACCGAGTAGGTTTGAACAATTCTTCCCTGTTTAACTTATTTCGTGGTAATTGTATATCACCACCACCTTAAAAATAGTTTAATTGACTAAAATATATTCTGTTTGTGTTAGATTTACATTTGAGTCTACAGAAGTCGCGGTGAAACAATTGTTACACTTTTTTAATAAAGGTATTTTGTGAAAATCACAGAACTGAGTGTTTTGTGTTTAATTTTGTTATGGATTTTCATCAAGTGAAGGCCACATCAGTTAATTAACGTGTATTTGCGTAAGCTTCGTAATTAATTCATTCTGCAGTAGTAAATTTGTGCTAAGTTTGTGCCGGAGTTGACTAATTTAATAAAGTGTTTTTATAATTGACAAGATAAACGTGCGTATAAGAGCGTTAATCGGATACTTCAGATTTTGAGCCTTCCAGTTTCTACCGTTTGGGATCATAAAATGCTAATAAGTCACTAAAGTAGATAAATGTGGGACATACAGTTACTTTACAGATAACTATGGGTAAAGTTTATATTCTACATGAAAAGCTTTGCATAAGTGCAGACTCGGAAAGAGCTTACAAACACCTAAATATGCTGCAATATTAAATTAGTAGCCTAAGGACAATAATTCTATGACATAAGAATTCAGTTATTACTCAAGAGGCATCTTATATTAAAATTTCTATTATTAAAACATACGAGGTATGGCAATTAAGTAAGGAGACTACACTCCTTCCATCCAGCCGCATCGGACGAGGTTGTAATTGGAATGCCACTGAGTTTGATATTTCCCAACCAACAGCCTGTAGTTTCATCTCATTGTCTGCTTCAATTTACTTTCGAGCTGTATTTGTAGAGAAAACTTACTTAGAAGTGCCGTGATAGGCTGACATAAAGATTGAGCAGCGAATTAACCTGAAATTCCTTTTCAAAGTATAAAAATCGCCAACAGAATGTTCACAAATGTTAAAGGAGATGTTTGGTGATAATGTTATGTTACGCAAGCGAGTTTCTGAATGGCATAAACGGTTTTCTGATGATGAATGTCCTGGTCGACCTGTGACTGTAAGAACTGAGGGGAACGTTCAGAAGACTAATGAAATCGTGCGGAAAGACAGACGTCTGAGCACTCGGATGATTGCCGATATGGTAAACATTAACAAAGAAACAATAAGATACATTTTGCATGACGAATTATAACAGATAAATGTTGCGAAAAAATTGTGCCCTATCTGTGAAGCAGTATTTAGCGGACAAGCGCATTGATGTGCTTCGCCAGATCATCCTACGTACTCGCCAAATCTCGCACCATACGACTTCAATCTTTTCCCAAAAGTGAAAAGTGCATTGAAAGTGAACACATTTTTATTCTGTTGAACATGTAAAAGCAAAAACGTCAGAGTTATTGAAGAGGCTGACAACTGATGAACTGCAGCATTGTTTTGAACAATGGAAGACACATATACGGCGGTGTATAGGTAGGGGAGGAGCATTAATAGAGATAAAAGTTATATAATGCAATACATAACATTTCTCACACCAGTCTCGTTATTTAATTGCCACTCCTCATATATTGGTTTGCTATCCGTAATGAAGTTAGTTTATTATTTTGTAAAGGTGCTTTCCCAAATTTTGTTATTGAATTTTAAATGACATAAAATACGTACATTAATATTACAGAAAATTTCAACAGAAATAGAAAAACCTGATTAATACATTTGAGAGTAGTTTGTGAAATAGTCTTGAGAATGAACCGTTAAGAAGGGTCCGTAGTAGATATACATTTATTTTTAAACTTTTTCACAATTCGTTTTAATCTAGCTGTTTAGTACAGACGTTGTGGAACATCTTCAATCATTACGCTAAACAGATTTTCCGAGTCTAACTTTATTGCCTTTGAAATAGTCTTATATGTTATATTTTCCTTTACATTCCTATAAAAATTTTAAAAATGTGTTAAAATCTACAGTTTTCGTTTTATTGAGAGTTTTGATTCAAATTCCATATAATACTTTGCATAATCTGCGATTTCGAATTCCCATAACATTCACTAATTACCCTAATTTTATCTAATTCTAACAACGCTATCGCTTGCCTCTTTTTATAAAATTTGGACCGTCTCTTCGAGCGCAGATTTTACGTGATATTGATTGTCTACGGAATAGTTTAGAAGATATGTTTCTGGACGTTCGAATAAATTTGTTTGGAAGATAGATTCGATCTCCTAGAATACGCCGGTCATCATATCCGGTAATTTGTCAATAGTATTTAAGTTTATAGAAAGTTGCCTACGAAAATATAAAATGTGTCTATATTCGAGTCTATTGGCTCCAGCCTTAGTAAATGTTGCTCGTATATATATAACTGTTTGCAAACCTGAACATTGAAGCTCTTAATCCACTACTTCATTAGGATATTTGGAAACACGTTGGAAAAAATAAGACGTTTGGTCGCTGCCAATAAGTGGTCCGCAGAGATAAATTTGGCATTTAATTTTATACCCTTTTGAGTAGTCATTAATGATTCAGGAATTACTACAATGGTTCTTCCCATAATATCGATTAATTGATGTTCACATTTGTTCCTATCTCAGCGTAATGTTTTCGGCTGTTGTGAAGGTGGACCAGTTGTGTTTGTGCAATGCACCAGTTAACCATACTTAATAAAGTATCGCATTTTCTTTGTAATTTACTATCAATCCTATCAGATATTTGGAGGAAAAGTAAATATATATACGGTTTAATAAATATTACGCCAAGAAACTAAATCTCCTACTATTGTAGTATAGTGATTCTGTAAAATATAATCGACAATATCTAAAACCATTGTATGTCAAAGTATTCCTATGTCTTTGACTGCCGAAGCAAAAATTTGTGGTTCAAGGTTCTGTATAGTATTGAACGTTCACACGTCGTTATTGTTATGATTACCACCTTCATCAACAGAAATGTTAAATATTTATTTCTAAACCTGCAATGATAAGTTAATGCCGTTCTTGCTGAGCAGATGCTAATGTTGCAAATGTAAAGTTTACAGTATCGCTAGATATTCCTCCTCTACATACGCACTGCGTACATGGTAATACTTGTAAACATCTCTTTGTTTCTAGACGAAATAGCGGGAGAGAAAAGAGTGTGTAAAATCAAAATTAGAAAAAAAAAACAGTAAAAGTAAAACAAGAATTTGAAAATTATTTTTATACAATTCCATCGACTGAATCTTTGTACAGAAATTCAATAACGCCCAAAATGTTCTATTAAATAACTAAAACAACACCCTAGCAACGTGCTTGATCACCGATGGACTGTGGAAATTGAATTTCGGCATCGAAATACTTTGTACAAACATTTCCTAATACAGGATCAGTGAATCAAGTAACAGTTTGTGTGTATCAGAAACATTATATTCAATAAGAAGATGGAACCTGCCAATAAAACTTAGAAGTATTGTTATAATCAGGAGATGAAGCTGCAGAGCACGCAACAAGAAAAAATGGCACATCTCTTAATTAGAAGATAATAGTGTATTCGCACAGTGTTCTAAATAGTGCTACAATAATCCCATATATATATATATATATATATATATATATATATATATATATATATGTGTGTGTGTGATGTATAATACTACCCATTCTTCTTTTCAATTTGCAAAAATAATAATAGTTCACTATCAACCTCTGATATGCCAAAACTTATCCACTTTGGAGACGATCTACTAATTCTCTATTTACAGGAGAGATTTCTCTATACAATTGAATACATGAGAAAAGTTAGCAAATACTTATAAACAGCATTCTTGTATTGCATTTTCTGTAAACAGTTACAATAACACCGTCTCAAGATGATTTGCTTTTTAAAATAGAATCGAAACGGATAAATACCAAAGGAATAATTTTAAACTTCTTTACAGAAATTAAAGAGTATTTCATTTTCTATAAAAGTACCGTGCCCTGAGAGATCATCTAAATATACACTTCTTGTTGCCAATTATTAATGTAATTTAGAATAAAATCACTCCACATATCGAAAGTATTCAGCAGGAGTAAAATGGTGACGTTTATATATGCGTCCATTCAAAAGAGAGCAAAGTATTTATTGTTACAAAGTACCACAGCAAATGAATAGCGCCAATAATTTTTTCCGTCTAAATGTTTGTATTTCAGGACGTAATACAAAAACAGTTATTTCATCCGGAGCTTTATAAACTAGCAAACAATAAACAAAGCTAAGCGTTTCCCTTTTAATCATGTTGGATACTGTCTCTTGCGAAGTTGTTTCTTTCCATCTGTAGAATAAATTCATTAAAGTAAAAAGGCATGATCGCATTATATTGTTAATTTATTGTAAATTACGTATATATTAGTTTTTACTAAACGTTCTGAAAATAAGATTTTCTAGATATCTAATTGTAAGGAGAAATCCAGACATCACTTGCCTTCTTTCATTTATCTAACCCTCCCAATTTCGTATTACTACACAATTATCTCGCACAGCATTAGCACTAATTACTAAGAATCACCTCCTACAAAAAAAATGTCAGACTTCATTATACAAGGTACATAGCTTGCAGATGTCTCTTTACGAAATTAGATTTTAATTTTCCCCAGAAAAAAAAAACACTCTAAATGTAATTTTTTACTGTGCCTGCTTTTTACCCGCCTCATTCCTCAATGTCACGATCTCAGAGGATCAAGGAGCCAGAATAGAAAACATGTTCTTTTTTTATGAATAGAATCGACTGCTTCTCATCAAGTACCGCGAAAAGTAACAGTTGTTTACACAAAAACCTCTTAATTAAAATAGTAACGTGGCCCTCGTGTTAAGTTATGACTTAATTAGCAGTGTGGAGCGTTAGTAATTCGAACGTAAGCCAGTTATTATCGAAAAGAATTTTTAACAAACTTAATTACGGATTTTTAACTAATTGAATTTATACAGTACATATTTAGATGAAGACCTACCACATAGACGATTACGATTTTGCGTGTTAATATTAATTTTTCCATTTCCTGTTCTCTCATTATTTTCTTTTCCTTTCAAATTAAATCACACAGTAAATTACTATACTTAATCACATTTATTTTGAACAAAATATGTAATAATATAGAGATTTCTATTTGTGGGAAAATATATTTGAAAATTACAACTCGGAACCCGGTTATTATCCGACATAAAACAAGAGCAATATTGATAAATGATATTGATCTAACATTTGAGTATGTAATTAAAATGGGTGAACAAATTTAGAAAGCTGATATTTTTTAACGTTAAACATGTCAATACCATGTAGCAAAAAATGACATGAAATTAATGTGTTATTAAATTAATCTTTATAGTGAATAAAACTTGAAAACCCCAAAGCAAACGACGTTCAAATTAATCAGATATTTGGGATAACGGGAAATTACCATTCTTTCCTTCTTACACGAGAATTTCACTTATTTATATACGCATTGGTTTACACAGCTTGAGAAGGGCATGCACTGATTTATAGAAGAACTAAACGTCTTAGTGTTAGGCTTAAATATGTTTAAAAATACGGGGTTTCTTTTAGTGTTTAGCCTAACCAATAGGTAAGTAATTTATTAACACAAATGTTATGACATTTAAATATCATCTTCACCGCGTATAGAAAAATTAAGTAGCGATCAAATATCAATTAAATAAATAGACATTAGATATTAAGGAACCCAAATTATGTCCAAAAATATTTGAGGTAAATTCATTAAATCAAACGTAAGGTAATATTCAATTAAAGCGACTCTCACAAAAGCGAAACCAAAAGAATACGATTTTTACTAAAATTAGAAAATAATCCAGAGTATGAATAGTTCTCGTGAAACTGACTTCAACTCACACGTTGATCCATATGTTGTTGAGTGAGATATGAAATTTGACGCATTTGTACATTTTAGAATAGAGAGGTTCACAAGCGGATTTGAATAATATTTTCCGGTCAGTAAAACTGACACGCTAATGGACCAAAAATGATTATTATTATTATAATATTAGTATTAATTTTCACGAATAAAAACGCCACTAAAATGCAGTATATCGGGTGTTTCATTTACATTTAAATAAAACAGAATAGTTGAGATACTGGGCTAAAATTTATTCCAGATGAAGTACACATGTTACTTTTAACTATGGAATTCGATCTTGTTTATTTGACCACCGCGAGTACGATTGCAGCCATCGATACTTTAGAGCCAATTTTCCACTACTCTTTCACACATATAAGCCGAAACGTTGGCAGTTTCGCGTTCGGTATCATCTCTGAGCTCCTCCAACGTTGTTGTCTTCGTGGCATAAAGCAAAGACTTAACGTAACCCCCATAAAAATAAATCCAACAGCGTCAAATCGTATAAGCGAGGTGATCTTGTTAGACCCACATATCACTGATATCAAGTCCACTCAATTCCACCCAAAATTATCTTCCAACATATTACGATAGCGAACTCCATTGACCGTAATTTAGCAAACATTTTTATCGATGAAAAAATATGGTACAATCATACCTCCGGCATGAAATACACACCAATGGAGTTTTTGATACACGTGTGGGTTTAGTGGGTTCAGTAACGCATATTTTGCTTATCGACAAAGCCCTGAACACAAAAATGAGCTTATTGTGTCTCAGAGAATTAAGATACTTCATGCTAGAAAACTAAGAACCGAAAAATCAACTTTAATTATTAAGAGGACAAAAATCCAATCACACAATATAATTTACTTTTTGATATATACAATATTTTGTAGCTTAACTTTTATCCTTACTAAGTACAATAGAGCGGGAAACGAATGGAACAATGCAACACATTCACTAAAACGTTAATCGACTTTGAAATTCGACTTACTAAAATTTATTCGTTCCGTTCTAATATTCAGCAAGACTATAGAACAGCTTCTTTTACAAATAAGTTCAATTTCGAAATGATTAAAAGACAAAACACATATCCCTTTAATTGAATATTGTTTATTTTCCTTAATACAATTAATTTGTTATTTTCTTGGCCATAGACCCCACATTATTAGCAAATTTGTTATTCATTAGGGATCAAAAATTTAAAAGAGAAATTAATATGGTTTTTGGGTAGTATCATAGTTCTCCTTTCTACACTAATTTCTCATATTAATCAAAAAAGGTAAAGAACCTCTTACCTCATCAATGTTAGTATTTTGTATACGTCTTTTGACAACTAAGTTGTAATCATCAGCAGAACTTAATGACAGTGTCGCACCTGTGTCCGTGGCAAAATTCACACAGAAGAATCCGCCAACTACTTTAAGTGAAATCCAAACACACATTGTCTTCGCGCGAATTTTTGTGTGTGAGCTGTATCGTTAACCCAGGTGTTACACTAATTTCTGCTGATGATAACAATTTAGTTGTCGAAATTGTACACAAAATCCAAATGTTGTTATGGTAACGGTTTTTGATTAATTAAATTAATCACAATCTCGAAAAAGTTTTATTTTAATTTCTCGTATATAAATAAGCCCAGAAAATGATTGCAATTCAAATAAATATTGTTATATGCAATGAACTCTTATTGCGATTAAATTAAATAATGTTTCTTATTTAAAATAACAACTTAATTGTTGAAATGTGTTAGCATTAACTATGTAATGGTGAAAGTACTCTACAGTTCTGCAATGTAAATAAGTTTAATCTGGACAAGTAAAAGCTTTTGTGAGTCATGAAAAATCTTTATTCAAATTTTTTGCGAAACAAATTGTCCTAGGCATTACACTATTTTAGCACAATTTCTCTCTATAAAATTACCTGTTGTTTTTAAATGAATGATATTTCAAACGAAAACAACAATTAGCGCATATTTTCAGAATATTATTCCAGGTTAAAAGAAGATTCTGTTTACAAAATAGAATAATCAAAATATGTTTGCATTTTTGAGAAAATTTGTACTCTTTGCGAGACCTTTAAACATTTAATGCTTGCTTTAAATAAATAGTTTATGATTTATTTTCAACACGTTCTTCGGAAAATTTAAATTTTTGCATTTGTCAAATTTGATAAACGTTCAATTTTTCTTTTGCAGGTATTGATCTGGATTCGTTCCACAGGCGAAGAGTCTCTGAAGACCCAGTGTATTGCACTCAGATCGGCCGTGGACGTTCCCAGTGTCAAGGCCGTCGAGAAGGAGTTCGAAAAGTTTTATTTCAATGCGATGGTAAGTCGCAATTATGCCGTGTTCAAAGCGGGCCCGCTTTTAAATCCGTTCGTTCATAATAATTTATTTTCGGTGTATACGGATGACGTACTCACATTGGTACCCACAGAATTAAGGCAACGTTTGATATCTTCATTGAGGTGCTTTCGTAGAATCGTCAACCCGACTTCTTTACTAACACGGCGAGTTTAATTATAGTACAACTGATCCGTTGAGATATTTCTTGACAACGCAGACTGTCGTTTAAGAACAGGTGTTTCGTTTTAGAAATGGAAAAAAGGACGACTTTGTAGCATTAGAGACAGTAGATTTCTTAAATAGATGCTTTTTGGTTCTCGTAGTTGTTAGATATATAGCACAGGCGATGACGGAGAAGTGGTAATACGTTTAAATTGTGACATGTGTGACGTATCATTACGTTCAGCTTATCTATTTTGGTATAATTAAGGAATCCGGTACTAACATTTAAGAATATTAAGGTGGACGTAATGACTTAATTTAAATCCAAGATGATATAGGTACTTAAATCATATTAAGATTAAGACAACAACGCGTTTTCGAAAATGGATTTTATATGTATCTTGTCTACCGGAAAGTTCTGTCCGGTTTTAGAATAAAATAAAATAACAAATTTTTCATTCCTTGAATAAACTTTATTGAATAATATAATTCCAAACATTATTTACGACTTCTTGCTAGCGTGAAGGCAATTCGTATAACTCATTTTTAAATAATGCCTTATCCCTAGAGGCGAAAAATTGAACCAGTGCTTGTCTGATATTGTTTTCATTTTTGAATTTTTTGTCCTGTAAAAAATTCTGTAAGGACGAAAACAAATGATACTCGGAAAGTTCTAGGTCCGTGGGGTATGGTGGATGCTACAGAATTTCCTGGCCTAGCTCTGCGAGTTTGTGGCGAGTGCCCAAGTCAGTATGTGTCCTAACATTATCATGTAGTAGTATCATGTCCGTCCTATTGAACATCGCTGACCTCTTTTCTTGGAGTGTCGTTTTAAAATGATCCAATTGCTGACAGTATCTCTCCAAATTTAGTTTTACGTTCGATTTCGACAGCTCAAAATATATTGGTTCTCAAATGTTGCACCATATACTTACATAGCATTCCCTTACTCAGGCTGAACTTTGGTTTAGAGGTGAAGGGGGCAGGTTTTCCGCATTCACAATATGCTTTTTCCTTACGATGTTTTCAAAAATAATCCAGTTTTCATCCCCAGTTTTCATCCGGTCCAAGAAGGGTTCGATTTTCATCCGTGGAAGTAGAGAAGTGCGTATGATGGCTCGTTCATTCAAATTCTTCTCACTTAACTCACGTGGCTGGCACCCGTCTCGAATATTTCCACATTAATCCTAGTTTTCGAATATGACCCGAAATGGTTTGTTGAGCTGAATCAAGCCTGTCCGCACTCTCCGATATTGTCAGAAAAGATTTTGTTCTAACATGATTTTGACAATAGGGTCGTCGATCAAAGACGATCGCTCAGAACGTGACTTATCAGAAAGTTTGAAATCATCTATTTAAAGTTTTTCGAACCAACCTCTACATGTTCTCTCAGAAACTGTACCTTCACCAAACACTTTCAATAAATTTAAGCACGCTTCTGTAGCATTTCTTTCTTGCTGGAATTCGTTTGTTAGGTCAGTGAGTGTATACATTCAGTGATAAAAAGAGTGAGCCAAATATACGTGAAATGAATAGGCGCATATTTGTTGAAGCTCGTTGTAACTGGAACGGACAGAACGGTCTGGTACACCTAAAATAGGTATATTTTAGGTGTTTAAGCAATTTATTCGGAAAAAATTATTTTATACATGGTTTCCGTATCGGTATGGTTTCCGTATCGAAACAGGTTCACAAGGGATTAATATATTTATATGAGAATAACAGTTTTACACGATTTAACTATATTTTTATATTAGAAATGCGCACTAATTAAAAAAATCTTTCCAAAATTTGTGATCATCATATAAATTGTTGACTTTCCTACATGGTCTATTTCCATTAATTACTGAACCAATTAGATGCTAAAATCGTGGCTAAAAAATGTTCATGCAGCTCTGTGTATCATTATATTTTTGTTATGCAACAGTATGTGTACACATATGTACATATCATTACTACATAAATTTTGAATATTCGAAGGAGAGTTTAAGATTATTTGTTTGGGACGGTCGTAGACTCTGCCACAACCTTTTCAAATATACCGTTGTCTTTATGTCTCTATAGCACTTCTTGACATCTTTATATATGCCTATTGAAGTTGAACTTACTGATGGACGTCTCTTTTGACCTCTATATATTCCTTGCTCTTTTTGACCTCTATATATTCCCTGCTCTTTTTGACCAGCTCATCATTCAAACTCCGGTTTCACCTAACTTATCAAGTTCCCCATAGGCAATCAAATACACTTTTTCCATTAGTACCCTCACTGTATATCTTCATCTGTGTCGACCTTGGTTCATACTTGCAATTCTGGCTAGTTTTCTATTGCAACTAGCGACGCTCTAACATATTCTTTCCTACTATACAATCGGTTATTTTTTGGGGAGTAGAAGAGCTTTGTAACTTTTCCTTAATGTCTTCGCGAGCAGCAACGGAAATAACAGTCGGCTGGAACAAAACCTTGTTTGAAAAACCTTAACGTTCGCAACCGCAAATCTCTAGGGCCACGCAATTATCGACACGTTACCTCACACCTTACATTTGGTTCAGCTTGGACTCATCTGGAGCGTTCTTAGCGGGAGCGTTAGTTCTCGTAATAGCTGTGAGCTTCTTTAGAACCGAAACATACTTCTATATACTAATTTAGGTTAACAATATTATGATTACAACATATCTTAAAAAAACGCAGCGATTGTTTCTGCCAGAATTTTCGAGGCCCTTCTGCTTTGCAAAACTCAGTCAAACAAGGTAAATACGATATTCCGTAATTATCCAGCTTTTTAGTTGAATAAGGTACAACTATATTGTAAATGACATTTTGATTAAGACACGTTTCGGTTATTTGAGGGTCATCAGTAATGGATCAGCCAATTTCAGAAAAACAGATAACAGGAGAAAAATTAAATGATCCATGAAAAATAATTTTCCCTCCATACATGTTATCATTTTAAACTAGCAACACACATTTTTAATCACATGAAACAGTGAAATGTTTTTATGTTAATTATTTTTAACTTCTACATACTTTGAAAGCATTTTATTTCATCAGCAGTATCCTTCACCGATATTGATCAGTTATAGTACTATTTAGTACACACACTGTGAGCTCGTCTCAATATTTCATAAGTATTTACGGAAGTTACACATACATTATACAATAGAAATTATAATTAACTACAATCAAAAAGAATAACGAACGTTTAAGACAAACCAGACAAACAATTACTTTTAACAAAAAAACAAAAAAACAAAAAACAAACGACATTGCTAAGCGAACAAAACTAATGAACGATTAATTCCACAATTAACCACACTTCGCTGACAATTTATTGATCATATATTCTTCTAGCATATAGAAGGCAGTTTTGGGAAGAACTTTTATGAGAGCTTTCGTAAATTTCACTAACGAAAGACAATTACTTGTTTCAGAAATATCTTGTTCTGTCTCACTTCTGCTTCTTCTTTCATCACCAATATCGGTTTTACGTTCGCTCTCACTAGATTATTTATCTGTGGAAACTGATTCCAAGAGCTTCAAAAACTCCCTATATTTCTCGTATATAATATCTATAATTATAATAAACGTTTTTCCATAATTAGACTTGACGTCAAAATGTTACTTTTTGACTTTATTCACTTCTTAAAACGTATATTACTACTAGAACGTCAGACACCGACAATAATGAAATGATTCACCATCCTTGAGAACAAGCTTCTTCGTACTAAAGCCTGAAAAGTGGCTATATTTTTATCTAGACTGTACATATTGAATTTCATGTAAATACAGTAGCCTGAAAAAAGTTATACCCCTAAAATTCAATCATTTACAATTCTCAAAAAATTATTGTTAACTTTTATCATATATATAACATTTTCAGAGACAAATTGATAAGGGCAATGACTTGATCGAAGAAGCTAATACTATACCAGATGTTAAAGGCAAAAACCTGAAGGAATCTGCGAATACTCTAAAGGTGCAGATCAAATCTTTCAGCGAACGTCTTGAGGAAACAAGGGAAAATTTGGAAGACAGTTCAAGATGCTTTCAACTGTTAGAATCCTGCTCAGACATCCTGGAAGATGACAATAAAGAACAGGAGGAATTTAAAAGACTGGCATTTAAATCAGGAAATGAAAGACTAATACAAATATGCAAGGTAGCATAAATGCTCTTCTATAAGCAAAATATGTATTTGTTGTTCTATTTTTCAGGATGTAAAGATATGTAGGCAGTCGGAATCACCTCAGCCACCGGATCGAGATAAAGACGACCCCAGCATTCACCCACCAACTGATGCGAATGCTACTAGTACCCCAATAAAATCACAGAACACTCAAATTAGACGTCGTTCAGTTAGTTCCCTTGCCTTTATCTATAAGTGTAACCATCACGCTGCCGGTGTTTCTTGTAATTGTTGCGAGTCGGACACAGAAAATACGGTCTCGTACAAGTTGAAAAAAAAATATATGCAAACTCTACAAAACTGCCCTTGCGCTAATGTAATTAAAGACACTATTGATCGTAAGAATAGTGCTACTTTAGATGGTATTAAAGAAGTGCGCGAAAGTGTTGAAAATCTCTTGGAGAAATTTGACAAGAATGATGACAGATGTGGCCGTTGCGACAGTGGCGTGTCAACTGCCGAGAATTCCGTTGGAGATGAGAGTATATATAAAAAGAAGCTGGAGAGAACATGCTCTTGTCAGTTCTATAGAGAAACGTGCGCCCTCTGCAGTACTAATAGTTCCAGTACAGGATCAAGTCAAGATCATACAGAAAATCAGCAGGATAGCATTATAGAGGAAGGAAGCGATTTCGTTAAAAGGTAAGAATTTCATATATTTTATTTTGCCTTTTGCTAATAATATACTAGTTCATTTACAAACTACATAACCAATTTTGTTTCAAAAACAATATATGCAAATTGTTATAAGGAAATCGTATTAGAGCAGTTTATTTATTAATTACTGATAATGAAATAAGTTGTGAATATTTTCAGCATATGTTACTTGAAAGAATTTTATGATAGTGCATAAATTTGTGATTACGAATTCATCGAATTTGGCACTTATAGATTACTTCCTCTTTAAATATTTGAAAGACATATCATCCAAGAATAGACTTTACAATTTGGATAAGTTTGAAGCTGCAATTAAAGAAACAGTAGATTATATATATATATATATATATATATATATATATATATATATAACTGTTTTTGACAATTAAAAGAATGTTCAGGCCTTTATCTTAAACAAAATGATGGTAATTTTGAATATCTATTGTAGTGTGTTACACTTTATATTTTATATAAGCTTTATGATATTAATATATTTTTCCTATCTATTCTTGAAGAATATGTTGTTTTGTAAACTAATAAAATAGTTCTTAAATTAATATACATATAACACTATAGAAAACTATGTAATAGGAAAAAGTTTGGTGTTACTAACTTGAGAACTATCCCTTGGTTAATTGGTGTCAAATAAACAATTTTAAATAATTAGATTATGATTAAAAATGGTAAGCTTTCAAAGTAAGAAATAGATTCAGCTTTACAACGATACAAATGTAAGATATTCTGTTGTTAACTAACAACAGATGTCATTGATAACTAACGTAAATATTCATCGTATTCACGAAATGAGGAACCCTTTTATCGTTTTCTTGAATTTGTTGGCATTAAGAGATCTAATAACTAGCGGAATTTTATTATAAAACTTGGCAGAAATAGAATGACTTTTTGTTGATCGATAATCCAGTCCTATCTACGACCAATTTTAGTTTCGTAGTTACGATGACTCCTGTGTGCATGAAATTTGGACCAGTTGCTTTTGGCATAAACAAGATTCGAGTATAAATATGCAAGAAAATGAAGATGTAACGGCAGAGCAACATAACTGGCAATTTTAAAATGGCTTGAAATTGCGCAGCATTGATGGTACAGAATTAGAAAGCCGTCGGCCGTGGTCTAGATGCTGTAGCATTTAGTAACAATGAATCGGTGGATTTGTTGTCAAATTATTTTAACAGAATGGTGCTCGGGTGCGCCATGCTTTCCGTGTCCATTATTTAACTCAACGAAGTCAGCCAGCGCCGTCAAACCATGTAGCAAAAACGTAAGTTCAGAACTTCGAAGAGACTTTATCAAAGAAGACCAAAATCAGTGCGAAAACCCGAAAACATCCAGCGTGTATGAACTGCGATTGGAAGAAGCCCTCGTCGTTCGATTAGTCGGCACATCACCAAACAGGAAATTTCCAAAAAAACGTAAAGCGGACACAAGGACTTTCACCATCGCTCAAACAAAATTGTAATCGGACAAACTCTCAGTAAGGCAGATTATGATAGCTGAAGACATTCCTGTGAAGTGTTTTTATATTTGCTGGAACAAGAGGAAGACATCCTATACAATTTAATGAATGAGTGACGTGGTCATTTATCCGATCACGTCAATAAGCAAAACTTCAGGTTCTGGGGTCACGTAATTCCGAGAAAATTATTGTGTGATACACTATGCCTACATAGCGTATCCTAGGACCCTACTTTTACCAAGATACTCTTTGACATGCTGTGATCATGATTTTGGAAAGATACGCATGTATATTCGAAAACATCTTTATTCCGCAACGTGTCTAGTACGATGTAAATGAGAAGACTTCTTTACAACAAAACTGAACCGCCAGGCACTCAGCTAATCACGTAATTTCTCGACATTAATATATTGCGTGGCCTCCCGTTTGCCTGGCTGGGCAGCTTTTGTGGCTTGTTGTGAGGCAATGTGAGTAATAGAGTCTGCTAGGAGAAAGTGCGCGAACAATCAATCAAGGCTCTCCTCAAATAACGGATTTGAGATAATATGGATGCAATTCGACCGAAAATGCTGCATAAGGTGATGATGAGCCTTAGAACCCGACTTGAACAATATTTGCATTTCAAAGAACATCTTGCAGATGTAATTTTCAAAAATAAAATTATGGAAGCTCAGTTTTTCAAATGCTTTGGGAAATATTAAATACTTCGCAGTCATTTTCAAAATGCCCTGTTATTTTGTTCCACCCGATAGAATCTAGTAATAATCGAAAAATAAATATTTTATTAAAAGCAAATGTTATTGATTATTTTTAGCCTTTATTCACGTTATGTCAATATTTGACAATATTTATCGATAATCTTTTGTTTATTAATACAGTGCTTTAAATATTTAAAATATTAAAAACTCCAGCTGTTTATAGCTGTTTATAATAGTTACCATTTATGACTCCATTGACCTGGTCATTACTATAATAAATACGTATTAAAAGTTCTTTGAAAAATTTCTGACAGCAAATTATACTTATATTTTAGTTGTACTCGTAAATCTAAGTCCACATGACATTTATACTGCGATAAATCACATTCATAATTGGCTAAACTTGATTTTTATATATAAACCAGATCGAAGTATTCGTTGGAGATATATTTTAATTATTTCCTAAGGTTAGAAAATTGCTGGTTTCATAATATACGGATTACATTAATAATTTTGTCTCTAAATACACTGTTCTTAGATATTTGTTTCTTTATTGTGTTTTAGAAAGTAAGGGTAACAAAGAAAAGTAAAAATGGTATACTTGAATTTTGCCTCAAAGGAAATGCAACTAATACATTCGTAACCTTCAGCTACATTTCCTAAGCTATCATATTTTTTATTTTAAAAGAAATACGGTCTTTACTTCAGCCTCAGATTCTAAACAAAATTATGAAATCAGTTGAATATGTGCATCTAAAATGTACTACTTATTTGCGAAATATCGAAATATACATAATGACAGTGTGCGTAATAAGCTTTTAAATCCCTAAAGGTGACAGTTCTCAAACCTTCAGTATTTCCAATTACTTTTTCAACATCTAATTTTTTTTCTATATTTATTTTTCTTTCCTTGATAATAAGGGACAACCGTGTTCAAATTACGCAACATTTGTAAATACTGTTACCTCCAGGATTTGCTACGCATATTCACGCTTCCGCGCATAAATCTATGATATATTTAGCCGTCGCTTTACTTTCTGTAGGACTGATGGGCATTGATGACTTGATTGCCCAATAAGTCTATCAACTCAAATTACATTATAAAGATAGGCGATTTCCGAGGCTAGGATCATGGATAATTTTCAATTAATTGTAAACAAGCATTTGATTGTTCGCGAAGTGTCGGTAAGCGTGTAGTGAAAAGCCGATCTAAGATTTTGCATCAAGAAAATATTCTAATCAATATTTGAATTCTGGACTCCCAAGAACTGTAGCAGACGACAAAGAGTATGTTGCTAGAAATTAAGGAAATGAGACACAGGAAGGGGTGGAAGCAAAGAGCAGGAGGATGAATGGGAACTACAGGATTTAAACTTTCCAAGAAAATAAATAAATAAAATATACAAAAGAAGGACAAATTAACAAGTCGAGGATAAAAAGATGATTATGCGAAGTGGCCTCCAAGGGTTTCATTCTGGCTACTGAATCAACAGACCAGATAATTCCTTCAGCCAAGCAAACTGGCAAACAACTGGGGCTGGGCCTGTGAGGATGGATAAAGAGAAAAGCCTGTCAGAACCGAACATGACGCAACGACAGCTTGGGATGCAGCAAGAAAACATTATAATTCGTAAATATTGAAATGTAAATTATGAGTACATGTTTTGTTGATATATTGATGTAAAATGTAAATACAGAAACAAATAAACGAGTCAACAAGATGGACTGATGAACTGACAGATCGAGGATGTCGTAGTACCCTATATTTTTTGACAGATCGGCAGCCACTTTTTCCTATTGGGGAGCTAAAACCGTTTATTCTAGTGATGTATACGTTGGTTGGAGTACATAATTCCATAAAAGCAACCAAACAATCGATATTCGAAATAACACTATCTAAGCTGTACAGATCTCATAAAGATATTCACGAAATATTTGATAAAATTGAACGTAGCTAAGCTTATACAATATTGCATATAAGTTCATAGAAAGGTGGCCAGTGTGAGTTTACTTGTCTCAAGTGAAAAGAACAACACGTATGTACAATGCTTACGTCATTGGAATTATCAGGCAATTGCTAAAATGTTGGGCATAGTTTTTATAAAGATAAATATGAAATGCATAGGACAATATGGTTCTAGACAACGACAGATATACGAGGTGTGGCACTTAAATAACGAGACTAGTGTGAGAAGAATATTATATATTGCAAATATATTTAACTTTTATTCCCTTCAACAAACTCTTCTCCTCTATCTATATACCGCTGTATACGTGTTTTCATTGTTCAAAAGAATCAATCAATCAATCAATTAGTTGTCAGTCTATTCAACAACTCTGTCGTTTTTGCTTTTACATGCTCAACAGACTGAAAGTGTGTTTCCTTTAATGCACTTTTGGGAACAGGTAGAAATCACATGGTGTGAGATCTAGCGAACGCAGAGGATAAGTGACATTGTGAGCTGGTGCGCTGTCTTGGTACAAAATCCATGAGTCGTCCTTCCGCAGATCAGTTTTTTTCTGTCTTACTCTTTCCTTCAGCTTGATTAGAACTTCTTTGTAGTATTTGTAATTGACGGTTTGACCCACAGGCGCCCACTCAGTCATGATAACACCCGTAATATCGAGAAAAACGATCAATATTGCCTTCAATTTCGACTTACTTATCCGTGGTTTTTCCTATCTTGGCCATCCGACGGCAGATAAAATTATCACCGAAAACCTTTAACATTTGTAAACGTTCCGTTGGCGATTTGTTTAATTGGACAAGGAATTTCATGTTAATTCGCTGCTCGATTTTTACAATTTTTACAATTAAAGCTCGAAAGTAAACTAAAGCAGACAGAGAGACGAAACTACGGGTTGTTACTTGGAAAGTATCAAGGCCATGACATTCCAATTACAACCTCGCTCGACGCGGTTGCGCGATGGAAGGAGCGCAGTCTCGTTATTCAATTGCTTTACCTCATACATGACACTAACATTAAACTAAAATGAAGATGGAAAATACATTAAATCTATTAACTAATAAAAGGATAAGAATAGAAGAGTAAAGCTTTAAATCCAGAAATGAAATATAAACAAAGTCAAGGTTAACGGTAATGAAGTCATGTGAGAATAGTATACAGGGGTGTTACAAAATAGAAAAAGATTTAATATGTATTGAAATGGGCAAATGACTGTAAGACCTCCTTGGTTAGATACAATAATTTCTCATCCTTATGTATGTACACACAGATATATTATAGAATTCTAGATAAATTTATTTTTATCTGTTGACACTACCTTCGTGCATTATTTACTCTTTCCTTATTTAATTAAAATGAAAAATTAGACATACATATCTCACTTCTCATGAATTTTAATTTAATTATTATATGTTGAAGATAATTCTATGTATATAAAGCTAAGCATTATTCTCATAATAAACACTGGTTATCCTTGTTTTACAAGTTTCTTGCACTTTTTCCATATACTTTTCTTATTTCTTTGTAACTAAATAGATAATTTATTGGTATTTCTTTTTTGCCAGTGGCAGCGATGATATAGACGAAGAACAATTCGATGAAGGTAGAAGAAAAGTGCCACCTGTACCATCAAATAGCCACCTTCACTGCCACTCATCAACATTACATTTACCAATAGATGCCTTTGACCAAGCGACGGATCCGAAAACACAAAAGTAAGTATAGCCACCCTTTGTTTTATAATTTAGGAATCAATAGTATTCGTTTCTGGGATTGTTAAGTGATATTTAAATATGTCTGTAATAGAGTTTAGTTTATTGCATTTCGTGTTTTGAACAGACTTAAATGTATTATTGCTGAGTATTGTTAAATAAAAGTAATTTTATATAATTTTTAGTTTGATTTTTATTCAAAGATCAAATATCAGGTAATTTTGTTTCATTGTGTTCCTTCTCTTAGTGCTTAAATTTGATAACAATGAATAATGTTTTTGATTTTCTGTTTGTTTAATAGATTTTTACTTCAGTATGTTGAATAATAGATTATCTTTCTAATTAAGTTCTACAAAATAAGGTTGCATAATAACTTTATAGAAACATATCTAACAGCATGGATTTTGAAAATATTTATTTCATTCTTTATTCATTAAATAAGAACATTGAGATATATATTTTATAAGTAGTTTTAACTAATAGCATGTTACTCCACAGAGTGTGTCACTTCTATTAGAAATAAGAAATACATACATCCATCAGAAATTTTAAAATTCGTTTGTTAACTGGTATGTGTTATGTTAAAGTGACTTCCTTTAATTAGAATCTATAATACCGCGTTAGATATCACTGCAGTTTTATGTAATACACATATAAAGTGTAGTATAAATTACATAATCTTTCTTATAAAAACGTCGACCCTTAAAGTACTTAATTTCAAAAATACCATGAAGATCTAATATATGAGTCGTTTAAGTAAGTAACGTATATACAGTCCGTCTCAGAGAAAACGGTACTTCTTAAAATTGGTAAAATTCATTTATTTAATTCACCACTAGTCGCCTTCGACTTCATTACAACGTTTCGCACGATCGATTAACATGTCGAATGAATTTTTAAGTTCATCGTTAGATCGCTATTGACCCCTTTTTAATGGCTTAGACGTCGGCATAACGCTGTTTTTCTATCGGCAAATGTAATTTGGAAATTAGACAGGAATCACAGGGGGGTAAATTCGGTGAATGGTTGATGGTAGTTAGAAAAGCAGTGATAAGCGTCGAGCGACGAGATTGTGTATTATCATATAATAAACGCCAGCTACCATTTTCACAACATTGAAGACGCACGTGACGAATACGCACCAAGAGACGCTTCATAACACCAAGATAATATAGTTTGACTGTTTGACTAGTTGGCACAAAGTCTTTGTGCATTGTGCCTTTCGAATCAAAAACAAATCAACATTGTCTTCACTTGTGACTTCTCAAAACTTCTTTTTTTCGGTCTTTCTTCGCCTGAATGCTTCCATTCAGAGCTTTGACGCTTGGTCTCTGGATTATATTGAAAACACAAATTTTTTTGCACCATGATGTTCGTCGTCATTTATGTCCGTAGGATCGTCTTTAAATCGCTTTACCATTCATATGCCCTCGTACGTGATAGACACGCATCACCACATACTTGTTTCTTCAAATTAAACGTTTCAGTAAACGATTTACCGGATCTTAAACAGATCTTAATATTTACTCTTTATTCAAGATTCATTTTTCGACCAATGCCAAATACACACTGTTACTTTATGCGCAATTTCTTTGCTTCTAATGATGCAAATGTCATGATATCTTGACATAACATTGGTGAAAGACCTACCTTACCGATGCATATTTTTTTAATAGATAGCGCACTAAGATTTATTAGTTTAAAAAAATACCGTTTTCTCTGCGACAGACTATATATATTTATTAAAATGCGCCTGTAGTGTAACACTTACACGTATAAAAACGGTAAAGGAAAGCAATGTTAACTCCTTATTAATGTATTGATAAAACTTTCGTTAGTTTTCAATATAAATATGAAAGTTTTCACAAAATTAAATATCAATAATATTTCAGTTGCCGTTTTCAAAAGAAATATTTAAGTTTAGTAGTAGACCGATAAGTAAAAAGTCAAAAGTTTGTGAAAATGCAACTCATAGCATCACATTTATAAATTGACACCTAAGGCAGCAAGCATGTGTCATGGTAATATTAAAATTTTCAAATAAAACTGGCGTTTAGTTCAGTTTTACAAGTTATTGAAAGCAATATTTTTGGAATCATGGGAAAAAACGAATTTGGAGTATTGATTGAACATTATTATTTGCGCCCAAACTTAACACGGGACTATTTCCTCGCGATTCAAATGATTTATAAATTGTTTGTGGTTCGTCGGTTTTTGTTGTGGTCACAAGCGCAACTGACAGCGTGCGTTTACGATACTCTAGTAAGTTCATCACACCTAAAAATTATTGCCAGATCCCCGATATTCTATATTTCAAAACCACGAAGTTGAAGTGGATGGGATAGATTAACTAATAGTGCAAACGTGTAACAACTTCAGAATCAGGTTCGGCAATGTCTAAGCACAATCAAATGTGTGTATATGTATATGTGTGTACAGACGGCTCCGGTTTTAGTTTCAAACTGGTTACTCTCAAATTGATAACTCATAGTTAATTGGTTTTCCTGTCAGGAACTTTAGTATGCACAAATGGGTTGCGAAATAAGCCTTATGTTGTGGTAAGCTAGCTTAAACCACGAGGCCCAATACACAGTGTAGCAAATGTCATACATTGCTGTTTCAAAATGCGAAATAAAGTTTGCAATAGCTTTTTGAGGTTGCTTTGTTATTTACATTTAATATTCAAGAGTTACTTTTGCGTAGATTATAAATCAGCTTTAAATAAAAAATTATAATTATTATATTATTTGTTTTTAGTTGTTAATGTTATAATCTCTTTCTTTGTTGCTTAGATGTTAGATTAGAAATATAAAACCAGGTGCGGAATACTCCCTTAACTAATATTTTCATTGTATTTTTTGATTTAATAAAATGCAGACTAAATACAGATATATTGTACAAGCATACATATATATATATAAAAATTTTTTGATTTCTGATGTCGTATATTTTATACATACGCCTAATAACTTCCCAAGAATGACACATTCTGGAGAAAATGTATTTCCAATGAATTTTTTAAATTTTTTTCAATCAAAACTTATTTGCAGGACTCTTTTATATATCATGAGGGAAATGATACAAACTGAAAGAGATTATGTCAAGTCGCTAGATTATGTAATCGAAAATTATATACCCGAACTACTACGAGAAGATATACCTCAAACTCTAAGGGGCCAACGTAATGTGGTCTTCGGAAATATTGAAAAAATTTACGAGTTTCATAGTCAACACTTTCTGCGAGAATTGGAACAGTGCGAACACCACCCTCTTAATGTCGGTCAAATATTTTTGAAGTACGATAAGAAGTTCTACTTGTACGCTCTGTATAATAAGAATAAACCCAAATCTGACACTTTAATGTCAGAATATGGAACAATATTTTTCAAGGTAAAGCATTTTCAATCTAATGTAAGTGCCAGATGTTTTTTTAGTGTCGTAGTTTGGAATTGAAATAGAACACAGGAAATGACGGCTAAGTGACTTGAAATTAATTTTATTTGGTAGATAATTTTATGCGATTCTGCATTTAAATATGATTTTGCCTGAAACATAGCGTAGTCACTTTTTTTTTAGCATCTGGGGTCACATATTGGTAATAATATGGCGAACATTGGCTTCCAAATCATCTCACGTCTTCTTTCCCCAGTTAGTTGACAGGTCCAATCCTGAAAATAATTTGTTCGCCTCAAGTTTCCCTCACTAAATAGTCTAGCACGTAACGCAGCCCTGATGAGACCTCGTCTCCTCGACATTCATACTATGCAATCAGGGAACGAAATAATCTCTTACTGTAGCTCTATAACGGTCGCTATTGACTGATTGGCCTCATTTCTGAAAAAGTACGGCCAAACGACTTCTTCAACTCCAAATTTAGTTTGTTGCTGTAGCCATTCAACAAAAAACGAGCCTCATCATTGCACAAAAGTTTGTGGTGAACGCCGAAATCAACGCCAGCTGATTTTCGACTTCATTTCTTTCACGACTTAGATCTTGTAGATCATACTAAAATTTTCCGCAAAGTGGACGAGCACAAGCCCATATGCTGCAAAAGGTGCTGAGTCGCAACATTCAGGTCTTCCTCAACACTACACTGAACAATGGTGATACTTCTTTCTTCCAGGATCTGCTTGTCATCCATTGCTGATGAGTTTTTCCACTAGCGTATATGGGGATAGAAATCTCTCAATGGTTTACTTAGTAATCCACCGAGATGGGTCATTATGTTGGCCATAAAATGTGCGAGGCGTACGCTACTCTAAACAAAAACACCCGATATATTCACACTCAGAGAACTTTAATAAACTCATTTAATTAAATAATTAATAAATATTTTTCAGTAATTATATTGCTTTCAATACAAGAATGGCTTTTTATCATTTTTGATAAAATAAAGCATGCACGAAGCTCAAACACTTGTAGTTGAACTTCACAAAATTTTTGGTTACACTTTTTCACTACAAAATCAATATATTTTGAATACCAGTAATAAATGTATTCATAATACTTTGCTCCCAAGGCACCTATGATTCTTATTTGCGTGGCAGTTTCGTTCCGTTTCCGAAGTTAGGTAATTTCATGATCTATTTTTACTTTTGTCTGGAACTTTTTTCATTTGTCGGTCCTCTTGTAGTCTTTTATTTAGAGTTAGTATATTAATGGTCCAGTAACGCGACCCAGTTATCGTTTTACCTTTTATAGAGTAACTTCTTACATAAATATTGCTTTGATTAACTTTTCAGTATATTTCTCTATTTGTTTTTCTTTCCTAATTTTCGTTACAATTCTTTTCCGACTTTCCGCATCAACGTTTTCAATTCACTCTGTATTTGTTTAATCATTATTAAACATCATACCTACTGCTTGTATATGAATGTGCGAAACAAATTTTGTACGATCATTATGTCAATGTATCATAGCGGTCATCGCACTGTTGTTTTTATTTTTTATTTTCGATTTACAATATGAAGAAAAACATAATCTATTAAATATATTATTTTTTTTATAAATAATGTTTTTAATTCAGAGCAAACAGCTTCAATTGGGCGACAAGATGGATTTGGCAAGTTACCTTTTGAAACCAGTACAACGCATGGGAAAATATGCTCTTCTGTTGCAACAAATGATGAAGGCGTGTCCAGTTCTACCGTCTGGTGCTTCAGAAAGAGCTATCGCCGAACAAGATGATTTAAAACAGGCAGAGCAAATGGTTAGATTTCAACTTAGACATGGCAACGACCTTTTAGCAATGGATTCCATCAGAGAATGTGACGTAAGTATGCATGCGATGCATATCATCAAAATTTAGTCATTTAATTAATATTTTGTCGCGTAGGTAAATCTTAAAGAACAAGGTAGATTATTGAGACAAAATGAGTTCCTTATATGGGAAGGCAAAACAGGAAAAAAGAGTCTTCGACAAGTGTTCCTCTTTGAAGAATTGATACTGTTTAGTAAGGCTAGAAGGTTCCCAGATAGAAAGGTAATAAACCGAATTGTATATCTACATATATTCACACATAATACTAACTATTCTTTCATATACATTTTTAGAATCTAGACTTGTTCATATACAAAAACAGTATCAAAATGACCGATATTGGCTTGACTGCAAAAATAGGTGATAGTCCCACCAAATTCGAGATATGGTTTAGAAAACGAAAACCGAACGATACTTATATTCTGCAGTCCATGTCTGAGGATATTAAAAAAGCTTGGAGTGAAGAACTCTCTCAATTATTATGGAAACAAGCCATCAAAAATAGAGGTAATTTTAACAAACATAACCCAGGAAATATTAAGTAGTATCCTTTCTTTATTTCGCAGAAGTTAGAATGGCTGAGATGTCTTCAATGGGCATAGGAAATAAACCCTGTTTGGATATAAGACCCAGCGCGGACCAAATAAGCGATAGATCAATTAGTGTTGCACAACTCTATAGAAGTAAGCAAATATTTATATATATATATATATATATATATATATATATATACACTTCCGAGACGTGTTTTTTAAGTAAGGGCCGTTTTGTTGTATACACTAATAAGCGATTCACGCGCCCCAATGAGTGCTTGCGTCATGCCCCGGCACTCCTTGGGAACAACTCTGTTCAGTTGCAACTGTGTAGATAACCTGTACAGTCTGTTCGGTCTTTAATATGTCCAAGATAATCGAATCGCCCGCACAGTGCGAAGTACGGTCAGTGATACGTTTTTTGTCGGCAAGACACATGTCTGCTGCAGACATTCACCGACAGACTTGTTAAGTTTACGGAGCTACTGCCATGTGTGAAGGCAAAGTACATAAGTGGGTCAGAGACTTCAAAGCTAACCGCGACAACGTCCATGATGAGTCGCCCATCCTTTCGCCCATCTGTGATTACAAACGATATGGTGGCTTCAATTGAAGCAAAAATGCTTCAGGACAGACTTCACCATAAGCACTCTTTTAAACGACATGCCTTAAGTGTGGAGCTCAGTCCTGTACATGATTGTTTCAGAAAGGTTAAAGTTTAAGAAACTGTGCTCCAGTTTGGACCCTAAACTCCTAACGGAGGATCACAAAAACAAGACTTTGACTCATTATAGCGAAGAAGGTGACGCTATGTTGAGTCGTATCGTAAAGGGAGACGAAACGTGGGTTTCACATGTCACTCCCGAATTGAAGCAACAGGGCATGGAGTGGAGACGCACACACTCTGCTGTAAGGGTCAAGACCAAACAGACTGTCCCAGCGAATGATCATGTCGTCCGGGTTTTGGGATAGGCATGGTGTTTTGTTGGTCGACTTCATGCAATGCGGAACCACCATAAATGCGGTAGCCTACTGTCAAATCCTGCGAAAGCTACGCAGGTCGATTTAAAACAGAAGACACGGCTTGCTGACAGAGGGAATTTTGCTTCTCCATGACAATGTAGCCGAGCTTTATTGGATTCTTTTGGCTGGGAAGTTTTGGACCACCCCCTCCCTTCAGTCCCGACCTTTTCTGCTATCTCATCTCTCATCATCTCGGTGGTAACAACTATAATGCGACGATGATAAAGACGTGAAAACGGCTGTGATCTCTTAGTTATCGGAGCAGCTGGCAAGTTTTTATGAAGAGGGTATTCAAAATCTAGTTGTAAGCTTTGATAAGTGTTTAAACAAACTTGGCAGCTACTTATGTTGAAAAATAGAGGAATATAGGAATATATATATAGAATATAAAAAAATTTTCTTTCGTTTGGTTTCTATTTTCAAACGGCCCTTACTTAAAAAACACGCCTCATATATATATATATATATATATGAGGCGTAAGTATATATATATATATATATATATACTTATGAACATGTTATCAACTGAATTATTACATACTATATGCATTTTAGCTGCACCGAGATTTAGAAACTCTGTCGTTGGACCCGCTTCGGAACAATGCAGGAGCACAAAGAGGCCCCACTCTGTCATATCTATGTCGAGCGTGTCCTCTGGTAGCACAAGCTCAGGTAGTTCTGGCAATTCAAGTAGCACCGCTATTGGAACTGGTCCCTTAATGAATGTTGGCTTTGATCCTTCGTGTCACAGCCCAAAGACTTACCATAGATCTGGCACACTAAACAGTCAATGTTCAACAGGTATTTCTTAATTGTTGCGACATAAACAATAATTATTGTTGTGAATTTCGTTTGTTGTGTTGAAATATTTTAGTCGATTAATTAAAAAGAACGAAGAAGTGAAAACTGAAATTCTTTATGTCTAACAAAAACTATTTTTCAAGTAATAATGTATGAAAGTACAAAATATAGAAAAAAGGAGCTGATTTACCTCAATTTAGTTAAACTTTGCCAAATAAAATTCAAAATTTTGCACGCATATTTCAATAGTTTTAAAAAGGTGTAATATTGCTCCACAATTCACCAGTATCAATCTTTTCTGTATGCAGTAATTGTGCCATAGAATATTTACACAACCATTGGCGAAGTTTGTCTATCATAGAAAAATGGATTCAACATTGCACTGCCTTCACTACCAATTTTGAGCATTTGACATAAGAACAAATGCTTCAAATAATGTAGAAAAAATATTACTATAGAATCAGTAATATAGAAACAACGAACTGTGTATAGTGTCTTTTAATTAATTTGCTTTGAAATATAATCGACAATGCTCAATGTCTCTGGTGTTATATGTATACTCTTTACGAAGAATGAACATTGTGTTATTTGTTCCAATATATTTCAAGAAATTAAACTGAATTTTATAAATTAATCCCGCTAATATGTCATTACGCACAAAGTGGGATCAATTTACAAAGCCTCTAAAGAAGACATCATAAATCCATTGTTTAAATGCATTGGACATGCAAATATTCAATCGTTAGAGCAATAGTGTGATCCTTCCCTTTGGAAGATTCTCTCGAACGCTTTACAAAACTTGTTACAGACAAACTAGCGTAACATTTTGCATCATCACCACGATAATTCTTCAACCCTACCGCGGAATTATGTCTATTGATCCCAAACGAGAGCATCTTTTCGTTTCAGTTCTTTTCTAAAGTAGATGTTGGAGCCGACTAATTTTCAAAAGTCCAAACTATTAACGGTTGTTGCTTATATTTAAGATAATAGCTGTTATATACCCTTGATTTACCCCCTGTGATGATGTAAACTATATGATACGATTCATTGCCAAACGGATTTAGCACACATCCGTGCCATACCACACGATCTTCTTTCTGAATTGGAATCACCTTGTGGGAATTCCAACGTGAACAAAATTATAGATCTTCAAGTATTTGTTTAAAATGGTGTTGATTGTCTTCATAGAAAACTATAGGATTGCTTGAATGCTTAGCACAGTAAAGTTTCTATTATCGATGAATCTTCGATCATGTGCAGAACGAGACATACGAAAACAAGTAGTTTCTGGATTAGAAACAGTATAGTAACTAAGGAACTGAGCTTGCTAATGCTCTTGTTTAATTCCATAATTTTTTGCGAAAATGGCTATTTTGAGCTTTTGTAGTATAAAAATTCTCAAGCGTATTTTTCTACTATTACTATCATTAAGCTAGTAAATAACTAGATTGAAATGTAAAACAAAATTTGTAGTAAAACATCATGGGCTGCTAGAGAGTTTGAGTGGGGAGAGTATAACCCCTATATTAATTATAAAATTTCGTAACATTTATTAAAAGTGCTTAAAAACTACTGCACAAAGTAAATAATCCATATTTTATTAAAGTTGTAGTTCAAAAATCATAAATCTGCAAGTTTTAGTTTCCTCTTTCAAATATGATCAATTTCTATGGTATTGTTCTTTTTGAATACTAATGTATTTAAAGGTGGCATGTAAGTAACCTAGACATCACCCAGCTTCGATTTTCAAACCGTGGACCGTTTTATCAACCTAACGAATTTGCTTTATTTCACAAGTTCGATTTAGTTTCTATAAAACATATTAGCCAAGTAATATTCGAGTCATATTTCGCTATGGCAAAGAATCAAACTTTTTTCCTTGGTTAGTGGCTATTATGTTAGATTATTAAAAATTAATAAAAGAAATAGAATTAACAAGTTAAAACTTCGCTTGAGAGAAGTATTATACACATAGTTTCTAAATGCGAAATCAATTAAGGAACCTCTTGGTCGTTTTTACTTATACTGAAGTTATAACCAAATTTTTTTCTTGAGAATTGTCTCATCAGATTGCTGACTACTGAGTTATCGAATAAAAAATTGTGACTTTCATTGATAAATGACTTGTGTTGTTTTACAGTTGGTACTTCAATACTTTAGTCTCATTCAGGTGTACATGCTGATGATGAATTTCAATGTACTATAGAAAATTAAAAAAATATGTTATTCTCTCAAGCTAAATGATTTGGTTAGAGCTTTGTTTGGCTTAACGAAAGGCAAAGTGGATCTACTTGGTTTCAGACTCAATGAAAAGAAGTTGTTGGTAACAAAAACAAACATTTATATTATATGATAGGTCTAGAGAGTAGAACTTTTTTCAACTTTTCATATGAAGAATGAAGAACATGCAATGGTTCTTTTTATAGATTCCTTTTAAACTATTTTAAAGGCTTTACCAAATCCCCATATTTCTAAAGTAAGGTAGAGTAGACCAAGAGATCAATATTTACCTGCAAGACAATCTTTAGAGCTTGAAGAGAAGAACATTCTGCGCAAGAATCTTGTGAATCCAGAAACATTCTGTTGCGTCCTCTACACATAAAATTAGACTCTACCAACCGTTCTGTGGAAGCTTTTCCCAAAGACGGATTATGTTTTAGGTATCTCTGTGAGAAATCTCTTTTGAACCATAAATAACTTTAATTGTGAGAGAGACGTGGGTGTCATTCAATGAGGTTGTCACCAAGTTTTTGCGCAACCATTTACTTCTATTTTAGTCAACATACTGGAAAATTTAAAAAATTTGTACTTTTAATAAACCAGTTTTTGAACAGTCTCCACATCTTTTTCCTATGTAATCTAAGAGATATCAGTGAGGAGCAAACTGAGCATTTTCATCAAGATATCAAACTGCTAGAAAGACTGTATTAGGGCCACTGGAATATCAATATGACGAGAAATTTACTATTGGTCGCGTCTAGAAGTTCAGCAGAAGATGAAGCGATGTCAAAAGTTCGAAAGAAAAGATGAAAGGGAAAAAAAGACTTTCATGTTTATACTTAAAAAGTTTCGTATTACAGATATTTATTTTCATGCCTATCCTATGTTCCGCTAATTCTTCAGTTTATAACGAAGACACATAGTGACTAAACAGAGCGATAGAAAAAAAACCGAGGTTCAATGTGAACTCAGCACCAAAAAGAAGTATAGGAAATCAGTTATTAACATTGAACAAATTTTTAAAAAATTGTGTTGTTTACCACAAATAAAAAGTTAAATTTTGTGACAATCTGGTTTTCTATTTTTGGATGAAATATGCTACGTTTTATGTTTCTAATTTGTTTTCTTATTTTTCGTTTGCTATATTAATATTTAATAATGCGTTTTTTTAAGAGTGCGCTTTTCTTTATTTTACCAAACAGAAAGCGGAATCATCGCCGACATTTCTATAGGTTCGGATGACTGCCCGGATAATCAACACAATATTCACTGGCCTTTGGAAAAATCGAACTCCCAGCATTCAAGTATCTCCCAAAAGTCAACACTCACTCAATCGGACGACACTCAAATTACAAGCTACCACGTGCCAGACGATATATCCGTTAATATATAGGAAATGTGTAAATTAAAATTAGGTATATGATGTAATTGCATGCATAATTGTACCGTGCACTTTTGCATAAAACATCTACTTATCTGTGTCGCAGATGTGTATAATAAGATGTGTGTTAGTACTAAATAAGTTGTACATACAAAGAGAACTATCTGGATATTGCCTATGTAATAATTTATTTTTCACACTCATTTATATTGAAAAAATATAAAAACACAACATATATAGTGGAGAAAAGAAAAAAAGGAATGTATTTTATAAATATTGAAAAAAGTAGATTATATTTCTAATTCATACATTAGAGTCATTTGTATTTAAGTACCTATACTTTCGTTTAAGTAAAAAAAAAAATTCCGCCATATGTATGTGTAAAATATTTATATTTTCATATATTTACATTTATTAGTACGTTTTTGGTACTTAATTTGCAGCTTTAACTGTGAATTTTTTCTCTGTGTAGTTGTAAAATCAGGGACGCAATGTATAAAGGAAAACGATGAATCAAAATTCGCCTACAGTATTTGTAATAAGTACTGGGAGAAATGATCAATAATATAGAGCATGTTGTTCTTTAACTGCAGTAGATACTACTAATGATGTTTTAATATACTATATGATACCTATAACAGAATCTATTGTAAGAGCATGTATGATTTTTATATTACTATATCCTATAGTCAAATAAATATAAATATGTATAAAACCAAGCTATGTATTTTTATTACCTACTTCAATTATCCATAAGGCGGGCGTTCTACTATTGATGTGGCAAAGCCTTTATATTATATTCCAACCCCAAATGTTTATTTGAAGTTTCTTGTAATAATACAAAGTTGAAAGTAAAGGATTTTTCATTAAGAGCGACACATTTTGTTTATAAAATAAGACCCACATCTCGTGAGAAATTTAGAATTGTTTTTAATTCGGCGTAAAGTACAGTTAATACAATCATTTTTGGAAGACAAAATCATTTGAATGCCCTTCACGGAAGACTGACACGAACGAATTCGCTGAACCTATTTTCCATGACTTTTTGACATAAATTGCGTCAAATGCATTAAAACGTTCAATGTTGATCCGCTTAATCAATTCATTAAACTTCTTTTTAGTAAATGGATTGTTTGATTAGTAGTGTGGTAAGTAGCACTGTTTTATTAAACCCACATTTCGTTCAAGTCGTGGATTCAAAAAATTCAGTCAGCATTGAGCGATATATAGCGCCTTCTATTCATAGTAATAGGGTTGCCAGTATCGTTGAAAACGATAGATTATCAATAAAACAAAGATAGATAATTTACCTGAATCTTCCTGTTAGTCGAAGTTTTTAAAGACAATACTGTCACCTAAATGTTAAACGTCGTGCGTTTACTGAACAAGTATAGGTTACGTACTATGAATATTGCATTTATATTGATTATTTACTATGTGATAGACCTATGGTAGGCTGTCTATTTTTTCGCACGTTAACTTTTATGATCTTGTTTGGCCTATATTTTTCCATATAGTACAAGAAAAGCAACTTCTTTCAAAGTTAATAAAATCTTCTGAAGTAAAATAACACGATCGCAATCATGATTTAGAATTTACTGGAATACTTCGAACAAGAGGAACCGAAAGGCGGTTTTTATTCCAGGTATCTACTTTTAAAGGGAATATTCTACTGATAAAATTAGTTATTTGTAATAAATTATTATTATTTTTAGAGAGTAGAAAAAAATGTTAAGATTCATCACAGCAAAAACAGTCTGTTACTATCCAGTCGCGATAAAAAAAGACTGCGGAGGAAAATGGAAACTGAGAATTTACCTCATATTATAAAATAGAGATAAGAAATACATTGTACATCATGTCCTCACAAATTAAGTTAAAAAATAATTTATTTAATGTTGCGAAATACGAGAAAACCGTGTAATATTAAGCAATAGCAATTTATATCGTACACTTCATTATATTAGTAAATTTAAAAAGAAAAAATAATCGTAGAGACCTGGTGGAAAAATTCTATGTTGCTGAGAGGAGAATGCAATTTTTAAAGGGATATATGGAAAACATAACCTCTCTAATTACATGCCAAGTAGTGCCCTAAGATTAAACTTGAGTATTTTCTAAGGGAAATATGAGAAAATCAAGGCAAAATGATATTAAAAGTGTTAAAAAATCTGAAGGATACAATAGCAAAAGATTTATTATTCATAAAAGATCGAAAACCGGATTCATAAATAGCGAATCACTACTATTCGAATCAAATTATCCAGCAGGAGATTATCACGGCAAAAGAATGGGGAAACGTTTACAAAGTGAATAATAGAACATTTAATAATTAATTTACAATAATTATCATTAATCCTTGCGAATAATGCAACTTATCTTAAAGGTATGATGGATGTCATTGTAATCCAGGAGAAATTCTCAAATTATTGACTACTTAAAGGCGAATAGCGTACCATTTGATACTACATCAATTAAAATAGAACTATTGGCACTTGCAAAATCACTTCAGAAACAAAAGTGATGTCAATCAAGTAGATGAAACTTTAAGAAGCTGTGGCCATGAAGTATTGCGATTACGATCTTATCATTGTAATACTAATGCAATTAAAACGCTACGGGTTGGTTAAGTTATGTTATGCAATGTCATAGTATGACAAGTAGAATGGAAGGGATGGATAAAGAGGTGATACTGATATCGCAATGTGAGAAGAAGCATTGAACCAGTATACAGAAGAAGTATAGAAAAATTGTGTAATATACATAGATAATATGAGTAGCATTTGCATTGTACAATAGATGAATTTATTTATAATCCATGTGGATGAAAATAATGCAGTTAAAGTGGTTCCTGAGATAACGACTTAATAAATTTTTACAGTACTAGTATGTAAATTTGTCTATATTTAAATAAATATTCTAAACTATTACTTGTGTTAAATTTATATTATGACTTATCGGCATTATATAGTATAAATTCCATTAATAACTGCCTTTGTATAATCTATATAAACACGTTTTTAGTTCATGTTTTAAGCAATGCCGAAAGCATTTGAAATTGGACATGATCTAACCTAAAAAAAACATTTTCTTGCCATGACAAACTGATTATAAGTGAAATTGAGTCACATTTGATTAAAAATAAAAAGCCGAAACTATCCATAAATTAAACACAATTTTGACTTAGAAGTTCATATGGCAACTTTTGGTGACGTAGCGGCAATCTTTCCTGGAAAGACATATAGATGCAATACTTCTTCATTAAATATTTCTAGCTTACTTTCAGACTGGATATGGCAATTTTGCTTATTCATAAAACTATTAAGCCAAAAGTGAGCTTTGCCGCTGACAATGTTTTTTTTATGATTCAGGATTGTTTACAAATCTCTTTAAAGCTCATTGACAAAATCCGTGACGCAATAAATGATAGTCTAGCTTGAGCTCTTTTGCTAAATATTGTGATCGACGAGAAAACTAACATATTTGTATCTTCAAGAACACCCTGACATGTAAATACTATGTATATATATATATACAATATATATATATATTATCTTCGCTCCTTGCACATCTTTGCCTCGCTGGCACGGAAACATTATGAAGTGAATATGTATGTAACATTCGAATTTTTGTACAAGACGTTCAATTGTTCTTTGCTTTGGACGATTATGTCTACCGAATGTCGGAGTTATTGTATGTCAAGTAGCTGCAATTGAATGTGAATTTTGATAAAATATCTGAATAATTTATAAACGTTGTTAAAGCATGTATGGTTCCATAATGAAATTGTAGGCATACACAAACATAAATGTCAATAGAACGAAATTGCAGGGCTGCCGTCCGAAGAAAATCTCAGTTATAAGTGCATATTTCCTAATAGAGAATCTCTTATGAGGTTTTCAAGATTCATTTTTTATTATTTCTAATAGACCTTAATTATATTTACCTTGTAGGGTCACTTTAACTTAAACCAGATCTATGAATTCTATAAGTGCAAAACGACGTGTCTATTACAAAAATACTAAGCTTTATAAGCGCATTCTACATATATGAGTTTTCACTATTTTCAACTACATTAGAATGTTATGAACATAATATATCACCACGTAATCGCCACGTAAAAGTTTGTATTGTACCAAAAAGACTGAAGGTATAGTTTTGTGATAATTTTCAAATAAGCTGGCAACGCTTCATTCATTTTTATAGGAGAGGGTTGGGCAATACCTATCATGTTTATTTTTGCTCGACAGAGAATGGCAGCATATTTGCTTAAAAATAATCGACCAGATGCAATTTATCTTTGTTTAAAGAATGAATGGATGGCTGAAAAGTTGTTTATAATACGACATTTTGTCAAGCATTGCAAGCCGTCGAAAGATAATCCTGCATTACTTACTTTAGAAAACCATTCAATACACATAACATTACAGGCTTATTCATTCTGCAAATTTAATGGGATTACTACGGTTTTTCTACGTCCACATACCTCACAGATTCCAGCCATTAGATATATCATTTTGTGACCTACTTAAGACTGCCTACAATAAACAATGTGAAATTTATATGAAAATGCATCCAAATGTAAGAATTACAGTACCTACAGTAGCGGAACTGCTTTATAAAGCCTACAATGTCTAATGCCACACAGAGATTTGTGCTGACTGGAATTTATGATCTGAATAGGAGTGTATTCAAAAATTACATCTACTGAAGATAAGGCAGATGAGGATAATAAAAATAGGCGTTCGTCTGAACGCATGCCGAAAATCTCTTCGCGGTCCGAAGAAATAAAGTTTGAGTCCAAGTCTTCAATTTCACAACACCAAGAAGAAAGCGCAATTAGCCCTTCTTTACCACCTGTTTCGCTGGAGGTTATTTCCCCTATACCAGTAGTATTAAACAAACTTCAGAGATAATTAAATAGAAAAAAAGTAACTAACTTCAGTGAAACATGAATTAGAAGAAAAAGAATAAAAAATAACGTCAAAAGAAGAATAAATAAATAGTTGAGAAGACTATAAGGATAAAGACAGTAAAAACAAGGCAAAAATAAAGTGTGATTTCGTTGTATCAATTGTGGGAAGTGCACACTCAAACTTTGTACAAACTGTGACAAGCCAAATCACTATGCACGTGATTTGCATGTAACTAATGGTGTAATTGTTTTAATGATTCAGTTCCATAACAGTTGATATCACCCGACCTGGCTGCGTATTACAGATCCATGAAGTTCGTCCCTTTTTTATTTTTTACAAGATTTTATTATGAATTTTCATCAATAATGTATTGCTAACACAGAAATTACACACCATAGAAGAATTAAAAATAGAAGAGACATTCATTACCTATTTATTTGTCAATACTATTAAGGCAAAATCTTAAGTAATTGGTATTAAAAAGTTGAGCATAACTTTGATGAAAAAAGTTTCATAATATAATAAAAATTATATTTTATTTAAAGGACATGTATTACTACTACTCTATATAATAAATAGAAGATATTGTAAATATATAACATTCTATAACAAATAAAAATTAATTCATCATTTCATATTCTCAGAAACATACAGTTCTTCTTCTGTAGTTGTTTGAGCCTTGGCTAAATATATAACAGTTTAGAGGTTTTCAGTTTGCTGATATACAATTTTTATTCAACATATTCTCATTCCTGGTCATTTATACCGTGTATCACTATCTGCAGATAATTTATTATTTTGCAGGGGAAAGACAACGAATTTCTTTGAAGTTTTTTTATTGCATCCGCTGCAGATTGATAATTATTATGAACAGCTTTCAAATTGACTTTAACTTGAACGGCTTGGAACTTTATTTAACTTCCCTTGATTCAATCTACTTCTTTAGCGTCAAATAGAAATACAATGGATTTAATTTTTGAAAATGTATGTTCCTCATCGCGTAAAAATAGCTGAAGAGGTTTTAAAATGTCAGGATAATGTTCGTGAAACTTAAAATACTGCTTTTCGTCTATTTTACTGGTGTATCTACAGCTAAATATGAGTTATAAACAGTTTGGGTTACCAGATATAAAGCATGCAATATTTACATAAAGTGCAGTAAAGTAACACAGACTATTTTTAGCAAATCGCCTGCACGAAACATGTAAGGCCCGCCAGTCATAACAAACATTAAGATTTGGGTAGTAGAAAGGTGTGTGTTCGGAAGTGCTTGGAAAGCTTTCTTTAGTACAAACGATTTTACTGCTTCCACTGTATTCCGCTCTTTCAGTATCTACTGGATATGGAGACGATAGTTTAATCAGAGATACAGAGACGCATATTAATTGTTTCAGAAATAATGGTCTTTTTCTTCTACTTTAGGATTAGGCTTAAATATCTAATTATTGGAGGGGAGGGGGTTAATTTACTGACGAAATGCTCTTCTGGCCAGAAAGTTGGGAATGTACACACTTAAGCTTAAAAATCAGTGATGATGAAAAGCAATGGATTTGATAGATTTCTTAAAGAATTGTCCGTATTATAATTAATTGTCCATCATATCTAGATTTATCTCCATCGAATTTGTTTTATGGGAGTTTTCAACAACGTCATAAGCGTTCGACTAAAATATTTACATCAGCTGCAATACAAAATTTTTTAGACTTGAAAAAAATTAGGCAGCGAAACAATTTATTACTGATAATGCTATCAATGTTGAACAACGCGAACTATTCATGTAAATTAAAATTAACATTAAATCGAATTTTCAACGGACACTTACGTTAAAATCAGATTCTTAGGCATTCTTAGGCATCGCCAGTTCAATTGTATCGAGGTGGCAAGGGATTATGTTCAAAAATAAATATAATTTCAAACCGTGAAATTTTATTCTTTATTCACATTCCACCGATTTTTCATTTCTCTCGTATATTTAAAAGTAAATGTAAAATTACCTAATCTTTTTAATCAAAATATTGATTTGAGGTATCTTATATTAAAATAGATAACTTTAAATTTATTGGTTTCATGTATTTACAGATACCTTTAACAGCGAACATTTCACGAAATATCATCTTAGACTTCCCAGTACTAGATGACGCAACAAACATAAAAATTTGCATATGCTTGTTACATACATATGTACGCATAAGTGCATATATATTCTATTTTGAAAGTACGAATGCGCTTTCAGATGCAATTGATATAAATTACCTTGAATGTTACAATAATTAATTTTCTACTCTGGAAATTAACAGCATTTGTAAATTATGTAAACGCAAAAAGTAATTTAGCTCAATTAACAAATTGCATCGAATATATGTATACGAGAAACAAAATAATGTTGACATGCTTAAAACAGTTCTGTAAATCATTTTCTAAATCTTTGTGTAAGAAAATTCGAACAATTTTCACTCTAATGAAAGGTAACTAATAGTAATAATAATAAAATATTATATTTAGAAAAAAAACAAGAGAAAATTGTATTCGCTTTCGCTAGTAACTACTTATTTATTTCATGACGTGTAATAACAAAACGACGAATTATGGTTGTCTGTTTGCAATAGTTTTCAATATTTAATAAACTGTATCGAGAAAGATTACGGAAGAGAATAAATTACTAAAGAGTAGATAAAGCAATTCATAGTTTACATAAATTATATGTAAATAAAGAAGAACATACGTTTACAGATATCGTTACATTTTTCAGCAGAATAAAAGAATTAGTGACAATTATAAATATTTAGAAGAAGATGAAGATGATACGAAAAAGATAAAAGTCAAGATGCTGGATAAAACAAAGGAATATAAATATCGAATAAAAAACATATTTGCCAATGGCATATTTGACGAAAGTTAGAAAAAAAAACAAAGAAGCATATTTGCCATCGTTAATTGGCAAGGCAGTCGACTAGAGAACGGCAGACAGAGGTTCGAGTCCTACTCCAGTGCAGAAATTTTTAATTAATTAATTTTTAATTAATTAATAACGTAATAATAACAAAGACAAGATTTTAGTGTATCAGAGAGGGGGAGCTATATTAGATCTAATTAAATTACTATAAAACAAATAGAGAAGTAAAACTAACTCTGATCTAAATCAAGTAAAGCATTTAGTAAAAGAGATGAAACAGCAACCGGTAAAACAGTATGGACATGTATGAATAACAGAAAAAATCATCAATGTCATTTTGTTGAAGTCCTGATAGTTACATATATTATACGGGGTGATTGAAATAGATAGACACCATTTTAATCGGCTGTAGATATAGACGTTATTTGAATTCATCCCACACTCGACCAAGAATGTGTTGCGTCACTGAGATCGTCACAGATGTGATATGCTGTTTTAGGTTATCCAAGTTTGCGGGAATATGTGGTGCGTAAACTGCGACAACTGCTCTTCCTTATTGGAGGATCAAATGCAAAATTACGACAAAATAAAGGTTATAGTGCAATCGCAGGCTCAGGTATGTTAGCAATATTGTGTGGCATAGTAACATATTGCTTACAACTGAAACTGCTATGCGATGCTAGAGCATTCTACCAGTAGTATTCGAAATCTTACAGAGAGGGATGTGTAGCCAATTGAAATTCGTCTTTTTGTATCATACTGTATACTATTTCTGGATGTCAATAAAATAAATTAAGTAACTGTAAAAAATTAACAATTAAGATGTTAATTGTTCGTTAGTACTAAAAACGAAGTTGATTTGAATGTGATATAAAAAAGTAATGAAAAAGCTTTAAAACAAACAATTTGTTTAAAGTCTGTAGTGATATTTGTTGATTCTAAAGTCAGATCTTCCTCCACACCAAAACTATGTATATGGTAAAATAACAGTTTCAGTCATTTTCTTCGAAAATATTCTGGAATAGATAAAATATATTTGATTCGTATTTCATATTATTACATAGAAAAGCTTGGATCTATAGAGGTAAAAATCTGATAATCAAAAGTAGTACTTAATGGCTGGCTACTCTTTGTTAAAATATTTATATGTAGTACATACTTTACATCCGTAGCTGTGACTCTGTTGTTATTATCTTATAAATAAAGAAGGTAAGAGCAGTTTATCAAACGCTACTAATTATTGCTTTATTGCGGTTCAGTGACATATAACATTTTCTTTAAATTGAACATAAGAGTGTACATATATTGAAAGGAAAAGCCTGAACCCATAGAGAAAAATTCTGATAAAAAGTAGTATCTAGTAACTAATAGCTACACTTTGTTAAAATATTTATAGAACAAGCTTTATATCTATAGTTGGTATCCATTCTTATTGTCATATAAATAACGCCCTATTTATAGCAAATATGTTTGAATACAAGAAGTATGAAAACTATAACAAATTACTAAAATAATCACAAGTATATAACTTATACTTAGGTCTAATTTAGTGATTACGAAGCATTTAATAGGTACAGTCTCTTGAGGTAATGTTATACAAAAAATGTAATATCGCTTAAACAAAAAACTAATCTCATCTGTCAAAGAGTACTGTTTAGAAATGTTAAAGATTTTCAATATATTGAAAGCGAGACACTCTTAACAGACAAAAGCCAAAATTATGATACAGTAAAACATGAAATTCTTCAAGGTAAATAATGTGGATCTAGATTTAAAGTGCACTACGGTAGTTTCATGTATCACAAGCTTGTTAGAATAATCAGAGAGGCATCCCATTTACATCTGTAAAAGAAAGAACTCCTCAAGTTGGCTCAGAGTTACGTCAAGTTTACATTCATAGTTCTGTGCAAAGACATCAATGTCAATGGATTATTCATAAAATTCCGAGTCGGTGATTTTAATCTTAACAACGTTCCACGACCTGGGAGGTTCTCTGACATTGATGAAAAAATAAAAACGTTTATAGAGTTAAGTCCACGGCACGTATTACAAGAGATTTCAGAATCGTTAAGGATTCATCATTCAAGCGATTACATGAAAAAGTAGTGATAAGTCAGCAAGGTTAACATCTAGGTTCCTCACCAACTTCAGTTGACAGTGCTTATAAATATTAGCAATACGTTCCTTACCCGTGAGGAAAACGATCGTTTGTTGAAACCACTGAGGTGAGGAGAAATGGATTTTTTGCAACAATATGGTACCAACCTGAAGATTCGCCCTAAACGTCATCGAAAGCAAACATTAGTTGGAGAAAGGTTATGCTCTCAGTGTAGTGTTTTTAGTTATTGGCTCTTGCCAAAGAACGAAATAATTTCTTCAAGAGTGTATTGTCGACAGTTAGATGTTTTGTACGAATAATTAAGAATTGTCTAGAGCCTGTTAATTGAAAAAAGTGGCATTTTATCACGCCAAGACAAGTTTAACCACCCGTCATAAATTATTCTATTGACTTATTCTGCCAGATTCGCCGGAGTTAGGACCTTCAGACTTTCACTTGTTTCATTCTCCACGAAACTCCCTACATGGTGTGGCGTTTGATTGAAATAAGAAATCAACACCTTAAGTTTTCCGCCATTGAAAATAAGCCCTATGAACAACAAATTATGAATCTCAACGAAAAATGGTAAAATTTATCGAAAAAACTTCTAACAATAATTCATTGACCTTCTGTTTTTATATTAATAAATTGCATATAAAAAAACAGAAAAGATATATTATGACGATGGAATGGAAAATAATTTGTTTGCTTTATTAGATATGCTAAAGGCAACGAAGCCAAGCTAAGTGATGTATGTAAGTCTGGTGCATAGGAAGGATTGACAGAAATTGATCGTTTTTGACGTTCTAAAATATAAAGGACGAAATTATAATTTTGAAGTGAAAAGTGTTGCAATGTTTTGCCAAATTTTTAGCATTGTGAGTTAAAGTAAATGTTAATTAATACTTCTAAATAGAGATGTTTGACTATAATATATTAATATACTCGCACATCTTGTTCAAAAGATTCTCACATATTGGTACGTAAAACAATCTTCCGAATTTAATCGATCAATTTAGTAGGTGACTAAGACTCCTGTCTACAACAATCGACTGCTTTTAAGAAACGTTACATATATAAATTTAAATTTAGAAAAAACTTTTTTTGTGCTAAATAAGATTAAATTCATTATAGCGAAGTTTAATGTCTATAAATACAAATATCGTTCTTATAAACGGAGCCAACATAAAAATGACTGTGTTACTATTGCAATTCTAAAATTAAACTAATATAGTCATATTACCTCTGTGTTTTGCGAGCAGTTGCTAAAAAATGCAATATGTGATTGCGGATAATTTAATTTTAAATATGAGCGAAATGCCTTTTTACGTTCGTCGAGCGAAATTTGAGAATTTATAATGAGAGGGGGGACCGGTGCTCTTATGATTATTTAATCTGTTGATTTTTCGAAACCAATAAAAAGATTCGTTCTCGTTTTGGGACAGACGTCGGCCCACTGAAAATTTTTCATTTATTCAGATAACATTTTGGTAGATATAAGTCGGCAGTCTCGCGCGCTCAACAATTTTAATGCATAGTTAAGTGAACTTGTTCTCCGAATGCATCCTCCAAAGACCCATACATGCTCGAAATATACTTTTCCATTTTACATTCTCCCTTGTTCATAATTCCCGTACACCTTTAACCGCAATTTACCATTCTAACGGGTACAGTGGTAACTCTTTGAAAAATTTTTTGTGTACATAGAAAGAGGTAATTTTATTATATTGTGTTAGCGAAGATTTTAATTTTTAAAACTTTACTTAATTTAATTTATTTGCAATTGAATAGTGTAGCCCAACAACATTCATCATAAGCACCAGATTAGGCATTTTAAAATGAGGCAGACAACTCATTAACCCTAAAATACTAGGTATTCGTAAATTTTCCCTTCTTAATGCCTCATACCTTCCAATATATTAAGTTTGGTACTTTATGTTTCTCAGTTCCCAGTCAGTAGCTCATGTAGTGGTGTATTCAAACTTATATTCTTAAATTGGCTTATTGGGTTTTGCTATTTGGCGAGCCAATTACATTACACATACTATATTTTAATTATATTCCAAAAATTTCTTATCGTTTCCTAATATGGCGTCAACATCATGTATTCTCCAAGTAATAAATAAAATATTGAAATATTGTTTAGAGTCTGATTGTAAGAGTGTAAGGGGAAACTCAAAAGGCAACATTGAAGCACATACTGCAGTATAACATGAATCTGAAAGTTCTGAAGAATATAGTGATCAAAATATCGAATGAATAGAAGAAAAAAGAAGAAGAAGACAACACTTCACATTTATAATAGACAGTGAAAGGGATGAATATTCTAATGTTCCTCTAGCTACATATCTTAGAAAAGTATAGTATAGTTCAGCAAAATAAGTCTGACGGACAAGAATGGCTATAAATGGTCAGCAAAAGTTGCATTGCAGAGTAAGAGAATAACGAATAGAAAGAAGCGGTGTTGCTAAAGACATTATTCGTCCAATTGATTGTTTTTTTCAGTTTTTCAGTAATACCATACTCGAAAAAATAGTGTAATTTACTAACCAATAACATTTACAATATAAATAAATACAACAATGAAAGGCAAAAGATGAAATGGTTTCGAAAACCTGTAAGAAACAAATTTTAGCCTTGTTTGGTTTATTGATTTTCTATGATGCGATGAAAAATAACCATCTAAATATAAGACACATGTTCGATAATATTTTAACTGAATCCATGTAAAAATCCACAATGAGATAAATTACTAGAATTGAAAAATCTCGTAATGATGCATTGGCACCAACTACTAAGTATGGTACATGTTTTCAGATACATATATGCAAGCAGCCTTATACGCCTACATCATATGTTATTGTAAAAGAACAGCTATTGGCCTTTCGAAAACACTCCCTCTAAAATGATCCATTGCAGCAACCAAAACGGTACCATGGATAACTGGTTTACATCGATAAAATTAGTAGACGACTTATTACAAAATCCACATACACTAACAGTTGTGAGAATAATCCGAGGAAACTAGTGAAATATACCACCTCGATTAGTAGATGTAAAAGGAAGGAAAACGAGCTCATCAATGCTTTTCTTTGATAAACTTGGTTTCAAATAAACTGGTGCATTTCTATGTACCGTGACCGGATGAATTCTGATTTACGAAAAATGGGTTATTTAGCAGAAATAATCTTCACCACTGAGCGACGATTCAATTTGTGGTACGTTATTATTGATAGCATACGTCGACTTTTATATTTAACAACAATTTAACGACTAGAAGATTTTCTAAGCAATATTTCTCTCAACCTAACATCAAACAGTTGATTCTAAAGAGCTAGTGCACCAACAATGAATGACAACCTTAATGGATCTTTTTCTTTAAGCTCTCATAAAGTATACAGAACACAATACAATAATAAACAACGACTGCCAGCTTGTTCTTTAAGAGAATTTCATCAGATGACTGGACATATTTTATAACAGATTATTAATTCGATATTATGAAGAGTTGAGTTATGTATCAATAACAATGTACGACAATTTGAACATTTGATGTAATTTATTTTAGTGATATACTTTATCAAAGTCTTACAATTGTTGTATTGGTTACTTTTTAGTCATTTTTACAGTGTGTTTCCCGGAATAGATAGGCGCAAGAAAATATGCAAGTTGTTCTAATAACATTTAGATTTCTACAAATAAATAATGTATTATATATGATTGAAATTAGAAAATTATTCTCTCTAGAGAACTACAGAGGTTTCAATAGTTAATTCGAATTTTGCAATCATAATGTCAAAATACTATTACGGTACCTTTTACAGAATATAAGCTAGACCACAGAATTTAGATTGCCGGTTTTTATTTTTTCTTCTATAGCGCATATTTTTAACTAGTAGGCCCTGGTGTTGAATTCTTCGTAAAATGTACTTTGATAATGTAAAAATATTATTTCAGTGTCTTTCACATCTCTGTTTATTTTCGTTCTTTCCGTGTAGTATTTCTATTTACACTTGCAATTCCTGACATCACATACATTTTGTCCCAATTCGCAAACTATCTCTTATCATCTACGACATTCCAATGGTTAACACACTATCTGGGACAGGCTGTATATACAAGTCTCATGTTTAAATATTGATTAAGAACCTGCCTTCCGGGCAACTGACCTTTTTAATGAATTTTTAAGTATTTGGCATCATTCATCATAGTTTATGTTTGTTTTTCCATTTACATTTGCACGAGTATTAAATATCTTATTGAAACTGTAACATTTTAATTAATGAAAGTACGAGTGGAAATAATATTTGGGTAAGCATCAAAACCTAATACGTTTGTAAAATAAGTTACACATATGTATATGTCGAACTTTCTATACAATAATAACAACACTAAATACAAGAACATATAGTATGAAGAAAAAGTGCGTTAATATTAAAGCTTAAAAATACCAATAAAGAATTATTTTAATTTAAAATCTTTTATATACGTCTTGTTTAGTCGAGTTTCGTAAATATTTCAAATGAATATTACAAAAGTACTTTATTTACATAATATGAAGTAATTCTCTTCCAAATTAATTATTTGTTATTTTTATTCCATATTTACTTACATCACCACGTATACAGTTCGGCTAGGTGTTCCCAGTTAGATAAACTGGAGGGCAAAAGGGAAATTAATCAAAGTATTAACTTCAATTAACAAAGTTGGTTGTATATTTTCAGTGTATGTGTGCCCTTACGTTGCGTGTAAACTTTATAATAGTATGAAGCCGGGTTAAGCAATATTTACACTTTTCCTGTATACATACAGAGCAAGACACCGAAAGGTATCTCTCTTTGTTTGTTTATAAAATCAACTTTAAATTAATTAGAATTTGTTAATGAAACACGATTTACGTTTGCACGCTGTTAGTAAATATAAAGAGCATATACGTGCGACATTAATTTTAATAAGTTTACCGACACACTTTTTTTGTTTCATAAAGAATGTACGATGCTTGTGTGCAGTTTTTTTTCATTCCAACGTATGCGGACCTTTTTTGGAGATAAGACGGTGGCCGTTTAAACGGCACCACCTAGGTTATTTGTCATAATTTATCTCTTTACATCTATTTTCTATATGCATGTACAGTCTGTCATTAATACAAAATGTATCTAATCAAAATGTCTTCAATATCCCCGGAACCAATTAATATTAAAGAATTTTCTTGCCTTGTAACTATTTTAACACAAAATTATACAATAATTGATGGGAATATCTATTAAATATGTGTTGACAAAATACAAGCAGTAGTATCGGTTGTATCTTATTTAGTACACATTTAGCATATAACTACCGCTAAAAAATCGCATGTTCATTGTAGAGCTGGATAGTCATGGCTGCCCGACAGTGGCGGGCTGTCATCTAGCTATAATAAATGCGTTATCGACATACATACTCTTTGCTTATGTTGGGCAGACACAACTATCCAGTTCTAATGATACGTTAATAAACAATGAAAAAAATTTAAGTAGTTTTAATATAAGAATGGACTTTGTATTCTTCGAAATATTTATGTATTGTTGTTGGGTTAATCATTAAAATAATGCATATTTGGAAAATACCAATGAGAATAATGCCAGTTAATTTCTTCAGTACATGATGATACACAAAAGATTGTATCAAGCGTATGAATAAGAAACTGAGGCGCATTAATTAGTAATTAATGCAGTGAATTCTTTTTAAAAAGAACTATTAGTCTATATTATTAAAAATATAGTGCTTTTCTTTCAAGATTACTGAGACTTCAAATAAAGTACAAGTTCGATGCCACGCCAAAATTTTTACTGCCATTTCGGTTTGCATATATTTTTACAAAAAACAATCACCTTTAACAAGCTATGGTAATTTCGAGAGATACGTCTGTTTAAACTGTGAGACAAATATAAATAAGGTATAAATTTAAGTACTCGAACATGTGTATAAACCATAAAAATCGTCATCTGCTTTCAAAATAATATGTACACTAGCGAATACATTTTTAATTTCTAATATTGTTTCCATATTAATAAAAAGTTCCAGGATTTAAAAGTTAAATGAAGGAGAAAGAAATTTTTACAAAAATGTTCTTAGTTAATTATATTCGGAAAGGCTTAGTTAATTCTACTCCATCCATCCATATGGCCAGCCAGCCAGCTAACAGCTAATAAAAGTTAGTTAATGTTATTTCTATTAACATAAATATTGGGTCTGGGAAAAAGTTCGTGGCGTTTTTCCCGATAGATGGCATTGGTTGCCGATAACTAAAGAACAACAAGTCACAGCGACACCACCGAGGGCTCGTTTTTTAGATGACCTTCCGAACGTTAGTTTGAGCGTAAAAACATTGTGATCGGTGCAGTGGTTGGAAAGTTATTCGCACTTGAAAATGGAGAAGAATAATGAGAAATTTCGCTATATTCTGCAATATTATTATGATAAGGGGAAGAACGCTGCGCAGGCTTGTGATAAAATTTGTGCTGTGTACGGTGAAGGTACTTTATCGAAATCTGTTACGCGGAAATGGTTCGCTCGCTTTCGTTCTGGAAATTTCAATGTGAAAGATGAGTCACGCTGCGGTCGTCCAATCACTGAAAAATCTGATGAAATTCTTGAAAAAGTCCAACAAGATAAGCATATCAGCAGTGTCGATATTGGCATGGAGCTAGGCATTGACCACAAAACTGTTTTGAACCATTTACACAAAGCTGGTTACAAAAAAAGCTTGACGTATGGGTTCCTCATGAGTTGAGCGTGAAAAACATGATTGACCGAATTAACATCTGCGATGTGCTGCTGAAACGGAATGAAATCGAGCCGTTTCTGAAACGTTTAATAACCGGAGATGAAAAATGGATTACGTACGATAATCGGAAGCGTAAAAGATCGTGGATAAAGGATGGTGAGCCGTCACAAGCGTTCGCTAAGCCAACATTGACGCCAAAAAAAGTGATGCTGTGTGTATGGTGGGACTGGAGGGGAATCGTCCACTACGAGCTACTTCCAACTGGTCAGACGATTGATTCTCAACTCTACTGTGCACAACTAGAGAGATTACGCCAGGCGATTGAAAGAAAACGGCCCGAATTGATTAATAGGAAAGGTGTTGTCTTCCATCATGACAACGCTCGACCACACACTTCTTTGATGACCCGTCAAAAATTGAGAGAGTTTGGTTGGGAAGTTTTGATGCACCCACCTTACAGTCCGGATATAGCACCCTCTGACTATCATCTGTTTCGATCTCTGCAGAACTCTCTCAATGGAATTAAGTTGGTTTCAAAAGAAGCCTGTGAAAACTACTTGATTCAGTTTTTCGACCAGAAACCACAGAAGTTTTTCACCGATGGGATCATGGATCTACCAAAAAAATGGCGAAACATTGTCGATAATAATGGAGCATATTCGGTTTAAATGAATTCGTCCACGCGCCATGCGGGGATCAGTTGAATTTTACTGAAAAAACGCCACGAACATTTTCCCAGACCCAATAGAATGTGTTTTAGAGCTATTACACATATCAAATATTAAGAAATTTGTTTTGCACAAAATTTTATGTTTTCTAAAATATATTTAATCAAATATTTCAAATTTTTGCTAGAATATAAGCTTTGTACATTACTATTTGACCGGTATATATATATACACTACCGGTCATATTTATTTGCCCACCCTTAGTTTTAGCCAAAATTATTAAACTATCAAATGTGTACTGAAAATTTATTTATTGTACCAATACAATAGTGTAAAATAAACATAAAATAGTTACAATTTTCTTCTATAAAAACTTTATCATTAATTATTATTAAATTTTGCTCTCATCAATGTGCCCACCTTTATTTTTGATAATTGCGGCACATAACCGCGGCATCTTTTCAATTAATTTTTGCAGTGTATCTTCTGTAATTTGTGCCAAGGCTTCTTGAAGTTGTTCCCACAGTACAGTGGTGGATGATAGAGCACGTTCACGAACCTTCCGGTTCAATTCTTCCCGAAGAAGCTCTATTGGGTTCAGATCAGGACTTTGAGCTGGTCATACCATTATAGAGATTTGCCCTTGCTCTTATAGTTGACGCAAGTAATCGCCACACAATCTAGAAGTGTGTTTCGGATCGTTGTCCTGTTGAAATACAAAGTTTTCGCAAAGAATCGTTAGTCCTGAACGAACAGCGTTATTTTCTAAAATTTCCTTGTAGCCTTCTTTTCTTAGGACGAGATCGCCTATAGATCTTCCACCAAAATACCCCCAAATCATTACTGAACCTCCTCCATGTTTTACGGTAGGCGCAATACATTCTGGCAGTATTCTTTCTCCTGCGAATCTTCTTACAAATATTCGCCTTTTACTACCGAAAAGTTCAAACTTCGATTCGTCTGTCCACAACACATTATTCCACTCATCAATCGTCCAATTCTTATGGTTTTCGCAGAGCAATTCTTCCGTATAAACCCGCTTGCCTTAACCTTCTCTGTACCGTGGACACACTAATTGGTTTAGCACGCACTCTATTCACTTCAGCAGCAATTTCTGGTGCTGCTTTTCGTCTATCGCGTCTACTTATCCATATTAGATGCCGGTCATCTGCAGATGTCGTCGCTTTGCGTCGTCCAGATCTTCTTTTGTTGGAAAATGTACCAGTTTCTTCAAATTTTTTAACGTTATAATCAACGGTTCTGCGATTTAATCGTAATTCTTTTGCAAATTCGCGATGACTTTTACCCGTACGATGATAAGCAAATATCATAGCACGCACTTCAACAGATAATTCCTTCGTCTTCGGCATTGCATTAAAATATTCACAATAACTCTCTATTTCACTGTTTTCGCAACAAAAGATGAACGATGACTGACATAAAATTTAGTTTCCTTTTTGAAAAACACATCCTAATATTGTAATTAGTCAGTACAATAACACAATATTGGTAATACCTTTCGGAAATACAGGTAAAACTGTTAATACTGTAGGGATTAGTCTATATACTATTTATGGTATTTTTCCAATTTATGACACCTTTATAATATTGATCATAAACAATTTAAGATTCTCGTAGAAATTCATATGGAATTACTTCCACTAATAATATTGTTGAATAATTATAATACAGATTTTTCGAAAGTAATCCGTATTTCAGGAGACACATAAAATTGGGATGGGCAAATAAATATGAACGGTAGTGTATATAAGTATCTTCAGATTTATAATTTTCTAGACAGCTATATATTATAGTACTGTTATTCTATAAGTAATGCAAACAAAGTATAAATACAAAAACTTACCTTTTAAGGTTTATTTTTAAAGATCTGGGTGTATTCATTGTTTCACATTCACGAACCGAAATAGGTACTCACAATTTAACGATTTAATACTATCTCGTATTGCACTTCTAATATTCAAACTAAGGACTAAATCACCTACGTATGTCCGTACACATGGCTTGAAACTTTTTTAGGTGTTAAAAATGTCAGTCAAAAAAACAGCAAAACTGTACGAATTGAATGAATCATAGAGCTTAGATACGATGTATAGTAGATAATACAATATATTTTACAAAATGTTGGAATTGCAATTTATAAATTAATATTTTTATATTTATATTTGAATATTGATGTTTATACATTCGCCTCATTTATTTACATTAAGATTTTGAATTATTTACTAAAAATATAAGAATTTTATCCTATGATTAATATTTGTATGTTAGGGCAGGTAGATATTTAAAATAGTAATTTGATGCTAAACGACATATAAACAACAAGGTTTGACTTGTATGTACATTATCAAATATTTCTTTCGATCTTAGATTTCTTATGTACGAGTAGTAATATACTTCTTATGTGTTCGACAGTTTCGCATATTTCGGTAAAAATATATAAAGGCTTTGGAAACTATACAATAGATATATATTGCAAAAGGAGATGCCACATATCCGAGAAGTTCTTGTAAATCGTATACCATCAGAAATTAATTATATAAAAAATATGAATTACTGATGTTAATAATTATATATAAATATATAGTTAAGCGCTTCACGATGAGAAATTAAATAAAATTAGTATTTCCTGTTATCCATTGTTGACTATATTTGCAGGAATGTATTAAAAATTTTTAATTAAATTATGTCATTTTAATTAACGATGGTACGAGGGTAGCCGTTTATATTTCGGGAATAGCAAGCAAAAAAAATTTTTTATTAACGAGAATAGTTTTATTGCTTCTCAAAATAGGCACTCAATGCACTCTTGCATTCGTTTAAACCAATCCGAGAAGCATTGCTGCCACTGTGAAGGCGGTATCTCCAAAATATGAGTTATGAATGCCTCAACTGCCTTTTCTGGCGTAGAAAACCGTTAACCACGGAGTTCTTTCTTCACGTGTCGGAACGAAATCACAGGGTGCTAGATCAGGACTGTACGGCGGACGGTTTATCAATTAAATGTTTTTCCCGGTCAAATATTCAATTGTTTGAAACAACCTGTGAGAGCTCGCATTGTCATGGTGGAGAATGATCTGTCGCTTTCGGTTTGTTTTCCTTATTTCTTTAAAACTTTTGGCAAACAAATAGTTGTGTACTGTTCAGAATTTGACCGTTCTACAACTCTTTAAACGCACGGTTGCAATGTGACCGGTTTTTCCGAAAAAACAGGCGACCATTTGTTGTGATGTGCTTCTAGCACGAACAACTTTTGTTGGTTTCGACTCATCTTGAAATATCCACACAGTCGACTGCTGTTTACTATCGGGCTCATACTTATAGATCCAAAATTTATCACCTGTGACGACTTTATAAATGTACTTTGAAGCACCGCCATTGTATTTTTTGTGCATGTCTTGGCACCAATCGACGCGAGTCGTTGTTTGAGCGGTTGTCAAATTATGTGATACCTAACGTGAACATAGCTTCTTAACAGCTAAATGATCATGCATGATCTTATGCACGCTGGTGTTATTAATATTTAGATATGCCTCTATGACACGGTATGTCCCATAACGATCTTGCATTATCAATTCAGACACTGCATTAATGTTTTTTCACACAACCACATTTGTAGGACGACTTTCATGAAATTCATCGTTGAATTCACTATACCAGCGATATACTGTAGTTTTCGATGGTGCTTCATCGCCATACAAAGAATTCAGCTCGTTGATGCATTCTTGTTGAGATAATCCACGGTGAAAGTTATGAAAAATAATTGCACGAAAATGTTCGCGAGTTAATTCCATTTTTTCGCTGACATAAAATTTTCAAGTTACTGTCAACAATAGAAATAGCGACCGGATAATAAAAGTGTCAAGCTAAATATATTGTCAAAAATGACAAACTTCACGATGCCATCATCATATGGGAGGCAACACTAACAGTATTGCTAGTTCCCTAAATATAAACGGCTACACTCGTATGGCAGGAAAAACTAATTTTCATCGTAAAGAAGACGTAAATAAGTACAAATGGCAAAAGTTTTGATATTATTAAAGAACTACAGAGTGCCAACGCTAAATATATAAAGCAGCATATATAAAAAACGGAAAGTTCTTGTCTTAAACTATTATATCCAAAATATACGACTTACACTTTTTAGTAAAAATATTAGAGAGAGTTTTCAATATATAGACAAATTAACAGAGAAGCATAGAGAAATCGTGCGGCGCTTGCTGATTACTTTCTCAGCCTTCTCGACTAATTTTAATCAGATGGACTATGTGATTAAAGTCTACATTCTACAATAATAACTATTTTCATTAACTGGAGTCCGTTATGATAAAATTCTATCTTGGCGAGTAATGTAATAGGAGAATTCCAGCAGCAATTTGGAGCTTCTCGAGTTCCTCGTGATACAAATATTTAGCATAAGAGCTATACGCCATTTGTGAACGCAATAGATGAGTTGTAAGAAACCAGTTTGTCATTATCTGAGTCGTTAGATATCTTAAATAACCCAAATCAGCAACTTTAATACTAACAGATGAATCCGATATACTTGCTAATAAAAAGGTGTATGATGGCAAAAAGCAAGACTATTGTGAATTGCATGTTATTCGTCGGTCTATTTGTCATGTATATTCTTCTACTGAGCTGAAGTTATTCAAATGTGCGAATTCTACTTTCCTGGACGCGAGCGCACGTTTTCGATATATTCACATACTTTTAGTAAAACTACAATAAGAAATATTGATGATATTACACACGCATGATCATGCACATCCAGCATAATAAGCTCTCTGTTTTTATCTAGTCTCGTTCTTTTGCCTCTATTATGTTACGCGCAGTATTATGTATGGTTTTACATTTTACTGTTGTTGTCAGGTTCGTTTTCATCTTTTCCTGGAAACTAACCTTACCTTTTCTATAGAAGAGTTCTTGTGTGTGGTTTGTACCAGATTATTGCTGCCAAAGAAACGTCTCCCTCTCTTAAGTTCTACCCTTTTATGCCGGAATCTGCCATAATATTTCTTCAGCATGATAAGCTCTCCCTCTACATCTGATCTCGTTCTTTTAGCTCTATTATGTTACGCGCAGTATTATATATGGTTTTCCATTCTGCTCCTGTTGTGAGGTTCCTCATCTTTTCCTTGTTGAAGATCGTGTTGGTATCTATCACATAAGTGCACTTTTCTTCGTTCCACATTGAGCATGTGAACAGTGTGTACTTCTCATCATCGCTTTCTCCTCTATTTCTTTCCCACAGATATTCACGAAAGAATCTCTTTCGTCAGCGCGCTTTAATGAGGTAGTAATTTACCTCTCCGTAAGCTGTTAATTCATCCCGTCACATGTCGTATTAAACTGTGTTTTCACTTGCCACATGTTTTGGTTCTCCATCATTTCTGCCATCTGTTTGGAAAGTTACTGCTTGCAATTGACTTCGCTAAGCCTTCGTATCTTTCCTGTTTCTCTAATGCTAGTAAGTCTGTGGGTGGAAACTCAGTAATAACATGAACTTGCTCTGCTGATATCGTTCTGTGGGCAGTACATATTTTCTTTCCTACCTTCCTCTCTGTAATCGAGATTTTTGTTTTCGGAAGGCCCTTATGAGAACACTGGACTTCTCTCTTTCTTTATTTACATTGTCACTTCTTCTTTTATTTTTTTCTGTCCTTCTTCAGTTTTTGCGTTTATTTCGATTTCACTAATATTGATTCTCATAAGACGGAACGTTTCAAAAGCCGAGTACGGCAGTGCGCTCGTATACCACCGAGGTCTAAGTTTTCGCGAATGTCACCATATAACCTGGGCATCGCTTACGGTACACTTTACACTCCGTACAATGCGGATTCTCGCCACGATGATGGTACAGCTTAATTTTGAAGTTAGAAAAAGAAAGGATAGATCAGGGGGCAGGATCAGAGGGTCGACGAGAATAGAAATTAACCAAGAGAGGTCCGACAGATAGAAGAAAAAAGAATAGGAAATGAATCCACTCCAAGATAAGTTGAAGAAAGGAGTGTGATCCAGCTAGGGCACCTCGGGCTCGCCAGTTCCCGTTTACACAAGTTGTGTAACCCTGAGGTAGAGCTAACTATACCTATACTGTACTTATTAAATGAATAATGAGTATTTTAATTCAGCAAATTACCAAATTGTCAAATAACTTACTTATAATGTACTATATTTAGAGTTCAAAAGTTCTATATATTTTCCAAATACATTCTATTGCTTTCATTTTTAGTTTTATGATCATTTAGAATTATTTATTAAGGCTGTTGTAAAGTTCTTCCGCATTTTTAAGATATGTACAATAAATGTAAATATATCATCTAATAGTCAAATTTAAAATAGAAATACTCACTTAAAAATTACTTTCATCTTAAATACAAAACTTAGTACAATTAAAAAATTTGTATAGTTCCCCCCTCGTTTCATTTCTTCACATTAAATTGTTTCTTGTTATTTGTTGATTTTACATTTTTATTTTTCCAATGCTTTTATCTATAATTCCAAGTTTTCTAACATTTTCTCATCCTTAATAATGTTGCCTACATTGTCGGCGCAATATATTGGGTCTGGGAAAAAGTTCGTGGCGTTTTTTCAGTAAAATTCAACTGGTCCCCGCATGGCGCGTGGACGAATTCATTTAAACCGAATATGCTCCATTATTATCGACAATGTTTCGCCATTTTTTTGGTAGATCCATGATCTCATCGGTGAAAAACTTCTGTGGTTTCTGGTCGAAAAACTGAATCAAGTAGTTTTCACAGGCTTCTTTTGAAACCAACTTAATTCCATTGAGAGAGTTCTGCAGAGATCGAAACAGATGATAGTCAGAGGGTGCTATATCCGGACTGTAAGGTGGGTGCATCAAAACTTCCCAACCAAACTCTCTCAATTTTTGACGGGTCATCAAAGAAGTGTGTGGTCGGGCGTTGTCATGATGGAAGACAACACCTTTCCTATTAATCAATTCGGGCCGTTTTCTTTCAATAGCCTGGCGTAATCTCTCTGGTTGTGCACAGTAGAGTTGAGAATCAATCGTCTGACCAGTTGGAAGTAGCTCGTAGTGGACGATTCCCCTCCAGTCCCACCATACACACAGCATCACTTTTTTTGGCGTCAATGTTGGCTTAGCGAACGCTTGTGACGGCTCACCATCCTTTATCCACGATCTTTTACGCTTCCGATTATCGTACGTAATCCATTTTTCATCTCCGGTTATTAAACGTTTCAGAAACGGCTCGATTTCATTCCGTTTCAGCAGCGCATCGCAGATGTTAATTCGGTCCATCATGTTTTTCACGCTCAACTCATGAGGAACCCATACGTCAAGCTTTTTTTGTAACCAGCTTTGTGTAAATGGTTCAAAACAGTTTTGTGGTCAATGCCTAGCTCCATGCCAATATCGACACTGCTGATATGATTATCTTGTTGGACTTTTTCAAGAATTTCATCAGATTTTTCAGTGATTGGACGACCGGAGCGTGACTCATCTTTCACATTGAAATTTCCAGAACGAAAGCGAGCGAACCATTTCCGCGCAACAGATTTCGATAAAGTACCTTCACCGTACACAGCACAAATTTTATCACAAGCCTGCGCAGCGTTCTTCCCCTTATCATAATAATATTGCAGAATATAGCGAAATTTCTCATTATTCTTCTCCATTTTCAAGTGCGAATAACTTTCCAACCACTGCACCGATTACAATGTTTCTACGCTCAAACTAACGTTCGGAAGGTCATCTAAAAAACGAGCCCTCGGTGGTGTCGCTGTGACTTGTTGTTCTTTAGTTATCGGCAACCAATGCCATCTATCGGGAAAAACGCCACGAACTTTTTCCCAGACCCAATATTTCAGATATTTTTATTCATCTTTTACTTTAATTTCCACATTAATTTAATGAAGGTCAAGGTTAATGTGTATCTCTAACACCTTTCTTTGTTTAATTTTCTTCAAGGATTTCATATTTTCGTATTGGCTCTGTATAGCTATCATCACAGCCTTTATGCATCATGCTTCAAATGATTTCAATGTATCATTTGTACAAGGCTACGTAAATGTATGAATTCACTCTAATATCTTTAATATAACTAGTTGGATTTTAATAAAAATTCTCATACTTATATTGTATTAATGAAAATAGGGGTTTCTTTGAGTGTACGTATATCAATATCAGACTTCCGGTTTAGTCGAAAATAATGTTAGATACTTATTTTAAATGAAGCATTTATTTTCGAAAATTTCTAGGCTGCGTTGGAAATTTAGTAATTTTTTAGTAATAATAGGTTTAATACATTTCTGTTCAATAACGAGAGATGTCTATTTAAAACTGATATTCTAAAACAATGTTTACATTAAGTAAGAAATGGAATTAAATTCAGTACATGACTTAACCTGTTAGAATTCATATTGTAGATATCCAAATAAATAAGAATAGTTTAACATATTGAATAAATATGCTATTTATTAACAATTTGCATCAAGATCAGCACCCGATATCACAAACTGTCTTTGGCAAGACTTTGGGCATATATAACTTGACTGAAAATTTATCGAAAAACGGATGACCAAAAGTTACAACTAGTAAAGTTGTTGCTTAAGATATTGCTATAACAACAAAATAATTAATTCAACTAAATCCCTCACACTAAACTATAAAATAAGTTGTCTATCAGTGACCAGAATATTGAAGCATGAAGAATACCATCCGTACAAAATACATTTAGAACAAGAATTTTTAGTTGGAAGTTATAATCGTACAACAAAATTTGCAACAATAACAAATATTTTACATACAATTTGTCATTTTCCGACGAGGCTATGCTTTATTTGATGACTTCGTTAACCGCCATATTTGTCGATATTTGTCAATAGACAACCCTCATTGAATCTAAGAAGCACAACCCAATATCTACAGAAATTAAACGTTTGACCTGGTATTATTGATCAATTTTTTCACTCATGGTACACTAATTAGAGATAATAATTTTTTTATGCAAAATCTGGACAAGTTCTAAAAATAATTGAGGAAGTTCAATTAATTTGCGACAAGAATCATTCAAGAAGTTGGTCACAGCGTTGTATACTGTCTAGAAGTGAACGGTTCTTAATTCAAAAATTCGACAACTGATTTTGCTTTTGTTTATATTTTTTTCTGATTGTTTTTTTCGTTTCAATAAAATTTGCTTTATTAGATTTTATTGAATATCTCTTTGGTTATTATTACTGAACTTCTAAAGTACAGCTCTATTGAAATTCTAGGAAATACGTATGGTCTTTTAGTTAACATAAGGATGTTGCATTATTCTCGATAAAACCGTAAGTATGATTATGCTCGTCGAATCTCCTATTTGTATTTAATTGAATAGGAAAAATTTTATTAAAATGCAACTAGTAGTATCAAAGATATTTAAATGGATTCATACATTTGTCTCGCCCTGTATTCGCAAGAGTGTGTTGGAAAGTTGGTGGACGGACAGAAAGATGCTTCTGTTATTGGTCTACTTTTTTGAGGATTGTTTAATTAAAAGCGTCTCGGAGTTTCGACCAGATGAATACTATTGCGCTTTTATTAACTACTGTGTACCGTACTGTTCAATATTGAACAAAAGTTGGTGTGAATTCAAATTTCTTGTGGTGATTTAGTGCTTTTTCGAAAGAATAGGTTTTATGCTCCGCTTTATCGTGGACAGATGAGACCTAGGTTCATGATTACAAGTTCAAGCAAGACAAAAATCTAAACAGACTTTTCCATCTGCAAAAAAGGCAATGGCTTCCATTTTATTGGGGTGTAAAAAGCATTCTTTTTGCTGATAATCTTTAAAAGTCGGATCAACATATGCGAGTCTTTTGAACAAATAAAAACAAAATGTTAATGGATAGTATTCTGATTTAGCCAAGAAAGAAACCATTTTCCGCTAAAAAATGCACTGTCTCACATAAGTATTGACGTACCCATCTTGTTCGCTAGATTTGGTACTATAGCTGTGGATTCTAGTAAGTCACTTTGCACTATCGCTAGTCTAAATTTATCCAGGTGATAGGGTTATATTGAAAAATAAAAAGAATTTCAAATAACAAAAATACTTTTCTTTATTTACTTCCCATTCCATCTCTAGAAAGTCTTCGCTGAAATGCGAAGGCTTTTTTGAGATCTATAAAATATATTTAGGTATATATTTCCATCTCTTATTTGCTAATGTTATCTATCTCATTTAAAATAAAGTTGTATTTGATAACATTTATAGTTCGGTAGACACATATTGCCTTTTCTTACCATCGTAATATCCATAGAATTATAATAATAATTTGCTATCATATACTCACACATGTTTCTTGTAAATCGGTATTACTTCCATTTAGTTCTATCTCTGTGTGGATTACGTTCTGTTTAAAGAACATTTTATAATTTCGACTAGAAATGTTGGTTTTATAAAATACATGTAAAAGAAACTATTGGCATAAAAGATTTAAACTCGACTTTATAATATTATATGCACTCCGGACACGTTTTCATCCGTATTCCCTTTATAAAAGTGTATTGCGCTTTATTAGAATGCACAGTCAACCAAATTCAACAAACATTGTGAATCTCATTGTGTCCAGATCTAGGATTTAATTTGAAAATAAAAATATTATAACTTTTTCTCGTACTTAATAAACCACGTCAGAATAAAATGGAGCAAAAACACGCGACTAGCGTGAACGTGAATTATACACCCAGAGTTTTGTTAATCTTTTTCTGAAAAAAACACGTCTCATTCTCGTTCACTCGGGTCAGTACTAAATTAAATTTACCCATATGTTTCCCAGACACTATAAATTAACGAACTTCTGGAACGTATAAAAATAAAAAGTTACTTCGTGAATTTAAATAAACTCTAGTTGGTGGGTTCGCAACTGTAAAAATACAAATTATACTGTATTTCCGTGTAAAGCAATATGTTGAAGGGAAGTCGATCATCACTTGCTCTTTTTAACAAATGCGCACTGCAGTGGTACATTTGAAGGAGTCAATGCAAGAAGTGGACACGTCCTCTTTTATTACGTTTTCAGAGAGGGCAAAAACATTTCCAGACTTTATTCATAAAACTAATAAGTTTTTGAATACTATCAGTTAAATATTATTAATATGTGGTTACATTTGGGCAACTATTTCACTTTGTAATTTTATTTGTATAATCTGTATAATAACAATAACATTAATAATAGTAGTAGAAAGTATCCTTTAAAATAATTATTATAAACTGTGCTGATATGCAATACACATAGACAAACAAGTTATGAATAACCAGCTGGACATTACACTAATTGATAAAAAACGAAAGAGAACTTATATACTTATGTAGTAGATATTGCGAGACCAAATGCTGCAAAAGTGACACAAAAAAGAACAAGAGAAAATAGTAAAATGTACATCTCCTATAATCGAACTAAAAGAGTTGTGGAACCAAGAAGCAGTAACAGTGTTACCGACTGTGATGTTACTAACGGGTATTACAACAAAACAATTTCTCCATCGCATACAGACTCTAGAAATAAATCCACATAGGTACACACACAAACATAAAAAATGCAGCAATTATAAAAACAAAAGTAATACTCTGAAATTTTCTTAATCAACAATAGGTCTTATAACCTGACTGATCACATAATAATTTAACATAACATTCACTATTTGATTAACATAAATAGCAGCTAATAACCTTCAAATGGGCATACAAAGCATCATAAAAGTTGTAGTAAATACCATTTTGTGATGGACAATAAAACTGTACATATCAGCCGTGCACAATCCGAGCTCAAACCCATAGATATGTAGATTAAATGAAAAATTTTCGAGCGCTAGACTAAGCAAGTGCGAAGTTTTGTAGAATATTTATTTGCATATAAGCCATTTTTCATTTAATAAAACAACGTTCATTAATTATCTTGAATATTCTGTAAGTCCAGAACTGACATTAGTTATTATCATAATCTTCATTTTCGGAGCATAATGTGGCGGTTCTCGGTTAATAAAATCCAATAGTTTTCATTTTTCCATAAAACCACTGATCCGATGCTGGTATATAATTTGAAGTCAGTTTCTTGACGAGTTCCTTGTTAAATGTCTACTTTCGGTTCTGTGCTTTATGGAATTTTGACGGAATTATACAATGAATGCTATAACATACAATGTTATACAAGAAAATGTATAAATTATCGCATGAAGTTAGTGTCAAAGAGTATTACACTGACATTAACTAGCATCATTCAAAATCTATAATTTACGTGCAAAGGATAGAATCAACATTTTAAACATTACCCAAGTAACTGTTAATGATTTCAGGAATAGTAATGATCGGAGTTTCGAAGTAACAGTGTTGATGAATTGAAATACTTTTTTGAAACAGCTGCAGGTGATCAACACTATCACTTATTATTCGGTACTAGTTTCTGAGAGCGAAGTTTCGGCCATGATTAGTATATTTAAATTCATAAATAGGAGCGATTGTTATGGTATATCGATAAAATTACTAAAGAGAATTGTAGATAGCATGAAGAACCAATAACACACATAAATTGTTGCCTTGTATGAGTGTTTCAAATTGTTCTTAAACTTGGAAGAGTAGTACGAGTATACACAAAAGGAGACGTAAATCTAGTAAACCATTATAGACCAATTATAGATATTTGAACGAGTAATATAAAACAGATTAATTGAATTTTTTGAAAAGAAACCACATTAACTCTGCCCAGCATGGGTATAGAAAGAAGATATCTGATACGAGTGATATTGCAGACATCTAAATACAGTTCTAGAGGCTCTGAATAAGCATATGAATATACATATGAATTGTTATGATTGCACTCATACATTCGACGCACTTGATCGTGATATTTTGCCTGCATTACTATATACTATGGCATACATGGATTCGCCATCGGTCTATTAGGATCTTATTTAAACGAGAGGACACAATATATCGAAAAATATGGTCAGAAATAAAAGAAATTACAATAATAATTCAAGGGATGCCACAGGGGTCGATACTTGGTACGCTGTTGTTTGTAATACAGTAAATGATCTAGGAGTATATCTGTCGGCTGCTAGAACTTGCTTTTATGCTGATGATGCTATTGGTTTGGTGACTGGTATTTCAACGGATGAGATACTGAAAAATAAGGAAGTCGTCAATGAAGAAGCAGAAAATTAGGATGGCATTAACGTGTTGAAACTTAATTATTAATAAAACTGAATAAATTAGCTTTACAACTCATCAGAGTAAAGAAAACATCAGTAAAAATTTTAAATTTAATCATAGATAATAAATTTACGAATACGCATATAGTGAAGCAGTCTATAACATACGTCATTGTCATTCATTATGCGGCCTAAACAATATATTACACTGATTTGCATAGCATATGGGATCTCGTGGTTTTAGTCAGTTCAGACAGACCGGATCTTCTTATTGCAGAAAAGAGCAATACGAGCTCCATGTAACCTGAAACATAGAAACATGTACTAGTGTCTGCTGAAGAAAAAATACTTAACCTTGAATAGGTGTATATAATAACCCTAGTTTTGTGTAACCTGAAACAAATATAAACATGTACAATAGGGTTTACCCTTCCATTGGTGTATATATTAACTCTAGCGAACCAAGTATATGAGGACAAGAATTCATATAAACTCGATGGAGAAATACATTTGTATTACGCGCGAAATAGAAACCTTTTAAGTGTACCGTTCCATCCACTTCATACAACATAGTGTATCCGGATTATTATGGACCCAAGATAGACAGCAGGTAGCTAGAAGAATTGAAAAAGATGCTCATCAGCAGATTTGAACGTGAACTAAAAATGGTACTTATGAAGAAGAAATTTTTAGATTTTAAATTTTAATGTTATATGCACACAATAAATTCGTCTACTACTCTATTTACCTACATGTCATCAGACATAGTGTGGAAACTATTAATATTTCTTTAAATAATTTTGAACTCTGCAAATCGTACAGATGATACGATTATATATCTTAGATGATTTTAGCACGCCATATTCAAAGTACTTAGAATTTGCAAATTATGTATTTCTCGTACTTCAGCTCCTTTTGAAATTTGGCTTCGCCTGATAAATAAATTTTATCATATCTTCGTTTTTCTTTTCAATAACTGCAAAGTTCCTATTACATGACAGATAGGTGTGACCACATCCATGTAGAGATCAGCAGCTTCTGGCCTAATAATATTTTTAAAGAAATAATTTAATAGACTGATAATTTTATTTTTTCCTTTCTCAGCAATTGTCCCAACCTATAGAAAAATAATAACTTTTAAGACCGCTTGCCACACGAATACAGAAGTTACAAGACACATACGAGAGCTGATCAATTTGGTCTGCCCCTGACCCTTTTATAAACCAAAACAATTATTTATCTTCGCATCGTATTGTAACCCCCTATGTATAGATTAACGCTACAAATAGAAGACTGAAGCTGTTAAAGTGTGTCTATAGTAGACACCCGAGGTCGAAAGAATTTCATATCAGTATCAAAATGGATCGTGTCAAGTAGCGAGCGGTGATTAAATACTTGCGTTTAAAAAAGATGACCCCTACTCAAATTCATCAAGATTTGGTTGATAAATTAGGGGAATCTGCAGTATCATTTGACATAATTTTCTGATTTCAGTTTTTTTCTAGAAAGTTTGAGTATTCGCACCGTCCAGAAATTTTTCTGCCTGAAGTATGTATGTATGCCTATTCTATATCAATACTGTATATTTATTTAATCAGTTTGTCGTACTTTTAACACGTATGAGATATTTGGACTGCCGGATAGAATACTAAAATTTTCCGTGTAGTATTTCATAAGAAATTCATATTGCACTAAAGATTTAAAATTACCAGTTCCTGCATTGTATTATAGTATTTTATATTCAATAAGTTCTTATTGTAGCATATACCTCTCATGTAATTTGATCATATTAAGTAATAGTGATAGGTAGTATTTACTTAAGTTATCATTTTTAGTGAGCAGGGATTTATACTTGAGAAAGCTTAATATATGATCGTGTATCATAGCAAGTGTGTCTGGAGTAATTTGGTTTAGCCTAGTATTATGCTGTCCTATTTGATCTGATGGACAGGCGGCATTAAGTTTTAAGTGATTGATTAGTGTATTTATCTTACGTTTCATTTATCTTACGTTTTTTGATGTCATTAACGCAAGTAAAGCATTTTTATATATACGAAAATCTTTGATAACTTTTTAACCTAAAACAAAAAATGTTAAGAAGACTCTTGACATTAGCAAAAAAATACTTACAGACAATTCGCCAGTTTTATAATTTTTGGTTTATATTCCGTGTTTGTATGTCGTCTTTTGCATGCGATGTTATTTACGGTAATATTAGGACAAAGCAGATCCTTACAGTTTTTGCTTGGTCGTGCATTAAAGGCATCGACAAGTTTTCGTTTAATAATAGCGGGTACTTTGTCGAAACCTTTTAATCTACACTTGCATGCGTTTCCCATTACTCTCGCTGGTACAAGTCCTCACGTATCCTTTATCTACTGCGCGATGTTCGTTTGTATATTTCTTTGCCATTATTTTGATTTTATCAATTGTTTTTTTGCCTATACTTTTGTTGAAGTTAATTTCATTACCCTTTCAGGGTTGATTCAGTAAACTCCTTGGATTTATAATCACTATAAAAATCAGATCCGAATAATCGCCACTATATGTGTTACTCATTATTATTAAGTTTCTGGAGGACAATGTGAACGTGCGGACTTCTAAACACAATTCTTGCTGTCAATAAGTCTAATGTACATATGTCCAGTTCTTCCATAGTATTGTGAGAGAGGCCTAGACAACATATATTGCACTGCTATAGTGTGGATAGTAGAGATGAGAGTTTGGTTCTTGCATAGGATAATGTAAAATATATCAGAAAACATGTTCGGATTAAAAAATTCCTATCGGTGAAATATGAACATGACTTATAATATACAGGGTGTCTATAAAAGAACTCCGGGGTTTAAAAAATTAATATTTTTTAAACTATAAAAGATAGCAAAATTTGATCAATTCCTTTGAAACAAGCAGCTCAAAGAGTTTTACTCATACCAATTGGGAATGTTTCTCTCAATAGTTGGCAGCGCTGCGGAGCGTTGACCTTGAAATGACGTAGCGGCTGCGGCAGGCAGTCAGTGTCGTCTGGACTGCCGCGCTATGGCGACGCCTCAACAAAAGGCTCAATGTGTTATTTGGCTCATAGAAACTAATTCTGTTGTTACTGTACAAAGAAACTTTCGACGTAGCTATGGTGTTGACCCGCCTACAGACAAAACAATTCGTCAGTGGTTATGTGCGTTCAAGGAAACAGGAAGTGTTTTGAAGCAAAAGTCGCCGGGTAGGCCGCGTGTGTCTCAAGAGAATGTGGACAGAATCCGAGCTTCATGCACTCGAAGCCCTAAGAAATCGTTAACAAGACGCAGTCTGGACTTGGGGTTACTAAGATCAACAGTCCATAAGGTAATTCGTAAAAGACTTCGTTTAACTGCCTACAAGATACAACTTTTACACCATATCAAACCGGCAGACAAGGTTAAGAGATTCGAATTTTCTGTTTCCATGCTGGATAAAATTGATGAAGATAATGATTTTTTAAAAAGTGTGGTTTTTAGTGATGAAGCTACTTTTCATGTGAACGGAACTGTAAGCAGGCATAATTGCAGAATTTGGGGTTCAGAGCCGCCCCATGAGTTTATTGAGTACGAACGTGACACGCCCAAAGTGAATGTTTGGTGTGCTCTTATGCGTGACAGAGTCATAGGTCCCTTCATTTTTGTCGAAAGGAATATCAATGGTGATGTCTATTGTGACATGTTAGAGGAGTATGTTTATCCTCAGTTGGATGACATTGAGGCGGAGAAATGTTTAGTTTACTTCCAACAAGATGGGGCGCCGCCACACTTCAGTTTGCGTGTGCGTGAGTCACTGGACGCTCGTTTCGGCAACAGGTGGATTGGAAGGGAAGGACCTATTCCATGGCCACCAAGGAGCTCTGATATGACTCCGTTGGACTTTTTCTTCTGGGGGCATATCAAGCATCTTGTGTATGCGGAGAAAATTCGAAATGTTCGCCATCTCAGGGAACGAATAGAGAATTGGCGTCCGTTCCCCCAGACATGCTCGCCAGGACATGGGAAGAGGTAGAATACCGTTTCGACGTGTGCCGTGCCACTCACGGAGCTCACATTGAACTTCACTAAGTTGTTAAAAAATCTTGAAAATGTAAGCTTTCTAATCATGTATAAAACATGTATGTACGTTCTGCTTCTGGGTTTCCGGGCTGGAACCGCGTCACTAGTATATCTGCCGACGTTTCGTACCCATTTGTATGGGACATCTTCAGGGCTGAACTACTGCACTGAAACTGACAGTTTCAGTGCAGTTTCTTATCATGCCAATGTGAATGATATAGAACTATGATAAAAAGTACCCCCATTTAACTGTGCTCATCTTCTAAATTATTATCTTTCGTTAATGAATTGGGGACTACTTGTCACTACATGCGTATATGTATGATAATTACTATTGTGTAAAATATATAACAAATTAATAAATAATGTGCCAAAGATCTATGTTTGCACACAATGAGACACTGGTACTATATGAAGGATATTGGTTCTGGTCGTAGAAAAAGTAAATGCGTCAGGCCAGATTTTGAAAACAGAAAACAAACCAATGTTTTGACGCTGTTTGTTCAAACTTGTCAAATAATGTCTTCCCAATAAACCAGAGAACTCAATGTTTCTATCAAAATATCATATAGTAGTAACATGTTTTAGATACAAAAGTTCTTGGACTGACGCAGTAGGAGAAAAACCCAAAATAATACTGGTGCGCGCTGATGAATTACGAGAGATATATATCTATGAAGTGTGTGTGATTGATTTCAACGGGATCGGCACAGGTTTTGCTAGGCTATGTGAGATTGCCTAAAGTGTTAATTGTGTCATACTAAATCATTATAATGGATGAAAAAATGAGAATTGCCTGGGCATTAAATTTTGTTTTAAGCTTGGAAAAACGGATACTGAAACATATGAAATAATTCAATAAGCATTCAGTGAAAATTAATGAGCAGAACACTAACCTTTTAACTTAAACTTCGTGGTCAACGGTTTTCTACGCTGGAAGAGGCAGTTGATGCATTCAAAACTCATATTACCGCCTTCACAGTGGCAGCAATGCTTTTCGGATTGGTTTCGACGAATGCAAAAGTGAAAAAGATTTTTAAGGAGAATATTTCGAAAAGCATTAAAACTATTTTCGATAATAATATATTCGCTATTCCCGAAATATAAACAGCTGCCCTCGTATAAGTTATAGAGTGAATGGAAACACTAACAACAAAACAATAAAGAAGCACATTATTTTATTATTTAACAGAAACCGCACATGTCACATGTAATACGAAATTGTTACATCATTCTGCAAACGCAGTTATAAATGTTTTGTCGATTTCTGGAAAATAATTCTTTTTATTACTGGAAAACCTTGAGACAAACGGCTTTCCCTATATATATGTGTTTAAGAAAAAAGCGTTCACCCTACGAAAGCCAGCGAATCAGTTAATTTTCGTCACGTTCGGCCATAAGTTCACCAATTTATCGGCAAATAACTTAGTCCGTAATGGATTTGCGATATATACACACTTTCTTTACACATTTACGGTAGGCGTTCGTCGAGAATGCGAAATATGCGAAACGTATTTATTTCCTCCACGTCTATCCTAGCGTTATGTCATTGTAACCATTGTTGCCTTCTTCTTTTCCTTTTTCCCTAGCTCCTTTTATTCTTTCGTTCTTTCTTTTTCGTGCTTTACCGGATAAAAGATATAATTCATGCGGAACGCGTCAGGGCTATGAATATTTAACTCGGTATGAGACCTTATCCATCACGGAACTCGAGATTCAACTATGCCTGTACAATTATAACGCAGGTCCCATATTTACTGCGTCTTTTTATTCTTAAAAAAATCCGAGGAATGATTTATACATCGGAGAGACATATAAATCTCGCGCCACGATTAGATGTATTCTCAGGCCGGATTTTAAATTTCTGTATTTGCGACTGTGAAAGCAAAAGGCTTATGTTGTTCAGATGAAGGCGCGAAAAATCTTAGCTTCTGGTTACGAAATGCACCGGTAATTCGTTTAGCGGTAGCGAAGGAAATGGTACGTTTATTCGCTAAGGGAACTTTTCAATTTTACGTTGGTAATACGTTTGACACAAGTTAAATCTGCAACATCAGAAAGCGCAAATGTATTAAATCAAAATGACTAAAGTAATTCTAGTCAGTTACAGAAAATAAAGTTATTCAATTGCGTATACGTTTACGCTCCAGCAACAAAAAAATTGGAATCTTCCGCAGCTTTCTGTTATGATGCGTGCTATGAAGCCTACTGATTGCTGTAATTTCATTGAACGTTTTACAAGAAGTTTAAAATAGATTGGCAAAGCATGCGTTATTTCATAGCCTACTTCTTTTACTTTCATAAGTAACATTAATCTGCCCACAATCATAACGAGGACGGTTGTTGTGATTGCTGGCCAGGGAGGCCCACTGACGACAAAATAAAGGCGTCGTACTGTGGTTTCGCGTTGTATGGGAAACGATCATAATTAGTAAACGTTGTGATAGGGTAAGCGCTTTAGCACTATGTAACACATGACGTGGCATCGCAAAGTTCGATTGATCAAAAAGAATTACAATGTATAAGTATTAGAAAGCGGCTATGTGAAACACGAAGACTAAAGGAGACTGTAAGAAAATTAGAGTTGAAAAGCCTAATTGTGATAATCAAAATCAAAGCAAGAGTAACCTCAAGAACCAATAGCTATCGTTTCAGAAACGATGATCACAATAAAATGTAATCATTACGTCAAAAAATATATTCGTGATTCGATTAATATAGTTTCAAGTATAATAATCGTCTCAATGTGGGCACACCAACATAAAGCTTGTTTGTTAGTAAATACCTTTTTATGGTGGATAATAAAACCGTATAATATTAAACGTGCAGATCCCGAATTAAAGTTCATAAATGAACATGTGTGTTGAGCGAAAAGTTTCTAATTGTTTTTCTTTCAATTCCAGCAATTCTCAAATTGTCTTGTACTTGCTTCAGACATCTTTGCCGTAGTCTTTCTTTTCTTCTCTTGCTCATTAGTTTCTCTACAAAACTATCTTTGACATTCTCTCCACCTGTAATATCTCCATGTGTCTTGATCACCTAATTCATTATTATTTACATTATATGAATAATCTAGATTCTTCATATAATTCTTCTATTCCTATGTTTGTTCGTCCAGCCTTCTTTTTGTTCTGGTCTCAACATTAATAAATCTCAGTTTCTTTCTCTCTTGTCTGCCTAAAAGATCCCTTTGAAATTGTTTTAAGAAACATGTACAAGTATGTACAAGTTTCTATATTGTTCTGTATATGTTCTATTTTAATATTTTTGGACACAAATTTTTATTTCAGTAGTGATCTCAAGGCTGCATATTTTTGATTTCCTTTCAAAATTTCAGCTTTTGTCTTCTGCACTTGCGCTTGTTTTCTTCAATTTCTACTCCTAGATATACTAAAATCCCCTTCTCTTTCTAACTTTAACTCACTTGTTACTATATAGTCTGCGTTACTCGTTATCATGTATTTGGTCTTCTCCTCATTTATATTTTAGATCTTTCTCTGTCTTTTCCTCTATCATTTTGAAAGTTCTTATAAATGATTCTTCTGATTTTGCTATGTGGCATTCTTTGCATTGATGGTCATTACTGAAGGTCGTTGTTTCGTTTTTGATTCCGTTTAAATTGAATATGACTCAGAGTCCCCGTCCCTAAAGCCTTTCTTTTCTCAAATACAACTTGCGTCTTATGTTTCTTCCATATTAATACAGGACTCGACTTCTTCATCGTCCTTCCAATTAATTTTATGAATTTACTTGCTATTCTCAGACTAATTTCTTTGTTCAGTTCACTTTTTAATCCTGATTTGATTTGCTTTAGAGCGAAAACTTGGTTTGTTACTGATGTTTTACATCCAAACATAATCTAGGCAGCATAGTAACGTTTCCGGCGTTAAGTTGAGAAGAATCTATTCTATAACAATTATAGAAGCATTCGCACATCTTCCAACAGTTTTACGTCAATTAAAATTTTTATCGTTATAATACGAAGAGACTATGCACATAACAATTTATTCCTTTACAAAAATTTGAAACGTTTCATAGATAGAAGTTTACGGTCACTAGGAATGACATTGTAAAATTTAGCAATTTTGTATGAAAAAAAATGTCCATATAATACTGTTCGATGTAAACTGAACCTCTAAATATTAAATCTGAAAGTATTATATAGTGCAAAAAAATGTTTGTCATACAGGTACAAGTATATGGTGAAACATTGATTTTATTTAATATTCATACGCCATTTTACGCCATTTGCTTGACTGACATCTATTCGCTTAAGAATTTCTTGAATTAATCTACTTCTATATGCGGATAGTTTGCAAATAAAATTCTAGTATCTTCAGCAAAACTTACTGTATACACCTTTTCACGAATCAGAAAATAGATGTGATATTGATATGTTTATATGGTGCAGGTTGTTTATGTTGGGTACAATATTTTGTACTCAACTACTATACAGTCCTGACAGAACACTAATGACACATCACGACGATATTACTCACCTCAAAACTTACTACAAAACACTATTTTCCATAATTGTGCAATTTATTAGTAATAAATTTTGTTTCATAAATATAGAGGTAGACAATACAAAAATAGAACAGTTGGATAGCTTTCAATATTTGGGCTCGATTATAGAAAGAACGGGTGATCAAGGAATGGAGATCCATAGAAGAATTGAAAGTGCCATAAAAACCTATTACACAATAAACAAGACAATTATACGTATAAAAGAAGTGTCCAAGACAATTAAAATAAAAGTTTATAAAACGATTGCTAGACCAATATTGACATATGGATGTGAAACATGGGTTATGAATAGGAAACAAAAAAGTAAAATACAAGTAGTTGAAATGAAATACCTGACAAGAATACTGGAGGTTACAAGATGGCAAAGACTAAGGAATGATAAAATAAGGGAAGAACTACAGGTAGAACTCGTTGCGAAATGCATAAACAGACGACAGCTCAGCTGGTGGGGACATCTAATGAGGATGGATGGAAGTTTGCCGGTGAGCCAGGTATAGGAATCAAGATACACGACTAGGAGCAAATGAGGTAGACTGAGAGAAACGTGGGACGAAATGATGGTGAAGATTTTGATAGAAAGGAAAACGTGAATGGTGGCCAAGACTTTGGCTCAAAACAAAAATCAGTGGCCCAAATTTGTGAGTGAAAAATAGAAAAGTAGACTAACCCTACACCGAATTGTAGACGGGATTCATTAATTTTATATATATATATATATATATATATATATATATATATATAAATTTTGTTTCAGAAGTACCTACGAGTATGTTTCAGATAACCCAGGATTCCCAAAGGACCCAACAGTCCATTTTACTTTAGTCTAGTATTAGTTTATTCTAGTTTACTTTTATGTATTTATATTATATCTATGTATCATCTGTTACCAAATAAAGATACTCTGAATGTTGTTTTATTAAACCCCCTAGAGGTGCAATTAGGACACAGAGTGAAGAACTAGGTTTAGCCCGAAGGCACAATGGAACAGGCACAACAACATTCTGCTGCAATTTTTTCTTTCGAAGGGACTAGTTTTTGATAGTATATTTTTAGAAAACGATGAGTGGATATAAAAAAGTTAAACCACTTAAATAGTTTATTTTGTGTGATTACAAAATTTGTAATATGTATTCAGTTTTCTTTTGCTTACATAAAAGCTTAGACTACTTGTACATGTAATATATACATAAAATTATATTCTAGTGCATCTTACTTCTATGCAAACCTATTCAAACTTATTCATTATTAAATGACATTTTTTATAGAAAATATCACATGTTTAAAATTGAGTTTAACGAAAGATCCAAAATTCCATTAATATCGTTCAGGTTATTATTTGAAATTAAACTGGCTAATTGTATAATTTACAATTTCAAATAACAATCTGCAATAATCTATATATCACTAAATTTATACACAATCAAAATAGATCAATATATATTTAAAACAATATATAAAGTTAATGGAAAAAATAAATATTCAAAAAATTACAAAAAAATTATATAAAATAAGGAATTATTGAAAAATTTCTTGTAAAATGTGTTTAAACTCTTATGTGATTGTCGGATAATTTTTTTAATTCTACATCGGAAAGTTTTACTATATCAGTCTCGGTTATGTTAAAGCACTCTTTTTCGGATAAGTTTATATTTATTTTGACATCCTCTATATCTTGTCTCCTCTTATTATCGCCTTTATGGTAGTATAAGCAGTAGTGTTGAAATACGAAGAAGAAGTCGAAGAGCAAAGAAAACACTCCCAACCATAATTTTGTAGGATTTTCTAATATCCACGCCCACTTGTCTGAAACAAAGAAGACATCGGTGAGATAAAGTTGCAAATTCTGACATTTTCAATAAATGTAAAGGAGGAATATAGAAAAACTCAATTTTTAATTTAAGTATATGTTGTATTAATTAAAAATTCGCGGGCTTTCATTGACGATGTTATTAAGCGTATAATCTACTTCCAAATTTCGTGCGTGGTGTACTCCAAATTTGCGCATTCTTTGCTTCTAAATAAGTTAAATTTTTAATCTGAAGAAATCTGCAGTCGTCGTCTTCAAATACGCCTGTAAGGGGTTTATAACTATATTTTATATTTTTTTGTTTTCTGGTTTATGTATCAGACTTTTCATGGTATATTACCATTCGTATACTGTAAGGCCACTCCTATTTCTCTTGGGCTTCAATATTCTCTTTGATGATTAGTTGCACTGGGAGATATTTACTGGTAATCAATCTCTATCCATTGTTTCTGAGTCTTCATTTATTACTTTTGCTATTTGCACCATCTATAACTTATTGTATCTACTTTCAATGTAAAATTTTATACGTTACTTATAGATATAATAATATTGTCCCCACGTTATTATATACCACTTTACATTTTAGGATTGAAATTCTTGTATTTTAATAAATGCACTAGAAATGTTTTAACTCGATGCTCTCTCTTCTTAAAGCCATATCCAAGATTAATATATTCATTCTTTTTATGGATAAATTATTGTACGCTAACCTAATATTCTTAAATTTGAACAACTTCTGATCTAGTTGATGTTCAGGTCTATTTTTCAACAGTACTGAAAGGAAATTGGAAATAATCAATGTTATCAGTAATTAGTATCGCATCTTCCCCATAAGAGATGCTGTCGATCCAAACTGTATTTCCCTTTTGTCCTTTTCGATTATTTCAAATGTTTGGAAAATGGTATCGGAATAAAGATTACGCAGCAGCAGTGAAATGACGCAACTTCTAACAATCTATAAAATATCTCTAATATACTAACGATTTTGATTAGATTAGTTACCTGTGCACTGATTTCATTTTAGCCTTTTGGAAAGCTTTTTATTCAATTATTGTCTTCTTGTTCGGTACTAATTTTAGTTAGAATTTCCAAAAATTTATTAATGTTATAAAAGTCTCGACATAACCTATTAAACTGTTGGAAGTTTGCCTGGAATTGCATTAATATGGTGACCGTGATATAATTGTTATCAATAATGATTTCGAGAGATTGTTATCAGAAAAACGATCCCCTTCTCGAAAGCAGTTACAGGTAGTGTGTATTGTATATTGATTCAATTTTAATCTATTTCCCTTTTTTTTATTCTAAATGTGCTTCTCTTTTGAGGATGTTGAGTTTTTATTCTTCTACTACTGGTGTAAAGTAATACTTTAAAAGCATTCATTTTGTTATTTACTTTATTCTAGGCTACTAGAATGTATCGCTTCTTTACAGAAATAAAAGACCAAAAACAGGGCTTTATTCCTATTTTAGGTACAGTACACGTCAGGAGAGTTGCGACTGTAGCTCACGTAGCATTAGAAGTTGTGGAAGACCTTGCAATAGGTGTAACATAAAGTTTAAAAACACCGTAGAACACAAAAGACACAAAAGGATGTGTACGTTTCTAAAAGCGACCACGGCGTAACCCCTCCACTTGCCATCATTCCCGGCGATTACAGCATGTTCGGTATAATACTGTTGTGTATAGTTTTCTACTTTTGAATTTATAACTTTTACCAGATTTAATTTTCTTGTAATAAGATTTCCAGTGCTTATTTGTCCTAAACATTGTAGAGGTTTTTTTGTAATTGATATCCCCATCGATTTATATTTCGACGTAAAGTATTTGGTTTTTTATTATTAAACCATAATTTTTCCTATTTTCTCTTTCTTGGTGTCCCATTTTCCGAATTGTTCGCATGTTGTTCCATGAATACTCTCCACATTATTTTTTATTATGATAGACCTAGCAGTAAATGTTTTTTACAATCTAACATTGCTTTTCGGAATATTCTCTTCCGCGATAAGCTATATTCTACTCTACAATTATTGTATTTACTTCAGTAATATTATATCTTACAGCAGCGTTAGACAAGGATTTTTCTTTATAAATAAATTTGTTTCTCATTACCTAGTCTTTATCAATTATTTCTTGAATATTTGTTTCCATTATTTAATAATATTCATATTTGTATACATAGGCAATTCATGTTGTTATAAGCACAATAGTAGAAAGTATAATTAAATATGTGTGAAATTTGTAGTACTAGTTTGAAACAATCTTCTCACTAAATGTTTAGATATACTTAGTTCCAGAAAAAAACTAGTGAAGCTTATATTACAGTCCAGACACTTACCATAGTTATAGGCATTCATAAACATTTGTAGAACACTGCAGATACCTCCTGCTATATCCAGTAGCACAGTTTCTATACTCCAACCATCTGTACTTTTGCGTTTGTAATTCATAATTGCCTGAAAAAATAAAAACGGAATAAGAAAGAATTCGAAACAATTTACTACTTCATATTAATGCTAAAAGGAATCATTCAAATATTAATAACACCCTGTTTACTACATACGTTTTAGAGATTCACTCATCGTCAGGTAGACTTGTGTTATTAACGAACGATTCCTTGGTAGAATTTATCGTATCTTTTCGATACAGAAAAATAATAAAAAGCTTTGCCTTTCTCTATCGTATACATTCATCTGTTTGAAAAATCACGTGTCTGTCTATACACGCTCTGGAAACTTTGCCGACATGCGAGACAGATGCATTCTCGTTCTGTCGTTCATATACATTCGTGTGTTGTATGAGAGAGGGCGGCAATATTTTTTCAATTCATACTATATATAAGTAGATAAAGAATTATTTATAGCAAGTTGAAAATAAACTAGTTTCATTATGTGTGTATTTGTATATAATATATATATACGAGGGAGCGTTTTTATATTCGCGGAATGAGCGGGTTGTAGAGGGGTGAGTAGGCAGGCGCATTGGGGGCGTGGCCTGTGCAGCGACTCATGATTAGTATAAATACGAAGTTTCATTGTTATTAGACAGTTAGTCTTTGAGCTATCGTCAACCAAGTAACATAATCAGGAGTGAAAAGTGAAATATGGAAAAAATCGAATATCGTGCCGTTATAAAGTTCCTTACCAGGCAAGGAAAATCAGTCGCGACGATAATGAATGAGATGTCATTGGTTTACGGCGACTCTTGTCCAGGAAAAACCATGGTGTACAAGTGGAATAATTTATTTAAACAAGGAAGGGAATCCCTTGAAGATGACCCGAGGCCGGGCAGGAGCATTGAGGTGACCACGCCAGCACTTATCCAAAAAGTTGAACAAATTGTACTCGAAGATGTTCGACTAAAGAAGAAACAACTCGCAGAAATGGTTGGAGTATCCGATACAACAATTTTTAAAATACTACACGATCATCTCGGCATGTCAAAGGTCAGCGCAAGATGGGTGCCGAGAATGCTCACGCCGCCGTAAAAACAACAGCGCGTAGAGTGTTCGCGTGCATTTTTGGACCTCTGTAATGAAGACAAGGATGGTGTATTGAGTGGAATTGTTACTGGAGACGAAACTTGGGTTCATCATTAGGAACCTGAGTCCAAACAAGACTCCATGCAGTGGCATAAAAGGGGCACAGCACCTCCCAAGAAATTTAAAGTGTCACAATCAGCTGGGAAACTCATGGCAACGGTATTTTGGGACTCGGAAGGAATATTGTTGATTGATTATAAAGATAAAGGTGTTTCTATAACCGGAGAATATTACGCTTCAATATTAGAGCGACTAAAAGAAGCCATTAAAGAGAAAAGACGGGGAAAATTGACAAAAGGTGTTCTGCTTTTGCACGACAACGCGCCCGTCTACAAGAGCCGCGTTGCGTTAGCTGCCCTGCATAAGGTGGGCTTCGAAATTGTGAATCACCCACCCTACAGCCCAGACCTGGCCCCGAGTGATTATTACCTGTTTCCGAAAATGAAAAAAGAGCTGCGGGTAAAAAATTGACTGCCGATGATGAAGTCAAGGAGGCAGTTTCGGCGTATTTTGCAGATAAAGAGAAATCATTTTTTTATGAGGGTATAAATAAATTAATTGAAAGATGTGAAAAATGTATCCGTCTTGCAGGTGAATATATTGAAAAAGAAAAATAATTTGGTTTTTTTATTTCCACCCCTTGTCCGCCATTCCGCGAATATAAAAACGCTCCCTCGTATATATATTACTTAAAATATAGTAGAAGGTATTGAAAATAAGTGATCAGTAGAGCGGTCAATTTTTATTGGCATGACAAGACAGGATCCGATGTAGTAAGTGCGTATGTACCAACAAATATATAACTGAGAAGAGCAATTAATTTCGTATGAATGACAGTAAATATTCGGTATATAATTATTATAAGCCTAGTGGACACACAAATGTAACCGCTCTAGTGATTAGTCAAAATTAGATACGATTGTAATAATATAATGTGCAGGTGCAAATATGTTCCACACTATTAAATGAAATTTTATTGAAACGAAATGTTTACTGGTCATAGAAATAAGCTACAATTTAGAGAAAATTAGGAAGCCATCATTTCATTAAAATGTTAATTTACTCAAATGTAGCAACAGGTAATTTACGGACAAGTTTGCTACAATGAAATTTGTATGGATATTCTTGTATGTTCTACTCGATTTATTTTAAATTTTTTTATTATAATTAATTAACGTACTTTTCTAAAGATTTATTGGACCAAAAGCATCGATAATACTATCGCGAAGAACAACAAACCAAATTTATGACTTTATCGTGATCCTTTGGAAAATATAACTTTAAAATGACCCACAAATCAAGAATATAAACAAATCCTCTTTTTGCCAAAATTATAAATGAAACTACAAAAGAAAACCAGACACAGAAAATTATGAAATAAAATGCTAAATGTTGTGAATAATAATAATAATAATAATAATAATAATAATAATAATAATAATAATAATAATAATAATAATAATAATAATAATAATAATAATAATAATAATAATAATAATAATAATAATAATAATAATAATAAAATAATCTTTATTTGTCCAACAGCGAATTGCCATTTACAAGACAGTAATACATGTAATTTCATTTTAATTTCAACTTTTGGTGCAGATTAAGAGGAGAAAAAATAACACAAATTGAACTAATATGAATTAGCAATGTATAAATGTATATTTATGTAATTCAAAAACAAGTGCCAAATTAAATAAAATACAGTCCAGGATATTAGAAAATATTTTAAAGCCTGTCAAAACTCCTGCATATACCATGCACAGGTGATTTCAACAATATATTTGCTTTCGCCCTAGGTAATTTAAAAGTAGCACAGTACCGTGTATTAGACATGGGTACATCAAAGTTAATGCAGGCTAATATCATCGGACAATCAATTTCGTTAACTAAAAGTTTGGATATAAATTTGCAGCCATCCATTTCATGGCGACAAGACAGGGATTGCATATTATGCTGGTTTAAAAGGCCATCGTAATTCGCTCCGCGCTCGGGATAAATGCCAGTCACTCTATAGGAAAGATATTTTAGGAACCTCTTCTGGATTCTCTCAACGGATAATTCTAAGGAGACCAAACCAGACCCGCACCGCACCAAAGCATAATATAGCATTTTAAGTACAGCAGTATTACTGAAGTTCTACATGATCTAGTAAGAAAGCCCAACGATTTTGAAGCTGACGCACAGATAGACGAGACATGCTGACTGAAGGTTAGTTGGGAATCAAAAAGTACGCCCAAATCATTCACCTCAAATTTTCTATTTATCAACTGAGATTTGGCAGAGTAATCAAATGTAGAAAGTGAAGGTAGATGCAACAAACAATATCTACATGAAACGATCTATACAACAACAGCCCCATCTAAACATGCTTTAGAAAGAAACCACATGAACTCCACAACATTGAAATCCTCAAAATAAGAAATAGTTATAACAAGTGAGTAATTAAAGGAATGGTATATATGTATATACAACAAAAGACCGAAACAGAATAAATGATAGAAGAGATATTTTAAGTTTTAATGGCCTTTATAATAACTTGATCTTTAAGAAATAAATTGCCTGTATCTCTCTATATACGCATACATATATCAACAATTATTTACTAACACACATGCCTATAATCATGAGTGTATTTACACTGATGTAGAAGAGAGTTTGGAAAGAAAGAAGTAAGACATGTCTGTAGATTAGGTATTTACCTAATGTATATAACAGTTCCATCAGTTCCATATACAAGTATAAACACACAAAAACACTAATCATCTAATTTTGTTACTTTAAAAATGTTTGTGTTTTTATAACTTTACAATATTGAACACGAAAGTTCAAATATAAATATATTTTTAAAAAGCTTTGTAAAAGGAATTCATCAAATAAAAATACGTATAAAATCATTACAGGTTAAAAAAAAAGTAAATAATTTGAAACGTCGTTAATATAAACTAAGTGTTTCATTATTGGTCAAAAAACCCAAACACAAAACAATAAAATTTATATATTTTTTAATAAATTATTGCCTGGTAGATGGATAAGCACGTATAGTTACGAATTTCTTTATTATCTTAGGAGCCAACTTTAAGCGACATATCTTTAAACATTTATTAGAAGAAACCATGTACGTTAATTAAGTGATACTACTTAACGGAAATTTATAATTAGCCATCATTTAAAAAAATTCCACGGATGTGTAAATAAATTAAAAAAAGAATTATGCAATGATAGGCGTATGATAATGTTGATGTGAATTGCTTCTATTTAATTAATGGAGGAATTTGCACTCATGAGTTCATTCTACTTTAAATAAACTTCTTATGTCCTTACTCTTTTTATGATTGAGAATGTTTAATTCTTATATCGTAAAATTATAAAGTTCGCGACGTTCTTTTAAAAATTTTGATAGAAGTATTTAATAAACGCATTCGAAATTAGGAAATAATAATTAGGATAACACGAATAATTTAAAAGATAAATGTCAAGGATAAAAGAGAGGTTAACATTCTCTTCGGGAAAAAAATATTTATTCTTCTAAAGATATATGACGAAGTATAGATTATGTTGGAAAAAAGGAGACCAATAGTCATATATGCATGACGCGTGGATACTAATTACGTATTAATCCGAAGGTTACGCTGTTATAAATAAATACTTTTTTAAACATAACAATTATACGTAACGTTGCATTGAAATGATTTGGCTCTGGTGAAATAATTCTTTATCGCTTGTATATAAATAAAACCAAAATAGATTTGGGGCAGGACAGATATTGCAATCGTAAAGCATTGATAGGACGTCATTTTGGTTTTGTATTGTATATAAAAACATGATAGCAAAAAACGAAATTAGTTTTTTTACTTACTTGTGGACCGTATTTACAAAATGTTACAGACAGTTTGATATAAGAGCAGATGTATAAAAAGTCCAGCCAAGTCAGGTGATCGGTGAAACATAAAACAGCTGATACGGCCAATATAAGGGCAGAGACATAGTGGAATCCCTTGCCGAACCAGGAAATTTTTTGGTCACCTCTGTCATACCATAGGCATTGTAAGCCAGTGAACGCCGTAATAGCGAAGGCATGTAAGCCGAATACAATGTCGTTCATAAAAACGGACACTATACTGTATGGGTACTTCTCTTCATATTGAGCCTGTAATAAAGTTTATTTTAAGTATATTATTTTTTAAATTAGTAAATTCAAAATGTACCCTTATTGCAGGAATGTAATACAATCCCAAATTAAACATGGAATACAGAACATAGCCAGTAATATTGACAACGACGAAATCAAAATTAAGGCCCACAACACTAAAAAGAATTATTTTTAATGGTGAAAGTTAAAATTTACATTTGTGTACATACCTTCGTCTTTTGTAATTCTCATACGCTTGTGGATAAAATGATATAGACCATGCGAAGAAATACGCCCATCCAATGATAACGGATAAAATTTCGACAAATTCATTTTTGTACACTTGGATGTTTACAAAAGATGGTTTGTGCCTTGAAAAGAAAACAATTACGTATAGCAATGCACAAATGAATCATATGATGAATATACCTACCCTGGTATTGAAGACTCCGCAAATAAGTTCGTTTCACCAGCTTTGAGAGCCTCTACTTCGATCTCAATCACCGTAGTTGTGGCATTATCGCTTATTACAATAAAATTCGGAGTAACTGCTAAATTTCTTTCATGTTGCACTTTAAACGTGAATGTATGATTTTGTATTGGTACAGGAGAACTGAAAAAAGCAAAGTTAATTTCTATATTATTCAATGTTCATTAAGTATAAGGTTAGCAGAAAAGTCCGTAAAATGAGGAATATATGGCGTTTAATTACGATTACTTTGGGACTTTTGATGAGGTGCTGTTGAAATTCGTGCTGTAGTCAAGCACTTTTTCTTGAAAACCTATAATGTGAATAAAATGAGTGAAATTAAGGATGGTTTAAAATTTGGATAAATGGGTTTGCAAGTTTAAATGTGGTCGTTAAAGATGTACCAGGTAGAGGACGTCCCAAATTTGCAACTATACTAGAAACTATTGAAAAATACCATAATTGGAAAACGTCTGAGGTAGCGGAAGCTGTAAGTATCTCTAAGGAACGAGCATCATAGATTTTGATTGAAGATTTCGTTGTTAAATCTGCCATGGATGCTCATGTCGATAAACTGAATTTTATCAAGGCATAGAGACTTTAACCCATCACGAGTCCGAATGTATCGAGGCGACAGGGGATTATGTTAAGAAGTAAATGCAATTTCAAGCCAAATCCTTTCCTTATTTTCATTTCGCGGACTTTTCAGCCTACCCTCGATTAAATTAATTAGGTTTAGACGAGGCAATACTTTTTCTATTTATTTTAATTTGTTTATTTATGGTTGTAATTACTAGATTACTAGAAACTGAACCGTGGAATTAAAAGGCATATAAATGCAAATAACACTTGTATATATAATGAAAACTTAAATATTATCTAAACCTGCACTCTTATACCTACACACAAAAAATCTAAGATACTTATAATCTTTTGAACATATCTTCATATTCATATTTTCTTGTCCAACCAAAGCAAGTAACATTAATTGAATATAATATGTACTGAATTTACTACGGTCAACTGTATAATCCAGTATTATTTTTTCCATCTTTATCTTTTTTAGTAGTAGTTCTGTTCCTGACAATTCAAAGGAAACTAAATGTAATTTTATGTATATTTACAATAGTTTTATAAGAATATATAGGTTTTTGTGTACCGTCTTCTTTATAAATTTAAGCAAACGTTTGAACTATTCAGACGTTTAACACCGCGGTTCCGAGCTCTCACTTATCGTAATTACAATTTGTAAGGGCTTTGCAATATTAGTAATTTCTTGATTTTTATTTACTAGTTGCTTCTTTCTATTTTTTCATTATTGGCATAATTTACAAAAATAAACTGCAAATCCGATACATTCTAATACATGTATGCATGTATATATTAGCGTAAAATTATTCACATATTTCTCTGTAAACTTTCACTTAACACAAGTTTAATAACGTCAACTTCATGTACGTATTTTGTTACAACATATTCATAGTTTATGTGGATTTTTACTAGAAACTATCGTATAATTATTTACGATTTATTGCAAATATTTGTAATTTCGCAACGAAAAAATCCCAGTAACTTCGTAGAATGTTGATCGCTTCTAGTTATATAAATGAACATAATATGTTATTGTGTTTACCTTAGTAATATGTAAATTAATGTCATGTCTTGCCATGCAAAAATCATAAACGTTAATAAACCTAATGACCCCATGCTTGTATCTATTATAACCACCGCTGAAAAACCAATTCGAACTTAATTAATTACAGATTAATGTAGTAATGGTATTATCAAGTAGAGCCGCTTCTGAAGTAAAGTTCAAAAACAAATATGCATTATTATAACAAGATACGTAGATCATAATCAATTCTCATAGCTTTACCAAGTGTGGTCCAAAAAGAAATGTTGTTTAGATAGTAGAAAGAAGTATTATCTACTTAGTAGTTTATTGTGTATATTCATTAAACATTCTTTCAATTCAATTTGTTCAAAAAATACAAGATACAGTCACGTGTCGAAGCGAGGGAAAAGTGTCTTTTTTTCGCAATAGTGGTAGGAAACCACCATTGCTCTACTTATCATCATTTTTACTTTATTCTTTAGCGCGATTCTGTGTAGTTCATCATTATAACTGCTTCGCGTTCGCGATCATAAATTCGAAGATATATACTACTTCTTATTTATGAGTTATCTCTTTTCTGCCACTAATTTGAATTGGGTAAACGAATACATTTTTCTCTTTACTCAGATCAGTAGATATTCTACGGACTCCTGTGGCAGATCGGTCCAAGAAACTTGTAGGTCATCGTGTAACTATTGTAAGTTCATCGGGAGACCATCAATCGTCTTGTAAGTGTAGTGTCACATTCCATGAAGAAATTCAAAAATTGCTTTTCTCCTCTTCGAGGTCGAACGATATTATTCCACTTTTCATTCCAATCTGCCCGTACATTAAACCATTCCAATGAATAGAAGTATTAGCCTTGGGCGATAAAAAGTCCACCCAAACGAACGAATACGGCGATATATTTGGACATGAAGATATTAAGGGCAACGAGATAGAAAACTTCATAGGCCTTGAATTTCTCTGTGAAATTTTTAAATTTCGTAATCTTTTTTTGTCAAATAAACATTTCTGGTCACTTTTTTATGTTGTCCAGAGCGTCTTCTACGATGCTAATAAAACTAATCTCTCTAAGAATGAATAATTATAGCAATATTTTCTTGCATCCTCTTAGTGATTTCACGAAATGCAATGCAGTCATTGTCCAATGATACGACCCTTTTGAAAATCACTTAGTTAACGATAGTTTGGTTGTCTTCCAACTCTTGTTATTTTATACACTAATTCACAAATATAGACAATCGAATAGTCAAATTAAAATGATCCAAAATGAAGAAAGAGTTTAGCAGAAAGTAAGACAATGATTTAATGCTTTCCTGTTACATTTTTATCATTTATTGCTTTCAGCACTTCAACATTGGTACAAAATTTGATTGAAAAATATATACTTTTGCTGGGCGATTCGTTTTTCTTTGTCAGCTAAATCTTAGGTTTAAAATTTTTCGAACTATCAGCGGTACTCCTAATAACATCAAAACGTCGTGAAACATAAGTCTTTCTTTTAAGAGCAATAAAGATAACATACACCTATTTTAATGCAAATTGAATATTACAACTAAAAATGTTTACTTATGACACTTATTAAAGACGTACTTTTAGATTTTAAATCGAAAACAATATACGGTACTTTGGTTCTCAAAATACAAGAATAAAGAAGTTGAAATTACTTATTGAGTTAAATAAACAAAATAAATGACAAAAATAATTTGGATCCAGAAACATTGCAAGTAATTCCTAAATTGTTCTGCTTCTTACCTGAATTCAATTGAAGAAACTGAGTTTAACCAATTATACTATACATATACACACAAAGTATCAGTATGTCTTATTTAGATGTTTTATGTTAAAATATTGAAGACAAGAAAATTAAAGTAGGTGAAACTGTAAAAATGTTAAAAAATAAAGTTACTTTAGTATGCATTGATAGTAATTTTATTTCAGCAAAAATATTTAAAAAGATAGTAAAATAGTTAAAATTGCCATCGACATATTTCCCTCCAGAATATTGTAATCGAGATAAAAAACCATCATTGGATTATTTTGGTTTCTAAACTAAGTACTGTACTGTAAAGGTTTGCTTCTGGAGCTGAAGATACGAAACTTCCTTTGCTTTTTAAAGCACTACGCAATATTTTTTTTAATGTGTGTAGATAGAGAACGTCGTCTTAATTTATATTAATGCGTGCATTGAGATAATTTCTAGCTATTCTCTCACAAAAAAATATTAAAATAAGGAAACTGCTTTCAATCTCAGAAGAGGGAGAATTGTTTTTTTAAATTAACTTAGACAGGAATTTCCGATGACGTTATGATGTCAGATTTAAATATTATAAATTTAAATATTATTAAAATTTCAGTTTATAGTATATGCAGAATATTGATTATGTACAAGTTTACGAAATACGTTGAGTTTGGATAATAAAGAAATTTAAATTCAGTTTCGAATATTAAGGATAAAAGTAAATTTTAAATTTAGAATATTTATAGCAAAGCGAGAAAATAATAATAAACGTTAGGTTTAAAAGGGACGGGCAAATGTAAAATACTTTCAGATATAGAAATGTTTTAAGTTCTTGAATACAAAATTCTCTACCTTAGATGTGTTTAGAATATTAAGCTCCAGATATGCCCATACACAACTAACGCATTACGGGGGTAGTCCCAAAAGTACTCGATCCAACAAAGGAAAATTTTGGTTAGAAATATATTTATTTTTCAACATAATCTCTTTTTAGCTCTATACACTTTTCCCAGTGATGTTCAATAAGTTCGATACCCTTTTTATAATAAGAACTGTCTTGGTCCTCAAAATAGCCATTAACTACCGACATCACTTCTTCATCGTTGGAAAATCTTTGACCGCCATTTTTGCAAATTTGGGAACAGAAAATATTCTGAGGGGGCTAAATCTGGCGCACAGGATGCATAAGGTAGCAATTCAAACTTTAATTCATTAATTTTGGCAATTGTTATAAAAGATTTGTGAGCTGGTGCATTGTCTTGATGAAACAACACTTTCCTCATAACCAAATGTGGCCGTTTTTGCTTGATTTCTTCGCTCAAACGTTGCAATAAGTTCGCATAATAATCGCCGTTGATATTTTTTCGTTTTTCAAGATAGTCAATGAAAATTATTCTACGCACATCCCAAAAAATAGATGCCATGACCTTGCCTGCAGATGAAACGGTCGTCGCCTTCTTTGGAGCCGGTTCTCCCTTTTAAGTCCATTGTTTTGATTGTTCATTTGTTTCAGGTATGAAGTAATGGATCCATGTTTCACCCATGGTTATGAAACGGCGCAAAAATTCTGCTTTTTTGGTATGAAACTGAGCTATACACTCAATTGAAACATCTTCACGACACTGTTTTTGCTCGAGTGTGAGCAAACGCGGCACCCATCTTGCACACAGCTTTCTCATGTCCAAATTTTCAGATAGTATGCAATGTACCGTACTTTTTGAAATACCTATGATGTCTGCTAGTTTCCAAACTTTCAGCCGACGATCATCCAGTACCGCTTTCTGGACTTTCTTCACCATTTCTGGAGTCGCCACCTCATTTTGTCGACCACTACCATGCTCATCTTGAAACTCTGCTACCCAATACTTCATTGTTGTAAACGAAGGACCAGACCCACCCACAGTAGAATCCAGTTCAGCTTTTATATCGGTTGGGCTGAGGCTTTTCAAATAAAAGTATTGTATCATGTAACGATGACCATTTTCTCCATTTTTACAAATTCACTGAAAACGTTCACTATTGATGGCTGCCAAACAAATACTAAACAACGTGGCGTTTTCAAGCTTGAAACGTATGGTTTATTGATTGTGTAATTTCTAATACAGTGATATTTTTCGAACAACTACCGCCAATTCTTGGTCAGGTCAATTACTTATGGAACCACTTTCGTAATACAATATTTCCAATCAAATTACGAAAACAAAGAATATTATTTATAATTCTCTTTCAAATTATATGGAGAATATTGTATAATCGTAAGTCCAATCATTATAATTAGTAAAGGAGAATGATATTTCGTAGATGCAAAATAACTTAGGAAATGTCCGGTTTATAAAACCACGTAGATAAAGTACTCAATGAAAATTTATCATTCATTATTATCAAAATAGTGAACACTTGCAAGAAATTTAGTTTAAAAGACATGTAATATACAATATTTGGCGTTAGCCTCGAATTGAACAGAACGTGTTAATATTAATCATTAATGAAACGAGTAATATTCATTATATCTATATTCCTCGATATCCCTTCATGCGTATACATTTCTAAACATTCATGCACATGTAATATATATATATATATATATATATATATATATATATATATATATATGTATATACATATGCATATGTAAACTACGTCCTAAATGTAGTAACTAAAATACTATACCAACTCAATTAATTATGAAACGCTACGAGTGATTTACACATGAATAGTTGTTAATATTAATTCATTTTAATTTGTTAATTAAATGTATTTACAACATATGTATGCACATGCAATTTAATTGTTGCCTTCCATGATGAAGATAGTAGCATGCATAATATGTATTTGGATTGTGGTTGTATGTACTCCACATTTCTTGAAACCTTTCCTAGTTCAATAACAATTTATTTTTAAAGAAAAATTATTAATCATTTGAACCTTGGACCTTTGAATAATTTATGGGAAGTATTTTGTTGAACAGTGCAGAACTGATTATGTACGTTCATGTGCTTAATGTTGACTACTGGTTAAGACCACCAATATTTATCTCGATCTAATTTCTTGTTTATGAGCATGTATAAGTTCATTAACAGTAATTGCATTCACTGAGGATAGTGACCGATATTTACAATAAAAGAAAACAATTTTGTACACGATACGTTACATATTTCTTATCATGACATAGTGATTCTTGATTGAAAAAAACATCTGTTATAGATGTTTAAAATAAAAAATCGTATATACATACATACACATCGGACATTTATTATTTACATGTCATTTCGATAAGAGAAGTAATGTTTTGAATATATTACATAAAACGCTTGCATATCAATGTAGTCAATGAATCAGTTTATTAGAATCTTATAATAACAAACATAATTAATTAATTCGTCTCGACTTCATACGGTAATCGTAAACAGCCATTATTGAAAATTATTTTTTTACAAATATGTTTGTGGTGTTATTTATGCTTAACCTTCGCACATATTCTTAGTATAAATATTAAAAAAAATCGTAAAAGTATTATGTACATACACGGTCTTTTCACATACATAGAAACTAAATGAATATTTATACAATTAATTAAAAAGCAGACGTATAATATGTATATATTCGAGTCAATAAAGAAATGTTACCTTGATCTTACAATATTAATCTATGAAGGAATATGAATTATATTATTAATTATTGAAATAATTCTTATTTGTAGAACTGTCAAAGTTCTTGGGCACACGTTTCCGATGATTTATTAAAATTTAGCTCCCTATATAATTTAGAAGAATTCTGCTTTATAGAGTTTCTAAAGTATTACTCTTTTGCAGACTAAAAATGGCATGATCGACGACAATCTCGTGAAACTTGCCAAATACTGTAAAGAAGGTCGAAATAGGTAAGAGCAAAATAAGACTGTACTGTCACCTAACTTGGTACTTTGTTTAACTCCATTTATTCTGCGATCTACCCTAGAATAATAAGATATTGATTTGTCATTAAATGACTTGAGTAGATTTATTCCATTGAACACATCCATATAATACTAATATTATAACTAAACCAAATACGGCGCACAATATACACTAATTCCGTTTGGTCACAAGATCTGAAGGTCTTCTTCAGTTTCCTTGTTTCCACTGTTGGTTTGAATAATTTTTTAGCTAGCACATTAGGATGCTGTAACAGTCTATCGAGATATTTGACGCATTATTAAGCTATGACATTTTCAAGTCTAGGTACTTATACATGAAGATATTAAGGGAACAAGATAGAAGATTAACTAAATTCATAGGTTTTGAGTCTCTATGTGGAACCATTAAGGGACATTTAGGTGTGACTGGAAATATAAGATGAAGTTGGGAGAAGATATATTTCTTATTTAGGCATTATTAAGAGACTTGGTTGTAAAGTTGTCAGCTAACCTAATAAGAGGTAGCAAAAGAAAACCTGAGGCCATTGTTGGATAAACAGACACAGCTTCTTGTTGAAATATCTATAGGACATGGTGAGCGAATCTTGATGAAGTATGTATATGTGAATTATAAAGGGAAACTATTTTACAATAATTTGTAGTCATGAGGAACCCAATGAATTCGGAAAGAGTATTTTAATGAGACTCTTATGTCAGTATTAATATAATGTAGCACAAGAGAATATTTACACTTCCACTGCAGATCAATAACTTTCATGGAAACGACACTAATGAATGGAAGTAGAAGCGGTCTAGAAAACATGATACTTGGGTGCCTGGACTTCTTGGTGCTTCGCCTTAAATAATAGAATGAATGAATTAAATTGAAAGAGTAATTATAAGTAATAAATTAAGTGAATATAGTTAATAGATTAATGGCTATTCATTTCTTAAAGACACACGAAATATATTATTTAAAAATGAAGAGTAAAAAATAAATACCTTTCGAAATTTTTGGGGAGCAAATATAGAAAACGAGCTGTTGAGATGCAAACAGGTTTTACACTAAAATTTTTATTAGTCATATGAAGTTATAGGATTTACAAAAGTCTATTTCATAACTATACAAATGGTAAAATTATTAACATAAGTACTATTCATGTCATTGGAGTTTATAGATTCTTATCGCAAAATTTAGATCTAAAAAATAAAATATTTGTTATTCAAATGTTTTTATCAGATTAATTTATGTACACTCTGTATTCGCGGTTCAGCGGTTCATAAACTACCTAGTACAAATTAAATCAATAATTTTTGTATATCATACACTCCGCGCAACATGAATAGGACCACCCGACTTGTTGTAAGCTTTCGGTGGTTTGAAAAACAATTCATTTACTAAAAATACAATGCAAGTTTGTAATGGTATAATATGGCAAATAATACGCATTATTGCGCAATAGTGCCTAACGTTATGCATTGGGTGACGTAAGTACCACATACATATAAAATGCACCGCGCCGGTTGGATACGACCAGTATTTAATAGTAAGCTACCGGATGAGTGTCGAGTTACAACGTGTATCCGGATAAACAAACATCTGTAATTAAGGGTATTGTGCAACGATGGGACGACAGAAGTGCTTAAGTATGGAAGAAATTGGAAAAATTAAAGCGTTCCATCAAGAAGGGTATTCCTCAAGGGCTACTGCAAAGAAAATAAGTCGATCACACCAGGTTGTGAACAATTTTATTAGGGATCCCGAGAATTATGGAAAACGTTTTAAAGGGCGAACAACATCCGTTACAACTAAGAGAGAACGTCGAGCCATATTACGCGAAGCATCGAATTCGGCATTAACGGCAAGACAAATCGCGAATAACGTTGGAACGAATGCATCGGTAAGAACTGTACAGAAGTTACTGAAGACCTGTCCGCATTTAAAACGTTTGAAAATTAAACGACGGCCTCCTTTAAGGGAATTTCAGCGCACTGCACGTCTTCAGTTTGCTCGAGCAAAAATGGGGTGGACAAGAGAATGGCAAATTGTTATTTTCAGTGACGAGAAGAAGTTTAATTTAGATGGCCCGGATGGGTTTTCTTATTATTTCCACAATTTACGTAAAGATGAAGTGATTCAGTCACGAAGGCGAGCCGATGTTGGTTCAGTCATGGTATGGGGAGCTGTTTCCTATAACGGACCTGTTGATTTAGTAATAGTGAAGGGCAGACAGAATTCGGAAAAGTACGTCCAGCTGCTGCAACAGGTGAAAGACAAATTTTCCAACGTTATGGCAGGTGGGCCATTTATTTTCCAACAGAATAATGCCAGTATTCACACCGCGCGCATTGTTCGACGCTGGTTTCAAGAACAAGGCATGGAGGTTCTCGATTGGCCATCGCTCTCCCCCGACCTGAACATCATAGAAAATGTTTGGGGATGGTTGTCGCGTAAATTGTACTCCAATGCTACCCAATTCAGTTGCGCTGACGAACTAGAGCAGGCGCTGAAACGAAGTTGGGTGGAACTTGCCGTTGACTACTTGAGAACCCTGTATAATTCCATTCCATCCCGACTATTTGAGGTTATAAGAAATAATGGCAAAAGTACTCATTATTGAACAATAAAGTATTTTGTTATTGCAAACGAATCTTTTATTTTGTAGATTGGTCGTATTCAAGTGGCGTTTAATTACTTTACTTATTGTCATTAGTAACGTACATTTGCACTGACTTTTACAAAAATTATATTTGGTACCTACATACATCTTTTTATCAACCCTCTTATTTTCGAAAATAACAATTCCAGCGCGCTACCATGTTTATACCAACTACAAATGTCATATATGCAGTTGGTCCTATTCATGTTGCGCGGAGTGTATATCAATTCGTATATTAATTTTGTTAAATGTTTTGGTAGACTTGTCTTGAAAATCGAAACGGAATATTCACAACTCTCATTCAAAAAGCACAAACGTAACGGTTGAATTCTCGATATCTATAATATATAAATGAACTTCTGAACTATTCGCAAATATCTTCACAGATGTGCTGTTCTAAAAGCTGCTCAAAGGAATTTAGGACTTGATTTATAAATTGGCCAACGTTGTGTCATGTTAAAACAAAAGATTGTTAGAATTACCACCTTGACATTTTAAATGTTCAGTCTTAGACTTTCAGAATTTCATTAACCAAATTTAGGAAATTTAAATATATTAGAATATTGAGTAGGAAAATACGATTCTTCAGATATACTTACTTTACTATTTCGCAGGAGTTCTAATAATAGTTTGGCTGGCATTTTCCGATAATCTCGTTAAAAATGACATCTGTTATCATCATGTACGTATGTAGATTATGTAATATTTAAATAAAATATGATCAAATATATTATTTCAAAATTATGTCTCTTAAGAAGCCAGGGCCTTTCATTTTGTTACCCAAACCAGCGTTTCTCAAATTTCGGGTCGTGCCAAAATTTTTTTGACTCACGAAATGATGCAGCGACTGTACAAATATAAGCGTTCGGTGTCTTATTGCAGCAGATGAAATATATGAAAAGAAAGTTTCATTTATTCACTGTTCACATTCATTGTTAGATCGTGAAATATGTGTTTGAGCCACGGTATTCGTACAAACATATTTATTGAATCGCTAAAAATATTGAGAAACGCTGATCTAAACCAGTAATATGTAATGAAGTTAGAAATGGGTTAACGTGTATTCAAAGAACTCTGGAATAGTCGGTATATTTAAAGAAATCTTTGATTAATGAATAAGAGAAAAGTCCTTTAATTCTTGGCTATCCTAGGAGATAAACGCTATTATTTTTATTTAATTCTTTTTAAATATGCTATTGCTTCTCCCACATCTAAAATCATTATAAGAAAAGGGGCCGTAGTAACTGTAACAAAAATTTTAAGTGTAAAAACGTATCCAGAACCTGGAAAATAAGTTTTATATCCAGAGATTACGATCGCGAAACATTTGCAATTAATAAAAAAGAATGAAAACAAATTGGAAATATGGATATTTGCATTGTAGTCCATTCACTGAGCTGACGCTTAGAATTTTTTTGAAGAACGATATATTCTTTATAGTTCTGTTGTGTTTACCATAGTACCTGTCTATTTCAAGGGAAAATTGTACGAAATAATATAAAAAAAATCAATTATCAATTAATAATTGGAAATATGGAAAAGAAAGTTTTAAGATGAACTTATGGACGGATGAAAGTAGAAGAAAAATTTAGAAGACAAACAAACAAAGAAATAACTAGACAACAAACCAAGTATTGTTCCAGAGTTGTAGTGAGACTGTTACAAGACCGATGGTTATTACATACAATTAAGGCACCTGACAACAACTGGGTTATAATAATGTTTGTGGATCAGAACAGAGAAGAAGAAGAAAAGCGGAATTCAGAAAATGATGGCAGGCGGAAATTGAAAAAGATCTGAAGTAAATAGGTGTTAAGGAATAAATAAAACACTAAGCTATAAATAAAAAACTGTCTAAATTTCTCACTACATAATATACTAACTGCGACTAGTTTCGTCTGTTAGAACATTATCAAGCAATGTTGATATGTCCATAATGTCTCAATAACATTCTATCAAACGGTAATGTTCTAACAGACGAAACTAGTCGCAATTAATAAATAATATAGTGTGAAATTTAGACTAGATTATCTGTTTCTTTATTTCACAAGGTAACGACCTCAGCAGTCAACTATTTAAATGGGGTTACAGATTGTAAAGAAGAGATTAAAGACAAAAGTGCCGTCCTAAACTACACTAAGTATTTTTCTTACATAAATTTATAGTTAATATTACGTAGTTTTTACCAATACACAAATTTACGAGTCCTTAACAAAATTTTTAGAAGAAAGCCAAAAAAATAAATAGTCACTTATAGAATGCCAATAAAAAGCTACTTTTTAAAAGTATTTTGTATTATAAGTGGCTGTTTCAGATAGTATCGAAATAGTTTGTGTCCTTTTTAGAATTTTCGTTGTGCAAGTACGTATCAAAGTTTTTCTTTGTATGCATTTATTTCGAATGTAGAAGAAATATTTGAATTAGAGTGTATCGTTTACGCCCTACTGGATCATTTATAAATAGGAAGAAAGGTCATAATGTACGAAACAAATATCTTGAGTTCGATCTTCGGCTCACTGTTCAAATAATGCCAGATGCTTTTGTTGCGATATTGCGTACAGTAGTAATGTTTACATCAACACCGTTCATCATATCTTGAAGAAACGTAAATTGCGTAATATAAAGTAAGTGTTTTAAAAAGTCAATAATTATTGTGCTACTAGTACACGTATGTATCAAGGTTAGACTAGCATTTAAATAAGAGTGATTGTTGGGGAGACGTCAGTTTGTGCATGGCTACATAAGAAAATCCAAACTTTTCTTCTGAAATTATGTGAAGAGACTAGTGAATATTTTCAAAAAAACGGAAAATTTAATCACAATAAATATTGCGAGTAGATTAGAGTAGAGCAAATGCTAGGTTGATTATGGAGATCAACATTCAAAGGCACGTGTGTGTAGATATATGAAATGGCATTTATAACAATAGAATGGCTGGGTTATATTTTATTAGAGAAAATCATCTCCAAAATGAAGCATCTTTCCTCATAGAAAATTGAACGAGTTTCTTCAAAAATTACATCTTCGAAAAGACTGGGCTGCATATTTGAAAAGGGCACCAGCTCACAGCAAACATGTTAATCAAATAGTTTTTAATAACATACTGAGTCATAAATGGATCGGCCCAAATGGTCCATTAAAATAGTCTTATTCATCGGATGTATGTAAGTCATTGATCTTTTTATGGGGCTATCTAAAAGACAAAACTTATGGAACAATTCTGCAAAATATCGGAAAACTTAGAAACCGGGGAATGCTTTACGTAACCGCTCACATATTAGTGCATAAAGCTCTAGATGAGAATGAATGAGATGTTGCTGAAACGTTGATAACAGAAGAACGTTTTTCTAATAATCCAATCGACACGCAGAAAAATACTTGAGAAACAAAATCGACATATATACATATATATATATATATATATATATATATATATATATATATATATTGTATATATATATATATATATATATGCATGTGTGTGAAGATATCTTCTACTTTCTAAATTATTTTGTGATATATAAAACACATTAAATCGAAATGGATAAAAACAAGTCCAGTTTCTCATTAATTGTCTAAGTATACATATACAGCTCTAAAGGAAAATCGACTATATCTATTATTAAAGTTAATTTTTGTTTTACAAATACGACTCCATGTTGCGACGAGAAGTTACTAATGACCTTTTATGTTGTAAACAAGTATTAATTGAACTGTTTTTGTTTTTATTCTAAAAAACGTAAAGGTGAAATCTATTGCTCTATTATGGGTTATTAAATGAATGCTATTTACATCTTCTAAGATTTTTTTTAATAATAGTGAAATAATTCTTTTGCCAGACGAATATGCATTATCTTGTTTTGACAATATAACCTTGTTATATTTTATTTCTTAAGAGAACAAAGTTAGATATATCATATAATATGATAAATGCACAGATTTACTATTCATCTGTGGGTCATTGGAGTTCGTTGTAGATAAGTGATGTTATTTACTGCAAATGGAAGTGCAGCGGATTAAATTTGAAGGAAATATTCAAATGTATGTATGTGAATGAATAACTATGTATTTAATAATATGTATAGTGTCGTAATGATAATTGTTTTTTAATTGTTATTATTTATCTATGCCAGTTATACAAATAATGTTCACAAAAGTACATACATATATTCCAGTAAAGATTTTTGTAAAAATTAATCTTTATTTTACCTTACAACGACAAAACAATTTCGAAACATATGTCCTTGCACTTAAATTCTTTTGAAATGTAGACTTTGAATAATTCAAAATGCCTCTTTACAAGAAAATTCTGAATTGAAATTTCAAACTGAAAGCGAAATCATGATGCATATTTACAATTTCATACATACGCGTGGATCTTGCAAACCAGTTTCGAAACATTGACCTTCTTAAGTTAATATGGGATGTAATTGTTGTCCATTCACAGAACTGAGACTCGGAATTTTTTACAGAACGACGTATTCTTTATAATTTTATTGTATTTACCATGCTACCTGTCCGTTTCAAGGGAATATTGTAGGAAATAATATTAAGAAAAAGCAAATATTAATTCTGAACTAAAATCAATTTAATGAGATACGTTCAGATGTTCTACTAGGCTTTAAGAAGCTGTAAGAATATGTAGCAACAACGCGTACAAATATGTATGTACAATTTATGACTACTTCATCCTTGAATTAAAAAGGATTATAAAATGAACAATATTATTGTAGCTGGCGTATTCATATACATTTTACTACTTTTATAAATTACTTTTGTTAAAGAATTTTAGAAAATTGATTAAAAATAAGTGACCACATTGTCATTGTAAAACTCGTCAAAATTTTTAGTTTTGTATTTGTTGCTATATGCTGGAAACAATGCTTGAATCATAAAAATAAACGCGAATACGTAAATCATTATAAAAGGAATTAATTTCTCTTTGTAATACTGTTTTTATGCAGATAAAAATAATTTTCTTTTATTTGATAATGTACAATTCGAAATAACTTTTTCCTAGGAGTGAGAGTGAAAGTTCAGATATTTATATAATTTATGTGATTGTTTTATTAATTCTTTTGTAGAATAGTGCAACTCTTGTGCATAAGTAAAAGTTTTTGCATTAATATTATTGCCTCATCATCTGATTATAATCAATTTATATTCTACGACAGAAACAACTTTATTTAAAAACTTACCTAACTATAAACTGTATGGTCCTCTTTTCACTTGTCAACATAGCCAAGTAGGTTTCCGAAAATTTCGTAGCACATTGTGCAGCACATACCACTAAAATAGAAACGTTTAGAACACGATTGAATTGAACACAGAATGTATTTATCATTACCTGGTATTAAAATCAATATAAACACCTTTAAATAATTCATATTTGTATAATATTAGACGCTTGTAACCTTTTTTTACAAGATTTCAAATTGCACTCCTGATTGAGCTTGCATGTTGGTTTTAAATACGCCTCCAATGTTGTTGAAATTTTTCGATAATACTCTCTCCCACTACCCTAGCGCAGATAGTAAGATAGCCAAACGCTCTCTACACACAGAACATCGTTTGGTGATCAGAATTTGTTTCTTTGTTTGTTCGATGTCATTGCTTCCTGCAATGTGTGAAGATTTACTTTCGTTCAAAAATAAAGAAATATCATTTCAGCTAAAAATAGAATGCATACAGATAAATGTTTAATTACTATATAAGTACGTATAATATTACATTATAGATAAATTAGCAATTATTACGTTTTCGATTTTTATTTTTGCTGAATATCATCATAAAATTACATAAAGATATCGACGACTCATTTGTACACACATTATACTGTTTATATATTAATCAAATACATTCTTAAAACTAGGTAACTTCTGGGAGGGTCTGTCTGTGAAAAAAAAAGAACAGTAATTTCTCGCCTTTAATTTCAATTAATTATTATGTGTTAGAGATAAAAATGACAAGATTACATCAATTGCAAAAAGGTATGTTTGAATTTTTAGCCAAAATTATTTCAAATATTTTCTAAATACAGTATAAATCTGTAATGATGAATGGTTATTTAAGACCCTCGTATGAATATAATTTTCTACACGTATTACAAGCAAGAATGCTTATGGTATTAGTGGTATTCGCCTGAAATTATTAGCAATATTAAAGTTGATCATAAGTACTGACTTAAATCCGAAAGGTTTAACGGCATGAGCTCTCTATGCGAATTCAGAAAATTGCGATCTGTTGTTAAGAAAGAGATTTTGAAATCGTATTCAAATTACCTTGTAAGCACAGCGAATAATATAGTTAATAATCTGGAGCATTCATGAGTATATATTCAACATAAAGGAAGAAATAGTCGCATCCCGGATCGAATGAGTTTGAATGACAAAATTTATGGAATAGCGCAGTCTACTGTTGATTCTTCTTTAAAAGCAGTTTCACTTTTCCATTAGATATCACCAACACATGCCGCATCTCTAATTCTAATATAGTTTTTCAATTATTCTGTAGAATGTGAAGTCATTCAAGCAATGAGCGGTCTAAAGAACACTTATGTCTAGATATTATAAAAAAACTGTAGAATTGTATTTGTTTATCCTCTTATTTATGCAATGTGACAATATCGTCTTATAGGATCCCAGATGTCTGGAAAATTGCAAAGCGCGCTCCTATTTTGAAGGGTGACAAATTTTCGGATATCTACAGCTACCGTCCTATATCAGTATTACCCAACTTTTCCGAGGTCTTCGACAGTATTCGAAAACTTCGGAATTTAAATTATATCCATTAATTAAAACCCAGCTGTCAGTATATCAGCATGGTTTCATTAACCAATGAACACAACAACGAAATCTTGGATGCAATTGGATTTCGATTTTGCTTATGTAATTCCATACTTCAATTCGAACTGCTTTCATTTGGCATTACTAGTGAATTGGCTAAATTTTTCCCTATCCTATCTCTGCAATCAACTGTACTAGATCTTCTATAATAGATATATTTCACCTAATTATATTTTAAAAATAAAATTTATATGGAATAGTTCTCTTTCATTTGATGCCGTACTCTATAATATTTTTTCGCGATTTTGCCAATTTTCGAGAGCAAGACTGAAACGAAGTATAAGTGCCCTAGTTATACATATCATTAAAAAACCCTTAAGCGGCTATTAAGATAATTCTTACGAGTAAAACAAAGAGCCTATTATTGAAGAACTTTCAAAATCTGTAATTACATTCACGATGTGCTTATTAAAACTAGTGGCTTCTTTAATTACTTAAGTCCCCAAGAGATTAAGTTTATGAGCCCGTTCCTTCCCTTGTAATAGTTGTATATTTCCTTTGCTGAAGTTATGCAGGTATATATTTAGCACATTGTGCTGCAAAATCTGCTTTTATAACTACTATAAATCTTATGTTTATCTTGTATCAATCTATCTTTAATTGCCCTGCCAATTTGATCTGTATATAGTCTAAACAATTAATTTTTTTAAGCCTCTGAATTGTCACTTTTTCCTCTTACTTCAACAATAATAACCAACAAACTTGCTAAATTATGGTATTACTGAGGTTGAACGATCCTTTAGGTAATCAGCGACAGCCATTGAGAGGAAGCGAACACATGCCGATAGCTTGCATGACGTCAGTGACGCAAAGATGACTCGCAAAAGTGGTTCATTAACTGCGACGGGAATAAATAAATTTCATTTCTAGATCATTTTCTTGTTCATTTACATTAGAATTGCGTATATTATTTAATTTATTTTTAATAACACGTATCCAGTCTTCTCGGTGAGGCTCTACTCTATTACGCAAACGGCGGTTTGTTGAACATTACTTGTTATTAATTATTATAAAATGCTATAATTTTAATGTTTTTCACTTATCAACTATCACGACACTATAGCTATTTAAATAATTTAGTTTAAACTAAACCATTAAACTTTAGCGTTATATGTAAAATTGCTTTTGTGAATGTCCTCTTTTGATTCCTAAGAATTTGATCTTGTATGTATCCATTATTGACGGATATTTTTCTAATTGTATTTATCTTCTTAGCATAATCTACTCGATTCAGTGGAATATTGAATAATCTCTGTCATACTGTGGAAGGCAGCATGTTTGATATTTGTTAAATGCCTTGAGTTAGCATTGATAACAATGTCTATATGAGTTGGTTTGCGGTATATACTGAAACTTAATTTATTATCTAGTTCTTTAGCTACAAGGTCGGGAAAAATTGATACTGCCTTCTACATCATTTTCGATTCTGAATTTAATGCTATTATAATTACTATTTATATAGTTGTGAAACTCACTTTGTTATCTTTCTGAATCTTTATCTATGTAGAAATATTATCAATACACCTTCTCCAATATAACACACTGTTAGAAAATTCATTAGGTTCATGAAATATTTTATTTTCCAAATATACCTTGAAAGTATCAGCGCCCAAATGCGATGTAAAGGAAATAGGTAAACCGTTCTTCCGTTAAAAAAACATTTTAAATTTTATATAATTTTGACTGAGACAAATATCGACTAATGGTTTTAATTTTTGCAATATATACAAAAATTCATGCTTTTATGTCCTCTCAACAGCTTAACGCTAATCACGGGGGCTTTGACAGAACATGAATTATTATTACGACTGAGCTAGTGATACGACTTAAGACTGTCACGAAAAACCTTCTCGGACAGCAAGTCATCAGACTCAACTCCGTGACCGCCAGCGTGATAAGCCAGTGACTTACTACTGAGCTATCGGCCGGCTTTATATACTTATAATAATCCGATCACTTTTCTCGATGCTGTCATATATTTTAGATAATTTAAAGGAATTGAGGTAAGTTGTCTTGGCTGCAAACGATATTGGTATTTCTAGATTATTCGCTTGGTTTCTAAATCAAATGATTTTTTTACAATTAAAATCATTCGGGGGAATATTTATTAGTGTCTTACATAGCATGTACGTGAATGCGTCTAGATAAAAATAATGCGTGTGTCTTACGTAGCTTGGGAAGGCCATATAGACAAACCTAATTTATCACCATAATATTGATTTCTTGTTCACTCAGGACATTTCTTGCGTCTTACTATATTTTTAAAAAATAGGGATTTCGTTATAGTTATTTAAAAGTCCTTTTCCTATGGTGACCATTGATAATAAGCAGCAGTATTGTGGCTTATTATACATATATTTCAACAAATTGATAGACCGTATTAAAAATTAGATATAAAATTAGTTTTGGATGTCATATTAATAGGAATACTTTAAGTTTACAAGGTGATGCAACCAATTTAATTAACCGACTCTATGTTTTGAATATTTGTTTTTGATATAACATTTTTGCATAGATTTCTACTATTTTACGGAGAATAATTACGCCTTTGTATTAAAATTGGCGATAATACTTTCGCTTCATCTAGAAATAACTCTCGTTATTATTTCATCACACCTTTTGAACTTTACTAATCTAATAGTATCAGTAAGTTACTTCTATTGATAAAAAATTGTCAGCAAAATCAAGAACTGAACGGAGATATTCTGGATGTTATCTTAAAATCTCAAGTGTTTCATTATCAATTGATTTATGTGATTAAAGTTAAATTGCATATCATGCTTCTAGTACTATACGGCATAATTAAAGATGACGCAAAAATGCATTAACGTTAACATTGTTTTAAATGCAATCATTAATGATATTCGTCAATTTAATATCTTGTTTGAACTTCTTTCCACTTTTAGAATATTTACCAAACAAACGAAATTATTTCAAAATACAAAATAGTGGTTCGAATTTCTAATAAATGCATTAAATATGTATGGTTAATTGACGAGGACTTGATGAAATATCTGTTTCAAAATGAAAAACACATTTCCTCTATTTTTTTAATTTATCCTCTTCAAACTAGGCTTTGAATTAACTACTGGAATATTGTTATAGCTGTTTCGTAGTAAACGATTTTCAAGGTGATTTGCTTCTTTTTGTTTGAAAAAAAATAGAAATAAACCAAAATTAGATGATGTGGAATCAAGTAACTAAATCGCGATTTATCTAGTTTAGTCTCCTGGACTAGCATTAATTTTCAAGCAGTTCCGGATTTATTGTCAGAACTTAGTGCCTTTAATTTAATATATATGTTGTGTTCTCTTATAATCTAGAAGAATAGTCGCTAATTTCTTTCCACTGGATTAAAATGATTTGACCTCTTCAATAGAGCATTGTGAAGTCAAAATTTTATCTGCAATATCAAAAAATACATTACTATAAGCTAGTATAGAAAACTTAAATCACCTATTTCTTAGAATTGATAACTTTACAGAATCATAAGCACAAGGATATTCACTCTTAGATTGGCAGTACTGAATACCAGTTATAATAGATGTGAGTACATCATGATTTAATAAAACATTTGGTTTAAATGATGTCTTAAATTTAAACTGTTTACTAGAAAGTTTTAAGTAGTTACTATTGTAAACTAATATTTTAATTGTAATTCAATCATTTTTTCTAATATTTTAAGCACATAAGCATAGAGAGAGATTGGGAGATATGAATCTGCTATATTAGGATTTTTACTGGGTTTGAGAATTAGTACTACGACAATTATTTTCTTTAATAGATTCTCCCTTGAGCTAAACATCAATAAAAATGTTGAAAACATACATTTTCGCATTATGGGGTAAAAAATTTATCACTAGATACTTTACTTCATCGAATCCCTGTGGTGTATTACTTGATTTAGGAATGGCCAGATTTAGTTCTTTTATTTTGACGAAAAAACACGACGATAATTTCTTCAACTTTGCCTAGATTTGAGCATAAATAATTTTGTCTTAGCCATTATTTCTTTACATTAAATGGAGATGGTACTTTATTTCTCTATTTGAGTGGTTTATATAACGGAATTGATTGAGAAGTAGCTTCATTAATATTTTCTGGAAAGGATTTTATCTTATCTTTCCCATTATCGAGAGATGGATTGTAACTGAAGAGATATTTGCAAGTCCAAATATATTTTTCCTTGCTAGCTTTCATTTATATTTCGGAAATGTAAAACCTGAGTCGTGGTTTGTTGCAATAAATTTAAGAATCGTAGGGAAATGCTTGGCTCCCGGTATGTAATTCAAAATAGTTTAGAAGATATTTCTGCTGAAAATGCTCCAATATCTACTGCAGATCTTCCCGCATTTGGAGGAGTTACTAAGGTTACTGAACCATCATCTAAAACTATAAGATTTTTGAGTTAAAAAACATGTAGTTGATCTTCTAAATGATCTTTACCTGGACAACCCCATGAACCATTATGAGCGCTAAAATCGTTACCAATAGTAACTGAAGTAGAAACATTCGAGAAAATAGTAATCCAATTTCTTTTAGTAGTGCTTATAAAGAAGGTTTTCTTTTTGGAGGTGGAGAACTTTAAATTGACAGTACTGTTTTCTGTGACAGGAGAATTGACAGTTCTCGGTTGTTTTGGAGTTAGTTGGTTTGGAAATTCGTCATGAATAGGCTCACGCCGGAGCAATGTTTTCAAATTCTTCAAATTTATTTGGAAAAACATAATTCAATTCTAGAAATTCATCGGGCATTACGTGCATTTTATGGTGCTCATAATCGTCCATTAGAGTGAATAATTCGAGAAATTATCAATCATTTTCGCAATACGTTTACTCTAAACGATAATACGCATCCTGTAAGACGTCGTAGAGTGCGTACACAATAAGTGCTTGATAGTGTGCATCGTCATTTCATGATAGTCATGATAGTTGTGCATCGTCATTAGATGATCATTCAAATGTATCAATTCGTTATCGTACTCAACAGTTAAACTTGTGTCCACCCACTTGATGGAAAATTTTGGGTAAAGATCTTGATTTACGTGCTTACATAATTCAACTTGTACAGGAAGTGAGCTACACGATCATCGTTGGCACCGTACATTTGGTGAAAGAGTCGCAGGAAACATTGCCATTGATCCACAATTTCATTTGAAACTTTTGGTTAAATGACTATGTCAATAAGCAGAATTCGCACATTTGTAACGATGATAAGCCACAAGCGATTGTCGAAGCAGTATTACATTTAGAAGAAGTCAGCGTTTGGTGCGTTGAATGGGCTCGGTGGAATCATCGGTCCATATGTATGTCTTCAAAAATGATGATGGTCAGAACGTTACAGTCAACGGTGAGCAGTATAGAGAAATAATTACTAACATTTTCATGCAATTGCAAGGCATAAATGTTGCAGACATGCGGCTTCAGTAGGACAGCATATGCCACAGTGCGCGATACAATTAATTTGTTGAAAGAAACGTTTGACGAACGATTAATTTCACGAAGCGACCTGTTAACTAGCCATTCGTGTAATTTGACGCCATTAGATTATTTTCTCTGGAGATATGTAAAGTTACATGACTATGTCGATAAATCTGAAATAATTGAGCATTTGGAAGCCAACATTTGCCGTGTTATTACCGAAATATAGTCTGATATACTGCTGAGAGTGTGTGAAAATTCGACCTCCAAATTACGCCATGTACGCACAAGCCGCGGTGACCATATGCCCGAAGTCATATTCAAACATTAATGCCACAAAATTATTTTTTTAATAAAGCCAGTTCCATGGATATTGAAAACGTTTTTCTATTTTATTATAAGCTTCAGTTCTCCGCCTCCAAAAAAACACCATTTACTTGGAGATCTTGTATAATGATAAAACGCCAGTTTTTGGAGAAATTCAATTAAGTCGAATACCACAGACTCATATCAGAATTAAAATTATATCTCACTTTTCAAAGACTAAAATTTTTATCAAAATTGCTACACCTGTTTTATCATCATATCTATCATTTCTTGCAATATTATACCAGTAAATGAAATTAAATAACTTGGTTTAAACCATGTTTCATTAATAATTATTATTAATTATTAATTAATTATTAAATAATTAATTATTATTAATTAATTATTATTAATTAATTAATTATTATTAATTAAATTATTAAATAAATCATTAAATAAATTAAAATAAAATCAACATTTTTTTCTATTAAATATTTTGCAAGTAACATTTATTTTCGATTACAGAACGTGCATTCTACTATATGATTTTTAATTGTGTCTGTGGTGACATGAATTTTATAGTAAAATCCTTTTGCAACAAGCTACAAATTTTGTCCTGCAGTTTGCCAATATGATCCTCAAGTTTTCTGTAGTTTGAATATATGACTAAAATTTATTATACAATCTATTAGATATTCTTACAATTTCTAATTTAGCCTTCTTCTTTGTTTTATGATAGTTAGGTTTGGTTGATTATTTTAGACTGAGACGATTTCATTGCAAAACATTGGAGGTGGTTGTGAAGGAAAACAGGTGGTGAATAATTTTTCGGCTTCTAGCTAGGCGAATTGTTTGACTCCTTGTGGCTTGAAGTAGGTTGCAGTAGAGACATATTTTTAGAAATATTAATTTTATAACCATTAAATGTGAAACTGGAAAAACTTGATTGTTCTTAGATTGCTGAACACATCAAAACGACTCTTGGTTATGATAACATTAGGAAAGAAATTATCAAAAATTATCTTCTGAGGACATATTGGTCACTACCATATGCGTTTTAATTTCCTGTTAAATCATATAATGTGGGCAAATTTTATATACTGCATCATGTGTATTGTCTTTGCAAAAAAATGCAGTGCATTACATTACATGAATGGTATGTTTCTTTTTCGACAAAACATTTAGTACATAAGGTTTTTTGAACTACGGTATTGTTTGGCAATATAACCATACCTAAGACACTTAAAATATTGAATTACACATTACACATTACATTAGGTTCTAATGAAAAATAACAGTATTTATAACAACATAATTGTGTTAACGTTACCATTTATCTCGGTATTACCTTAATTTCATTTTCCTCAACAATTTTGTTTGTCTATAGACTTCTGAGATATTAGAACAGATTTAATAAATATCGTGAGAGATAATATTATTTTCAAAATATATTTTATTGAAGGATTTTACTTTTCCTAGTTAATGAACTATTGGGTATGAAAGCTTTCAGTTTTTCACTCATTAAGCCACTGTTATAAACTAGTTGTTCATTGGCATATTTCAAGTTTTTAACACTTACTTTAACCCCATTTTAGCTCTCTTTTTCAATTGATGTTATTTTTTAACTAACATTTATGTGAAATATGTTCTACATATGTACATGTAAAGTAATTCTCCTAAATTTGTAGTGTTTGTCCCTTCTATTATAATACTTAATATTTTATCGACAAAAAAACCTATTCTCGTTTCAGTACCTTCACTCGAATATATTTACACAAACTTTTTCTGTCTTGCTTTTTCCATTTCTTGGTCAAGAATAGACTCCTTCACGCACACATTTCCGTGTTTGAGTTTAGTAGGGGATGGCAGTTTATTAAACACCAGGACACTTCTTTTTTCTACAATATTTATTTATATTCTTTAATACAAGAGCGTTCTTACTTTACATGTATCACTGATAAATACACGGACAAAACTGTTGAGATTATTTACTTGTTAATATGGTGAATTTTTTATAAAAGAGTTCTTCCTCCTTCTCTGAATAATATAAGCTTATCTGCACAGAATTATTATTAACAAATTTCCTTAAGAACAAAATTTTTCTTAGTGGGAGTGTAAAATGGAAACTTGCAACAAGATAGTAAAACTAACTATTATATTACCAAAAATATACAACGTATTCAACCCAGAGTAAGGTAACCTTAGCGTTTGCTTAAGAATTAACACATTCAACAATGATATTAGTTTTAGATGTCATATTTTTTGCAGTTTTATGTTATGATGCAATGTGACTTTGTCTGTTGTAAATATTTATGTCTGATGCTGTTCTAGAAGTTGGAAATATAGTTTTTCAATATTTTTCATAGAATAATTAGTAATTTACGTCATATTTATCGTTAATAATTAAGCATATCGTAGAACGCAAAACTAATTTTTACTGTTATTTCATCATACCTGTTACACGGCACGAGTCTTGTAGTATCAGTGAATACTTCCCGTGATAAGAAACTTTCTACGGCAAAATCAAGAAAAATAGTATCTCGAACTCGACTCCTATCTAGTTATCAATAAATCTATGTATATACACAATACAGAATAGCATTACATATCATGTTTCGAATACTACACAATGTAATTAAAAATGACGCATAAACTTTTTAATAAGTATTTAATAACATTAATGTATTATTAACTTATATTTAATAGTGAATGTAGTTTATCTTGTGTGTTTATCGGAAACGTTAAATAATTCAGAATTAGAATCTTTAAAACCGAAAACGCATTTCTAATTCGTTCTTAAGGTCAAGATGTATAATTTCTGAAGGGTATGTACGAGGATGATTTGACAGGTAGGGTTGATTCGATACCACGAAGCATCAATACCAACAGACAAAGTGAAATGTCAGTACCTAATTGTATCAAAAAGAAATATCAACTTTTGCAGTATGATTTAGTTTCACTATATATCGCTGGACTTGATTCTTTTACTGTAATTGACGTGTTTCTTGCAAGGTGACGAGGTGACAAGGTGAAAAGTCAAGTGATATGAAAATTTAGGAAGCACGTGTTTTCATAATGTTAAGATATCATTCTCACTTAGTGCATTAGTGCAGTACGATCAATCAAATGAATATACAAATGTGAGTATTTAAAGGTTATCCCTACCAATACCTTAGGGTGAAAGAAGATATATCGACAAGATTTATCCCCTTTATGTATCCATGCGGAGAAGAATTTGGAGTTGTCCACACCATATAAAATTGTAAATTATGACTATCGTCCAACTCGCAGATGTTCGACATTGTAAGTGAGTAACCGTTGTTGTTTATCATGCGCATTGAGCATATCAAAATATTCGTTTTAAGTATTCGATATATCTGCTCTTTCGGGAGTCTGAAGGTAAGTATGAATACAAGTTTTGCAGCTATCGAAACTACTAGAAGTGGTCCAGATACAATGGGCCATGCGAAAATGTTGAAGGAAAAAAGCGAAAGAGGCAGGAGCTGAAATGGAAGAGATATATTAAGAAAAAGCGACGTGCAAAAGGTGAAGGTTATGCTGGATATAGAAGAATGGTTCTCCCAAGAATGCATCAGGTAAACGAATGTGTGTGCAAAAAAACTTGTGTGACAAAGATATGTATAAGCTGAGAACTGAAAGCAGATATTTCAATCATTTAACACAATATCTGATTGAGAGCAGCAAATTTGTATTTGATAGGTTTGATAACTGCGCAACTCATATTCATGAAATCCAAAAAGGCGTTAGCCTTCTTTTCAAATATAAGGTAAGAATATTAATGAAGTTATTTATCTACAACCTACTTTCAGAACTACCAAAATACTTTTTTCAGTTAAAATATTGTATATGCAGCAAACGTTGAATAGTAAGAGTAACACGTATTTGCAATCACTTAATTCCGCTACAAATATTAGCACAAAATATCATTTGACAAGCGTATGCACATATGAAGTCTCCTTTTACCAGAGAAACACATTATGGCTGTGAGGACAGCAAGAACTGTTATTTGTTATCAGAGTTGAATATGAAAATAATGCATGACTGTATCTCAAAAGGTATCGAAATGAACACTATCAACTTTTTCTACAAGGCAAACAAATTAAACTTCTTGTTTTCACTACGTGTTTTCGGCAGTTAAAAGAAAACTTTAGCTTTAAATTTGATACAACTAGAACAAACACCTGCAAAAAGTGTGATACGTTGGTGTAGAAGACGAAACGAAGACACTAGCAGCCGAGAGGATTTACAAAAGAAGAAATCCGAATGATTTTACAATGAGTTGATGAATTTAACAACAGAAGTACAAGAAAATGATGGCGTTAAAACGCTTTTTTTAACTTTCTGTAAAGTCTGTTCATTAAATAAGATAACTTTAATTTTGTAGAGATGTATATTACCTTTCTTTTATAATATTTACAATATTTTTCTTTCATTAAGTTTTACATAAATGTATTTCTTGGATACGTTTTTATTGTATACTAAATAAATGAGTAAATAAAGTAGACTTTCGACTATCAATGCCTTCTCATTATCAGGAAGAAGAAATGCTGCACAAAGGACTAGAAAAATTAATGAAATTTATGGCGACAGGGACGATCCTAATATTTGATTCTACTATGAAATAGAATCAAATATTCGCAAGTGGTTTGCTAAATTTAAAGTTGGTAATTTCTATCTAGAGACTCTGCGGAGACAAAAGCACTTCATCATTGCACAAGAGCAAACTAGCTATTTACTTGAAAACAATCACCTCTACACTATACCACACACAGCAGACATATGGCACATATTATGCAGCAACGTATTTGATGATTTGCAAAAGTTTCTACGAACCTTAACCGATTAAATGTTTTGGCTTCTGATGCTATAATAAAAAGAAATAATTTATTCGATTACATTTCAATATGCCATCTTCTTTATAAAGGATACGACCATCGCTAGTTTTTGAAGTGAATGAGTACTAGTGAATGAAATGCGAATCCTGTAGCATAACATTGAATGCAATAAAACGTGACGTTTCAAAAAACTTCGAAAACTCATGTACATCCAAAGGAGATCGTAAATTGTGTTCTTATTTGATAATTGTCGTCAACTTGACATTAGTCTATTAACAGCATAGATTATTTTTTACTTCTACATATACCGTACAATTTTGTTTTTGCTCCAGATACACTAAATCTTATCCCATCAAATTTCTGTCAACTTCCAGTTATGTATGTTGTAATGTATTTGAGATCTAAACTACAATTTCAATATTTACGAGCGCTTCAAAAATTACATTAATATTCTTGTAAGTTTAATTGTAGATAAATTAATTTTAATAAGTTAGAAATTAATGAAATCAAAGACACAAATGCAGACAAGTACATTTTGAAATTTTAATCACTTTCATCATTTTATGCAATACACATTGTGCAAAGATGGTTAAGTTATTTAATCCTTGTAATATATTTAGATTGTTGTTAAATGTTACTGAGTTTTACTTAATATATTGTTAGCTCTAGCAATAGTAACTGTTAAAATTTTTAGAGTACGATTGACATGTCACGTTGAAACGTAAACATAATTTAATATCTACTTTAAATATTAACTATTAATAAATAAGTGTATAGAAAATAAATTAACATGAGTGAATATGAAATTTTAAAATTTATTTTAAATTTAATTTCTTAAAATTAGTTTAACCTTGAGAAAGAATGGACTAATACTTGAAGCTAAACTTCTGGGCTTATAACAGGTACTTGGTGTACCATATATCACTAGTTACATTTTCACCCTTAATTACCGTTAAAATGTTGGCATAACGCATTTATCAAATTACAGTTTCTGAGACTTACTTCAGTTGTTTCTTATAATAAATGAGTAATTGCTATTATCGTATCTATTTCTGATTTTTAACATACTTGTCGACAACTTCATTGCCTACAAGCCTCAAATATATAATTGATTGTAGAACCAATATGTTGTACAACGTATAGTGTAGTTACAATTTTTACTATTACATCGTTGCTTTTTTATATTTGTATATTTTAATTAAACAGAAGGATTGAATGAAGAACAACTATATTGTCGCCAAATATTGATTAAGACACGGCTTGTAATTACATATGCTTCTTCGAAATTATTGCTATTGCTAATTGTGCGTTAAAGCATTAATAAGTTATTAAATAATTTCTTTATTGTGAACAACTTAAGAGTGATCATATTATTTCCAAAAATAATTTATATTGAAATAAGCTTGTTTCTTCTCCAATAATATTAAACATTAATACCCAGTGAAAAAATGATATTTGCGTCTATGGAGTTAAAATTTATACCAGTAACTATATCAATATTTGTATCGTTTTCTTTATTTTGTCATTTCGTATTTGGTAAGATTATATTACCTGGGAATATAGAGTATAAAACTTATATAAAAAAATCTATATCCGTATTTTCAATGGATACAAAAATATAAAATACATACGTGGTATGCATGTTTTTATTAACACCTAGAGTTGTACAATCTGTCCATACATAGACAATAAACTTTTATTGGACAGTACAAATGTCATGTGCGTATGGTATGTTTCACTAAAGGCCATAGCTTAATATTCTTGAAAAGTTAAAGTTTTATTATTCAGAGCAAATACTAGTGTAGGCAAAATTTCTTCACGTAACTTAAACACTGGTTTATTTTGTATTATTTTAATATGCAAATTTATTTTATACTACAATACAGTTTACATTTCTATTCTATACTTTTTTCATACTTCCTCTCTCGTCTAACACAAGAATGTATTGAACGACAAAGAAAGAACGCGTCTATCTCGCTGTTCGAGAAAAAAGTTCCCAGAGCGTGTAATACACAGACACTTGCTACCATTGCGATTTTCCGGACAAACAAATGTTAAAGGGAATCATTCAATTGTTTAGTAACACTACTACACTATGTTTCAGAGACTCACTGATAATCAGGTAGACTTGTATTATTAACGAACGATTCCTTCGTAGAGTTTATCGTAACTTGTCGATACAGCAAAATATTGAATAAACATTGCCTTCCTCTCTCGTCCAACACAAGAATGTATTGAATGACGAAGAGAGAACGCGTCTATCTTGCTGTTCGAGAACAAGGTTTCGAGAGCGTGTAATAGACAGACACTTGCTGCCACGGCGATTTGCCGAATAAACGAATGTTAAAAGGAATCATTCAAATGTTAGTAACACCCTGTCTACTGCATATGTTTCAGAGATTCACTCATCGTCTGGTAGACTTGTGTTATTAACGAACAATTCCTTCGTAGAGTTTACCGTACCTTTCCGATACAGAAAAATACCTGACGATGAGTGAACCTCTGAAACATATGTAATAGACAGGATGCTACAAACATTTGAATGATTCCTTTTAACATTCACAGTTTATATTATCGTTCGTTTTATAATCTTTATTTCAAAAATTCTTCTACCGTCACTGAATTATAAAGCGACAGATCCAGATGTACATTTTATTATCATAAATAGTCAGATAATAAGATTTGCATTCTTTATATCACGTCCTTGTATTTATCATCTTCAACCAGAATATCTGATGCTTCGATTTTCTCAAATATAAATATTTAAGTCTCGAGGTGCATTATAAAACACGAATATTCGACAAGCACATTATTTTTCCTTCGATTATCTAGACATCTATACTGTACCTTAACTAGGTCTATTGTTTCTCTCTTTTGATTATTAGTCAGGAAAGCGACTCTAAGTGTCTTAATTAATTAATGTAGTTCAATTTTATTGTATGCAATGTTTCTTTCAATCTAACATTACAAACTTCAAAGACTTTTCTAAATTATCCTAAGCACGTTATAACCACTCATGTTTCTTCTTATCTATCATTATGAGCGCATCATAACTACTTGTTTTACCTTATCAATCATCACAAGTACATCAAATTGTAATTAAGCTAGGTGTTTAAATCATTTCATTAGTTTGGTTTCTATACATGTACATACATAAGTGCTAAATAAATGGTGGATTTATTAAGTTAGTGTCTGTGTACGTCACTATTACCACTACATAAGTTAACAATTAATATTAGGCTAAACAATCTGTGTGAGGTGAATTGGGGTTTTGTACTTTTAAATTAAATGTGACAGGTCCTTTACAAAAGTCGAGAGTTTAGATAAATCTATGAACAAGGTATGGCGCCTTGAATCTCTTAAGTCTTCGCATTTTATCATTTGTATGCGCCCAAATGTCATCCCACATGGAATCTAATTGGCTTCAATCAAGGAATACTAAATGCGATCGAAGGCATACATTGTTCTCTGTAAGTCTTTAACGGTATATAATGGTATTTAGTACTCCTTGATGGGAGCCAATAGATGTCATGTGGGAGGACATTGTTGAATACATACCAAGGTGCATCAATGGTTACGCGTAATACCTTGCATTATAACCTCTGTAGTATCCAAATATAATATCCAAATTCGAGTTAGCTGCTACTCCCCAAAACTGTACGTCATAAATTCAGATTGGCCCGACGATGGTTTTTATTATCAACAAGGCTTTTCTTTCAATTATCCAGTATATTTGTCTTAGTCCAAGTTCAAATTGTTCACGTTTTATGAAGACGTTTTTGCACTCCTGTCCAGATGCAAGTCGAGATATTAACAATCGTTTGCCTGTAGAAGTTGACAGCTATTTCGTTTAATTCTCAATATTAATGTCACATGTAGATAGTTTAATTAGCTTTTATTTTCCATTTCCTAAGTTAATATTCAATATTGCTTAGATAGCATTGTAGATTCTTAGCTACAAGTTATAGGATTTATGTAGGATGTATTGCCAATATCAACAACAAATGTGGCTACTATTGTAGCTCTTGCTGTTGACTAATCGGATATAAACAATGGGCATAAGGCAGACCGCTGCCTTGCGAAACTTAAAACTGAATGAAGTAAAGGTCAGTATATTCATGTTGGTGCTTAATGAGAAAATGCCCGTTACTTAAATAGGATTTTAGGATTTAGTAGGAGTAATAGGACAGATTGCCTTGTCCAAGTTAATATTTAGAAGGGCCGCCAATCAATATAATTTTTCCTATAAGTTTCTGTTTCAACTATTTTATGAACCTGTTCGATTGTTCCATGTTTTTTCTGAAGTTAAACTGGTGGTTATGAATTAGGTTTTCTTCCTCAGTTATAGACTGAATTTGTTAAAGTATTATTTTTTTCGAGATACTTGGACAACGTCAGGTGGTCAAGTTAATACGTTTATATGATCAATATTTATATTGGTTTCTTTATTTTCCTATTTGGTACTTGGCAAGACTACATTACATAGGATTATAGAATGTACAAGAATTTATAGAAAAGCATATATTTTCATTGAATACAAAAAATAATATCTAAAATAGAAGTACATGCGTGTCAATAAAAATTTATTTAAACTTGACAATGAAGGACTTCTCTTCTTCGTCCATTATACTTTCCGTGTCTGAGGTGGTATCTTGCCTGTAGAGGACATAGTGTTGCACAATAAATATTACATCGAAGGATATTGATACTATTCCTAACCAGAATTTGGTTGGATTTTCGAGAAGTGATTCCCATTCGTCTGTGAATAAAAATATCTTTCATATTAGGTAATGATTATTTGACTATGAGGCTAACTAGATGGAAAAAAAGTGCTTTAAAGCTAAAAAAAATAAAAAATCATAGCAAAATATATTAAAAATATTTAGTATCCTTAACTGGATAATAAAATATTAATTAAGTAATATTATGCTGATTCAGTTATAAAAAAAAATGTTCTAAGTCTAGATTAAAGGAATCATTTTTAATGGACTGAATTAGAGATAATTCTTTCAACCTAGATCTAAGGTAATTTTTTTTTAAATATTCTTTTGTTCGTTTTTTGTTTTGTTAAATTATTTGTTGATGTGAAATTCAACAACAGTTGTAATTACGACAATGACATTTCATTTTGCATAAATAACTATTGCACATATCAATTGTTTCGCCAGATATCGCTGCCTTCAAATTTTTAATATAAGCTTAATTCTAATTCTAGCGTACGCTATAAACCTCTAAGCCCAAACCTATGACCGAAATGACTATAAATCTCAAACTAGTGAGGAAAGCCCGTTCTTCGTGGCTCTTAAACTTTTTTACTACGCAAATAAATTTAGTAAGAGTGAATCCTTTAAAGCTATTTGTTCATTTCTTAAGTTAATTATGTTCATTAATTTTTAAAAATTCTGATAAATGTGGTTCATATCCTGCACTTTGCACATACGCATTTTTGTTATTTTCATAAATCACCATATGATTATTATTTAACTAATTAATTAGGGGAAGAAAATTTCGTGGCGAAAAATCTTCATGTTTGTCCAATATAAATATTTGAACATATACCACATATTAATTTATAGACTTCCAGCTTTCTGCTATTATGGACTTTGTCATTGTTATTTCTAATATATTTTTAAAGAATATTTGTTTAGAATATTACTTCCGAATTCTGAAAAATGTTTTCGCTTAATGGATTACTTAGAATCGTGATCTGTAAATAGTAATAAAGAGTTAGTAACGAACTTAATAGATTTCCCATAATTAAACCTTCCTTACTATTATGCAGATAATTATTAAATTGAAAGATTTCATTTCTAGTTACTATATATGTATTGTTTTTTATTTTCTCAGGGGAATAATGCTGCAAAATAGGTTTGAGACTTCGAATGAAGTTATTTTGAATTATCAGGTAAATTACTGTCTTCAATTTTATTCACAAGTTCATATATATTTTTAATACTATATTTTATCTTCTTCTGAGCTTCCGGGCTCTAACCGCGTCACTGGTATAACTGCCGACGTTTCGTAACCACTCGTATGGGACATCTTCAGGGCTCAACTACTGCTACTATCTGTCGCATTGAAACCGGTGTAAGTACGCTGATTCTAGCCTGGAAGCCCGGAAGCCCAGAAGAAGATAGTATGGACCACGACCACGGAAGTCTACGGACCAGATTAATACTATATTTTGTTGATTGTATACTAAACAAATAAGTTATTTGTACAGTTTAATAGATGGGACTATCACGTCTTATAGTACTTGTCTAAGAACGTAATTTTGTTTATTATCTCTCTATTTATTAATATTCGGTAAAAGTATATTTATTTAATACATATTTGGACATCTAAACAGCAGTGAATATGCTGCTGCGAATGATGGTAATATGGTAATATTCTGTCGTTTCAGTAATTTTACGAAGTAATATGTACAAAGAATGTATATTGTTCACACTAACTTTTTACAAAAAGCAAAGATATATCTGATCGCATTACCAAAGGAATCTAATTATAATATTGTATTTTTTGACGTTAGAATTTTGAGGACCCAAACATATTTTTAGTAATGTTTCAAATTTTTATTACCTTTACATTTTTCTCATTTTAAAAAAGAATAGAAAGCGAAAAAACTACATATAGAAACAAAAGAAAGTATACAAAAAACAGCGAAATTTTTAGTTTTAAATCAGAAGTAATATAAAACTTGGTAGCTTCGACAATTATCCATGGAAATAAACCGTGGTTGCTATGAAAACAAAAAGTAATAGAGATCAATGCAGTAGAAATGACATTTTTGAAGCTAAAAGAGGGAAGGATAGGTTAAATAATCAACTAATTTAGAATAAAACTGAAAATAAAGACAGTTAAAAATATATGCAATATGTTAGAAAACTAATCGAAAGGCATATAGGAGAAAGTAATAGGAAAAAAGCGCATCAAGAAAGGATAGGAAAAAATGTACAAGAAAGGCAACGATGGGACAACATATCGGGCACTTATTATTAGCTCAATTCAGCAATCGCACACCTAACAAGTGATAGACTTATCACTAAGTACATATGTAAATCACTTTTCAAGAATTCGAAATATGTACTACCTTCTTAGATGTCTGTAGTACTGAAAAAGTCGAAGTTAAAACTCTAAAATATTATTGCTTACTATGCAAAATCTCTTGTTTAGTATTACCAACACAAGAGCATTTTCGGCGCTTTCTGACCTTCAATAAAAAAATATTTCCATTATGAATTTACTTTTAAATGGGCTCTGTACATTGTGAGCAGATATTTGGAGAAGTTAGAAAGATATGACTATTCGATGGAGGAATAGTAGACGAATTAAAACTGAAAATGTAAAGTGAAAGATCGAGTAAAAGTGGCATGACGATCAATGGCAAAACCCTCATAACTGTTGTACAATTGTGTTGTCTAAAAGTTGAATTCCTCTCGCTTAACTTTTGAAACCATTTTTGTCAATATAATTTCTGATTTTTATGATTATCGGAACTATTGAATTTCTTTAAAATTTATATAAAATAATCAAAAAATGGAAGATGACGGTATTCACTAATATTTAATAATACCTCCGTATTGAAAGATAGTCTGTAATGTTGTAAACGGCGGTATCTTGTAGAGGTGTGTAAATAGAGTAATGAAAGTTCATGCATTTTTACCTTATTTAATTGTAATTATAATTCCACATTGTTCCTTTCAAAATAGTTACATTAGAATGATGCAACTTTGGAGATTACTTCACCATTCCTCATGGTGATACTAGAATCGTTTTTAACTGGTCGGTTATCATCTTTTTAATGTTCTACGATGTACCAAAATAGTATTCGTTCGCTTGAATTTTTAATTTTGAGAAAAGAAAAAATTACAAAGGTTACTGAGTCACTGGATGTTTCTACTTGTTTAAAATTCATTAACTGAAATCGCTCTATGCCAAGATGTTTTCCGTGGTGCAGTACATAGGTATTTTTGATGCATTATCTTACACGAATAATTCTTTTCAAAGCCTTTCAAGAACTTCTCGACAAAAGTATTGGTTTCTGCTTAAGTTTTGAGTCACAAATTCCTTATGGACGATCACCTGGCTATCAAAAAAGCAAATCAGAATGTATTAAACCACTCCAAAACTTGGGCTAATATGAAAATATTCTCTCTATGAGCCTGTTTTGTAGAAGTTACCGTTGCACTGTGGCTTAAACTGAATCAAAACTTAAAATATGACTACTGTCATTCATTTTCAGAACGTACTAGAAAATCTGGTACAGAAGAAGCATCAGATGCTGCCAGTGAGGAAACCAACAGTATTTTCAGAACGAGCTCTACGCTGACAGTCACATTATTTTATGTAGGCACCTCGTATGTTCTTGCTTCTATTGATTTCTTATAATGATTTACAGCCTGTATACAATCATATTAAGACTTTTGGTGTAAGCCAAAACATTAAACACGTAATAAAAGGACTTAATTCTTTTTCTCTTCACTCGCATTTCGTCGATGAAGTTCGATGTATAATTTGAAGGTTTTTTAAATAAAATATGAAACTATTTAGCTTGTGTAAACTGTAGAAAATTCGACGTGTGTATTAAATTATATATAAATTTAAATCTTAAATTTTAATACAATCAAATATTTACTCCTTGCGTGCTAATGCCCAGGCTTAAAAGAAATTTAGTTCGGGAATAATTATTTTGATACACGACACTATCACAATGTTTGCATCAGTATCTAACTAGCTTGTGCCTGAATGGCGAATGTGATAATTTAGCCAACAATACCATGGTTCGAGTCATAGAAAATATTTAAATTATATATTTTTCTTGTCGATATAAAAAATTATGCATTACGTAAATTTGTTAATATCCACCAGCTAAGTATTTTTTATAATACTTCTTAACAAGCAACTTACTATTTGTGGTATATTTGCAGTAGGTCTTCCCATTATATATTTACATAAAAAGCGAACTTTATCCTTACTTTCAATTAGCAAGATACTCACACGTCAAAATACTATTAGGCTATGTGTATACATACATATGTACGTGCATATGTGAAACTGAATTCGCTGTTTCGGAGCACGAATTTATTTGAGGCTTTCTTTGAAGTCCACAAAATATTCCATTGAACCAATAAATCATACTGAGAGGCACAAGTGATATTTTGTTCGAAAATTCTTTGTAGTCCAGAATAATAAATATGTATTTATTTTGACTTTTCAAAGCAATTGCATTTATAAACGTATTTTACATTACTTTGCATGTTTACTGTGTCTATATAATTTATTAAACCATTAGTGACACAATGCACATGTAATATTCTAGTATCTAGTAAATCATATTCTACATTACAAAATAATGCAAATGTAATGTCTTTCATAATATGTTGAAATGAATTAAAATTCAGTACAGTAAACAAGTAAAACAAATTATACAGGAATATTCATAAAAAATAGACAGACAGAGAAGTCAGAAAAGTCATGTGCCGTATTCTTTCTATATTTTTCACAAACAATTTATGAATACTATCCTGCTTCTGGGTTTCCGAGCTGGAACCGCGTCACTTGTATATCTGCCAACATTTCGTACCCATTTGTATGGAACATCTTCAGGGCTGAACTACTGCACTGAAACTGGTGTAAGTCGATGGTGGACGAGTTTATATATGGGTCAATGAAGCGTTACGGTTGCGATTGGGTAGTTTGGAGATGCAGGATGCAGGAAGGAAACGTCGGCAGATATACAAGTGACGCGGTTCTAGTCCAGAAACCCAGAAGCAGATAGCGTGGACCACGACCGCGGAAGTCTACGTACCAGATTAATTTATGAATATAATAAAAGATTTGTCCAATTGCTAGTAGTACATACTTTAATTCATTGTTTCCCAACGAAATAATATGAGAAAACGGGAAAATTTTAAAATCCCACCAGATTGGAACTTTCCTGGATAAATGTCTGCTTTCGATGATGTTTGGAGGAATATTCAAACGGGCCCAAGCGTTTTCGCACCAAATTATTGGAAACAATCCACTTTGCATTAGCTGCTTCAAAACAGGATAGTCTTTCTCACGCAAAACAAATAAAACGCTTACTATGTTTTTATACCAGTACTTTATTATTAGTGTTTATAACTAGTTTCAACTCTTTCGTGTTACTATTAAAGGATTACGAAGTTCCAATAGCTCTATTTATAAGTACAAGAGAGTGTGTATTTAAAGCCAATTATCCTAGGTTATAGAGATATAATATTATTTCTAAGGAGCGTCTTCGGTACTTTCGCTACTAACATTTCGTCCTTACTTGCATGAGAAATCTTCAGATCTTAACTGCTGCTACTGCTTTCGTTGTTGTACTAACTATTTCAGTGCAATACCAAAAGCAAGTGAGGACGAAACGTTAACAGCAAAAGTACGGAGAATGCGGTTTCAACCGAGAAGACAAGATGAACGGCTGCCTAATATTTTTTGTTAATACACTAAATAGCGATAGATGCATTAGGTCAGTTTGATTTTTCAGCAACTTTGTGCTGATGGAATTATTATACAAACAGATTTTTAAAGAGTAAGATAATTAATTTTCTATTTCTATTCACACATTCCCAGCCATTGTACCTGCTTGAGTACAGAAAAAAGGCAATATTTAAATATGCACAAATTTTACGAGAAGTGAAATTACGCAACGGTTCTTTTGGTTTTGCATTCAACATAATGTGTTTAAAAAGCACACAACAACAAAATGTTTAGAAATAGTTCCGTTACTGTATATATTGTTTAATTTCAATACCTTTGCGACAATTTTGCAAATACTAGCTAGGTGAGTGATTATTCGGCTGCGTGGAGTAAAACCTGTTATATTATAATAAGTGTTTGTTATAGTTTTGCATAGGGGAATAACTGTGTTTCCAATTTATGAAAAGGTGAAAGATAAAATACTAATTGAAACGACGCTGGGTGAGTAGAAAAATTGGTGTGCGCAATTGAGTACAATGGCTTATTAGGTACGCATTTTTTTCAGATTTTTGCTCACAAAAAATGGAATTTCCTACTATAAAAACGTCAAGTTTTCACGGCAGACATTTCAATACCTTGAACTGTGCCCTGAATTATGTTGAAGCTGATGAAGATCACCACGAATTTGAAATTGCTATTATACCTCCGAGCCCGGATTATAACACATATGAAGAAGAAGGTTACTTTTTTTGTTTTGAGTGGAATATTCACATAATTTTTGTCTATTCCTTGTATACCAGTTAAATTATCTTCTTCTTACAATTTCTAAGATTGACTATGGACCAAATTTCTTCCCTTATCTCTGATCTATCTTTTTTCTTTGTCGTCATTTTAATCTTCTGAAATATTTCATTTCACTGTCTAGAACTTTGCTTTTTTGTTTTTTCGAAAGCACCAAAAATTTGCAACCATGTATCAATATAGATAAATACGTTAATATGTAAGCTAGAAAATTGTCAAGGAAAGAATAATACCCGAAAGTAAAATGTAATCGGTGACAACTCGAAAAAATTATAGAATTATATCTCTGTTATTTAAATTTATGTTTAGAAATATGTCTGTTATTTAAATTTCTAATTCTACGTTAAAGACTATAAACAATTATTTGAGGATTCCCATGAATTAATCTGCTTGCAAAGCAAAGATTTTAAAGACAAAGGTAATGCTTTGTAAATAAAGTAATTATTTTCCGATATAGAAGATGTCCTATTTACACCGTTATTAAAAGATCTATTGATATTCGAAGTCCCTCGCTTTCCATTACTTAAGATTTAAATTTAATACCGAAGAGGTACTTGTATAATGAAAATTTGAATTGTTAGAGGTTAAATATTTTTCGTTAATTTACCGGAACGAAAACATCCGCTCACGACGCACCCTATAACCTATTAATTAAAAATTCATTTTTTGTTGTGTAAAAAGCAGGTGAAGGTAGCGCTGAGTAAAATAATATATCGGTGTTCAACCAGGAGCGTTTCACATTTCTGTCAATGATAGAGAAAGGAAGATACTTTATCGTTTTATAACAAGGTTTATGTGATTAAATGTACAAAAGTAACAATTTTTTGTTCACATTATTGTCTAGAGCAAGTGAAATATGGTGTTGAAACGATACGAAACTAAAACAACCTTCTTGTAATAGATCGTAGAGTAAATATTTGGCGTTAGTCAAATGAACATTTAGAATCCCTTGTACATATTTCTTATCAGCGATAATACATGGAAGAATGTTTGCTTATTATCTGGGGGTTGCGTGTTGACTGCGAATGTTGTAATTATTGATTTTAATAAACGCAACGTGGGTCTGTGGACTATCAAAGATATTAGGGAACATTTTTAAATTAAGTTTAATCTTCCTTATGGAAATATATTATAAATGCATCCTATTCATACACTCTATAAAGTTGTTAAGTAACAAAAAGAAAATTTTCATCCACAATTTACCTAGAGGTGCTTAGACTAGTTCCACTGATAACATCCACATCAGATAATTATTAGAAGAATTTTATAATTGCCGCATTCGTTTGCGTGTATATATTTTGAATAATCAGATAAGATACGAATAAGATATATCTTAATTGCCCCTGCTGTAATTTATTTAAATAATTATACCAGGATATAGAAGCATATTTTGCACGGACAAATTGCTGAATAAGATTTCATATAACGACAATTTATTTACCGAAGTATTCAAATCCACATTAGTGTGCTCTTAGCTATAGAAAGCGATTTGTAGCGAAAGGAGTCCTTAATATTAAACATTGTTACATTTTAGTCTCATAGTAATGGACGTAAGCGAAAGCATTTGCCAAAAACGCTTTCATTGATCAACAACGAAAGTTAGAAGTTCGAAGGCGATCAGATACCGCCCTAGTTCTAAACATAAACGATGCCAGCTAGCGATCCGCCGACGTTCCTCCGATGACTCGGCGGGCAGCTTCCGGGAAACCAAAGCTTTTGGGTTCCGGAGGACGTATGGTTGCAAAGCTGATACTTAAAGGAATTGACGGAAGTACACCGCCAGGAGTGGAGCTTGCGGCATAATTTGACTCAACACGATAAACCTCACCAGGCCCGGACACCGGAAGGATTGATAGATTGACAGCTCTTTCTTGATTCGGTAGGTGGTGGTGTATGACCGTTCTTAGTTGGTAGAGCGATTTGTCTGGTTAATTCCGATAACAAACGAGACTCTAGCTGCTAACTAGGCGTATTCTCGACATCTCAAAGGCCCGCCGGTCTAGCGTTCGCGTCGCGACCGCTCACGGTTTTTACTGTCGGAACATTTATACTGTTAAGCACGATCTTGCTTAAGGATGCTCATTTTATGTACTCTGTTCTACTCAATATGGATACGGCACACTTCTTCGTAAGTTGTATTCTGTGTTACTTACATTACAGAGCTCATTTGTTCTTATAGTGAATGGTTTAATAAAATGTATATTTTCATTTTTCATTAACTCTGGAATAAACTCATATAAAATAATTATTTTTGGAAAAAGTGTAGCTTAATGTAGATGTTCGAAGTGACCAGGATTAGCATCCAAATACTAACGATGCCGTCGACTTGTTGCGTCAGCTACGTACTCTGAGGTGACTAGCGTAATAGCTTTATACGCCATTTAGATATTTCCCGCAGTAAATCCAGTGTAAGAGGTTCTCATCGAGACGTGTTCTCACATCTCGCTAGTGACGGACTAGGGCATCATTTTGATGCAGATATCTCTCGTTCTTATGCAGCTCTTGGATAACTGATAGAACTGATATCTATAGTTTATTGAGACAGACACCGTCAATAAATATCTGAAAGAAGGATTTAACTTACATCAGAAATGCAAAGCGCACCACACATTAAGTCCCAACATAATTGTGGCAGTTTACAAGCCCATTGGATTTGAATAGTACTTCATCGGAGTACAATATTTTCTGCAAATGCACTATCCTCGTACATCATGTTTTCAAACCGCTAGTACAGAATTCGTGGATCTGCGTGGTTTTCATTAATTGCATACAGCGGTTGTGAGTATGCACCGTCCATATTACCTACGCTCTCAAAGCACTCGCTAAATACTTGATCGACTAATTCCAGTTCAACATGAACATCGACTGCTGTTACGAAGACATTAGCAATGAGTATGTCGATCTTTTACTATTATCCGAAAGATAAGTATCAACATTTATTTTCGAAAACTAATAATTCAAGCAGTTAGGTTAACTTCAGATTATTTTGTGTCATCGACGTATGTAGGGTGTTTTATTGTATTTGTGGAGGATTTTTATTTGCTTATTTTTCATTTATACATTTATAGCTGGCTGATAGCCCATTGTTAAGTCATTGGCTTATCAATTGGGGGTCTCGGGTTCGAGTCCGATGGCCTGTTATTGTTGAAGATCGTTGAAGAATGTGATGACATGGATTATTATTATTATTTATAAATAAAATTTAAAAATAAACCAATCATTGAGAACTTTAAAAATATAATTAAGGTCAACGTCTGTGATATAATGGAGATGTCCTCAATTACTAATATGATTACGTACGAGGCCTTGTAACTAAACAACGAAACTTTTCTAACGCAAGATGACAACAGTAACGCGCCGTCAATTGTACCACTGCAGTTAATAAGTATTGTGAAGAGCGTGCCCGAAGAATGGGCTGAAATTTTTCAAAAATTGCAAGCAATGTTCGGCGGAGAATGCACATATCTACGAATTAGCGAATCGGTTCAAAAATGGATCAAAATCAGTTATTGAAGATGCTAATTGCTTTCTTTGATATCCAAATATCCAAAAATTTAGAAATTCTGAAACGTTTCTGAGCGGGGGAGTCTCTCCGATTACAAACGTGTTGAAGCTTAAGGCTTATTTGTCTTCCCGAAAATAAAACAGTTGATCAAAACAATCCATTTCGAGTTGATGAGATGTAAACGACTGAAACGCGTGCTTCTGAAGAAATAACTATCAAGTAGCGATGATCGGTGAGAATACCACATAGATCTAAGACTGGTTTTCAAGTTGAGGGTATTTGGAGTCGAGGAAGTTGTTTTGAAGGCAATTTTCCATATACTCTTCAATACACGTTTGTAAATGAAAAACAGTCTTCTTATTTATTTACCGTACCCTGGGATTGAAAATCCAAGTTTCGACTTAGGAAACTTAAAGACGATCATTTTATATTTTTTCAATATTCTTGGACAATTATGTACAACAATGTATATTTTATTATAGCAAAAAGTAAAATTACTATACTTGTAAATACCAACACACCTATAAGTTTTTGTAATATACAAAATGAACTAAGGTCTCATATTTTATTAAAATAAGCTAAAATTTGCTTTTAATGAAAAATGTTATACGTTATACCACGGATACTTAGCGATATTCATTCAGTAAGCAAAAGCTCAACATCGATAGAAAAACTTCTTTAATTTTCTCTTATTATTATTATTATATTATTTTTTTATGAATTTATGAATACTATTAAGATGATCGCAAAGTTAATTATTACTTTAATCTATTACATATTTTATATTTTGATTAGTGACTACTTTCAATGTTTCTAATAACTTCGTGGTTCCTCTCTTGTAGAAGCTTCGGATTTTCTTCATAAGAACGATAGAAGTGGTTTTGCCGAAACTCCTAGTGAAGCAAAATTATGCCATAAAGTGTTCTACAAAGATCGAAATATGTAAACAGTAGCTGGAGAGCACAATGTTGGGGGAATATGGTGGATGAAGCAACGTATACCATCCAATTCCAATCATTCTTGAGAAACGAATATAAAAGAAATATGTGGTCTAAAATTGTCACGTTGAAGCACTATTTCTTCCCGATTTGCTGTTACCGGGCACATTTAATTATTTCTTTCTTCAATTATTCTGAGAGCAATACTTATTTGAATCTATGTTTTGGTTGTCTGGAAATATCTCACATTATAAATTTTTTTCCAGTCCAACCAAACGCAAAGAATGACCTTATTTGGACGAAGACTTTGTATTGATGTAGGCGATGTAGTTCATATAATTTTTCTCTCCACATTGTTATAAATAATTTATTTTTTGTCACCATTCACTAACAGCTGTAAGAATGATTTTCGTAGCGTTTGTGTAGTAAATCGAGATACGCGATCTATTTGATTCTTTTCTGACAGCTAGCGTGGAATTAAAATATCAAGTTTTTCACCATGTCAAGTTCACATAGGTTGGTTGGCATATATATTTGATCTTCCTGTAATTTTGTGAATTTGTAATTCCAAATCAATTAAATGAATAATTTAGGCAACGTTTGCAGAAACTAATCAACAAGAGCGAGGAACTTCTTCGATATCTGTTTCTCCCAAATCAAATTTAATAAACCACTTTTAACATGGAAGTTCGCTTACGGCATCTTTTTCGTTTTTCACCAAATACCTATTTGAAATTATTGATTGGTGAATTTCATCACGATACTAGTTACACCGTTTAGTTTACAAAACATTAATAAAGCAACAAATCAACAGCATGATATATATATACGGAATCATAATGTATCCACACGAATGACTATATATTTTGAATTACCTCCTAATTAACAGTAAATCATATAATACGAAAGACCAAATACTGCACTATTGAAGTACTGAAATAAAGTACATAAGTGTTATAAGAGTACTGACATTGAGTAAGACGGATACTAATTGGCACCCTTCGAAACGAAGTTGAAATTGTTAAAATAAAATTTTGAATTCATATTTCTGAGACAGCGAAATATAAACCTTTTACTGTTCATGACAAAATCATTCGATATTTGGAGTTCGCATCTTACTATGACTTTTGAAGTCTAATATTTTCTCATGACTAAGCCAAATACATTAGAAAATTTTCTTAATATTCTTAAAAAAGTATCACTATCAATTATTTATTTCAAGGGAAATATGATTTTTAAATTCTTGATTTTGTCATAGAAAATTTTGAATTCGGATTTGGTAGTAGGTGTAACAATAGCTCTGAAGCAGCAGAACTCTTCGTACTTTCTACATTTCATAGTAAAATTGTTTAAATCTTGGAGATAATGCACCTACATATTGAAGAGTTTATGTTTTCTTGTGACTTGAAATCTCTCCTCCTCTCAGGAGTAAGTCAAAGGAACTAGATGAATTATAACTTCAAAATCGTTGTTAGGACCTTCAAAAAGATCAATACGCAATCATTTATTAATTTTCAATAACCTTTATAACGTTTTAATTCCTATAATTCGATCAATCTTTTAATATTATACAGAATACTAGAAGTGACAGAATAGTGACAAAATATATAGCAGTGACATAAATAGGATATTTATAGCACAAAAACGAATGATTAGATTGATTTTTGTTGTTAATTTTAATCAAAATTGTGGAATTATTTTTAAGAAAAATAATATCCTGACTGTGCATGGTGTTTATATCTATGAATGTGCAATGTTTCTCATAAAAAACAAACAATATTTTTAAAATTTCGAGATTGCACATCAGTATAATACACGTTCAGGCAATATAAATTATTTGTATCCCATCCACAGACTCACTCTCAGAGAAAAGGGCCTGCATTACTCTAGTTTGCAAGTAACAATAAACTTCCAATATTTATTAAATTCACACAGCCGATTAGTTTGCTAAAGCATAGATTACATTATTTCCTAGTTAATCTTGAACCATATTCTTTAAGTGACTATTTGAACTTGTAAAATTTTGTAAAAATAATTCGTTCGTTATTATTAGTAATGTGTTCGTTTTAGTTTTCTTTTAATTTACTTTGTTTCATTACTAATGTTTTGACTTTCGTTTTTGCAAAAATTTACAAATACAATAAATATTATTATTATTATTATTGTTAACCCATGCCCGTGTAACATCGAACAAATATTAATTAATAAGATTATCGAATTAATCAACTAAGCTTAATATAACCCCTTTCCGCAATAATTTTTGTATTCTGAATACGTATTTCGACAACTAACTAAGTTGTCATCATCAGCACATAATTAATCACATGATTTTGTCGTCGTTCCAGGTGCGACACTGCAATTAATTATCTCCTGATGGTGACGACTTAGTTGTCAAAACACGTATACACAATACGAAAATTGTTGTCTTTATGATAATTTAATCCAGTCTCCATGAAAATTTACCTTTAAGAAAATCGAAAATCAAGTTTAGTTATTTTAACCTAACTTTTTAAATAAAATTTAGATATGGTAGAAATACAGTTTTCTCATTTCATCAAAGTAAACAAATATTGCATAATCTACATTTAATGTAATATGGATTAATTTATAAGATTATGCGTAATTTATCTTATTGAAACTTATTATAATACAATTTAAGCAAACAACACGTGAATACAGTTTACTTCAAGCTTTTGAAGAAAACACTGTGTGGCGATATAATTGTCATGTGCAATAATAATTATAGAATAAAGCAATCAATTCAATAATATTTTACAATGAAAAATGCACGGGCTACGATAAATCAATATGCAATATGTATATTATATGAGATTTCATGTCTCTATATTTCATCTGTAGCAAACGTTTTACATAAATTTTAAATATATGATATTAGTTCATGAAGTACTCCCGAGTCCAGCACACTTTCTTAAACAATACTTGTAATAAATACTTACCATAATTATAGGCATTCAGAAACATCTGAGCAATACTGAATAAACCTCCTGTTATGTCTGCAACTACGTTATAAATATTCCATCCAACGGTGCTTTTACGACAATAGTTCATATAAGCCTGCAAAATATTTCTCATTAGAAAGAGACAAGAATAATTTTTTGTTTTAAAAATGCTTCGTTACCTGTGGTATGTATTTCGTTAGCGTAAGAAACAACTTAATATAAGAACAAGTATAAATGAAATCGAGCCAGATAATGTAGTTTAACTTAACAAGGGATATTGCCAACAATAAAATTATACCAATAATTCCATGTTGGCACTTAACAATGGTTGATATTTTTTGATTGTTGCTTTCATAGATAAGACACTGGATTCCCGTTATTATAGTGATGCATGCCCCATGTACTGCGAAGATGATATCGTTCTGTAATACTGGTATTACACTTTGAGGGTACCTGTCAGCATATTGTTTCTAAAATCATGAAAAACAAAAATATTACTCATTAAAGTTTTACTCTAATACAAACGCAATTGAAGTGACTATTTGACAAGTTTCTAGGGCAAGTTCGTAACTTGCCAGGTGTAAGGTAAAGTACAGTAAAATAATTATATTTATATCTACTTCAAATAAGCGAACACCTTTTGATCATCAAAAATCTCTATTTGCTTGTTTAGTGATTATGTTATTTCAGATTGGAGCCAAGAATATAGGCCTAAAATTATTAATAATACTATTTAATTGCTTATAATAGAGTTATAAAAGCAAAGAAAGTATATGTAGTAATTCTCAATGTTAAGTTGCAAGATGAACGGAACATAGCAGTAGTAAAGCAATATACATTCTTCAATGAAACATATTCTTTTTAAATTTTTGTCTGGAAAGTCAACCCATTTTTTCATCTAGATAAACCAATATTAAAGAGATATTCTCTAAGCTCCTTCCGGCGACATAAAACATAGATCTCGTAGCTTACCCTTATTATGTGTAAACAGAAAGGAGTCATTAGGTATCAGGTCTGAATTGTACGACGAATGACCAGTTATTTCAACGTTATCAGCATTCAAATATCCAATAATTTGAGTAGTAAGCAAATGAACTATGGTGTACCATACTGCATTAAAAGTATAATGATATTTCAGCACTACAGTAGAAACACCTGTTAATTCCAAAAAAAAGTGTCGACCATATTTTGCTTCGGTTTCTTCCCTAACAATTTCTGTTGGGTAAAACTCATTTCAAAAAAAGGTTGCAGCATAAACTGTAATGATGTTGTGCAGTAGATAGACTATCTAATAGCAAAATTGTCTAGCATAGAACTGTACCATCTCACAAAAACCTCTTTTCGAACTGCAGTGTTGCAGTCAAATTATGGGAAGTACTACAAGAACAAATGTACCCTTAAAACTTTAATTACTACAAGAAACAGAGAGGGAGGCAGAGATTTTCTAGCAATTTTTAATATGTTTGATTGTTATTGAGATAACACACTAAATACATACACTAATATATATACATATATATATATATATATATATATATATATACATAAATAATGTTGAAAACTATTATAAATTAATATCAGCGTAATCAAAATGTCTAAACACAAAATGAAAAAAAATATCGAATTTTATTTGCATTTAAATACAAAGGTAAATATGAACAAACGGATATTAATAACAATAATAATAGTAATAATCACATGTACTAAGAACCATAAAGTTTGTATTAATTTACCGTTTTATGATCTATAATAACAACGCAGTATCAGCCGCGTACAGTTCGACCTTGAATCAATAGATATGTAGGTTGAGTGAAAAGTTTCTTGGTCTTACGTTGAGAAAATGCGAGAAAAGTATACGCCAATGCAAGAATTATTTATTTTTTATTAATAAACATAATACAAGAAAAGCGAAATCCAAAATGAAGTATAACGAAAACAGAAGTACGAACTAGAAACGTTGTGCGTGTAAAGCATAATAAATATAAGCCTCAACACAATATATTTCTAAATAAATGGAAATTAATGGATTAAAATAATCTTAATAAATATTCAGTTATACAAAAAAGTTATTAACTATATAAACTTAAAAGGAAAAAAATATTTCAAATTGTAAAACAGTAAAACTTACAGATTTCTTACAACAACAGTTACAAAGCAATTCCATCAGCAATAATGATAAAGCCTCCAGTAACAATAATTTGGTTTAATATGTGTAAAATTGTAAGGAAATTCTCAGTATAAATGTTCTTTACGGAAAGTTTAAATTAATGCACATTCTTGGTTTATATTCGATAGGAGTTTATTGAATAAATGTGTAAATATGTACTAAAACTTGGTAAGTGGAAGTTTTCTCTAATTCTATAATTAATAATAATAATAATTCTAATAATTGAAAGAACCTCCGGTTTTGCAATAGCATACAACCTCGACAGTAAGGATAGCTGCGATCATAAATAAAATAATTATTGTTATGCATGAAAACAATTAAGAAATTTATTTACACCTGTCGCGATTAACGATACACCTTTGTGAGGCATCTTTGCGTCACTGACATGAAGTAAGCTATCGGCAATTCAGTTCCTATCGCTGGTTACCAGAACGATCGTTCAGCGCTAACTAATGAGATGCGGAATTTATTTTTAAAACATCTATTTTTGAAGATATAACAAGCCGATTATGAAATATATGAGTATGGTGAGGGTAACTATTTTGGTCGAACAAAAAGAGGTGTACGAAAGTCAGTATGCGTTGCTCCAGTATTGCATTCAATCTTTTAGGAGAAAACGTGTTCCACATTGGCAGATGCTTCCCACAGGAGAATTGCGTGTTTTAAACTTGACTGTATCCTGTGCATAATATAATGAATATTGCCACCGCTTTGATGATTGTTACTAAATATCCGATTGATTTTCTCAAAATATTTCTTATAAATTCAGTCAAGTTCGAAATTCAAAAAATTCATAGCTCTATATGTAAGTAAAAAATTCAAATTCATGGTTATTTGTGCCAATGATTATTTTAAACATTTGCAATTTGATTCTCAGATATATTTTATAAGGACCATTGCCATTCACTTTATAAAATAAGCGAGTTAAAGAATTAACAAAATCTGTAGCAAATTAGAGATTGTTAGAGAGGCTCAGCGAAAATGGAACCATCCTCGTAGATAGAAGCGAAATATCCGCCACAGAATCAGCATATCTTGTTCAATGTTTAAGGGTTTTCATACACAATATTAAATAGATAAAAATTCATTTAAAGGATTAAGAAAAAATTTTATCGCCGTTTTTATTTTAATAATACCCTCAAATAGTCAATTTTTTTTTAATTAAAATTTTCGATACAGCTGGTAATTTTACATCGTGACGCTTCTGTTATTCGCTTTGAATTCTTGCCTACACTTCACCCAATACCGTTGGGGTAAACAAAAAGTTGAAAGTTCAGAAGTACTTGGGTCGGGATAACACCGAGGTGATATTTTATACACTTATCCCTATCTATGGGTTCATTGTACTGAGATTTTTCACATTTTATCACCCTATTTTTAACTCGTTTTTTAGGTATTAATATAGAACAATGTTATCGTTAAACATTTGTCTAGAAATTCTATTTGTATGCCCACTGCGTCAAAATGTACGTTTCTTATTTAGAATTCTTAATTATTATTAGATAACAGCTTTTATAGTTACACATAATAGATTATTTACATTCAGGACAAATCGCGAGACAAACGGGTATGTTTAAAATATTTTTATCTGATTTTCTAAAGAGTTCGTACTTCCTATTGCATAGATGTTTTGTACTGCTTGTAGTATTTAAGTCCAGAGAAGCCTAATTTAAAGAAAATTCAGAACACACTCTATAATCTATGAATATCAGTTGAATTTGATGGAGCCTGTGGTTGATTGACTTGATCAATAAGGTTGATATATAACCCCTTTCCACATTAACCTTTGATATAATTGTTTAAATGACTAAAAATGTAAATATCAATATACAATTTTTGCTATACGAAAGATATTCTTTTAAACTTAACCAGAAGTGTAACTCCAAACTATTTGTTCATTTTGATAGCATTTTCGATTTAATTTTATGTTCATGACGACTGACTGTCAAATGTCAATACTAAAAACTAACCTCCAACTTAATCTAAATCCAAAGTTTCATTACGGCTGCTCAAATCACAGCATGCAACAAAAGATGGCTTCATTCAATTTTCTGATTAATCGTTTGATCAATTTCGTGTTGTAGCTACAACGAACTGTCAAAGTCGACGAGTTAGTTAAAAAATGGAATTAAACCAAGAACATTTTCGCGGAATAATTTTCTATAATTTTCGAAGACAATTATATTGACAAGAATGCCTCGTCGAGTTGGTTTCTGTTTTCGGCAACGAAGCACCACATCGGTCAACAATTTCTCGTAGGTATGGTAAATTCAAACGTGGACGGATTAGTCTTAGCGACGATCCAAGAATAGGTTCACCAAAAATGGCAGTCGCTCAGGAAAACGTAGATGCTGTGCGTAAGATCATCAACGAAGATCGATGTGTGACATATCGCCAGATTGAAGTATTATCGGGAATTTCAAAGACCTCTCAATTCATGAATTTTTTCATAAAGAATTATGTGTAAAAAAATTAGTTTATTCCAGTTTTATGTGCAAAACTTAAAAGACACCCTACGTAATATTAAACACCACAAAAAAACAAAAATGATTAAAATGTCAAAAACAAGGTGAAAGGCTAAAAGCATAGTTTTTTTTATAGTCGGGATAGACCAAATGGATCCTATAAACTGGTGTCTATCTAAAATGAGCGCCCAAGAAAAGGTTAGCGACAGGCGACTGATGAGACATTATAGGCCAAAGGAATGGCAGAAAATTCAACTTTACCTATTGCTTAAACGTAAATATGTAGTCTTAAACGTCCTGTATAGGATGAGCCGCTGTATGCCCAGAATTATTCTAACTATTCCTTCGAAAAATTCGCTTCACATGATTTCCATGTGTTTTCATATTTCCATTTTTTGTTATTGATTCACATGTCTTCTAACGCCTGTTGTTATTTTATTCCATATTTTCCTATCTTTAATTGTTTGTCAATTATTGGTCATGCTTAATTTACCTGTGTCTTCGTATATAGGATGTATGCATCTTCATTCGGGTTCTCCTCTTGGTTCGTCTGTCATCGAGTTCCATTCATCTACTGCTTTTTTATAATAGGACTGAGTTACCTTCTTTGTATGTGTACGAACCATCGCACTTTCTGTGCTTTCATAACTTTCACTATGTATTCATAAAACAGAACTTCTGCTACTTTGTAATTCATTAAGCTCCTACATTTTTCCCCCGTTATCTTTAATCCAATGATCCTTCTTAATATCTTCATTTCGAAGATTTGCTGTTTTTCGTCGTCTTTGCTTGTGAGGCGCATTATTTTCTCGAAGTATAATTTGACAGAATTAATAACAACTCTATATATTTTACTTTAATTTTTCTGTTGATATTTTTGTCTATTATGTAATTTTCGATTTCTTCAGAAAGCCTTGTTACCAGATTAAAAACGCTTACTAATTTTTCAGTTTTGTATTTAATCTTAAATATAGAAAATTTTACACTTTGGAAGAGGTATTATCCTGTTCTAATTGTAATTTGGTTAATTTAGCTTTTTCCTTAAAATTTGTAAGTATTTTGCTTTTATTTTATTTATTTTCAAACCTCGTTATCTTGCTTTTCTCTCCAAATTCTTAAGTGTCCCTCCCGTACTTCTTCCCAATTACTATAAAATGGCACAGGTTGGGTTTCGTCTAATATATTCTTCCAAGTTTTTCTACAAGTCGCTAATTTTGTTGTTTTCTCATGTCGTTCTTTACTTCTTCCAATATTTTCATTATGAGTTTTTCCGCATCATTTTTCAAAATTTTGGCACTTCATTTTTATCCGACAGATCTATGATAATTTCTGGCATTTGTTATAAGAAGTATAATCAATCTAATTTTTTGAGTCCATTGTAACTGAAACCGTTCTGTCATTACAACGTTTCCTATTCTCTTTTCCTAGCTGTTCTCCTAAATCTTCTTAGAAATTCATATTTAATATTTTGGCTTGCTTCGGGTTATGTGCTATTATACACGACTTTCAACCATATGTTTGAATAGGAATTCCGAACCATTTAAAGTATCCACCAGCTAAATATTGCAGTTTCGCATCTTCAAACTTTTACGGTCTACCTGAACGTTTTCTTTGTCTTGCACATCAAAATCACCACTTTTGAATTGTCGAAACCACGCTTCACATGTTTTGATGGTTGGAGCATACCCACAGTAGGTCACCGTTTGCGGGTAGAGCAAACGGTGACTTTCAGCGGCTTTTTTCTTTTGATTAAATAAGTAAAGTAATGCGTGCCACAAATGCACTTTTTCAGGCACGAAACTCGACATTTTCAAATCTATGACAGTGTTACTTTAGCAAAATATAACACGTGTGCATTTAAAGTTTGATGTCAGTCGATTAAAATGACATATGTGTCGAATCATAACATTGTATACTTAAGCCTAGCGATATCTGTTGGAAAAATGGGTAATAACTTTCCAGTACACCTGGTAAAGATTTTAAGTTACCACAAACATGGACATGATAGTAATTCATGGTTTGCCAATGTTTCTTGTTGCTTTAAGCTACGGGGATCTAAAGGCATGGATTATTATTACTATTATTTCTATGGTTATTGTTGTTATCTTAGTCTTGAGTCTTTCACTCATTTCTAAATCTAATATGTAACTCTTTTGGAGTATCCCCTGTTCTTGATTAAGCTATTTTGCCTAAAATCTGTTCGCAGATTTTAGTTATTGTATTAACAAGAATGATTCGTATGTAGTTATCAAAATCTACTTCTTTTAAGTTTGAATAATGTGTAAATATTAAAACAAGTCATTCGAAAATACGATGTGCTATAAAATATTAATTTTTCTAAATGAAGTATTAGATAGGAAAAATATGCAAAATAAAAGCAAGTAATGAACAAGTCATACACTTTTATAGGACATGGTACTTTTGAATGAGTTGTTTAATATTTACTCATTAAATGAAATTCTTGCGTCAGAAACTCAGAAATTACGTCCTCACTAAAAATAAAGGAGAGTGTTTGATTTTAGTTTAGTCTAGTTTCTATTATCAATTTACTCGAAATAGTTTTGTAATTTAATAATTCATGATCCATTTACCGCTATCTTTGACACCATTCATTGCATCAGAAATGATAAAACTAAGAAAAACAATAAAATTCTCACGTTCGTCGAGTTTTGCAAATATGAGGCAGATTGCTTGTCTATAAATAAAAGTTTAGTAATAATTACGATATAATATTTATGAATTCCAATCGCAAATGTGTAAGAATTTGTTTCAGGAATTTAGGCGTACGATATATACATATGTGTATGTACATTCTGTGGAAAGAGTAATGCGTCCCCCTGATCGCCGCTAAATATCAGAATTACCTTCTAAAGCGAATCCATAAATTCCTACTTTTAAATTTTTCCATTAATTATGTTAATATATCTGAAACGGGGATGTACGGATTCCTCTTAGAAGATAATATTGACATTTAACGGTGATCAGGAGGAGACATTACTTTTTCCACAGATTGTACCTTCGGCCTTCCATTTGTTGTAGAGATGACATTATGGAATACAAACTATGTGTAAATTGCACGTTTAATTGAAGGAAGGACAATTTAAATGAATAAATGTTTCATTCCACGCACGCTTAAATAGTGTTTATTTAAAAAAGGAAGTTGTACTTTATTTGAGATAAAATTTATTTCTCTCAGCAAGTCGACCGTTAAATGATTTAAGGCAGGTGATATTCCTGTGCGTTGGCATTGAAGAAATGTTAATGTACAGTAGTGTGTAACTTTCGATTTTATTATTTATAAAGATTGATATAAAGGCAGCGCCTAAATTTTTATTATGGGAATTTTTTGGTTTGTTATATAAATATATGCTTAAGAAGTTACAGAGATAGTACTAAAAAATAACCGTGTTGCTAACTCAGTATATTTATTTTATATTACGTATTCACATATTTTTCATAACTTCATTCTCTATATTTTTACTTCGAAACGTGGAACGGTAAATCTAATTTTAGAACTTGTATGTATGTACACATGTATGTTATTCTGATATTGTTCATTATTTCGACAATCTGATGAGAGATACTTAGTATAACAAATCTATCTTATCCATTATATCAGATAAACTAAGATATTATTGTTTTGATAACAATTATAGATTATTTATCGTCAATCAATCGGAAATTATGTTTACCTTTCCAATTCAAAGTAATCAAGAAATATTAAAATAACATTATTTTGATACGGATTACATTTTAACATTTTCATCTTTGCATTTCCTAAAATGGTGGCGATCAACGCAAGTTTTGAAGAATTTAGAATTAATGACTGCATTATCCAAAACAAATTTGAAATGCTTTTTTTACCTTCCCTTATAACGTTGAACACGTAGTGCATTTTGCACTATATTTGTCAGCTTTCCTGTCATTCTATTATTCTCCTTCCATACTTGTTGCATTCACGGCTACATATATATATTTACTTTCAAAATAACTCCTGCTTTGTTAATTAGAACATATTCAATGGTTCTCCTAGGACGTTGACTATTTAGTTATTTTGTTACATGCTCGTATCGCGTGAATTACCGAAGCTCCTATCTATTTGTATTGACTTAATTGCAGCTTTTCATCGAATTTTCTCATTCTACACATAGAGTTAAAGTATAAAGATACGAGGAAAGATCACAAACTAATTTACACCCATGCCGTGTCCCCAAACGAAAAGGAGGAAAATAATCTCTTGTAGCCGCAGCACTGCCTATATTGTTGTCTTCCCATTCATCCAGCGATAGTACTATACGTCATTAAGTGAATGTGTAGCAACACTGTGAGTATGACGAGTCGTGTAAAGTTTCTTCCGAAGTTGAATCCTTTTTGTGAGTCAAAAATTGTAATTGCTGTGAAATTCATTGCTAAATAGTCGAAGTGTATAATGCAAATATAATGTGACGCCCCATGATCGCTCAAAGGTCGAAGGTGCGTTAAACATTTCCTATGGTACTGCATTCGCGATTCTTCGGTTACAGTGGGACATGTGCATGCTGTGTTCCTCGTCATTTAACCGACAGGTACAAAAATTGATAAAATGAGAGTTGGGTACTCTGTTACACTCCCAAGACTAAGCATTCATAGAGTTAATGAGAGACACAAGAATTTTCCACGACTAAAGAAAGCGAAGACATCCACACAAATTTAAAAGCTTATCTGAGCGTTTCTTTGATTCCATGGAAGTTGTTGACAGTGAATCAATGTTTCGCAGAATAATAATCAAAAAACATTTAGGTATACCAGAATTCGACAATGAGCCGAAGGAAAAAGCGATTCCCAACAGTAAACCTAAATTAACCCACCACGAATAAAGGTGGCTACAAACGTGTTCACACACTACGATAGCTCGTTAAGAAGTGTCGATTTCGAATGTTCTAGCTTATTGTGACGACTCAAAGAAAGCACGACAAATGACGTGCATCTGATCCGATGCATTCTTTATTTAAAAGACAATTAATTATAAAACTCGGGAATATAATTAGAGGCCTTGGGCGTAAGATTCACATTATCGAAATCACTAATTAACGCGTAATTAAGAAAGCAGCAACGAAGGAAGCAAATATCATTACCTTAACACTGTTAACAACCAGACTTACGGTATTACCATCGAGAGGGCACTAATACTCTTACAAAGGAAAAAAATTAACAATCACTTAAGTCAATCTTAATTAGTTAGTTTCAAAATAAAGCTCAACAGTACAGGATAGTAACGCATCATGATCATGAAATTCCAATGAATCGAATTTTAAATATTAATTCACAAAAGCTTGCTCAAAAGAGCCTTGCTTCATATAACGAGGCTCACTAAATTTGTACGCAGGAGAAAATGAGCTTTCAAGAATTGATGTAGACCTTCTGTATTTTTTCAAATTCCTAGTAAGTGCCGTTTCTCTGATATTTTTGTTCCTTCTAGAGACGTTAGCTTTATGGCTCCATACTTTAGCTTCGGTATTGTTAATCATTAGAATGTAATCATAATATGTAATATGCCCTTTGAAGTTTATGAATTTTTCTTATAGCTCAATCGACCACCAATCTTAGCATTTTTTTGATATCTTCTCTCAAGCTAGTGTTTGTTTATATGTAGAAATTTTATCGATTCCTTCCTCAGTCTTTTAATTTAAAACCTTTCTATTTTAATGTGAGTTTCAGCAGTACCTTCTATTCGCCTCCTCCCAAGTTTCTTCATTATAAAATAAATCAGAGCACTAGTTACTGTAGACATACTTTTAGCAAAATATAGAACAAATTTTCGGGTATATTCGTGAATTTAACATTCAAATATTTTTGCTTTTGTATCTAAATTTAACTGGTTGTTTTTTCACATTGGTCTGATAAAATATTACTTTCTGCAATGTATGTCAATAAAGTGAACAAAATGAACTAAACGAAAATGGAAAATTTGCATTTATCGACGAGGCATTGACTTAATGATGAAGTTAATTTGCATTCAAAACTATTTACAAACATGAAAAACCGATATTTCGTGATTGCAAAAAAGTAATCAATGCAGTTGCTTCTGCGAACCAAAATATTTTAATTATTTTATAATTATCTGAAGCGTCCTTCAAATTAAAAATAAAATATGTAGTAATATCAGAAATATGAAGTAATACGTATGTATGTAACTTTAAATGCTCTTTTTTATCAGTAGCGAGATTTTTATAATCGAATTTATAATATATGAACGTAATTACTTGTTTACTAAATTTATAATTATTTTAGCATTCATACCAGGAAGCTCATCAATATCATTCTGCATAATACATGTGAATAGTAAACTAGGTGGGTTTTAGAAATAAACAAATAAGCAGTCTCTTATGGTACATTACTGATGCAAACTATCTGAATTCTAATATAAAGTTTGAAGTGTGGGCACTATTTATTATATTCCATCGAATGAATGGGTATACCAGTGAGTGTAATAAAATATCCAGTAAGTTCTTTAAACTTGCGCGTGGGCTCATGTGCAATAATGCAGTATTGTATATCGTACTTACATTTTTATTTGTTTTGTAAATAATCGTCTTAGTTTCAGATTTATTAAATTTAATAGTATAGTTCTGCATAGGTTATAGCAATAGTGACATTTGTTGCTGAGGCTGTTAAAACAGAAATATCTGGTAGACGCTACAAGGTATGATGTTTATATATATATATATATATATATATATATATCTCATCATGGTGTATATTTTACGATGTATAAGATATGGACAAAAAATTCTCTTACGTGACAATGGCAAATATACTTCTGAGTATTGTCACACCTATTTACAACTGTAGCATTCATTTTGAAAAAGGAATGTGTTTTCAAAGAATCGTTTAAAAAAGACGACAATTACAACATCATTTAAATCTACCCTTGAACATAATTCTCTTAAAGTATTGAACAACAAATAACGAGATTATAATATAACATCGCGTGGTATAGATAATAATATAATATTATATATAACTATATTGCAGTCGAAATGCAACAAACAACTACTGACTTGCCATAAGTTTTGCAGAGAAGTAACCCCATTCCAATGTCACCACTGTATATGGAATCGGGGAAAATAGTACAAGTCGACCGACTATTAGTAGCAGGTATGGAATATTATTTCTTGAACATAATAATAATAATAATGTATTTATTGCCCAAGAATATACATGTACTAATAACAGGACAATGTATACTAAGGAACTACAAATATCAAAATCATCAATATACATAACAAGAAGCTTACATCTAAAAAATTGATGATTAATCCCTACAGTTAATCATTACAAAACTCAACTCTAGCAACATGCATACATCTCGCGGCACACCAAAAATATTCTGCAAATCCTTAGCGGAGCAACTGAATATATCGAAATTATTACCGAATTTATTATATGAAGTACACACAAATGAAATGGCCGATTTAACAAGTATATAAGTGTGTGCTGGTGGAGTAAAGAAAGTCTGAATATTCCGAGCAGTAAGACGTGGCACATATCAGTTGAGTCCACTTAGAAGCTCCGGAGAATCTATCCGACCATGTAAGAAAGACAAACCGGACATAACCCGTTTCATCTCCAATGAAGCCATGGCAAAAGTATTCAATAAGGCGTCATAGGGAAAACCTCTGAACGATAGACACAGTGATTTCTAAACCAAAGGTATTTCAAAAATCGTCTTTGCACACAATTCTAGAGTTTTTTCTGAACTTCGTAGTAAGCATTCCTTACTATCGAGCCGTTTTTCAATCTCGAACGGACTAGTGAAATGTATAAAGTTTTCGATATGGATATATTATTAAATCGCTTAGCATTTCGCAATATAAAGCCCATCATATCACATGCCGATGAATCCAATCCATCACATCTAAGGAGAGAAACAGAAGCAACCTCGTATTTGTATTCTAATAAATATTTTCTACGGGTGTAAAACATAACCTTACATTTGGAAGCATTCAATGTCAACCTATTTTCACTACGCCATTCATTTACACCAGTCAAATTATGCTGTTACCCCTCACAATCAGTCTCTGATGCTACAATTGAAAAAATTTTAACGTCATTCGCAAACATCAATATCTGGCAATTAACAGACTCTGACAGGTCGTTAATGAAAAGCAAAAATAAAAGTTGTCCTCAATTATACCCTTTTGGTACTCCAGATGTAATGGAATGACGACCAGAAGAAAAGTTATTGTATGAAACAACAAATTCACGATCCGTAAGGTAGGATTTAAGCAAACTCACTTACGAGCCACTGAATCCCAAAACACCGCAGTTTTCAAGAGATATCCGTGGTCAGTGCGATCAAAGGCCTTAGCCATATCAGTGTAAATGACGCCCACCTAGTTCCGACTAGCCTATGCCTCCGAAACATATTGGGAAAAGATACAGAGATTTGTTATAGTAGAACGCTTGGAGACGAAGCCATGTTGCGCCGTCGAAACATTACTGCTTACCAAGGAGTAAATGCGTCTATACAATGCTGCTTCGAACCCCTTTACTATGTTGTACAGCAATGGTACCGGTCTACCAGAATATGCTTGTTATGTGTCTACATATGACAGAAAATATCAATAGGAGTATAGAAAATTATCGACATGTGTTAGAGCAAATATTGTCATCTAAATCAGACATGATTATAGAATAATCCATACGTATCACTGTAATTTATTGCGTACATACTTTAAGATGTTGGGTGCCAAATTGTATTATCATAAAAATAACATCACTAAGAAAGGAAAGCAGTTATTTAGAAAGGAATTTCCAAAACAATTGGATTGTATTTTATTTTAGAAAAGAATTTTAAGTTCCGTTTTATGGAAATAGTTTTATTTTAATAAATGTATTAAAGCTACGAGTATGCTAGCCATTTACTTAAAAATTCAAGTATGCATTTAAAAAGCGCATAATTTAATGTTTTAATCATAACGAATAAACAAAATGTGGTAATAAAACTACTATTATTGCACCGATCAGCGCACTGGTTAACTAAACTAGGTTATCATAACGGAGCTTATATCATTAATATGTCGCAATGTTGATACACTTACATCATATATCGTTTTTGTATTTTTTTCATACTTCATTTCTTATTTTATAACTTGCACATTATTGGATTTATTTCATTCCGGCCCTGTATTAATACATTTTCTTATTCTAGGAGATTATTCTTACAAAATCTACTAGTTTAATTCTTATCATCAATCTGCAGCTAGTGTAATGTTTATTTGTGTATGTATCTTCTCTGTGGGATTTTTTACGACAATTGAACAGCTGTTAGCTCGTAAAATGCAATTATTCTCAATTAATTCAAGGTTGTTTTCAATTAGTAATAATTTTGTTTTACAACTATTTTAAATTTCTTTTCAAGTAGAAACTGGATTTATTATGAAATAATTTAGTATTAATTATTTCTTTGTCATTATATTAACGCCATCAAGATATCCTAATTTTATTTTCGGTTATGATTCCAATTGTTTTAATTAATAACCCTGTCTATTTATCTGTTTTATGTTATTTTCAGTATTTTTATAACTAGATTGCTTTCTAATGACTCCGTCACTTGTTACTAATTTCTTTACCCCTTCCTTCTACGTCTTAGGATAAAGCTTAAGTAAGGATAGGGAAAACGTCTTCCTCCTTCTTGTTACTACACTTATAGAGTTAACATCGCCATTCCAATTAAATCATTTGTAGGTGGAAGTAATTAGCATCTATCTTGGAAGAAATAAATTTTCTACTATCTCAGTTGGAATAGGATATGGTAGTTTAAAGTTTATTGAATTATATTAACATTATTAGGAGATAGTTCGACATACTAACACAAAAAACGTCTCTATTTTGATTTAAAGTCAAGTAATCATCTGAACAAAGAAAGAATTTTTTTAAGCGATTTTCTAGAGGAAATAGAGGTATGAATTAGATATATTTATATATCGTTGGACTAATGTTTGCGTACTCTTTACATTGAATTTCTAGAGATTTTGTTCCAGAGTTTTTGTTATTGGGTTATATACGAGCCTAAGAAAAGTTATGTAACTCAGGGATAAGATCATTTATATCATTTAAATATCTTTAATAACATGTACAATCTCTAAGTTTTTTTGGTGATAAATTTTGTGATTTATTTAAAATGGCTACGAAAATTAACAAAATGTGTAATGTCGGAAGCTGAATACGTATTCGGGGATCGTTAGTTTTAATTCGTTTAATATATCTCCTTATATATATATGTATGTGTGTGTGTGTGTGTGTGTGTGTATGTATGTATGTATGTGTGTGTATGTATATTTTCATTTTATATACATGTGTATATATATTTTCATACTATAAAATTTATATATTACATTTGTTTATTGCTTTTACATTTAAACTTATAAGCATTGTTGACTATTTTTTCTTAATAAAGGCTTGTTATTGTCCTTGTGGATTTTTTTATTACTAGTAACTTGTCCCACATTTTGCAATAATACACCTATTTGTTATAATTCACGTGCATCAGTATTGGCAAATAACTTCTAAGATTTCTTCTACATATATATATATGTATATATATAAAATAGTTACTGCCTGAATAAAGCCCTGCAAGTCGCTAAGAATATTTACCGGGTAAGAAATACGGGCTTTGTTATTATTATCAACAATAGTTGATAGGGGCACGACAAAGGTCCAAAATAAGAAAAGTAACAAAAGTTAAATGTAGAAGCATTTAGTAATAAAGTTGAAACAATTTTTGTATATAATACAGACTTGCATAGAGTTTGACAGAAATTTTTCTTATTTTTAAACGAAAAATTATCGAAAAGCATTTTGAATTTGAAGCAATTGCGATGCTCTTTTCTGTAAGACAAGCAAACCCTTTCATTCGCTTCTTGCAATGTAGTAGTCAGTTGATAGTTCAGTGGTAAGTGATTTAGTGGTTGATTTATCACCGTGCAAGTCTCAGGATCGAATCTAACGATCTGCTGTCTGAAAAAGTTTTTCGTCGTTTTCTTTCTCGTTTAAGTTATTGCTGTCAGTCAAGAATTTTAAGTCCGATCGCGAGCGCGTGTAAAATAATAATTCATAGTCTGCCAATACTCCCTGTAATGTCCATTAGACTGTTGGAGGATGTGATGGCATAGATTATTAATAATATATTTTTATGTTATATTTGCTGAGAATTTGATGAATTTCTTTAAATTCATTAACCCATTTTGTATGATGCGAAAAGCGTAATAACAGATACTTAAAAGACAGATAACTTTTTGTTGATTTGTTGGTGATTGTAAGACCAGCTTGTTTGAGTTTGTGTCCTTGGCGTCATAAACATTACAAAGGCATACATATTTTGATTATACCTTGTATATTCTATTTTAATGAGATTTAGAACTACAATTTTTATTTAGGAAATGCGCAGAATTGTTGTCTAAATATATAATTAGTGGTTTTAGTACACATTCTTAGAGATGTTTATTTGTACTTTATGAATATGTATAATTCTTTACATTAACACTATAAACACGAAAATAATATTTACTTGTATACGTAACCTACTTCTATTTTATTTTTAATGGTAGTGAAAAGTAGAGAGATTTTTCCTTTGATAAATGGAAGTTTTTTTAAGCAGGCTTCTATACTTAAATAAATATTTTGTCATAAATAACACTTACTTTATTAAGTAACAGTTATTTTGAAATATCGATGTAAATTAGTAGTCCGTTAGTAAATATTTTAAAACGAAAATTAGCTATGAACGTAATTATTCTCAATTGAACTGTGTCTTCGTGTATGTATTTTGAGAGGTCAGCAATGTCCCGTTAAAGTTTAAATGAAACATTCACAATGAACACATTACTAACAGAAACATATTTGTTATTAAGAATCTTCGTTAGTGGCTTAAAGAAGTAGTTAGAATTGTTGCCTTTAACATTGACGTCGTCTTAGGAATTTTATTAATTTTCGTTTAAAAGACAATTGTGAGTATAGAATCTTACGTAAGAATATAATGAGGTGAATATAAACGAATTTGGGTACATGGTCTGTATAACAAGGAAAAAAGACGCAGAGTTAACCCAAACGACTTTATTTGGAAAACTTCAACGTAGAGCTTAAATCTACATTGTATTTCCTAATGCGCTGTATATTTAACATAGTATCCATTCTCCATCGTTTTCCATGAACATTTTACAGCAATTGGTCATAATTTCCACCAATTTTTGACATACGAAACGGGTAGCATTTTCCATGCTTTGCGGAAATTAATTTTAAGCTTCTTTAATGCTTCACATTAAAGAAGCCCACACGTTTTCTATTGGATTCGCATCTGGTCTCTGAGACAGTCATTCCATCATCGTAATACCATTTTCTAGTTTCCATCCGTACTGCGCCTGCTCGATGTTTGAGTTTCATCGTTCTATTACCAAATTCACTGATGGTTGTAATCACTTTCTCGCAGAAGGTACAGGATTAAATTTTGATAAAATTTAGTCGTTTCCGAAACAGCGCATATTGAAACACTCCCACACACGGACGTTTACTGAATGTTTAACTGTGTGTTGAATTATTCGATTTTATCGTGTAGATCAGGCTGCCTTTGTTGATGACTAATATAGCATTAGACCAATCTCTATCAATGTTGTTGTTTGTCCAGCTTTACCAGCATTACCTTTTTTTGTAGTCTTGTAGCATTCTACCCACAATCGCACGAATCCCTTCGACTTACACCAATTCGTTATTGTGGCAGATACAGACATTTTTGGTCTTTTGGGATGAGCACAAAGAAACACCGCTTCGTATCTCTTTAAATACGGAAGACTCATAAATTGTATTGATGTACCTTCACTAACTTACGAAACAAAACTTTTCTGAAAGCTATGCAGCGTATTAGGTAAGTATATCTCACTCTTCTATGCCATTGAATATTTGATTGATTTTAGCTTGGACATTTTTCTCTTCCTACAGACAGTAAATGCAAATAAGATTAAGAAGAGAACAGAAAAAGTATCGTATACAATAAATAATACAGAAGGAGTGAGACAAGATGATGTGTTGAGCTTGTTGTTGCTTATGTCTGATAAATATCTGTAATAAAAAGTTGAAATAGAACAAAAGTACACAATACGATATAAAAATATACAAAAAATTAATATAGAAGCCTACATTTTTGCGTCGTATTACTTATTTAGAAACAAATATTACTGCGCGACTAGACATTGAAACAATGAAAAGACTAAAGTCATGACTACATCAACAAAAGAAAAAAAATATTGACATTAAAATTGAAGAAAATAACTTGGAACAAATGGTGTATAAGTACTTGAGAATAACATTAAACAGTAAGAAAGCTTCCTAAACAAGGCAGAAATTTCGCCGATAGTGTATAGATCAATCTATACACCAATTCTAACATAGAGAGGAGAAAGTTGGATGTTAAATAATGAACGAGAGAAAAGACTGCAGGCTGCTGAAATGAAACTTGGAAAAGCTGTGGGAATCGAAATATTGGGCAAGAAAAGTGAGGAATATATTAGAAAAGAGTTGAAAATAAAATCAATGAAAGGTAAAAGGTAGAAGAAAAGAAAGTAAAGCGGGCAGGACATTTAATTAGAATGGTTAAAACAAAACAAGTTAAAAAATTTGGGAAGCCAGTGAAATAGAAGAAAAATGCAAGCGGAAGAACCAGTACCACAAAGAACAACAGTCCTGCTGAAATTTTAAAAGAAGAGGAATAACGTGGAAAGAGGTCAAACATATGGATAAAAGCTGAAATGGATGACGTGCTTTTCTAGAGAATCGAATAGAAAGATTAAGAAAACTTCAATACCTACGGATGTTGGAGAAATGAGATGATGATTAGTGGTGAAAATTAAATAAAAATATTTTGAGAATATCAATATTGCACGTTTAACCAGATGATAAGATAATCATGTAAAATGTTAGTGTTATTCATAATATAATTTTAAAAACATGAAAATACATTATTTTTTATATTTTGTGTTATCTTACATGATATCAGATTTCATTTTAATACAAAATAAATTATATTTCTGATGACGGAAATTTTTTCAAGTGTTTGCAATGCTTTGCTATGCAAATGATATACTATTCGTGCTTAACATTGCTTCAAAAGTTTAGTATTAAATATAACAAATTGAATAAATCGACGCAGCATTTTATATTAATTCGATCAAATTTTATGTGGAAACGAAATTTTCTTAATTTTTCGTTCGTATTATTATGCATTAAGGCATATACGAGGAAAACCCATTAATTATTGTCTCCGACACAGAAGAAATTTACTAGAGGATTTGAAACAATTTCGTTTGTGATCATCGCAAAACGTTAACACTTTTAGTATATCTATAATGGATATGCCTCTAAAAAATTCCTTTATTTCATCATCCAGCCACTTTTTAATATATAGTTCATTTGCATATTTGTTCGAAGGAAAATGATTTCCTTCAGTTGATAGAAGTTGTATTTGAAAAATAGAGAGGTTACCTAAAAGTTTTGATAGCAACGCGGCAGTTATTAAAAAAAAATTCCTGCAATGCGGGGAGTTGTAAAACAAAAGTGTTCAACTTTTCTCGTCTATTTTTGTTTCTTCATAAATTCCGTATAATATTAACTTGTGATGATGTGTAAATTTACGAAGTGATGGTGAGCTCACCACTGTTCCATACCTTTCACTTTTAACTTTCAATCAAAGTAATGGACCTAGACTTCATTCATCGTCAGAAATGGTTCCAAAGACCTTTTCTCAGAGGTAATTATATTTGTGCGTTTGTGGTTAACTATTCCAACAGTACAGACTTTTTTAAAACTAGATTCGCGGTATTATATTTTCTTTGTTAGTGTGTTGGTAAAATTCTCTTATGAAGTTGAAGCCTCGAAATCAATTTTGACTTATTTGACATAAAAGGGTAGACACTTAACATATCAGTCATATCTTTATTAATTTATTTAATAGAGATATTTATATGACAGTTCTCGTTTCAAGTTGATTCATTTTCGATTAAATACAAAAATCAACAAATTAAATTAAATCTTAAACAGAATAAACACAATAAGCTAAAAAAGGTAAATAAAGCCACTTTCGACAATAATGTTCAAAAATTAAACACATGCAATGTGTGATTGGTTTTTGATTTGTTTCTGTGTGAGTTTTATAGCGACATTATTGTGGAGGAAGGTTTTATTTACCTTTTTGATTCGAGCTTTTGATTAAAGTTTACCTTTAAAACAAGGCAATTAACACGTAGAATGAAGATTTGAAAATTAATGTGGAGAGAGTGGTAGTACCAAAAATGAAAAGAAGGAAAGATATTACTGGTTATGGATTAGACACTTAAGAAAAGTTACAGAACAGAGTCAAATAAAACTAAAATAGAAAACGAACACATGCAGACGTAACAAGAATACAATTAATAAAGATACGATAAAAAAAGGGAAAAAAAGAAGGTAAACGGTGGTAGGTTTGAAGGAAATAACTGAAAGAGCAAAAAGGTAGCAGAGATGCAGAAGACGACAAATAGCATGGGTTTATAAGAAATCTAAGAATTGATTAGAAAAAAGGAATGGAACTTTCTTATTCTAAGAGAACGAAGGAATATTTTAAAAAGAAGACGAATTTAATATTGTTGATATCTGCTCTATAATAATTGAATTGGTTTTGATACGGTATTACATCAAGTCGAAGCTCGTAGCATTTTTGACCTTAAAAAAGTATGGGGAGCATCTTAAATTTGTTTGAATGTCTTATTATAGTGTCATTGCAAAATTTTAGAATTTGTGAATGTGCGCATAGATTGTTTTATTTTATTTATTAAGAAAAGGACGTGGGAGATGAAAAAACGAGCAGTTCCGACATATCTTTTTGTTCGAATTCAAGGGACGAAACTAGAAGAATTTATGCTATTTACGAAGAAAACATAATTGGGAGGAGTACAACACGAAAATGTTTTTTCGATTTAAAAAGAGACGTTTTGACATAAAATATTCTCCACAATAAAAAAAACTACCATATTTCAGACGTGAAATAGTAAAATTGCAAGAACTTTGGAAGGCAAGAATAAATAATAAAGGATTTATGATTAGTTAATTTATTTTGTTTGTTGAAAACAATTAACAAATATGTAATTCAATGAAAATGTTGCGAACTTATGTAATGTATAAATCTACGATGGTTATACATTTCAATATTTTCTAAATAGAATTCTAATGAAACCTACGAAATTATCGTATTTTTAATTATATTTTATTTTTTTTAATGTTTAATTCTTATATCAGGAAACTATTTTGCTCATTAGAGTAGATCAGGTCCCAGACTTTACGAATATGTACGAGTATATGTATGTACACATGTATCAGGAAGATTTGAGTGAAATTAAATGAACCAAGGTCACTTCAAAAGCGCCCAGCCATTGTATCCATACATTTGATTTACGAGCATATTAATCCTACCGTAGTCTTTATTGTTTAGGTTTGTGTTTTAATATTTTGTATTATCCACAATTTGTAACATCGTAGTAATGGAAGACCGATTAACAATAATTACAAAAATAAAATGTTAAATATAAGCACACACTGGGAAATTTAGTTCGTTTTACGTACTGTTAAAAGTGCAGAAGGAACTGTAGAATAATCCGAATTATTAAGCGGGTGGGAAGAGAGAAATGGGAAAATATAGGCAGGAGATATGAGTTGTATGCGCACGTACATATATTGGATATTGCACGTCAACTAAAAACGTAGCTCTTAATGCATTATTTTTTCTTTTTATGCAAAACTATTTACAGAAATCGTTGATTTTTATTAGCTTTAAGTATAAAGTTTAATAATTGTTAAATTAAATACTGCTATTGACTATAATTGGCTAGCAAATGATAATCTATTTTGGCGACACTAAATTTCGCATAATTGTTAGGCATGTTCGGATCAAACGCAAATGTTCCATAAAATGAAAACCAAATTGGAATTTCTTTTAAAGACAAAATAATATCGTCAAAAGCAGAAGTAAAATTCTATCTTAATAAAATCGATATTAAAATCTACTGATTTAAAAATTCGAGGCAATTGCAAAGACAGAACAGTTATTTCTTGCGCTTCTCTTCTTTATAGCGCACCACCCTATATGAACAGGATCATGTTACCAGGTGTACCGGAAATTCGTTACCAATTTTTCTAACAGATATCGCTAGGCTTAAGTATGCAATGTTATGATTTAACACATATGTCATTTTATTCTACTGACGTCAAGCTTTAAAGCCATACATGTTATATTTTGAGGAAGTAACACTGTCAAAGATTTATACCTATTTGAAAATATCGAGTTTCATGCCTGAAAAAGTGGATTTGCGGCGCGCATTATTTTTTTTTTAATCAAAAGAAAAAATCCGCTGAATGTCATCTTTTACTGATAGAAACTTAGAGCGAGAATGCTCCAACTATAAAAACATGTGAAGTGTAGTCTCAACAATTCAAAAGTGGTGATTTCGATGTGAAAACCAATAAATTTCTGGTAGACCGAAAATTTTGAAGTCGCGAAACTGCAGGAGTTATTGGATGAAAACCCAACCTAAAGTAGAAAACAATTAGCAGAAGCGTTAACTGTGGCCCAAGATACGATAGAGAACGATTACGAGCAATGGGAAATATCCAAAGAATGGGAAAATAGGTGTCACATCAATTGAACAACAGGCTAATGGAAAATGGAAAAATTGTCTGTGAAATGCTGCTTAGTGACGGGTGATGAAAATTGATTTATTTCGAAGAACCTAGGCGGAAAGAATCATGGTTATCACCTGGCGAAACCGACCCATCGAGTCCAAGGCCAAATCGTTTTGGTCGCAAGACAATGCTCTGTGTTTGGTGGAACCAGAGTGACGTGGTGTCTTACGAACTGTTGAAAATTGGTGAAACAGTTAATACTGATCGCTACCGACGACAAGTTATCAATACGAACCATGCATTGATCGAAAAACGTCCAGAATAGGCCCGAAGACAAGTAAAGTGATTTTACAGCACGGTAACGCGTCGTCTCATACAACTAGATCGGTCAAGGAAGCATTGAAGGCACTTGAATAGGACATAATATCACACCCAACATACACTCCAGGACTTGCCCTGTCCGACTATCACCTCTTCGTATGAAAGGAACACGCGCTTTCACTGCAGCAATTCGCTAATTTCGAAAAAGTTAGAAAATAGCTCGATGAATGGTTTTGTGCAAAAGGCAAACAGTTTTTTTGGGATGGCATCCGTAAATTGCCTGGAAGATGGGCTATATGTGTAGAATCGAATGGTCAATACCTTGAATAAATAAGTTTTCCATTTTCTTGAAAATTATGTATTTTTTTACGAAAAAACCGGCAATGACTTTCCGGTACACCTGGCATATATTGAAATCGTGTAAGCAATACAAAGAAAATATATCTGTATGTGTTTATCCAAATTTATCACTATAAATCTCTCATTTCATTCCACATGAACAGTCATTAACAACTGTTCATGTGGAAATGGAAATGAAGAAATAGACAACTAACGTAAATTTGTTCTAAATTATACCTTATAAATACATATTTAAAGTAAATTTGATAATTATTTTGCTTGAAGTCCCTATTTTCTATGTTATTTCCTTTAATACAATATTAATCATAAAACAAAAATTAAGTGAAAACCCGCAAGGCTTCTTTATTCTAAACGATACTATAATATTTACTTACCCTGATTTCAGGAATAGAGTACATTCCAACATTGAAAATACTGTAGCAAGCGTAGCCCACAATGTTTAGAGATACAAAGTCGAAGCTAAGGCCAACAACACTGAAAATACACAGACATCCGTTTAGTGATTGAGAAAATGAGCGCTTAATGAATGCGAACGATGTTTTTGTTTAAAGGTATTTAAAATGAAGTGCAAGTGAAATATGCACAAACTCTTAATAATCATGTCAGGCATGTGTTTTTAGTCGGTTTATTGAATGATGAACAGATACCGCACATGTTTGCGATATCGATTTATAGTTAAAATCAAATTTGTTTGAACACTAGGATGCACAAACCGGAGCCCGGAATAATATTTGATTACTTATAATTTGTGTTAAATGTTTGTAAATTAATTCAGTGTTCTAGTATATTCTAAAGAGCTATTAATTCGACTGTTCTAAGGTCAAATGATTGGTATATATTTTGTAAAATTAATAAATAATTTTTTATCATCACTATTGTGCATTTACATAAATCAGGCCTGCGACGTCCACAAGTAAATTTTTTGTATTAACATTTTTCAGTTTGTTATTTCTGGCGTATTGTGGTGTAACATATTTTAAGAAAATGAATTTCCATGTTTGTACGTGTTGGCGTCTGTATTATTGCATGATGTATAAATACTCGTGCAGCATACTTTGGAAGCTACATTGAGTGAAGCTGTAGTATAAAAGCAATAGTCGCATCAACAAAGTATGTGCAGATCGTAGTGTTTATTGGCAATGGCTAAATGAGTGCGATAAATCACCTTTTGGAGAAAGTGATGTTTCAGAAGTAGAAAATGATAATAGTGGACAGTGATTTCGAAGCAAATAGTGATGAGTTCTCTGGATCCAGTAGCGATTATGATTTTGATAACACTAAAGTAAAAAATGTTAGTAATAGTGCTACTACAAACTCGAATATTGCATCTGCAAGTTTTTATATTTCTCCAAGCAGCCAGAAGAACTGAATTCGATCATTCTGTGTGGACTTGGTTTGGCACAAAAATATATGGCAGGCAATTGTGCATAGTACCAACGATGAAGTAAATAGTGTTTGCAATGGTAAATCAAAAACGTAGACTGATGCAATTGTTGATGAACTTTATGCATTTTGTAGATTACTTATTTATACTGTAGTTGACAAAAGCTAGGATGTTCCTGCAAGGGAATTTTTTTTGATGGATTTGCTAATGCCATGTATCAAACCACGAAGTCATTTGTTGAAATTAGTTTTCGACCAATTCTCTAATACCCAACAAATACAACCAACTTCAAATTATTAATATTCTAATGATTTCATTTAACGCCTGTTTAACACTAGACAACACTAAAATATTGGAAATACATTTCTATTTTAATTTTTGCGTTTATTAATGACACTAGTGATCGAGGTTTCGTAGGTTTTTACGAGTGGTGTCACTTCGAGTACAATCTTGTGGATTTAGCCGTATAGTCGTAATTTCTGTCAATCATCATTCGCTACGCATTTTGCCAGCTTTCTCAGCATATGCTATTAAAGTGAATTAAACTACTGCTGTTCTTTCTACATATGTTGTTCGTTCAGTCGTGCCAATCAGTCATCCTTCGTTTGTTGTGACGAATTTTCATAATAGGCACTTGTGTGTTTCTTGGATACTTTTTATCTCGAAGACTTCTCTAATGAGCCTTCTTCGTAGTAGCTAATATTTCCGTTTCTTCAAAATTTATTTTATGTTCGCGCTCGTGAACATATTCTGCAACAGTCGATTGTTCAATTTATTTTTTTCATATGTCGCTCTGACTTTTGTTATTCTGTGTTCAGCAGATTTTTTTTTGTTTACGTAGCGCATTCGCATATTGATTTGTAGACTCCTTCGCCTCTTGTTAGTGGTAATTTTTTTAGTTACAAAAAAGTTATGCTGAAAGTACTTTTTACATTCTTCTTCGCCAGTATCATCCCTATCTTCTCAATGATGTACGATATATGGGTGAATCCTCTAGCTAGTTCTATTTCTGTTGGTGATCTTTCGGTTCTGGGTTTCTTTAAGTGTTTTCTTATCTCTGTATTGCTATACTCGTTCGCTTTTCTTACATCAAATGTTCGGCGTCGCTGATCGCTGCTGTTCTACGCATTAACGTTTTAATAATAACCCTCTTTTGTTTAGGAAGGCGATGGGATGTGGCGCGCAGATACTTAAAAGTATAGGTTTTCTCTTTGTATACTACATCTTGAAGTTTTGTCGACTGTGTGCGACATATCATTACGTCTAGAAACAATTGTTAACATATCGGTTTACATTCGCTACTATTTATAGCTTTCTCTTCGAAAGCCTCTATGAATAAGTTCCTTATCACTGCTGATTGTGGACTTTCCATTATTGTACTGTTATTCTATTCGTTGTATTTTCCATCAGAAAGTACGTAATTTACAGACATAACTTCACGAAATCTGTAGTACCAGTAGATAATTTACGATCACTTATTCTGTTACGGTGTCGTTAGTGGCTACATTCGTAAATAGTGAAGTCACATCAAAGCTCACTAATATAGTCTGACAAATTTGATACAGTTCTAGATGTGCAGACAAATTCGCCAAAATTTCCGCAAAGTTGCGAGTAGATACTACTCACAATGCACGATGACGTCTTTCCTGCGTACAGTTGTAATAATGTTGTTAAGTGTCTGCCAAAGTCGTAGGTCGGTGACATTAGTGATTGTATTGTTACCTAATGAGTGCGCGACTAAAAGCCATGAATTGACCAATAATTTCTATTACATTATTTTTAATTATGTACAATGAAATATGATCAATAACGTTTATTAGAAAACGCCTCTCTCTCTCTTTCTCCCTCTACATATGTATATATGAATGCATATTTATATATGCATACTGTCTTATATAGAGTTTCAGTGTGATATTACTAAAATTATAAAATATCGTTGCGAACTAACTTTCAGCTTTTATTTATTGAACGTATAAATAATTCGTTCAGGATTGCATGGTTCTTCGATACGTAACTAATAGCATAAAAATTCCCATAGGAGCGATGCTATAATTTTTCCATAATAGGCATTTAGATAGACTAACGATATAATTTAATCGCTTTTAAAAAGTACAATGACACTGGGAGCTTGTGACGGAAGCTGCTTAAAATATACGCTAGTAATGTGGTGTTTTTCTTAACCAAGGCGACTGTTGTGAGCCAGAATGAAAATTGATGTTATAATTCCGAGAAAGTTTTACATTACTCTCATTCGTAAATTACCAAACTAATATTGAAGCAAGATATCGTATTTTAGTCCATTACGTGAGGTTACAAGAAGATAATTAATACTTCATATTCTATTTTTCTTATTCACATATTTTGTCAGAGTATAAAAGTTAATTACATTTCATTTTGCGTTATTTATTATTTCTTTAATTCTACTGTGATATTTAAAAGGTAAACTAAACAATTAAAGCATTAAGTTTTAGTTTTGGTGTACATTAGTGTAGAATAAATTATAGACGACGCCGACGCTGCAATAATTATATTTCGGACTAGGTTAGATTAAATTAATGTTTATGTATAAGTGCATACAGTGAGTCAATAGGTCATTGGTTGACTTAATTATTTAGGGAAAATATAATAAAGTATAAATTTGAAATAGTCATAATAGATATATTTACATTCACAAAAGGGAAATAATTAATCGAAGTCGTAAACCGATCTTTGCATATTATATGTAATTCGGTAAATTTTTTTTTCGAGATAAATACAAGGATAGTGTAATAAATAATTATAAAAATTTACTAAGGTACAAAACATTGAACGAATTAAATTAAAATTTGGTACATAAGAAGTAAAATGTCACTAGCGAACGTTATAAGGTAGTACAATTAGTTATTTTTATTATGACTAGCTAAATTTTTGTCTAGTTACTATCACATATAATATGCTTTCTTTTCTCTACATTTAGTTCTCTTTTTCGGGAACATCGCCGTATATGCATGGATAAAGCTGAATAACAAAATGCACATATGTATGTACACATGTGTTATAGCACAAGAATCCAGAATAGTTTAATGCAGCGGGACGTCGCCTAGATTTTTTCTCCGTATATTCCTTTATGGTACATGTACGTGAGAGAGATTTATTAAGTTACATTTTTGACGTTTAGAGAATAAAATATTTATTTTCAAAGGCCAGTTCGCAATTTTTTACTACTTCTCTTTTGAATATCTATATTTCATGCTTTAAATATTTAGATATCATTTCGAATTTAGGTGAGGAAATAATTTAATACTTCATTGTATGTAATGTGCACATCTTTACGTTTTACATTTCGTTTATAATTCTTGAGAAATGATAGCATTTCCTGTACAATGCAATATATACAATAATTTTTTGAAAAAACTGAGTTGACTGAAATTTATTTAAATTAACGTTCAATGAGAGAATAAATGTTACCATCTTATTATTTATTGCTACTGATTTTAAATAATAAGGTACCATCTACCGAGCGTTTCTCAATTTTCTATTTCGTTCGCGTGTAGTACATAGAGCAGAGTAGAATATTATTAATTGGGTGGTGTATAAAGTGGTGTATAAAGACAGCAAAGAACTAATAATTAAAGAAATGAAATTACTATTTTTGTAAACAAATGTATTATGTTCCTGTACGTATGCTTGGATGTCTAGCTCAAAAGGAATAAGTAGCTGTAGGCATAAGAATGTTGACAGGACAATTTAGTGATGAGGAAGTCGAGGGTAAGTTGGCTTAAGATGATTCTGTTGAATATATTATTTTTAGCGATCATGACAGCGCACCAGAAGAAGGTGGCAATGAACTGGGAAATATTAATCAACATGTTATTGATACGATCGAGCGTGTGGTAAAAACAAATTCAATGCTAACACGGTTGAATATATAAAAAATATGCCACATTTTTTAGGTAAAGACAAAAAAATCTATTTAGGAAATATCAAATTAGCAGCAAAATTTGGGAAAACATGTAAAAATGTAATAAAGATAGTGCACAGTATTACAATAGTAATAGAGACAAGACCATGGTAATCTATCAATATACTTTGTTTATCTTTTTTCGTAACCGCGCTTGTAAAATGAAAACAAATTTAATAGCTATATATGTACATATAATATCTTTGGAAACGGTGTTAACCCGCGGTAATCATATAAATAAATACGTAAAAACAGGAGGTATTGAAAAATTTGTATATACGTATACATATATGAGTTCAAAATATTTGGTTATTGTGTTTTTCTAATGACATTCTCGATCAATAAACAATATTAAAAAAATAAGCGGTGTTTTTTTTCCAAGTAGGAATGTTGATGTATGTATAAAAAATTCTCCCAAGTTTATTCACTTGCTGACTTGCAAAACGAAAGTCTCTCTTTACATTTAAGTACAGGTACCCTGAACTTTTCTAAATTTACAATTGTAATGAAAATAAACTCTATCAGTAATTTTCATTTTCGAAGAAATAAAACAACTACGCCATTTACGATATTCATAAAATTGAAACCGATTACAGTGTATGTATATACAATACTAAAATCGATAGAGTTTTCGTTTCTAGGAAGCTAAATTAATGTTATTTTTGTCAGGTAGCTGAGTTAGATAAAGTTAAGCAGCAAATATTGTCTGGTTGCATACTCTCTTAATTGACGAGATATTAGAAATAAACTTTAAATTTTGTACTGAATATTTATAGCAACAAGTAATCTTTTAATATTTAAACAACTATAAAACTCTCCTGTGAGAGTACATTGAGTGACAGAAAAAAATTGAAAAGCGTAGTAATACTTTTAATTTTTAACCAATACTTTTCATGTTAACTAAATGGATATAAATTAAATCTAGTTTCTTTTCTAAGGTTTTCTGTGTCTATTTAATAACACAATATTTAACATTTAATTAATTTTTTAACAATTCAGTGTACTGAAATTTTAAAAAAAATAATTTTATTTAAAATTTATTTAAATTGACTTTTAATGAGTCGTTACAGTGTAATAAATATATCGTCTTGTTATTTATTGCTACTCTTTTTAAATACCAGTGTACTTAGTATTATTAACTTCGTGTATAGATTATAAAGGAATATAATTTCAGTGGTGTATATAGTACTTGAAGAAACTAGTAATTAAAGAAATGAAATTATTATTTTTGTAAGTTTGGTGAATATGTCATTTATTGTAACATATGTAAGTCGTTTTTTAACTTTTTATAAATAATTTCATTGCACTTTATGTGGTCATCATAATGTAATGCTTTGTAATTTATTCATTTTCATTACATAAATAAAAAATTATAATTCTATAACTGCATTTCAATAACCCGATATTCTTTTATGCAATTATCTACAACAACGATGTGTAATTTAACAGATTTGGATTGTGAATGACTTGAGGGGTAATAGTGTAACGCGTAACGAGAATTATCGCAAGATTCACGAGTACTAAGACCGTTAACTTTAAAGATTTAGCCGGTATATCTACTAACCTAGAACGAACATGAATGATTACGTACACCAATTCTTATTGTGAATAGCCTATAAGTATAGTTTCTCTCTCCAACTAATGCAGTTATATTGCAATAAATAAAATAAGCCAAGTCTAATTGTGAAGTAAGAAAGCCGACGTCTAAGTGTCAAACAAGTTTTGATATTAAATAAAATCCAATTATACTGATCTGTATTTCTAAAAATATATAGAAAATATTCGGTATACAAATATATATTTAAACCAACTAGAACAGTGAAAAATTATAAAAAGCATAAAATTAAAGATACAAAAAAGTTGACGAAATTAAAATTTTTAAAATTATCTACTAAAAAAGTGATTTAAAAATGAGAACGGAAGCTCAAATTTTGTGATACTAATATTACATCAAATAGTTACCTTTTTCTAAAGTAATTTGTCCAAACTTGGGGATAAAACGAGAAAGACCAGGAGAGAAAGTATATCCATCCTATTACTTTTGAGATTGCCACTATCACATCATTTTTGTGCACGTTCACAATTGTGAATGCGTTTCTGCTGTTGCTAAAAGGGAAGGAACAAACAAGAAAATCATATGTAGTATAGAGCTGGATCATCGCAGAAAAATGTCATAAATACGTACCCGGACAAACTCCTAAACTCTGTGAAAAAACAGCCACGCAGTCGTGGTAAGTAACAAATATTACTAGGTGAAACAACGATACTTACTTTAACAGTTCCGGTGTTATCTTGGTGCTTATATCAGATTTTCCGGGTGCGAGTCCTCTTATTATCACAGGAACATAGGCTCTATTGAAAATCTCGTCGGTTATATTTATAGATTTCGGCTCCACGTCTATAATATCTTCGTGTTCGATAATGAAATTAACGCTAACGTTTAAGAAATTGATTAAATCCAATTGGTTTCTGCAATAAATGTTGAAAACATATTCTGAAATTTTTTGTTCCTTCTAGACAAGTCTCAAGAAAAGCTAGATAGTGATGATGTACATATTTTCTTCTTATGTTTCAGATGCAATATTCTTAAAACACGCTCTTCATTTTTATGATATTCGTTTGTAATGTAAATAATTGCACTATCGACAGAAAGTTTGAGGCAGGCAATAGAATTTCTCTTAAACTAAACTTATTAATACATAAACATCTGTTATAACTATAGCATGGTGTTCTATGTTGTAACATATATTCACAGGGTTTTCCGCGGTACTGTTTGATTTATCCAATCTCAATAGCAGCCTTTATTCAGTCGGCAAGTGACCTATAGACAATGAAACAAGGTGCTTTTTTGATGTAATTCTTGTTGTAATTCTAGTAAGAAATTTAATAGTTTTAAGCTGAATGGTTTCTGATACAACTTAAAAAGTAAATTTTTAGCGCTGTTGAAAGAAAAAGAGATCTTTATTAAAAAAAGGACAAAAGGATGGAAATTAGTTCTAGAAAGAGAAAGAATTCTTATTTGTAATCACAGAGAAAATGAAGATACCTCGCTGTTTCATTCAAAGGACTTTACAACATCTCATACAAACTGAAGGTCGCACTAGTAAAAAAAGTTCTGGACGATCCAAGAAAACATCAAAACTGCAAGAGATGGAAATAAAAGCCAAATAGAGGATTAACTCCTGAAAAAATTAGATCTTCAGACAACCGAGTCAATGAAACACAAATTTGGACATCAAATAAAAAGCCGTTAAAAGAAATTTAGTTTACGAAATCGCATAGCTGCACGAACACCTTCGCTCGGGTCAATTAATAAAATAAAAAATTAAATTTGAGAGTTACAAATTGAGGCTGGACTGTGGACGAATCCAAGAATGTTCTTTGGATTGATATAAAAAATTCGAAATGTTTGGTTCGAGACCAAGGAGATTTTTATACGGCGATTTGATAGAAAGATTTGTTTGGAAGATATTCTGATGAATGTTTAGTGCTTATGGTAAAATATAGAGGTGTTTCGGTAACTCTTTGGAGTAGCTTTGTTGGAAAAAAATACAGGAAATTTACAATGAGTCGAAGGAATAGTGACAAAAGAAGTTTATAGACATTCTAGAAAACCGAATACTACCATATCGGGATTACTATTATATATCTATAAGAATTAGATAAACGTAAAGTTTTAAAAGTAACAGACTGGCACACCTAATCCCCGGATCTTATTCCCATAGAGCGATTGTGGGAGGCAATCTGACAGAACAGTGAAATAAGAAAAGACATTCGCTACACTCTTTCCGATATTTTAAAGACAAAATGAAATGAAATATAAACCTCTTCATGAATTAATAAACCAAATGCATGAATCTGTGCAGCCGTCATCAAAAATAGGAGTGAATATTTCGATGAATCGAAAATATAAATTACTTTTTTAAATAAATATTGCGATAAGTGTTATACTATTATTTATTTTACTTTAAGATGAGAAAACATTTTTATTCCAAAGCTAAGTTTTTAAGAATACTTTAAAAGCTATATGAACTGGTAAGAGAATATTCCTATTCCAAAGTTAAGTTTTTAAGAGTACCTTAAAAACAATGTGAACTACCTCAAACTTTTTGTCGGTAGTGCATACCCTGTTTTTATTAATTTTGATTAATTTATGATTGTAACGTAATTTCTGATTAAGATTACATAATACTGTATACGATTCCAGTATTCTTTCTTACATTTTTGGTGCATTCACACACAGGTAAATTCACAAACCGTTTTGTACTGTTATGTTTAATCTAATGAAAGCTGTTTCCACAAAGAAGAAGATTCTGCCGTCGAATTCGTGCCATGTTTGCGTTAAGACACGTATGTAGTTGAAACATGCCCGTACTATTTCGAACCAACACATTCATTGTTGTAACAGTATTTCTACTAGGAACAGTACCTCCTAATTAAATTAATGTCACTCGAATTTCTTAGAAATAGTGCTATTTAGTAAATATAGACAATATCTTATTTTCTGTTTACAAAATAGCTTCTTTTATAGTGTTAGCGCTAATCGTTTACAACAACTGTAAAATTCTCAGTATTCTAACCACCATTGAACAATTTTCTCGGAATTAAACACAATTATAAGGGGCTAGTTTGACCTGTTTTTCTGCATTCTAAGTGTAGTGTTGTATGTACGACTATAAAGTGAAAGTTGTATTGCAGGTATATAATATTTGTGAAATTAATTAGTTTTAAAATTGAAACATTTTAGTATTTTTCATGTTTCTTGTGTTATGGGGATCGCAATTTTTGAACAATGAGGAAATACAAGGGCATTACTAGTGAAAAAATTGGAAATCGAGACTTGTGTGAAACAGGAAGACGAGAACATGACTTATGACAAGCAGTAGACAGGATGGTATAGTTAATTATGGAAAACTTAAGAGTCCACTTTGGGCGATCGCATTCATTGTGGCAAAAAGAAAAAGGCAACGAATCGTATAGACAAATTAATTGTTAAAAAATTATTAGAGAATCTATAGCGACCTATTTGAGAGGTGCTGCGCGTCGTAGAAGCAGATAACAGCAAAAAATCGGGACGAACTTTCTAATCTCGATTATATGACGAGAAAATGTATAGTTGCCGGTCAGTGAAAGAAACAAGATCGATCGAGAGGATGAAGGAAATGAGTGAAACAGCATAAAACTCCTATGCTTAAGGACTAGGAATTATTTTATTTATGTTCAAATTTTACACATTTTTAGCAAATTTAAAAGTTGAATGAATATTTCATTTCGGTTGTTTTCAGTGATGAACCACGCTTAAAGGCGGTAATGAAAAATTTCCACTTCATTAGAAGAGGACCACACGAGTGTTTTCATGAAGTAGCAGTGATTAGATTCCTCCAGCTATTACGATTCGATCCGGCATATCAGGAAAGGGATTAGGACCTGTTGATTATGTTACGGGTACGATGAACTAAGTACAGTACAAATCCGTAAAGGAATCAATACTAATTTCACTTTCATTTAAATCCTGGAGATGTTTACAAATATATGCAGGATGGTGCACCATGGCATAGAGTAAAATCAATAAAAGATTTATTTTCTAACAGCAAATTGAAGGTCTTGCCTTGGTTAGGCAACTTTCCAGACCTAAACCCAATCGAAATTGTATGGAATAATTTAAAATGAATTGTTTACGCAACTTCAAATCCAATTCTAGTTGTTTTAAAACGAAACATTGAAAATATTTGGCCGAATATTAGGCTATATTCGCTACGTCATATACATATTAGAAACATGCCGAGAAGAATTGCTGCCGTGATCAAAATAAAGGATTGCTTAACAAAATATTAAATCATATCGTCTATAAATATATATTAATCTTTATATTATAATATTAATAAACAGTCGTTTCAGTCCACAAATGGTTATTTTGTCTTATTTCCTATAAAAATAAAACCAAAATTTTGAATTTATATATTGGCCCTAATTTTATTGCGCGATGTATTACAATGTACTCGTATTTTGGACAATATAAATTTCTTATTCATACGCAAGCATAATGCAGTATTCATTTGTTTTTAAACAATAATCATAGTATAATGTAGATTAAAATTTTTATGTACTTCTCTTTACGTTATGTTGGAGACTAAAGGTATCTAAAATGCAATTAGAATAAATTTTTTGACTTCATAATTCAATTTTTACCATAATGCTGTAATTGATCTGTTAGTTTATTACCGTAGCACCACTGCAAACTTGATTGATTACTTACTATAACATTATTACATTTCATTGTTTATATTTTTATTAATTTATAGTTAGTAGTATTTGATAATAAACAACAAGCAAGAATTTTTAAATTTATTTTTATAAATATGGGGACGAAATGTCATATTTTCAAATGTTTTAATTTTCGATTTAATAGATATTCGATTATGGTTATAAATCTAATTTAAATCTTGGCAATATTTGAAATATCTACGGATCTTCTATAAGAGAGCATGGATTTTTTAAGTGAAACTTCAAACGAGATAATTTATCGTCACGAACGGGGGCTTTTCTGGCTTAAATATTTTGTTATTACGAGCAGGTTTTCGTATCTGTTCGTGTACAGTGATAATAGGCTCATTTTTATAACAATAACGAAAATTTTGCAATTTATGTCTCATTGATGTCGTAACTTATCAATTAATCCAATGTTGCTGTAATAAAAGCCATAGCAAATTTAGAAAAGCCTTTACCGTACACAATAATAAGATTTATCAATCCCATTCGAAAAATTTGTTATGTATGGAAATGTAATGGTGTACAACTATTTTACTGAAAGATATTTATAAGAAATTGTGCTTATATTTATAATGGCTTACAAGTTTGTTCAGCATACAGAGTGTCCCACGGAGATTACCGATTAGAATATTTTAGACTATTTCTTTTTGAATTTTGAAAATTTGAGACAAATCCTCCTCAAACAAAATAAAAGCTTCTTCGTAACACTTCCGATTATACTGGAAGTTGATGTCACCTACGCTATTTTAAAATGCAACACTTTACATATTACTACAATTTTAGATTATAATCTAAAAGTCAAAGACAAAAATACGCCAACGTATTACGTTGGCGTGTCTTTCCTTTAAGAGCAATCTTATTGTTATATTTTTGCTAATAATCTTCCTTTCAGCTTGAAACAGTCCTAGACTTCCGATACTTGTCATAAATAAAGTTCCTTATTAATCCTTTTTTCATTATCATTGTAACGCAAGCACGAGCTTGGAACTCTATAAATTTCAATCTCCAATTCCTATATATCACATTTCAATCAACACATACAACAGTGTCTCACCCGTGTGTAAGAGAGTCAGCCCTAAGCTCTCGTCCATACCCTCAAAGTTACATAATTGCTTACAAGATAATGAATTTGATGCCTAGTTTAGTTAATTTCAAACTATCACAGTCTATTTCTCCATACGGAACATTCTGTGTGTTTTTTCATATTCTAGCAATTTCCAACTACAATTATGACATAGTACATTTTAATTAATACACACAACGGTGCCTCTAGCGCGCGCGAGAGAGTCAGCCTTAAGCTCCTCATCCATACTTTCGAAGTCACTTAATTAAGTACGGAATGATGGATTCAATGTCTAGTTTAGTTGACATCAAACCAGCATCGTTTGTTTCTCTAAAGGGAATATTCTGTATTTCTTTTTATATTCTGATACACAATTTTATTGTCTCTCTAATAGTATGAGATCAGAGGCAGGTATGAAGACCTGCCTCTTCCAGTTTCTAAGTCATCTAGTGTTTCTTTGTGAAATCAAATAAAATCATTTAATTTCTTGTGAGGATGGCTCTGAAATTCTAAGCAAAACTTGAATATAACAACTAGTCTGTCATTGGTTATTTGGTATCAGTCTAACACCCACAGTAACAGTTCAATTCAGTATTTGGTCATGAAAAATGAAAAACCAAAACACATATTCAAATGCTAACATTCTATATCTACTATTTATTCACAAAAAATGTAACAAGATAACGAATAGAATTTTGTGTTTAATGGTAGATGCCTCCATTTGCAACCAATGTGTAGAAGAAAAATTAATTTAAGAAGTTATCAAATAATACGATAATCGGTAAAGATAATAACAAATATGATCTTAATAAATAAAAATTTTGGCAGTAACAGAATGAGAAAAACTATTAAGGTTGAACCATCTCACGGGGAAGCAGTGACAGGAAACGATGGAGGGCAAATGCGTGCCGGCATTGATGATAGTTGTAAACTGCTGGGGGTGCAGATAAATTACTAAGTCGTTCTTTTTCGTACATTATTTGTTTTATTTATAATCCCTTGTATAGTCGTTCTGGTGAGGTTGTACGCTTGAAAGAACTCGAAGATTTATTCTACATTGATAACCCTTATCTAGTAACAGTTATAAATGCTAATACCTATGTTCGGTATGACCATTATATCATGCTAAAGAATTCTTTGTCCTAATGACAGATTAGTTATTTATTTTCTAGTTCTGTTGAAAATGAAATTTTTCGATATATTGAAACATAATGTAATTTTAAAAAAACCGAAAATTAGGCCCTTGATGATGGGACGTAAGTACTAATTTCCTCTAGTAAGTTTCGTTATATCACCTGTATTATATTGAAAGGATGCACGTATGTACATGTTAATTGCCTGACACAAAATTTAGAGAAGTTTTGATCTTGGTAATACAATAAAACCCTATTTATATCGAATTCTGGGCAAGCATTTATTGACCGTTTATTTAGTTTTATCTTTCCTAATATCTTTCCTGTGTGTACATACGTTTATTTCTGTGATTGCATTTATTCTTCTGAGTTTGCTCTGATAAATCATTCATGGCAAATTATGATTACCTTCAAAATATTGGAATGCCTATTTTAAACTTTAAATTAATATCCCTCTTAGTGTTGGTATTTCATATTTGTTATATGTCTATAAAACTCTTTTAAACATGTCATATTAATGAGTATACAAATATAAAGTTGATGTTACAATAAATATAAGAACCAAGCTTTAATATTTAATCACTGAAGGTTGGTATATAACCCTTTGCCACATTAAATTTCGAATTCCGTATACGTATTTCGACAACTAAGTTGTTATCGTCAGCAGATAATTAAAAAAGTGTCGCACCTGATAAACTACGACGAAAAACGCCCGTATGAAAACAAACTGCGTAGGCGATCCGTACCGTTGAGAACCAAAATGTAAGTGATTAAGTGAATCAACCACAGTCTGCATCGAAATTACCTTCAAGCTTTAATACTTATTCCCTGATTTTTAGTTACGTAAAGAACTTTAGAAGAAAATTAAAAGCCTTTTAACCGAACATTACCATTAAAAAAGAAACACCAAGACGATATAGCCAGTCATGAAATGGGTCGTTGTGAGGTACAGAACCAGAAATCAATGTATGTTAAATTATGGGTAAGAATTTTTACGTGACACACAATTGAATTTGTGGAATTTAGGTATTGGGGAAAGAATTGCACCTAGAACAGATTAGCGAGTTACCCAAACATGTATATGCTTATGCAAAGCTTGACAAGAATTACTCTGAATGTTTTAGCGATGACCAGACAAATAATATTCAACCAATTTTAACATTGAATTCTTTAGTGTTCATATACGCTGTTTAGAAATTCTTGGGTAATCTCCATTCTATGATTAATTCAGAGTCGACAATTCTAATACAGAAACGTTGTATTTTCAGTCGTTAGGGCAGACGAGACTATCAATTTAGAAAATGTATGACAAAAAATGCCGAGAATATTTTTAAATTTTCGATGAAGAGCTATGTCTTTTTTTTTGTCAAATAAATTTATCTAACACTACGTTGGTGAAATTAATAGTTTCATGCCAATATTTTGCCTTATTTGCCAAATTTTGACGTTCTCTCAGTTTAACGTTCATTATTTTCGCTTCATTGCTCACCTCATTTTTGCGATACCTAAAGCAATTAGTAATGTACATTTTCAACGAATACGCTGCTATGTACATATATGGTATTTGTGTTTTACAATGGAAATGTGCACTTGGCAAAAGATGAATATGCATACAGTACTGTTATTTTCATTAGACTGAAATAAAACTCGTTTTCGTCATATCAGTCCCACTAATGTTTTATACCATGTTGCCAAACCTACACATCTTTTAAGCAATTTGTATTGCTTTACTAATGACAATACAACATTTCTGTATTAGCATTTTCGGTTCAGAATTAATTGTAGAATCGCTTTACCTAATGATTATCCGTGAATTTCTGATTTCGCTGTATATACATGACGATAAGATACTCATTTATGGCCTAATTATAATGAGATTAGAAATATTTTTAGGAATCCTAAAATAATTATTGCGGTTGGTTGTCGACTTTATTTCGATGTCTACAATTTTCCAATTAATTAAAGGAATGCAGAGTAACCCAATGATGAGAGCGTTAAACTCTGCATTAGTTTTCAGAATAGTTGATGATCTGGATCATGTTCGGGGCAGTGCGGCTTTAAAATCTTTTCTCATCTCGCCGGTGTTTGGTATCTCTCGGTACCTTTCAGTAATAAGGAGGAATAATCAACACTGTCTACTCTCTTATGGTGAGGAGAGACTAATAGTAATGCTATGGAATACATTACACACAATAAACACATACTGTAGCTGCTACGGTCGTGATCAGCAGAGGAGACATACAAACCATTCGTAACAAAAAGTTCTTTATATTCTTTATGTTTGTCTTAAGAATGTAGTACCGTCGTCTATTATTCTAAATTTATTTGTACTACATTCATCTACATATTTAAAAAATCAGATTTTTAGCGTAAAATAAAATCTGTCAATAATTAAGTAATAATTGGAAACAATACTTTATTTATCATGAATATCTTGCACAAGGTGTCGATAATTCACGGTTACAATATCTGTGATAGATAATAATAATATTAGGAAAGATATACACCAAAAATCTTTCAAAGAAAATTATGAAATAATTATGAAAAAGTTTTAGAAATCGCCTGAAAATTCTTTTTCTTATGGTACATGCCTCCAAATCGCATTTTAAGCTAAGGGTTTCTCTGAACTCCATTTATATAAACAATCTGTGTAATGTAGTTCGAGGTTTGCGATTTACGCCTTGTCGCCATGAGGAAATTGTATATAATTATTCCCTAATAGTTAAAAGTGATGGAAATGTCTACCGATTAAAAGAAAGTCCACCATTAGCATATTAGTCGTCTCAGAATTCAAATGCACTACATATAATTTAATATGTCAAGTTACCCTGACTACTCACTTTATTGCTCTTTATTTAATATTGTTTTATAAGCCATAGATTACATATCATTTAATATTTTACTTAAAAATTAATTTTGATATTTCACCATATTTGGATTTAATAAATTACTCCATTTTATTAATTAAATACATACTTAAATTAATTATCAAAAAGTCTAGACCGAGAAAATTATCTCTGAATGTACATATGTATATCAAACAAATCTAGCCTTACTTTGACTTGTCACTTTACACATTGTCGTACTTGTGTACTAAAAAGACCACAAACGTTTTACCATCGACAATTGCCATATATTTTATTCATATTATCCTATGGTACTATGTAATTTTGTTTGACAGAACCTGAGTCAGATTATTTGTTTAATGAAATGATAACGAGAACATATGTATGTATATATATATATATATATATATATATATATATATATATATATATATATGTATGTTTGTACATATAGGATTATAGCTGCAAAAAAATACAATAGAATTATTTATAAACGTTAATGGTTTATCGGGTTCAATGGGATTATATATTTCGATTGTTCTTTAATTTTTGAAATATCGAAAATGATTTGCTCCAACAGGATTTGTATCTCATAAGCGCCCAGATTCTCTGTTTCAGCAACGTTTATCAGGATTAATGTTTGCTGGTAATTAGCTATAAAGACTGCCAATATTGATTAAATTTTATCTTGCAAAATAGCAATATATTTTGATTCATTTGAAAGTTCTCGAGTAAAATAATTCATTAGGTATTTAGATATAAAAAATATCTCGAACCTGAAAAATTCTAGAACGGAAAGTGCGATTTAAGAAGTTTTATAAAATTTTAGAGAGATTTAAGGAAAGAATGTTAACTTACAGTTGGGAACTTAAAAAGCATGATTTATGCTTGTTAGATGTACAGTCAAGCGTAAAAGTCTGCCCATAAATTAAAATCGTCAGATGTGAATATCCAATTATAATGTATATTTTCATTTTACAATGTTCACTAACTATATAATAGCTATTATTCAAAATTTCAAGAAATATTCCTATCTCGTATATGACAAACTTTTCATTTGTTTATTTATAGTTAGTTTCCCATTGTATGTTAGGACATATAATTGCAAATAATTTGGTAAATCTTGCAAGTACTACGTATTTGTGAAAAATAAGTTTTCTATATACCTACGAAGGAAGCAAACGCCATCTACTACAAGAGATAGTAAAGGAACTACGCAAAAAATAAATCTTTAAGTGAAATAATCAAATTTATCGATAAGGAGAGTTTTACAATGCAGAGTATTAACTCTGCTAAAAATTAAAAATAATTATTGAAATTTCTCCGGAAGGTGAGGATTCAACTGTTCTAAATAAGCGCGTTAAGAGATTTGTAATAAGTGTAGTGAGATTAAATCTATGGGTAAGTATACCGTTTACAATGTAATCTGAAAAGTTAAAAAGAATTTTAAGAAAACACGAATATAACGAACAGTAAAAACCTTTCATTAGTGATGTTAACAGTTGCCCATTTTAGAACATACAGACAGATACATCATGATGTGGGGATCTATGTTCGAAACTGGAGTGAATAGTTTTAATAATTATTAATGAGACTATGACTTGACAACTATACTTAAAATAATATTTGCTTAAAAACGTAAAAAGATTGTTAGGCGATGAATAGATTTTTCAATAGAATCAGAAACGTAAACATGCTAGTAACGTTGTACAAAAATGGTTACTGTATCTCAAATAAACAAAAAATCATAACAAAATTAATAACGAGTCATTATTGAAAGACTTACAAAATATCTTTGACAGTTTTACAAATAAAATTAGTTAAATACCCAAAAAGACGTTAATCAAAATTGGCGCAAGTGCAAACTTCTCGTGTTTGGAGTGTTCTCAATAAAGAAACACGAAGTAGACTTAATACGCTCAATTATTAGCACGGACGGGACTTGGGTTCATTAATATATTATATATATATTATCTATACGGTGACAGCACAGTGATTCTCCGCTTTCAACGGAGGCGGTGACTGTTCCATCTGCAGGAAAGGTAATGGCTTCCATTGTTTAGCATTCAAAATGTATTTTTGTTATTAATTAACTTCCAGAAAGTCAAACAATCACAGGAACATATTACGTTAGTAATAGCTTAAAGCTTAAAAATAATGAAAAACCTTTGGGTTTAGCCAAGAAAAAAAAATCCATAAAAAAATGAACAGACCTACACAAGTATTTGGTAAAAATTAACAATTTCGACTTGTTGCCGCATCCATCCCTTATTCGCCAGATGTAGTACCGTTAGACTATCGCCTTTTCGATCGCTTAGAAAAACACCTTGCAGGTCAGAAAATTTCAGCAGAAAATGATGTTAAAATTGTCGTGGGTGCTTGTTTTAACGACTTAAATGTTTTAAATTTTATCAAAACATAGTCTTTGGATCAGCGCTGGTCCAAATGTTATGCGGTGGCAGTGGATTATGATCAAAACGCAATTTCAAACCGCAAAGATATTTTCTATATGTTCATTTGACAGTTTTTTCAGTTCACCTTTGTATGTAGATAATAAATATCCTAAGGTTCCGAATTCCAATCCCGAACCACCTCCAATATCGATCGAGTTCTTTCAACTCCAGTTTCACTGAGACTGTTTTAATATGTGTATCTGAGCTCATAACAGACATTTAATGCTACCTATCAGTAAATCTTCATGGTCTGTTACAAGTATCCTTAGGTACCATACATATAGTAGGAGTTTTGCATATAAATAAACATTGTTTTGAATATATGTTTGTTTGCAGTGATTAAACAAGTCAATATACTATAAAGTAAGTGCAATAGAAACTTAATCAATTAAACCATGTATGTATGTACCTATGTCATTCGTTACACAAGTACAAAAATTTATTAACTACAGTTTCGAGAATGAGGTTTTGACAACTTTTCAATGCAATATATTTTATTATTAATTATTAGTATAGTGTTTGATTTATGATTATACGATAGTGGTATGGAAGAAATCTAACGCAGAAGTACACATGTTTCGCATGACGTCAAAGATATCAAATATATCTATATCATATCTTACACATGCGATTAAGAAATTTGGTGTTATATCAATGCACTTAACTTATCGTATATGTTCTTGATGACATCTATTCTATATCAGCAATATTTTTATTTTAGTGAACTAGTGACTGAATGCCTACTTTTACGTATCTTTGGCAATTAAGAAAGTCAAACTGGTTGCTGATTAATAATCTTATCTGAAATTATTATTTTTCAAATTGTATATGTATATTATTATTTACTCATTGAAGGGTAAGTATAATCAACAGTGGCAGTCTTTTTTGGTAATTTAGAATAGCTTAAGTAAGTAAAAAATATCTCAAATATACCTATATATTGTAATATAATTTCGTAAATATTATTTAGGTATTACATTTGTAAAAAAAAATTAATGTAAAAGCAAGTAAATACTTACAAAATACGTGTACATAGAGTTTTACTAAACCATAGACACTGAAAATTTTCTAGTTTCGTAATCTAGTATATTTGAGACATTGCAGATTTACCTTCAATAAAAACAAATCGATCTCGTCCTATATAGACATTTTAGCTTAATAATCGAGATGAATAATTTTTCCTTCCCTATTTTGATTATTGTTCAACGTGACGAAATTTTTTCACCATTTTTAACGACAAAATTTTACACTTAAATTGGTCTTCTGAATGCTAGACTGAAACGTGTCTATTTTTAAGCTGCCCAAATACATGCAAATTTTTAACAGACCTTTAGGAAGATTTTAAACAATACTACAATATTACGATATGAACAAAATATATACGGAAGAAGTTTAAGTCAATCTTACTTATACTTGGTTTAAAAGTGCGTAAAAGAATCTATATAAAACTTTAATTTTGGCAAAGAAATATATTTATTAGTTTGAATAAAGTCGAGCGCCTTAATATGGTTACTTTGGTACATGTCTTTTAACTAATTTTATGTTCAAGTCGCAAATATAATTGTAACCACTACATTGGAAAAACAGGATATCATTACAGAAGTAAACGTTGGCTTCCATTAATCATAGAACTATTCTAAAAAAGAAAATTCTGGCAAATTTAATGAAGCATTAAAATTGCAGCTCTAACCGATCAATTTGTACGCAAGACAAGTGTAAACTAACGTCGTTTAGAACGTAAAACTTTGAAAATATATTTAATAAACCAAAAAGTTATTTTGATATTCTACTGTAGATGATCTATACATAGCAGTTTCTCTTCCTATATTCGAAGTATGTTTATGTATACAGTTTGAAATGAAATGATGGGAACTTACGTGATGGCAAATCCAATAGTTCTGTATTGATCAATGCGAATATTGACACTCTCCTCCGTAAAACTGAAAGTACATTGCACCTTTTGGCAGCCTGGCAGAAATCAGAAAAAAAGAGCTTGAAAATGCTGCATCTAAACTTTCGTTCTATTAACTCACAAATTATCATAATCCATAAAAGCACCAAATTATCTCGTCTGGACACCATTTTCTATAAGAGAAGTAAATAATTCCACTCACTGTAAACATTACCTACGGTATGACCCAATAAACTTGATTCATGTTATTTAAAACACAAATGAGAATATAAATCCATAAATGAGATAAGGTGTTGGGTATTCTGTTTAAGTTCACCTACATAATACACGTTGACAGCATGTTATTTTTAAGCTGCGGGTTTTAGTTATTAAAAAAGATTGATAGATTATATATCGATAATTTCGTTGAAAATAACGATGTGAACACACTTATTTAAGTACTCGTTTAATATAGAAAGTATTGAATTGTATTAAGTGAAATACTTCTGCAATTATGTTTTCGTTTTAATTAATTTTTCGGAATTAAAGAGTAGCGTCAATTCAAAAGTACTTTTTACGTTTAATTTAATCTAGAAATCTACTTATAACTGGTGTTGGTCGATAGAGCACTCGAAAAGTTACACATACATACAAATCTATACAATAAATAGACTACTTACAATGAATAGACAATTTTCTGATTTCTAGAAACAAATATTCCTCGCCAATGTTTAAACAAAATTTAAAATTCGAGGAATGTATATAATTAAGCTTATTTGCATTAAAATTTTTTAATTAATGTTTGAAAGGTAAATCGATTTTGTTGTTGTACCTATATACGCGTTTTATAAAGGCTGTCCCAAAATTAACGCAATGTTTGAATTAAATAGAAGACACAGTTTTAATTATTTTAATTGTTATTTTTTTATTGAATCATAAAGCACATAGGATAGGGTTAGTTATAGAATAACACATCGGGCAAATAACCTCCACGGCTTTGCATTCACATCCGCACTCGTTTGTCGAAATTTTCCATGGCAATTATGCATAATACGTTGATGTAGCATTGAATCTCCTCCTTTAATGCACGGGTGGTTGTGGGCTTGTTGACATAGACCTGTGATTTCAAATAATTCCATAAAAAGAAATCTAATGGTGTTAAATCACACGATCTAGGGGGTCAATTCTGATCACTGAAACGAGAGAGTACACGAATTGTTTCACGGGCTGTATGGCATGTGACAGCGTCTTGTTGAAACCCCATATTGGCCACATCAATATCATCCAATTTCGGCAGAAAGAACGATGTTATCATGTCGCGATATCGAGCACCAGTAACAGTCACTGCTTGGCCAGCCTCATTTTCAAAAAAGTATGGTCCAATTATGCCTCCAGCCCAAAATCCACACCAAATAGTGACACGTTGCAGAAGCATTTGTTTTTCGACAATCACATGTGGGTCCTCAGAACCCCAAAAGCGGCAACTTTGGCGATTAACAAAGCCATCAAGGTGAAAATATGCTTCATCGCTTACGATGATTTTGCTCGAAAAATCAGCATCCATTTGTTGATGTTCAATAATCCATTCAACGAACTCTCTTCGCTGTGCATGATCATTTGGCTTCAGATGTCGTGTTAATTGAATTTTATAAGGACGGAGACACAGATTTTTAGTGAGTATACGCTATAGAGAGCTTCTTGAAATTTGCAATTCTTGTCCACGACGCCGAATTGAGGTTCCTGGATTATCACCGACACTTTCACGCACTGCTTCGATATTGACATTTAAACGGCTTGTTTTTGGACGACCAGTGCATTTGACGTCTCCAATGGATCCAGTTTCCCTGAATTTTTCAATTAATCTCTTCACAGTTGACGAAGTTTAAACACTATTCCGACCATATTTTGTATGAAATTTTTGAACTGCGGACGACCAGCTTTCATTATTTTTTAAATATTGGTCAATAATAAAGACACGTTGTCTACTACTATCGCATAACGCTCCATTTTTCCTAACCCTAAACTGTCAGCTGTCGAATTGTTTTTTTAAGGTTGCCAACACTTTACTACACAAATGGCGACAAATTCAAATCTTGCGTTAATTTTGGGACACCCATTACATTTAGTTCCCGGATTAATGGCACAGCACTGGAGTTACGTTATATTAAATGAAGAATGAGTGAATGGGTTTAGTGCTTCTCACTAGTGAGGAGTATTAACCCCATACTTTTCAATTTAATTCGACGCGATGAAGGAAAAAAGCCAAAGACGCAATCCAAAGACATAGGAAATCGCTGTATTCAAATGAATGTGTCTTTGCAGATATCTTGCAGTATTTTGTAAAAGTCGAAGGAGATCAACAGAAAATATACAAGACTGACATATTATTGAAATCTAGCAACATGAAAGACAATTAAAATAATGGTAATAAGCAGAGGTGGTTTACAACAAAACATGATGCTAAATTGGAAAAATTTGAAGCAAGCCGAGACGTTCTATACCTAATAGCAGAGGATACCATGACGCAGAAATAAATACGTTGTTGGACAGTACAGTTTAAGAAGTTCGTTCATAAAAAAAGGGAGATCTCAGAGAAGAGCAAGGTAACGATACACAAAACTATGTTTGTACAATCATTACTAGAAAAAAGTTTACGATCTAAATCGCAATTGTTGCTGTATATTTTAGGGCGAGTCGCAATATCAAATCAGAAAAAAACTGTTACATATTTCATAAAGAAACAAACAATGACGTACATAGTGTGCAATTTAAATAGTACACAGTTTGCTTACATTTTTAACCTGATAACAAAAAGCTTCAAACAGTGGCATTCTCTCTTTTGCCGCCTGGGTAATATTAAAAAAAATGTAAACATAAACTTTATTTAACTTCATTCCGCATAATAGCGAAGAATTGGGGAACGTAAGGCGTACTGTTTTCTATAGAATATTTAATTTCGTTAACCTAAATTTAATTCCGAGATTTAGTATTTTAAGTAAAAGTTTCGGCGACATACCTTTTGGTTTTCTAGGCTATTGACTGTCTAGAATGCTTGATAAAGATGACGATGAATATATTAAATTTATATTACTTATAGTCAAAATTATTATATAATACTAATTTAGACGCCTTAGCTAATGTGATAATTTAGTGCAAAACTTTTTAAGACCTAAACACTTAGATCATTACATTTACACAAAAACAAAACATATTTATGTATACGTATTTTATAAAATCATTACCAGAATACTTATAAATGAATTCCAAATTCTATTTAATTATTAATGAATATAATTGTTGTAGAATATTATATATACATATATATATATATATATATATATATATATATATATATATATATATATATATTATATAACAAATAAATACAATGAAAGAAAAGAATTATTCGTACAATACATAATATCTCCTCGAATACAAATCTTCGGAAAATAATGTGTTTTTGTACTTTATGTCATGAATGGAATTCGGTCGTACCAAGGCGGAGGATCATACTGACATTTTGCTTATCCCAAAAAGCTAATTAAATTAGAGCTAACCTACAATAATGCCATTTTAATTAATACTAATATATTTTTACAAAAGGCCCTACAGGTCTGCTACAAGAGTAAGTTGTTTTCAGGCTCTTATATTATCTTGAATTGCTTGTGGTGGAGAAGTCATAATTACAGTAATAATCTATGCCTTCCCATTCCTCAACAGCTTAATGACAATTACAAAAGGCGTCGATAGGGTTTCCGGAATTCACTTTAACTGGAAGAAAAACCATGGGAAACCTTCCCGGACAGCGGTTCTTCGGATTCGGTGCTGAGAACCGGCGTGATTATCTACTAACCTAACAACTGACTAACATCAATAGTTTTATAAATTGAATCAGAATGGTTCGTAAGATTTATAACCTATGTCTTGTCCACTAAATCAAAACAATGTGGAAAAGACTAATATCAATGTATGTACATTATAAGAAGATAGGATATGGTCTGTCATCAAAGGCATAGTGCTTTAAATTGTAACGTGGCTAGCACTACGAACCCACCACCTATAATTATACCAGAGTTTTGATGAAATGATGAAGTAAGTACTCAAAGTATTCGTTTTTAATAGCCTGAGTTGAGATGGGGCTGAAGGAAACCCAATCGATTCCATCTGGACTCGAACTTGGTACGTCGATTAGTGACCAGTCTACTAGTCTACTAGGTCACAATGGCTTCCATATACAATTACTCATTAGTAATCTATGAATTTAATGACTTATTTTTATCAATTGTTCAAATTGGTCTTTTGTTTAAAAGAAACACATAATAAATTTACTAATTTTATTGATTATTTTGATTATAAGTTTTAAATTTCGCATTAGCCGGAGAAAGTCACATCTGTGCGAAACCTCTAAAGAAATAAAGAAAATTTATATTTCCATTTAGGACTAGCTATATAGGTACTAACGTTAAACAATATTCTTTCACATAGAGGAAAAAGATCTGCTCAGAATTTGTTTTTATTATTATTTAGAAATATTTATATGGGCAGCAAATATATATATATATATATATATATATATATATATATATATATATATATATATGTATACGTATACCTTAAACGCAACTATTATCAGATGTATCGGCCTGTTGAATAAAGACTCTAACAATTTTAGTTTTCAATACTCTATATTTCGCTGCCAAAACCTTTGCAGCTTCCTCAGGAATGTGCTACAAATGGACACCAACAGTAGTGGCAACTACAATTCAATTATCAATACTTACAAACTAAAAGGAGTCATACACTGGCTGATTCAAAATAATTGTATAAATAACTCTCAATTTTAATTTTAAAATACATTGTAAAATAAAATAAAACTCAACCCAGCAAAATTAATTTAACCTATTTTGTCCGTCCGTAAAACTGTACAGAATTGTACAAAACATGATACAAAAAAATGGAACGTGAATTAAAAACGTATGCATAAAACATAAGACAAACCAAAGTCAATAACACGCAAACACTTCTACCAGAAAAAAGACCACAACTATACCGGGGTTAATCAAAAATCAATCACAACATAAAATCCTTGATTTGATAATTAGTGGTGTAGTATCCTTAATATGTTGCAATAAATTAAGTGTAATCTGTCGTCTGACCTGTAATTGACACATTCTCTGTGCTTGTTAATGTGATGCATCTTCAAAAATAGTCTCTTCCTATAATTGTTTTCGGTTTCCAGAATCTTAACCCCTTCAAAGTCAAACGTATGTGAGTCATCGATGCATAGTATGCATGTATAGAGTATTGAAAACTAAAATTGTTTGAGTCTTTATTCAACAGACCGATACACCTGATAATAGTTGCGTTTAAGATATTAAGAGTACGGTCGATTATACAGTCCTTACTATATATATATGTATATCAATAAATATATTATATTAACTTTGTATAGTAATGAATACATATAAAACTAGAGTGTGTACGTGCTTCTGTTATCGTTTTTTTATTCAAAATTAAAAAAATACTATGCCGATTTTAGTAGATAAAATACTTATCTATAGAAATCATATAGAACATCTTTTTGGCAATTACAAACTAAATTAGGGAAATTATACTACTTGCTAAGTACTCGTCCAGTCGATATACGCATGCACATTTGTTTTAATTTACCGAAAGATAACTCTATTCAACTACATTGAGGTGTCAAATTACTATTAAACTTAAGGAGGCACTTGGCTTGGTATATTATCCATAATTACAGACAATTCAAATATCAAATTTCCCATCCATTAGACAATGAATAACACATGCCCGCGATAAAGAAATTGTCTAAAATATAATCAGTGATTTTCAAAATTTTTTGTATGCTGTTCATAGAAAAAATAATAAAAGAATTCCACCATGCACAGTTTAGAAACAAATTTCACTTGAAATGATCGACAATTAAACATTTTAGGGAAATAAGCAATAGAGTGTTTAATCTTAATAATTAAAATTAGGCTTACATCGGTCGTGGGAAAGATTAATTTGGTTGGGTGGCAACACTGAGTAGCTGCCAAACCTTCGTTCGATCCCCAGTGGTCCTGCAGCAAAAGAAGCACAAAACGAAGTTTTGATGGGAAGTGAAAACGATATTTCAAGAACTATTAAACAAGTAGGTCGTTTAGGTTTACTAATTTTGTGTTGTTTTTATGAAAAATGTTTGGTTATTTATGATTTTAATAAAATGTTAAAATAAAATATACATTCTATAATTGTTTATATTTAGCTTACTATTCCTAAAATACATCTGTATTTTATGAGAAAATCCTATGTGATAGAAAAGAAGGGTTTTCGTTTTTGGGTACAGCTTAAAGACTCACAAAAAAGCAAATGAAGTTAAAACAATTTTTAGAAAGCATTTTTTTGAAGGCCTGTGTAGTACAAACATTTTTCTAATCATTTTATACGTATATCAGGTGTTCCATAACGTGATTGCCGCAGCTTAAGGATGTGTTACTGAAGTAATTTCAAGTTGAAAATATCTGATGAACATGTGCTTAAAACTCTACTGTAAATGAGCTAAAAGCATTTGAAGCTTTCGATAACCCTACTAATGCAGGTATTACAAATACGTGTCGCTATTGATTTTGTTGTTATTAAAAAGTTGGGTGGTATTCTTAAGGACTGTCCCATTGGTCCGTTTATAATCTAAGGACGTCTCAGGACAGTTCGTTATTTACGTTTCCTGGAAAATGACCTTCTAACATTACTGAATGATGTGTCTCTTAATGTGAGACGACGAATATCGATACAGCAGAATTGCGCTCAACAGTTGTTTGACTGCCAAAGTCACCAGACTTAGATCTCCTAGATTATTTTTTTATGGGGTAGGCCGAAAAGTTTGGTTTATGCAGAACAACTTGAAAACAGACAACAACTTGATGCTACAATTGTAGATGCAATCTCTTCAATTCTAAGAAGAGTTAGACTATGTATACAGCAATCACGTGGATATCTTTAACAACTAATTCAATAAAGCGATTTATTTTTAAATGATTTTCATTGACAGCATTTTGCAGCGCTACACAATAAAAAAACTACAAATACTTAGTTTAGTTCCCAAATGGAAATGATGATACAGATTAAAAAATATGAGAGTATATTTGTTAATAACAGAAACGAAATATAAAATATATCACCCTTTTTTGTTATTATTCAACAAAATTTTAATATGTAATAGCAAAACTGAAAAGAAAAAGACAAGAAATAGCATTGCCATAAGCTCCATACACACATTTTCACTAACTCAAATGAATTTGTTGTTAGATTAAAATTTTTTTTTATACATTTGAACAAAGAGTTTTTGATTGGTTTGTATAGTTTCTAACACGTGCTAAACTTCAATAATGGTAACCTTTGTATATTTTTACTAGCTTCTACTTAATTAAAATTTACACGATTGTCTCAAATAATGTATTCGCACTTGCATTTTGCTAGTATTCGTTATTATGTAAAGTTAAATAAATATAGGTTTATGAATAAGACAATAAAATATTTTGTCGAAACGTCAACTATTCTTTCACTTTCTTTATTTTTCACTCAGGTTGGTGGGTTGGATATTAAAATCGCGATACACACCAGGAATCTAATCTTTTTATTATTTATTATTTTGAACAAGGATATGCTATTATCTATCAATTCTGCTTCTTTTTGTTATATCTTCAATTTCACGTCAGCCAGGAAACTTGAAATATATGTTTTCCTCTTTTTTAGACTACCTGATATACAAGTCAAATACTAGTAAATATTTTCCCTATACTTTGGTAGTAGAAGTAGATGTTCGTTGCTCGAAATGTAAATTTAAATAATTGTACTTCCTATAACTTCTTAACATATCTATTTTCTTGTTGTTGGTTAATTACTTCGATGAATTGTGAGCCAAAGCCGAAATGTCCCAGTACTCAAGATCATACTTTTTGATCGCCTCTAATAAACTTCTCATATTCATTTCATAATGCTACCGATTAATGGCATACGTAACTGTCAAATACTATAAACAGTAACGTTTTCTCATTTAATTTCAGTGTTGACTGCTCCAGACTTAACTTATTTGTGTTTCAGATGTCTAAATTTGCAGAGAATACGTAGAAAAATAACTGTACCTTCGATTTGCATGTGAATTATTCTATTCTGCGGAATCATTGTAAGAGAATTTTGAACTTCTTTAGAAAGAAACTACAGCTGTTACATTGAAAAAAAAAAACGCTCCAGATTACTCTATTTCTATCGTCAGTTAAACATTTAATTTAGTTTATTACAACGCTTAAAATAAATAGTATATATATATATACATAGCATACATGTATTCCACGTCGTCATATTGATAGCATGATAAGTCAATCCTTGAGTAATTTCAAATCTTAGTAATTCGCAAGGCTCTATTCTAAATACGCCTAGTCATATTATAATACAAAATAACACCTCTCGACCCAAGTCAAGAATGGAAGAAGTTACAATTTTTCTTGGAATTTTTGGTAATAATTACTATGTAATACAATGGTGGAAGTATATAGCATTGAGAGCATACGTAATGAGTTCGAAATTTGTACAGACATATGAGATCAGCATTAATACAATATAATCTCCAAATTAGCAATTTACGGCAGCAAATTATTTACTTATTAATGCTCTATCTAACTACATATGCGTTTTGAAAATTGGAAACTGCGAAGAAGTGTTTTTAGGTACTTCTAATATACGAGATATAGTAATGAAATAATAAGACTGCGCTCCTTCCATCGCGCACCCGAATAGGCCGAGACTGTAATTAGAATGTCATTGACCTTAATACTTCCCAAGCAACAACCCGTAGTTTTGTCTTTTTATCTGCTTTAGTTCACTTTCCAACTTTAATTGTAGAGGACACTGTTACTTAACACATGGATCAATAAGTCCCGAGACTAACCCATAGATGGCGCTCGTAGTAAACCAGTAACCACGTCTTTCTAGAGTACTAACCTTTGCTTGAAACGTGTCAAAATTTTAAGTCGATCGGACCAGAAACAGCTGAGTTATCGAGGTTGGAGTAAAGTCGTTTTGTAGTTTGTTTAAACAATGGAAAAAACCGAGTTTCGTGTTCTGATAAAACATTGTTTTTTAATGGGTAAAAACACCACGCAAGCAAAACAATGGATTGAAAAATGTTACCCGCACTCTTGTCCATCAAAAGCAACGATTTGTCGGTGGTTTGCCGAGTTTAAACGTGGTCGTACCGACACAAATGACGCGGAACGCTCGGGTAGACCTGTGGAAGCCGTTACACCGGAAAATGTGAGTGAAGTGACAAAAATTATAATGAAAGATCGTAAAGTGAAGCTCCGTGAGATTGCTGAGATGACACAGATATCATATGGAAGTGTATTTACTATCCTTCATGAAAAATTGAGCATGAAAAAGGTTTTTTTCCAAGTGGGTGCCGCGATTGCTCTCGATGGAACAAAAACAGCAACGAGTCGATGATGCAGAAAGCTGTTTATCGCTATTTACTCGCAACAAAAAAGATTTCTTGCGTCGTTACGTGACCATGGACGAAACATGGATACATCACTACACTCCAGAGTCGAAGCGGCAGTCATCTGAGTGGCGCACAGCTGGCGAAAGCCGTCCGAAACGTCCGAAAACGCAGCAGTCAGCTGGCAAAGTCCTGGCGCCTGTTTTTTGGGATACACATAGCGTGATTTTCATTGACTACCTCGAAAAAGGTAAATCGATCAACAGTGATTATTATATTGACTTACTGGTGCTTTTGAAGGAGGAAATCGCAAAAAACGACCGCACATGCAGAGAAAAAAAATCCTTTTTCACCAAGACAATGCACCCTGCCACAAGTCGATGAAAACAATGGCAAAATTGAACGAATTGGGTTTTGATCTGCTTCCCCACCCCCCATATTCGCCAGATTTAGCCCCCAGTGACTACTGGCTCTTTGCTGATCTTAAAAAATGCTCCAGGGAAAAAGATTTGGCTCAAATGAGGAGGTCATCGCTGAAACTGAAGCTTATTTTGAAGCGAAAGATAAATTTTTTTATAAACATGGTATTGAAAAATTGGAAAAGCGTTGGAACCATTGTATCACCCTAAAAAGTGATTATGTTGATGAATAAAAAAAAATTTTGCAAAAAAAATGTTGTTTTCATTGTTAGTCTCGGGACTTATTGATCCATGTGTTAGTAGTGCGGTGATAATGATTTACATAAAAATCGAGAAGCGAATTAACCTGAAATTCCTTGTCAAATTAAGAAAATGCACGAATGTGTCGAAATCGAAAGCACTGTTGACCATTTTTTTCGATATCAAGGATGTTATCATGACTAGCTGGGTGCCTGAGGGTCAAACCGTTAATCAGAGATACCACAAAGATATCCTAATTAAGCCGAGGGAAAGAGTAAGAAAAAAAGACCGGATTTGTGAAAGAACGTGGATTCTGCACCAGGACAATGCACCAGCTCATAATGCCCTATCTATGAAGCAGTTTTTAGAGTCTTTAGCTATGCTTGATCATCCTCCGCATTCGCACCATGTGACTTCTACATGTTCTCAAAAGTAAAAAGGGCATTAAAAGGAACACGTTTTCAGTTTGTTGAACATGTAAAAGCAAAAACGACAGAGGTGTTGAAGAGGCTGACAACTGATGAACTACAGCATTATTTTGAACAATGAAAAACATGTATACAGCGGTGTTTAGATAGTGTAGGAGAGTATGTTGAAGTGGATAAAAGTTAAATACATATAAGCTTATTTACAATAAATAACATTTCTCACAGCAGTTTCTTTATTTAATTGCCACACCTCGTATACATAGATTGTTTTATTCAATAATGATAACATAAGTAATCTCGTTGTAGCTCTGCTTATCTACTTAACATGAACACATATATTAATACAAGGAATTACAAGTGTCTGTAAGTAAATAAATTTCTTTTATTTTTAGAAAAAGTAAATGATATATTATAATATATACGTGGTTATTATATGAAGAGAAACACATAGATTTGACATGATAAGAAAAAGATCTACAAGTAGTAAAGATGTCATTATTATACTTTAATAATAGGAGTAATTTCGAAAGTAAGGGATATATTGCGTAACAGATCACTATACGTAATACAAAAAAATAAAGCTCAGGTGAAATCTCTGTAGAATACTAGATACGACAATAAACTCTGGGGATTTATTTCTATTGTGAATTATAATTCATTATTATGAATACTGTATTCGTAAGATTAATACGGAAAAGTTGCATGTTCCTCCTTGGAGAGCTATCGGAATATGCTAAAATCGACGCTTTTCTTGAAAAAAATCATCATTATTCATCCAAAATTAGTATCGTATTTTCCATAAAAACAATATCAATAAGAATACATTTTATTTGAAGTATAGTATTATCCATTACAGAAATATCAAATGAGAATGCATTCTATTTGAAGACATTTTGGACACAAAACCCCCCAAAGATTCCCTAAGAATGGAAATTTTTAACAGGAGGTTCGTTTGTATATGTACCATATATACTGCACTAAAACTGAATCAGTTTCAGTGCAGTAGTTCGGCCCTGAAGATGTCCCACACAAATGGCTACGAAACGTCGGCAGATATACAAGTGACGCGCTTCCAGCCCGGAAGCCCAGAAGCAGATAGCATGGACTACGACCGCGGAAGTCTACGTACCAGATTTAGTCTATTTCTATTTATACATATTTTCAAAATTTTTATTGCAATGTGTATTATCTATATTTCGATGTTATATTTGATTAGCTATGTATTATTAAAAATTATTGGCGCACTTTTTTAATTTGCTCCAATATTGGATTTTGTTGGAAGAAGTAAAGACTATTATTAAGATTATTATTAATAGCCCAAATTACAAGTGGAGAAAACGCTTCCAAAAAACCCTATTCTTAGTATGAAACGTTAGTATTAAAATCCAAGAAAAACAATTTCCTAAATTTTGGAAAAAAAATTACCCCGACTTGAAATTGTCAAGTGAATCAGTATTGCAAAGTTATTTACCTCGTGTACTTGCAATATTAGAGAATATAATTAGGCGCGAAGTGCACAATAAAAAGGTTGTGACGATGATCAACGATCATCAACGAATGACCATTTCCCTATTTACCCAGTAAAAGACGTGTACAGGTGAAAACACTAAATACTTTCTAGAAGTATGAATTTTCGCCAACCAAAGTGTTAATACTTGTGACTGATAACAAATTAGCTATGATGTTTGCTTAAACTTACTTTCTCTAGCTTGTTACGTTTCATGTATAATGCATGCGTTATATCACGTAGCTGAAACTATTCGCGGCTGCTATTCAGATGTAAATGAACTAATAGCACAGACCAAAGCAGTATTTGTTAAATTTTCCAAATGAATTCGACAATTTCCTAATATCCCAGTACCCCGCAACCAGTTTTGACTTAATGGCGAGTGTAGTTGGAAACTGTGTTCTATTATTTTCAAAATGTCCATCCCTTGTGGTCCCCAACATTACAACTTGATACAAAAGAAACTCTTGCCATCAAAGTAAAGTCAATTGAAATTTCAAGACATCAAGTTGGAATTGATTCACAAACTTTTTCACTTTTTCACAGCATTACAGAAGTCTTTATTACCGTTAGTCGAATCCCTGCAAATGGTAGATAATGAAAAAAGAAAGTCGAAAACCTTAACTGAGAATAAAATTTGAAATTTCTAATTAACTATATTCACTATAATATAAATTGACACTTCTAAAACTAAAAATCTACATCGAAAAGGGAATTTTTATAAATTGGAATATTCATTCGATTATGTAAGCTAAAAAATATCGTAACAAAATTTGATAATATACCTTAATTTGTTTGATAATTAATCCATATTGGATCATTAAAATTGTATTGTTTTGCTTGAACGATTGACTTATTTTAATTACGAGGGTCGACTAGAAAGTTCGTTGAATAAAAGCAAGAAAAGATATTTTTTACGTGTCGAAAAGGATGATAATCCGACTGTGCTAAAGTCGGTGAATATGGCGAGTACTGTAAGAAATCGAAGCCTAATACGTTACTTTCTGCCATCGCAAAAAGACTTGTGTGAGGTAGCGTACTGTCTTGGAAGAAAATTACATTTTTTTTTAATAAATTTATGTGTTACAACAAATTTACAACAGGTACTTTGAATTAACTACAACCTATGTTTCATTCGCGTGCCCGATAAGGATTATATAGTACACAGTAAGATTGAAAAAGCTTCACTTTCCGCAATATATGCTGTATTTGAATTACGTCGATTATATTTGAGAGATGATGCTATAAAGATTCGAATATTACCACTAGAGCTCTCCAGTGTCGTACAACGTCAGTTGCAAGCAATGTAGTCATTAGTCAACACAAGATTTTCTTCATTTATTAGTCATAAAAGTGAGCCAGCGACTTTCGTGCAGCGTGAATTCGTTTTAAGTTTAATATTAAACATTTAACATGAAATAGTATTTCCGTTTGGAATAAACAAAGATGGTTTACGAACCTTTCTTTTTCTATGAAGACATGATAATTAGGCTATCGTATCTTAGAATGTTGCAAAACTGGCTTGTTCTCCAAATGAATAATCAGAAAATTAGATTTTGCAGTGCAGAACGGAGTTCCATCCCATCGACACACGAGTATTCAACGTTTCTTGAATTAATCTGTACCTCAACGACAGATACGTCGCATGTAAAACGAGACCTGCCTCCGATGTCTCTGATCCCACACCTTATAGTTTCTTTTTATGGAGATTAGCAAAAACTGCAGTTTATGTAGCACATATTCCTACAAATTTGAATGACCTAAGTAATCGTATGCCATCTACTGTAAATTCAGTGACGCAACATGTCTTTCTTCGAATGTGGGATGAATGCAACCATCATCTGGATGTCTACAAAACGTAGCTCAGAATATATAGTCCATTGAAATCGTGTGTCCCTATTTGAAGCATACTGTATGCTACAGTATGAAAAAGTAGACCGGATCAGTGCTTCAAGTTGGAGCTTCTTAAGTTTTGTGTTTAACGTATGTACATATATTAATGAATATTATTCTTAGACGTACATAAGGCTTCGGCATACTCAAATTATTATAAAATTAATCAATATCTAACAGCAAACCTAAAATTTTCGCAAGCTTTGTAAGCAATGACGTATTAAATCAATTCGAATATTTAAATGCAATTTAACACGCTGACCCGTACGCTTGGTACTGAAAAGCAAAACATTTGATTCATAAGAATTAAGATTCAGGTTATGTAGATAAGAATACTGTTTGTAGTTTAAAGATTAGCATTTGTAAGAATAGAGACATTAACACTGCAATCAGAATTAAAACATGAGTCTAGTTGGGTATCATCATTGTCTCGATATAAAAAATCTGTGGTACTGAGAATATATCTGTATAAATATAAATTATGAACTAAGATCAGAAAATGGAACCCTGCGATATACCAGAAACATAGCAAGCAATTTCAGAGAGAAACTTATTTATCGATACAGTTTTAAATGATTTGGAAGTCATATTTCAAAAATATATTGCCACACCAGCTTGACCATAGCGTAGTTTGTGAACAATGTATCAAGCGCTTTGGAAGAATCCAAAGCAATTACCAAAATAGCCAAATTTTAGCCCAACGCTATCACAACATTATCAGTAAGATGGTACTGTACCCTTTTCGAAACGCTGGTTAATTGTCCGGAATAATACCGTTTTCCAAGGAATTACGATAAATTGTAAATAATTATGACAAATTTCAACGCATTCTAAATTTTTGGAAAGTAGTGGCCCCAGATTGTTCATGTTTTTCGGATCACTAATTTTTTCTAACATACATCATATTTGCAATGCAACAACTAGATAAAAAGAGAATAGTCGCAAGAAAATGCAGATACGTCAATATCATAAATATAGCATAATTTATAATTCCTTAGATAAATAAGATTATCAGTCGCGAAAATGCAATGGAAGTCGTTAAATTTTTGTTTAACTAAGGTTTATTATTTCATAGGAACATCAAAAAAAAATTCAACAACCTTTCTCTCGACTTATAAATATTTTTAATTGTCAGGCAATTATATAAATTTAGCATGACTTTGTTTGATCCAGAATTACTTATAATAACGGAATTATCGATCCAAAATAAAAAGGCGGTGCTTAATCATTATCTAAATTGCACAAAAGTTATTACTGTTATCGAATAAAATTGTTTTTTTTTGTTATTTTAGCCGCATCTGCTATAACACCGTCGAAATACTATATATTACGGAAAAACAAAAAAAGTATACATAAAGCTAAACCAGCTCGTAATGTACTAATGAACAATATAATAAACATTATACTTATAATATCCGGTAACTAAATCAGCAAACTCTACAATTTTAGGGGTATAACGAAATAAAATCAAAATATATGAAATTTAAAACGTATACTTCTATATTACACCTGCTAGTATAGCTTTTAACACACATATACAACTTGAATTCAGTTCGGCATGTACCATTTACAGGGTCTTACAACTTTCTGTTTTCTTTCGAGGCTCTTTCGGTACTTTCCTTTAAATCGCTTAAATTAGGATTCGGGAACGAGTGAACGATAGATTTAAGAACATTTCTAACATTCTCGATTAGACGAGGTCCGGTGAATTTCAGGGCTATGTCAATACTGATATACCGAAAAACAGTGGATATATTAGGCCTCATGGCACAGAGCCCCCATCTTGCATAAACAGGGAAGGATCATCCCCTGCATATAATGAAGTAAGAAAGGGTGTTGGAACAGTTTCTAATCAATTTCTGTATCGATACTGGTTCATTTTCTCCTTGGTAAAGTGCAGAAATCCTGTTCAAGGTCCAGTAATGCATAACCATATCATCATAGCTTTCTATAACGTTCGGAAGGTGTTTCTCTTATAAATTTGATAGATTCGGAAACAGTTACGAGTCGTGCTTCGCCACTGAATATAAACTGTGACTGAGAAATTAGCAACAGCAACGAACACGTAGTATAAGAAAACATTTTTAAATATTTGCGATATAATTTTATACAAAGATGTTTTTTTTCGCAAGCAACTCATTTTAATCCAACAGAGGATAATAGAGTTCCCAAAGTTTTTTCTGACTCATTTATATTAAACGATTGCAGAAGATGAATCCACTCTCTGATAAAAAGTGGTCTATTTAATAAACCGATCTTAATCATTTTTCAATTTTACCTTTCGGCGCAGACGGTGATAATGTTGTCGACCGCTTGAAGATGAGGTCAGATTTTCTTTAATAAAATTTCTTTAAATTCTTGCTACTGTTCGGCGTGAAACATTTATGTTTCTATCAATTTTACTTTGAGAATACTAATTAATCTCTAATAAAGTATTTATTCTAATTTTTTCACTGCTTGTAACATCTTTAGTCTTGCCCATGGCGCTAAAGTTTGTTGTAAAAATATAAAATTTACGAACCACTAATCTAACTATAAAACACTACTATATTCAAAACGGTAAATACGTTATCCTAAACATAATTTTCGAGAGTTCTAACAATTCTGACTAAATTTTACTTACTTGTATAAACGCATTATACCACCACATTATCACACCTGCGAGAGCAGATAAAGATTATGGTGATAAGAGATTAGTGGTCCAAAAACTTAATACTATTTCAATTAAATACATACCATATACATATGTATGTATGTATATTGTAGGCTAACGCTCTTTCTATTTAAGAAATTTGTACATTTATCTTTACGAGAGAGTTACAATAATGTGTAGTTAAAATATATTGTTCATCGTACCTGGGCTAATTTAATTAATAGATACTGTAGATATATTTTTTTGAACATATTCCTGGAACACAAAGTATGTCACAGAAAATAAAACAAGATAACGCTTTGTAGAAAAAGTTATTTAGTATTTTTTAAATATTTAATAATATTTTTTAGATTATTCGCATTTCTAATTTAATAATATAATTCTTTATTTTCCAGCAGAAAACAATTCGATTTACAAGATAAAGGTAATTTTATAATTTACGTAAGAAAATATAAAAAGCTACAACAGTCATTACAAAGTAATACAACTAAATGTATAATAGAAAGAGAAACAAAGTAAACATTAAATGATGATTTAACAATAATAAATATAAACATTAGTTATATAACAAAAACGTTTACATAAGTAAAAGAAGGAAATTGTGATAAAAATTATTATATATTACACGGCGCTAGAGATAGGTGGCCAAAAGTGCAGTGTAGATTGTATTTAAAGTAAAGCAATTAATATCTTAAGAAAATAAGGTACACGTGTACTAAGACGGGAAGTAAAGCAGTGTTTTGGCTTTACGTAGATAAAACTTAGTAAGATTTCTCGTTGTAAAATATGATATTTTGAAGTATACTTTAGTGAAAAGTTTAGGTGCATCAATTTAGTTATGGAGAAGTTTATGAAGTATGTGGAGCCGACATTTCAAAACGAGAAAGAAGAGTATTCCGATCAATTCCGTGGGTAGGGTAACCTCCATCCTGACGATTTAACAAGTTCCAATTTCTCTTCCATAAGCTAAGTAAATGGGATTTCATACAATAGGTGTACATACATCAAGTTAAAATATTACTAAAGAAAAATATAATGCTTTTAAAACTATAGTATTGGTAAATGAGCTACAGTTTTGAAAGTTAAACTCCCCAGATATTCGTGCTGTTGCAAAAATATAACTAACGCGATCAGAGAAATTAAGTTTAGCGTCAAATGCATTTGCGATGTAAATTATTGTCTCGAATGGAAGATAAAGTATTTTTTATAACCAGTTAGAAATATTCGACAAATCATTCTGCTCATGCAATCATCCATGGTTGATATGCAACTAAATATTTTCAAGTTGTAAACACACAATAATATTTGGTAATCAATGGCATCGGAAGAATCATTGAGGAAAATGGTGAAGATCAATAGTTCCAGAGTAGAAGCCTCTGGTATACCGGATGTGGCAAAATCATTAGATATAATGACCCATTCTAGGAGATGGAGTGGAGTCGATTGCTGAGATAGGAATTAGAAAATTGAACTAATTCAGTACCAAACTAAAACGAAAGCAATTTTAATTAAAGTATAGAACACTCTCGGCGGTTGAAGGCATTAGCAAAATCCGTAAACAATTTAGTCTGCTTTTTTACCAAATATTTAAATAAAGTCTTCAATCCAGATCCTATGGATGTTGTGTTTATCGATTTTGCTAATGCCTTCGAACGCCTAGACCATTATATACCTCAGTTCAAACTTCTTTCGATTTTTAATTCCTACCTCAGCAATCTACTCTACGTATTCTAAAATGGATCATTATCTTAAAAGAGGGTCCCAAAACGTGACTGTTGATCTTCACCATGTTCATCAATGACTTTATCGATATTATTGATTGCCAGAAATTATTGTTTGCTTACGACTTGAAAATATTCAATATCCGTCAGAAAATCAACAAAACAGTAATATATGTATATAATAACAGTATATATATATATATATATATATATATATATATATATATATATATATATATATATATCCACATTTTTCAAACTATTTTCCCCTGTAAAAGCTGTAACATATAATTGCTACCAGAGCTGTGTAGTAATACATATATATATATATATATCTATATACCACTACTATATATATATACCACTACACAGCTCTGGTAGCAATTATATATACACATCACCGCAGAATATTCATTGGCAGGGGTGGCCCTTCAAATGAATATTTTACATAAAAAAATTAACAAAATATTTATTTGATAATATGATAATATTCTTCTACACTCATGTGTTTTAAATATACATTCTGGATATCCAAATATCAAACCTGTCTCGAAAGGGCTAATTGGCGATAGAATTTTCTTTATGTATCAAATCTCTTATTTGTTACTGTAATTAGGATGCTCTAATGTATTGGGTTGGCAACTAAGTACTTTCAGTTTTGTAGTATAAAACAATACACTTTTTTTTTTTAAACAAAGAATAGTTTTTAATCAATTATATATTTTCCATTTTGCTCAATGACATTTTGCCATCTTTCTTTCAGCTGCATGATTCCGCGCTCATAAAATTTCTGCTCCTTATCAGCAAAAAAGTGAACCAGGTGCGAGTGAAGGTCATCGTCATTTGTGGAAGTTTTACCATTCAAAGAATTCTGCAAACTTCGAAATAAATGGTAATCAGATGGTGCTAGATCAGGGCTGTATGGGGGATGTGGCATCACTTCCCAGCCAAGCTCCAATAGTTTCCCACGAGTTGCCAAAGATGTGTGAGGCCTTGCATTATCTTGGTGGAAAACTACACCTTTCCGATTTGACAATTCTGGCCGTTTTTCTTTGATTGCTTCATCCAGTTTTATTAATTGTTAAGTGTAAACATCAGAATTGATCGTTTGGTTCCTTGGAAGTAGCTCAAAAAACACAACACCTTTGTAATCCCACCAAACTGACAGCATGATCTTCTTTGGATGCAATTCAGCTTTCGATGTGGTTTGAGCTGGTTTATCGTGTTTGCTCCATGATCGCTTTCGAACTATGTTACTGTACAGGACCCATTTTTCATCACCAGTGATGATTCTTTTTAAGAAAGGGTCGATTTCATTTCGTCTAAGGTGCATATCGCAAAGGTTGATTCTTTGTTTTAAATGAATTTCTTTCAATTCGTGAGGTACCAAAATATCAAGCTTCTTAACTAGCCCAAGACATTTTAAGTGTTTTTCAATTGTTGTGTGCGATACATGTAGTCTCTCCGCAACCTCTCGAACAGTTATATGACGATCCTCTTCAATTATGACTTTGATTTGGTCATCATCAACTTCAATAGGCCGGTCAGAACGTTGCTCATCTTTGAGGGAAACATCTCCAGAACGAAATTTTTTATACCAATTCTGACACGTGCGCTCTGTTAGGCAATTAGCACCATAAACTTCACATATCTTTTTGTGAGCCGCAGCAGCTTTCTTTCCATTACGGAAATAAAATAGTAAAATATGTCGAAAATGTTCGTTTCTACGCTCCATTTAAAATTGACCCACAACTAATAGCTTTAATAAAAATCACGCACTACTTGCTTCTGAAGTTACGTCAATGTGACTAGTATCACGCGACAAACGGTAAAGTATAGCACTAACATACGTTATACAAAAAATAAAGCAACGCTGTCTATCAGTAAAAACCGAAAGTACTTAGTTGCCAACCTAATGTAATGTCTATATATCGTATCTTCAAAAATCTAGTATTCCTAATTTTACAAATACCATCTCGAATTTAATAAACGTAAAAAATTTTGTTTCAGTAAATATATTTTCATCTTTTACAGGGGCAAATAGTTTGAAAAATGTGGATAAAATTGGAGAAAGAGTAAAAATCCTCAGAATAGAAGAGAGGAGAACAACTGAATGTCAAGAGAAACAATTTAGAAAATGACAAAAACATAGTTTGAACGAAAAATCAATTATCAAGAATGTTTATACCATAGAATAATAATAATATTTAATAACAAGTGAAGGAAAAACTTTCAAAGGAAAAAAGAAAAGCAAAGAAGAAAAACATGCTTTCACCTAATCGGAATATTAAATCGAAGCTTGTCAAGATCACTAAAGCACTCGAAGCGTAAATCGTTTCGTGGCTTTGTTATTCCAGATTCTCGCTTTAAAAAGGAATATCTGTTGTTTTTTCAATAAAGTGTTTGCCGGCCCCAATAAATTTTTCGTATATTCATCGATTAGGAATTTAAACACACAATAGAAAATCTTTCATTTTATATTATCGCGCGTTTTTATTGTAGCATTGTTTCGTAGAATGTAAAATTAATATTTATTTGATAATTGGACAACATGAAATAGAAGAACGTACAGGAGGTACGGAGGAGGTGTGCAGCGGAAAGTGGAAAATTGAGACAAAAAAGATGCAGATTATTAACATTCCTTTACATAACTGTTTTGGAAAGTAAACTGCAATATACTGCTTTGGAAAGTAAACTTCAGAGAAACCAGATGTAATTCATAAGCTTACCAGGCTATAAACTAAAAAGCTTGGAAACGGTTGTGATTATTATTAACAAACTATAAGATTGTAAAGTTGAAACTCTTTTATTTAAATTCGTCATTCCAAGAAATAAAAACTCAGAATTTTTCAAGTTAATTTATGTGTGGTTAAAAATTATTGCTTATATATAAATTTCACATATCCAATAGTGTTATATGTATTTAGTTATATAACAATTACTAACGAACATCTATTGTACTTTGTTGAGAAAGATTTCATATCTACTGAAAAATAAATTTTTCAAGATGATTCACTACCATGTCATCGCGCAAAGAAGGTATGAACATATTCCCTATATTTTTTGGTTATTAAGGTATTTGAAGCAATCTTTCATCTGTCTCATATATTTTCTTTACTTATTTTTAAGAAAAACTATATTTATTATTACAGGTTGGTGTGGAAATAGCTCAGACTTAAATCCTATAGAGAATATTGGCGCAATAGAAATCTTCAAACAAAAGTGAATTAATTCAATTTTTAAAACAAGCGTCGTACAAGGCAATAAGCCTGGACTATTTAAAAAGTTTAGCCCACTTAATGGTGGGTCGACTAAGTATTAATTAAAATTAAGATCTTTATTTAGTACATTAAATCACGTTTTATTTTTATTGCAATTTTCTTTATTCTCTAAATAGAATATGAATACATTTTTAACTTTACTGAAAAGACATTGCTTTTCATTATACATACATAAAATTATTTTTTTTCAAACAAAATAAGAGGGCAATATATTGCTATGTAGTCTTCTTATTGTTTAAATGCTTTTATAACTGCGGCTATACAGCAGAAATCAAATTAATGACAATCGAAAGAAGTATTGCCAGTAAATTAGTTGAATCGATCGGTGGTGCTCCGATTATTTTTTACACTAGTATATAGTATATATACATATAAATATATATACAAGTGTAAAAAATAATATATATATATATATATATATTATTATTATTATTATTATTATTATTATTATTATTATTATTATGAAGTAGGGTGATGTGGGTTTGTTACTTTGTTGAAATTATATCAATTCTGAATGGTGTATTTTTTATATATGTCTATATAAATGTTTTCTAACTTTACTGAGTTGACTATAACTTACGTAAAATAATAAAAATTCTATATTTTAGTATTTTGTCGTTATATCTTATATTTATTTTTGTAATACATTATTGTATGTCTTTGTGTTAGACCATGAGATCTGTCTTGGGCATGAGTATCGGCAAATCTCGTAGCTATGCTGGTGATTGTTACATGCATTCTGACAGAAGCAAAAATCTTTTCGTTTTTTGTTATATTACCAAATTATTAAACACTCAAATACTTCTTACTAGTAATTCATTTTAATAAGCTTTATTTATCTTTTTAAAGAAATCTTTCTAAATCTGTATAGTACTGTAAGAAATTTATAATAATAATACAATTTAATATTAAAATTGAATTTACTTTTCTAACTGCATTGATGGTAAATAAAATCTAATTACCTTTTTAAACTGTATAGTATGATCATATCTAACACTTAGATAAACAATTACAAACAAATAAATAAATAGACAAACAAATAAATCACGTCATATTACATTAACTCTGACAATTAAATTTATTCCTAATTTAAAATTAAATTGCTATCCAATATTATCCTTGTTAGGGGTATCTTTAAGATTGATCAAGTCAATAATAAAAAAATATAATTGCACTACTATAGGCCGTTAAAAAAATTATGAAATCCTAAATAAATTTAAAAATGAATAATTGCGATATTATTTTAGCTAAGAATTCATATAATGTTACAACAAGATTGACTATAACTGGAATATAATTGCTAAAAAAATCCATCTGTCTCTTTGAGACTGATTGTTCATATTTCTACTAGATGTCAATGAGAACTCTCACAGGTCGGTTCAAACAATTGAATATTTGACTGGGCAAAACATTGAATTGATGAGCCATCCGCCGTACAGCCCCGATCAAAGGTTTTATACGCCGGAAGAGGCAGTCGAGGCATTCAAAACTCATATTTTGGAGATACCGCTTTCACAGTGGCAGCAATGCTTTTCGGATTAGTTTAAACGAATGTAAAAGTGCATTGATTTTCAAAGAGAATATTTTGAAAAGCAATAAAAGTATTTTCGTAATTAAATTTTTTTTTGTTTGCTATTCACGAAATATAAACGGCTACCCTCGTATATATACTTGAAAGGAATAAATGTGAAGCCCAGAAAACTGCAAAGATAAATTTACCGATTCAGACTATTGTAGATATTTAAATCGCGTATCAGGTATATTCTTCTATTATTTGCCACTTGGATATAATGTTCATATTAATATTCGTTTTCTTTACTACTTTATAATAAAACAAAAGGTTTTATATGATTTCATTAAATATATAAAATACGATGTTTTGTTAAAGAAATGTTGGTAATTATAAACTAAAACTAATACTCTAATTTTGTTTCGTAGAATTGTAAATTTGTAACTAAACATTAGTTTTAATGTTTCTGATATGAGAATGCAGTTGCATCAATGTTAGAACATGTTTGATGTTTCAGACAATTGACAGAAACCAGAGCAAGGACATTTCGATGTGACCGTTGTATTCAGCTCATTACGGTTTTCAACAAAACTAATACTGTAATTTTGTTTTGCAGAATTACAAATTTAAAATGAAACTTTAGTACCGATTTTTTGATGCAAGAATGCAGTAGCATACATGTTAGAACTATGTTTAATGTCGAAACAACAGACAGAAACCACAGCAGATATATTTCGAAGTAATCATTGTATTTATCTCATTATGATTTTCATCAATACGATGAATTGTAGCGATTAACGGAATGAGAGAGATACATATAATGTGTATGTTATCTATAGACATAATGGGCTCACTTCAGAGATGACGAAGATACAGAGAGGCGAATCAGCATTCGAAATATGATAGGGCACAGAACAAACTTAAAAAAAGGGGAAGCAGTGAAGGGAATAAGTGACAGGTTCCAGTGGTAGAGCGATATGTCCCGTAGGTCGGAAATGAACCTTACATCCTCTCTGAATCTTTTCTGTTTTTATCTTCATATCTATTAAAGTGTCGAACAAACTAAATTTATCGATATCAATGGAAACTCGATTTGTAGGACAACAGATTTTTCACCTACGATTTATATCTTACGGGTCTTTCCAATTCAACAGAAGAGCCTCCTCTCGCACTGCTGTAATGTCACTTGATGAAGTATCGTTTGGGTTCGGTGGCTGCGGCCGTAGTGGTAGCGTGAAAGCACGGAAATCGACGACCGAATCCGGAGTGCACGGAGCGACGGCGTGCGTCGCGACGCAATACTCACCAATATTTACCACGAGCGTCGGGACGTTAGTTTTCAGTTAGTCTGCGGTGATCGTGTCGCCAGATAATACACACAGACGACGAACTTCGCGTCTTAATAACAGTAACTCACGCAATAGTCCGGAAAACGCGTTACGCACAGTTTTAAGAAACAAAACTAACATATAATAAGAGTAACAAACAATTTTGTTTATTTAATAGTGCGTGCTGTTTAAAATAAGGAGGACCTTTATAGTTATCCTGTTATTATTCCTGTGTCCTGTTTTTTGGAAGGCGATCCAAGAACTAGTTACTTACAACAGAATAGTTTGTGTTCGTTGTTTTTCGTATTTGTTTATCTATTTGAGAAACACTTGCAGTGATCCGCATTTTTGCCTTACCAGCGTCGGAACAGAAACTTTTCTTTATTGGGTAAGTGATAAGCACATCCCGTTTTTTAAGCGATATTCCATTAAAAATAAATGTTTCAAGCGAGTTGTGCATATAATTTAAGGCTCGGTGGATTTATAAATTGTTGGGGTTAGGATTTTGAATACTTTAAAAGTTATTTTGTAATATTAATGATGAGGATTAAATAGCTATCGGATAACGAAATGTTTATTAGTGAAGCGAGAGGAAGCGCTGTACATGTTGAAAAAAGTTTCGATATTACAAATCAAAACATTATGTTGAAAAGTTTAGGAATCGATTCTTAAGAAATTTATACTCAACAGCAATGGAAGTTAATCTTGTAATTAACTTTTGTTAGAAACCTTGTTATTTATAACACTTATGCGTTCTCAGATATTAAAACTTTGAATAATTGAAGTAAACCGAAAACTTCAACATAATTATCACGAAAACCTAGTTTTCGTATTCAATTTATTTCAAAACATCTTACAATCATTGAAGCGTCCGTACGTTACCCATTTACAATCATTAGAACGTCTGCATTCACTGGAGCGTCCGTATACGGCTGCTCTAAGGAGTACATGTTAGAAAATAGTTTAAGAACTTGTAAACGTGATCTAGTATCATTTGATAAAAATCAACTACGACGCTCTTTTGTACCATAATTTGAAAACTATATATACCAGTCGTATGTTGTAGTTTACACAATTCTCGTTAGAGGCATTGATGGATTAGCATATATTTTTTCATACATTTATTCAATTACTAAGAGTTCGTATATTTGACAACGTTTCTTACAGACATTTATCGTCATCAAATTCAATGTGAACTCTGAATTATACTCATACTTGCGGTTAGAGCCTGATCACCGTTAGTATTCGCACAGTCGACTCCAAACCGATCGGACCCGGTGCAAACCGATATACATATGTACATGCATACAAAATCTGGGCTGAAAATAAGAACTTTGTTATCCTAGTATAAATATGATCTATCTAATTTTAAATTCCTTTATTTGTGAAATCTGAATCCTTAAATTTATACTATACTATGTTATCTATAAGAGTAACTTATAGTATAATTTGATTTGTTTTGATTTATTTGTTATTGTGTGATTCTTCTTCTGAATTGCAAACGTTTGAGTAAATTGCTTAACATCACTAACTTAAGTTAAAGCTACTGTGCTGTGAATATTATATCTTTGGGTTGGGCTATAGGGATTCCTGCAGGGAACACTTTCGAAATAACTCGATATTAACTATTTATGACACTTATATATTAGATCTCCTATGCTTCGTTTTTAGGAACGAAAATGCTTTGTCGAGTGGCAATGTAAAACATAAATATTATACACGAACTGACAATTATTTATTACCTGTTTCACATGCAAAATCTATGTTCAAAGAAACATATTTTGTAGGATGTAAATTACAAAACTTACCGCGTACTATTAGAAATATTACTAACTTCTGTATTTTTAAAAGAAACCTTAAACGGTACCTGCTTAAAATAAATTGTTATGGTATAAACGACTTTCTATGTTCAAATTTATAATATCATTTTTGTTTTTGAGACGTGTTTCTGACACATGAGTGTGTATTTAATATGTATTGATTGCTATTTCTTTCACCAGAATCATTGCGGCAGTACTGATATGTATTGTATACACTTTGCTTCAGAAATAAAAACTTATTATTATTATTAGGTGCGCAACTAAGTTCTCGCTGTTTTTCAAGAGATAGCTCCAGTAGTAAGTGCTGGTCGATTGTGACATAACCAAAACGTCATGAACCAAGCTTAGACAAATGACAAACAAACCGATTTGACACATTAGTGATTTTGTTTTTGCGTGATATACTTTTGGTTGTGTGAAAATGTCTGATTTTGTGCCAAATAATCGTCATTTGCGGGAAGCGTTGCTTTTCTTCTTTCATTCGAAGAAAACGGCGGCTAAAGCGCATCGAGAACTCGAAAAAGTTTACGGAGATGCTGCTCTAAGTGAAACAACGTGCTGTGATTGGTTCCGTCGCTTCGAAGACGATTATTTCGATGTTGACGACCGTTCGCGTGAAGGAAGACCAAAAACCTTCGAAGACACTGAATTGGAGGCATTGCTCGATGAGGACCCATGCCAAACGCAAAAAGAGCTTGCTTCAGCATTAGGAGTTATCCGCCAAGCCATTTCCCAGCGATTGCATGCGTTGGGAGTGATTCAAAAACAAGGAGCTTGGGTTCCTTATGATTTGAAGCCAAGAGACGTTGAGCGTCGTTTTTTCGCCTGTGAACAACTGCTCCAGCGGCAAAAAAGGAAGGGTATTCTTCATCGCATCGTTACGGGTGATAAAAAATGGATTCATTACAGCAACCCAAAGAGAACAAAATCATGGGGACTGCCCGGTCATGCTTCTACGTCGTCGGTTCGGCACGGTTTCGAGCACTGCGCGAAAAGCGGCCACAATACGAGCAAAGGCACGAAAAAGTGATTATACAGCATGACCCGTTAAAACCTACTTAGAAACGCTCAAGGGAGGTCCTACCCCACCCGCCATATTCCCCAGATATTGCGCCGTCCGATTATTACTTGTTCCGTTCGATGGCACATGGTCTGGCTAATCAGCAGTTCCGCTTATATGAAGACATCTCAAAATGGCTTGATTCTTCACTTCTACCGTGACGGTATTCGAGCTCTGCCAGAAAGATGGGAAAAAGTTGTCGCTAGCAATGGGAAATATTTTGAATGATGCATTTGTAAATATTTTTTCACAATAAAGCTGCATTTTCATAAAAAAAACAGCGAGAACTTAGTGACGCACCTAATATTTTTAAAGTCGAAAAGATCGTGTGAAATGGTTAAGTTTTCAATAAAAATATTATAGTAATATGTAATATATATTCTTATTTGATATAATATTATATTTGTTGTATATTTTAGTTTTACAAAAAATATTATTACGTGGATTCATTACAATACAATGTATTAGATAAACATATGTTTTAATGTGTCCCAGAACTATGCCCTAGAACATATGTGGGCAACAACCGGCCCGCTTACCGGATCCGGTCCGCTGTAAGATTTGATACGGCCCGCGAGACATTGTCGTATTATTTCATGTCTGATATCTATCGCTAAAAATTATGAAGACTACTTTAAAACACTACTTTTAAACGCGGCCTGCGAACGTATTTGCACATTAAAGTTTGGCCCACAACATGCCAAAGGTTGCCCATACCTGCCCTAGAACAATATTTTGAAATTAAGTTAGTTTAGTTTGTATCAAATAATTCTACAGAAAAATGTAAAAAAATACTGACATATTTGTTCATATAGGTAGTTAGGTATTAATATTGTAATCATATATAATTTTTGCTACTAACATATTTACACACGGGCAAATACCTTTTATGTTAGTTAAATTGTTGAGTAAAATGTATATGCATATTCTAAATAATTAGATTTATTATTCCAAAATATTACAAGATTCTCTTATGAAAGCCATCAATATAACTAAGTAAAACCGGTAAGACATAAACAGCTTAAAATTAAAAAAATTATTACACTTGGGAACCTGCATAATACAAGTTCTTATTGAAACATAAAAATAGAAATTATTCAAATCACACCACGATTTTTATAAACAATATAATAGTACCTCAATTATAATTTAAAAAAATCATATTTGATAAATAAAATAATTAAACGAGTGAATTATTTAGATGGCAAGAGCATAAAAGAGACAATAAAAACACCTGTTCACGTAGGTAATTTATTGTCATGCAGTAGCAAAATTAGGTTTTGTCGTTAATTAAAAATTTATTTGAGGCACTTCAACCATAATATTTTGACATATCGCCAAATATATCGCAGAAAAAGCATGTTACGAATAACATTGAAATAATGTTGTGGTATTGCTATTATATTTGCTCTGGAAAAGAAAAGCATTTATGTTCAATTACAGCTGAGGCGGAAGCTGAGTTTAAATCCTTGATTCACCTTATAGAAACTTACTCGAGATATGAAATTTCTAGTAAATTGGCAAGAGATCTTAATATGAATAGATCGAATATTGCGACTTTCATTCCACTCGCTAGTCACCTAAAATTACTAAGAAAGAATATCTTATTTCAACAGCAAGTACTGGGGCAATGACTCTGGAGAAAGAAATGACAACAAAAATGCACATCTTACACTTTTGAGACTTCCACTATATCTCTGATGTAACACCATCTCAAAAATTCTAATGAAAATATAGAAACGTGTAGTGATTAAACGGAAAAGAGATTCAGGCTTTGCGGTCTTGTTCGGCAGTTATGCACAAGAGCGTATTAATATTTATTAATATAATTAATATTGAAATACCGGAAGAATATTTTTATTAAAGATAATTTATATTTACCTAGAAAACCAAACACCGCTGAACCACTCTGCGGTTATAAGGTATTAAGAAAGTATGCTGTTTCTTCAAGAGCTAAGAATTCACACACATATCTAGAAATAACTTACACTTTCACAATTATTCAACATTACTGGAAAGGCTTCCACCAGTTAGCGACATTCATGGGGCACATTATATTGTATGTTAGAAGTACATAGTTCTTAAGGTTACCCGATGGCAGTGAAAATATTAAAACTGTTATTTTTGATGGAAAAAGGAAATTGAGCGGTAATGTTAGACGAAAGATTTGCACTTGAAGGTAAAGGCTGTCATAAAAATTTGACAGAAAATGTAAAAGAGTACTAATACCATGTACAATTGAGCACAAGAAGGTCTTAAATACTTCTTTTGCAAAACACATTAGAAACAGAAAACTTCAAAAAAAGAATGCGTGAAAATACAATAACAAAACTCTAAATTTCTTCAGAACAGGGATTGGTTAAAGCTAAAAAATCATATTCAAAATATGTACACTAAGAAAACGAAATACAATGAACCGGTATGTAACTTTTCATTGGCAGTTATTATATGATTTATAATACATATAAAGCTACTATATTTAACATTATGTTAATGTTAAATGACATATTGTTAGTTCCTTGTATAATCTATTTCATAAACACATATACAATTATATAAGGTCTAGTAAAAAAAATCCATTATTTTTCCAATAGATGGCTTTAGTAATCTGTATCTCGCGTTGTATAAGTGCGATCGCGTTCCGCTAGATGGCGTTTGAAAGATAAGATTTCGTACTAAACGAACTTCTCAGACAGTTTTGTGATTACTTGACTTAATATTGTTTGAGCGCGCGTCAAAAATGGACACCAGCAAAGTTAAAATACGCCATATTTTACAGTTTTTCTTCGATAAAGGGGAAACGCAAGCCAGGCGGCTAAAAATGTGAATAGTGTTTATGGTCCTGATACTGTAACAGTCAATCATGAGCAATTTTGGTTCCATCGATTCCGTTCCGATAATCTTGATGTCAAAGATGCACCACGCTCTGGAAGGCCAATTGTCGAAAATATCGATAAAATAATGGAAATCGTCGAGTCCGACTGTCATGTAAGCACTGTTTCGATTGCCCATTGGAAATAAACATTGCACAAAAAACCGTTTGGAACCATTTAAATAAGGTTGGATACAAAAAAGAAGCTTGATGTATGGGTGCCACACGAGTTAACGCAAAAGAACCTCATGGACCGAATTTACATCTGCGAATCGCTGCTGAATCGCAACAAAATCGATCCGTTTCTGAAGCGGATGGTTACTGGTGATGAAAAGTAGATCACTTACGACAATGTCAAGCGAAAACGGTCGTGGTCGAATCGTAGTAAGCCGGCGCAAACGGTGGCCAAGCCAGGCTTGACGGTCAGGAAGGTTTTGCTGTGTGTTTGTTGGGATTGGCAAGGAATTATCTACTATGAGCTGCTTCCCTACGGCCAAACTCTTAATTCGGACCTGTACTATCAACAATTGGAAGCAATCGCCCAGAAGCGGCCAGCTTTGGCCAATAGGAGAGGAATTGTGTTCCATCAGGACAACGCCAGGCCACACACATCGATAGTGACTTGCCAGAAGCTCCGGGAGTTTGGTTGGGAGGTTCTTATGCATCCACCTTATAGTCCGGACCTAGCACCAAGTGATTACTACCTGTTCCTGTCTATGGCGAATGATTTTGCTGGTGAAAAATTCGCTTGTGAAAATCGACTGTCCCAGTTTTTTGCCAATAGGGACGAGGGTTTCTATGAGAGAGGCATTATGAAATTACCTTCAAAATGGCAACAAGTTATCGAACAAGACGGTGCATATTTGACCTAAGTCGGATCATTCTAACTATGCTAAATAAAACCTTCAATTTAATGCAAAAATAATGGATTTCTTCTTACTAGACCTTATATATTCCTATTTACATTGTTGGAGTTATATGTACTAGCAAATATGACAGTGACCAAACGTTAACGATATGTGGCTTTAATCGCTCCATAGGGTTTATTAATAAATAAAAAATGACTCCTTAAAAGCTCTTAAATAGTTAGACTTTCTTTCTACTATATGGAAATAGTTTGAAGAATATTGTATGAATACGAATTTTAGCTCTAATGGTGCTCAATATTTTGTTGAATGATATGCCTTCAACTCAATAGAATGTTTTCTAGTAAAATCGTTGACGATTTTAAAACACTCTTTATTTTCTAAAAGCTCATTTACAATTAATTTGGTTAGAAGAAGAAGGAATAACAATTAGCTAACTGCAAAACGTTCATATTAGATATTTCTGTTAATGAAAACATGACCCAATTGCTCTGTCAAATATAACTCAGAATTAGAAAATGGAAACGATGTTGGACGCTGTAATGTCTATCAAATAAAACCAAATATACATATAAGACGCCGCAAGAGCGATTGAATTAATAATAGTCGTTTTTATACGATATTAAGGACCCGCTAATGTAACACAAATGAAAAGGTGTGCGAGTGATATAATGATAAACTCATAAACTACATAAACCAGATATCACGCGTCCAGATGACGAGAGGCTGACTGATACTTGGTTTTTGTAAGGACACTGTAACGATAGTGGGATGTATGTAAATTGTAGTGTATATGTTGTAATCTAAATATATATATATTGGTGCTGTAATTATACCAATTATACTGGAGAGTCTAACAATTAAACTGATATTTTTTTGATTTAAGTTCCTTATTTTTTGAGAGTATATTATAGCACAGTATTTCTTATATAAAGTAAAAAAAGAATTCTTCCTTCGCTAATCATTTAACTAAACAAAACATTTGTCAAATTATGCAGTTATGGATATAAAGTAATGCCTAGGGCATCAGTTATATACATATATTAGAATTTCTCGAAATTAATAAACTTCAAACATTAAGGAGCTTAATTAATGATCAAGGGGAGGTATACAATTTACCCTTACTAAATCCGTGTGTGTAATATAAATTTTTAACAATCCCGAAGAATGAGTTTGACTTACAAATTTAATTGATTGTTCTTTAGGTAATAAAATATGTAAGTTAAAATTTGGAGTACTTCAAACATCTGAAGAAACTAATTTTTAACGAAACTATGTTATTTACAACAATTAGCACAACAAAAATAAATCGAAACTGATAAAACAAAGGACATATTGCTATTAAAATTGTCCACTTAAAAAATACCACTGAAAGAGCTGGCAGTAATTCTCCAATTGATATCTATAATGTGATATATTGATTATAATATACAACTAAATTAATTTCATGCCATACAATTAATATTAGGTCAATGAAATATCTATTGAAATATGTATGGCGAAAACAAAGCACTACACAAAATACTCTGAGATAAAATTATATTGTAAAAGTGTATCTTCAAAACAAATTTATGCTAAACTCATTTGCTTAAATCCTTTAGAAACCCTTTTCGAAGCAGAATATTTAGAGAGTTTCTTTGTTAATCTTATTTTATGTGATGTAGTATATTATACTATCTCTTTCAGTAAATATAGAATGCATGACAGCGATTAAGTGTACCTTATTTTGTCTAAGTTAAACTTTCTACTAAAGTGGATTTTTAGTACCAGTCGGTTTGGGTAAGTGTATTGCTAAAAGAACACGAAAACTAAAACTAACAGAAAATTTTGTTTTGGAATATGCATAAGTTCGAAAGTGGCATTAATATTATTAACTTTGATAGGAGAATGTAAGATAAATAAACATATTTTGTGTTTAACTCATTTCAAATAGGTCATTACTCTAATTTCGCCAATACTTTAACGAACGTAATTGAAGGAGTGGGGCAGACACGTAGGCTGCTTTAAAAGTTTCACGGTTCAGCTTTTTCCCGTAAGGTGGCACTGTAGGAAATTTTCGAGCAATAATTTCCTACGATTTTAAAGACAAGAGTGTCCTCAAAAAATCAAGCCATTGTTTCGCAATGAGGCACTATCCTTGACGACTGTTGACCGGTGGTACGAGATCCAGCGTGGACGTGTTTCGCTCAAAGAGGGAATGAGACTGCCACTGCAGTCACTCTAGAAAACATCGACGCCATGTACATGATAAAGATAAACAGTCATTACACATACAGAGATATTAGGGCATCATTCGGCATGTGTTGGTATGGCCTAAATCAGAACTATCCTGCATGATCATCTTCCCGCCAGAAAGCTTTGCCCTTGCCGTATAATTCAATGGAAGCTCAAAAAAAGCGCGTTCGGATTGGTGCAAAAAAATGCTTAAAAATTTAACGGAGGTCGAGCAAAATCAGTATGCATCTCTACAAGTGATGAAAGTTAGATTTATTGTTACGAACCAGAAAGAAAATGCTAATCAGCTAAATGAATCTTCAAGGACGAGGAGAAGCCTACGAAAATGAGGAGTTTTGGCAAGAAAATAGTGTCTTCATTTTTCGGCCGCACCAGACATTTTATCACTATTTCGCAAGAAAATCGTCGCACAATCAATGCTGAATGGTATACAATCATTTGTTTGCCAACAATGTTTCAAAAAGCGCCCGAGCAACAACCAAGAGGACGAATCATTCTGCGTCAAAACAATGAGCCATCATAGCTTATCTTAAACACCAGAGTTTTTAGCAGCTTTGCTAACGTTATTAACGACTCAATCGCATTATAGTCCCAACTTGGCACTTTTTAGTCCCACACATAAAAGGCAAAATGCGTAGATTGAAATTTAATAGCCCGGAAACGACTGCGGAAAAAGACTTCGTATCTGAGGTAACTGAAGAATAATGGGACCATGTTTTGAGAACTAGTTTCACCGAATGCAGAAGCGAATCAGATTTGTAGACTATATATGTAAGTATAAGTTATCAAAGGGAATCTTGAATATATCTGCTTTCTTTCTAAATATTACTAAAATATACAAAATTCCTCTATTTATTACGAAAATATTTATACTATCAATTAAGTTGTCATTTGTTGCTGCTTCTACTTGGCTTATAATCGAAAATTGTGGTAATTTGTGTCATTTCAATGTCTTTGCCGATGTTGCGCACAAAGTTTATATACCTACAAAGTAAGTAAAAGATAACACTACAGATTTGAGATATTAATTTGCATCACGCTTTCGTACAAATTACTTACGAATGATATTTTAGGCTCCTACATATATTGAGTGGTTACGAAAGGATAACTACTACGTGGCTTTTCCACTTCCCTTGAAATAAATTGTAGGTACTCACAGTTGTATTCATACATAATTATAAATTTAATTTAAAGGTACTGAAAAATGCATGTGTTGGACAAATATTAATAAATATATATTTGTAACAATGATAGTATTTAACACTAACAAGTTAAAGATAACTGAGTACAATATTATATGCATGTCATAGAATAACAGCAATTAATAACAATTCGTTCAAATTAAATATAAAAAAAATTGGGTATGTACCAAATTTGATACACTTGTATTCGTACAAAGCTGTAGTGATTTAGCTTAATCAAGGAATTTTCAAATTATAAAAAGCACACACTTGAGCATGTAGGCAGTTATTTGAACATAGGGATGATGCTGATTAAATCATTCACTGCAAAATTAGTGGAAAAGGTGGGGAAACGTTAATTGAAATGCTGCGGTTAATAATTTAGAGCCATAACAAGTCGAAGCTTAAGAGAAATAAGTAATATACTAAACAGAAGTCGATTTACAATTCAGTATATAATACAAAAGATACAAAAAACGAATAAACTTTTAAACAATAAGTCGCAAAATTACAAGAAGATTCTCACGAGCCTAGAAGAAAGAGCTTCAAAATCATAAAACTGAACTTTAAAATGCCCATACAGAGAAGCTTGTTTCGTAAACAGAAACTAAAACAAGAAAAAATTAATGCAGAAACAATACGATGGATAATACGGAGAAGGATTACCATGAATCTTCTATAAGAGGTCTATGAATCTGGAAGTTATTTTCATTACTAAGTGTAAATCCAATGTCTTTCAATCTGATAGTAAACAAAAAGTCTAGTGGGAACCCAATATAAGCCTCGTAAAAAGTATGTATATACGTGGATCGATGACAGTGTGGGGGCATTTCTGAGATACAGGGGCGAGAAATACATATTCCATAGGTGGTACTACGAACAACAACGTTGACGTTTTAAAGCTTTACTTAAGAGTGTATTAGGTATTCGGGCTAATATCATTTTAATTTAATATCGAATATAAAGCTTACAGAACTAGGGTGTTGCTTTTGTATAATTGTCCTAATGAATTAGCCTTTCAAAGACTCCGAGCATTAACTCTATTAAGTACATGTAGTCAGGAATCACAAAAAAATTCGCAAATATCGAAAATAAAGAAAAACATTTAAACCTAAATTAATAGGTAATGGCAAAGTATTTCTACAGAAAGTACATAGTAATTAGTTAAACCAATATCAAATAGATTAACTGCAATCGTAAATTGTAATGGATTTTATATAAAATACTGACTCGAAGAAGTACCAAGGGCTTAGCAGCTAATAAATGCAAATAAACACCTAACCTTTTCATTATGTAGATGAACAAAATGCATAAGGTGGATTAAATACTTGCAGTATCGGATACGTTTCAAATTTTTTTCATGTAAGTGCGTTCATAGTCAGGAATAAATATTCTTATACGCAAAAAATTATTATTCGACATCTAATGATAAAATACTTTTATTTATAATTGAAACGATCTTGACTAACACTTAACGGATTTGTAGATCCTCTACCTCAAAAAATTTGTTCTAATCCGGCAAAATATTTCTTTAATACTGTCAGCTAAAGATTCAATTAACGAAAGATTCAGATTTTACTAGATTAAAATAAACTTTTGATGGTTAAATTAGTTGTGTCATATTTAACATCCTTCAATAGTTTTGCTGTTTTTTGCAAATATTTACGTTCCTAATCTTAAAGATAATAATAATCGTTATTATTATCATTTTTATTACCCAAGAAATTAGTATCCATATGAATGACAAGGAAGAATATAAAAATAATAAGTAGTTAATATTAGCTCTTATATTGTTTCTTAGCAGTTTTTGTTGTTTCAAATGCTCTAACAGTGAATTCAAAGATTAATTTCTTACTTGAACTTAATTTAGATTGAAAGAATTTAATATTATTCTACTTAATGATTATTTCTACCTTTAATGGTGATAACACTAATCCATGCTTTCATAGCCCCCCACAGCTTAACGACAATTACAGAGGACCTTGACAGGTCATGACTTGTTATTATGCCCGCGCTCGTAGATCTTTGTCTATCATTGTTCACTTTAACGGGAATGAGAAACCACGAAAGCCCTTCCTGGACAGCAAGCCATCGGATTCGAATCCGAAACCGCCAACGTGATATACCAGTAATTTACCCTTGAGCTATCAGCCAGTTGATATCTCGGAGTACGGATAAAAAAATTGAGTTTATTTTCTTATATATTTCTCTTCATTTAGTCTCATTCTTTATCATTTGATTTATATTTTGTGATGTGTGTCTTTCCTGGTTCTTTTTGTATTGCTTTCTTGTGCTTTTGTTCTGTCTTGGTTTAGTATTTATCTATTAATTGAACGTCTTCTTTCTTTCTTTATTTTGTCTTTAAAAAAAATTAAGCCTATGTTCTTCGTGGATAAGCGCCTTTAAACTGAAATATAATTAGCACTATCTAACATTTTGAAACGACAAGACCTGTGCCTTACTTCCATTCTCTATATCCGCATGCGTGTTTCATATGATACATATACTTACTGTACCAAGGCACATACCCTTAAGGATTTATTTTTGATTGTATTCTATATGTAAAAACTCAACATGAATTTTAATGATACGCATTCTAAAAATATATTAAATAGTGTTATTAAGCCTATGTTATGCAAAGTAAAATTCCTAAAATATGTTTGTTCCGCACTAAATAAAAGAAATTCTAATATTTTTTGATTACAGAAATAAATAATAATGAATAATTTCTAACTTACATTATATGTTAGTTAGTCCCACTGTGGTGAGTTGTTTAAGGTATATAAAATATTAGCCAATATCTCGGTATACATTCAAACCATTAACTTATATATTTTAATAACAAAAGTATATTCCAAAGTCGTGAAAATATTCATAATAATAAAAATAGAAATTAAGAAAATGTAATGCAAAGTAAGCGAAATCGTAATCACTGCAAAACACTAATAATGGAAAATTCCAACGCCTTTCTATGGAAACCAGAAGCATATATATCACTTTTCAACACTAGTTGAAGAACATTTATGTAGGTAGGCTAAAAATTCCATGAAATGACGTATAGATGCCGTAGTTTCAGATTGTTATTGTAGTGCGCCGGCAAGTTGTTTCTCAAACTTCTCAAATTTAAAATCGCTATAGGTATTAGTTTCGTCGTAAATACTATAAAACTATGTCTTTGGGTTTTTGACGAGATGAAGAGAGTTGAAATTAAAGTACTTCCTCCAGAAACATTTATCAACAAAAACTATTCATAATGAAATAAATGATGGTTTGAACAATTCGCCTCCACTAGATTTGTGGTCTTAAATGTGGTCGTATAACTGTTAAAAATGCACACGTATTGGACGTCTGAAATCTGTAACTGCGGCGGAAATTTTTGAAAAAAATGTATCACGGTGTTAAAATTTCATTGCTTGAAAATGTCTGAGAGAAAAAAGGCTGTAAACGTCTTTAAGTTATGCATTTTGAATGAGGAGTTGGCTACAAAGGAGCTGTCTACTAAATGGGTATTGTGACTGCTCAGTGTTGATCAAATATTTTCGCGTATGTAAGAATCACAGACGTAGGTTCATCACTATATGCCCTAAAACAAGACAATAACCTAAACATCGGTGACACATTTTTTCTTCTCCATCAGAGAAGGCCATGGCTGTTCCATTTGAAGGAAAGATGCCCTTTTTTTCTATTCCAAAAGATGTGCTTCCTGTTGATTATTTTCCAAAAATCGTCACAAGTTTATGTCACGTCAGTCTTTTAAACAAATTAAAGCAAAAAATTTATGAAAAACGTCCTTATTTTGTCAACAAAGGCTTCGATTTGTTGCCACGTGTCTTCTTCACCGGATTTATCATCGTCAGATTAAAGCATTTCTCCGCAACTTGAAGAGTGCGGGTCAGAAATTTTTTACAGACAATAATTATAAAGTTGCTGTGGATGCTTATTTTAATGAACTCGTGAATTCTGAATTTTATCAAGGAAGAAAGAAAGACTTCGCCGATCTAAATATATCGAGATGAGAAGGGATTATGTTGAGAAATAATCGAAATTTCAAATTGCAAAGCTCTTTTCATTTATTTTCATTCCATGGTCAACCCATACTGGTAAATTAAACGCTCACTTGCATGCTCGACCATTATTTCATTATACTGAAGTGACACAGAGTTGTATGTACGTATGTATTAATTACTAATTTTTATTAATTTTTATTTGTATATTTTTTCTATTTTTGTACAAATGTGACGTACTTCATTTGTAATGTCACAGTTTAATGCAAATGAAATATTTAAATTTAGATTTTATATAATTTTGTTTCAATGTGTAATGACTATTGAAATACACAACACCTGATTTTTTTGAAAATAATGAACAATTTAAATGAAAATACTACTTACACTAAATACACCGTAAGGAATTAATTTTAACACACATATCTCAATATGTTACTGTTTAAGATTCAATTGTTATACTAAATACTTCATGTTTCTTACTAACTAGTGTGAAATAATAGTTATTAATTGTGAATTGTAAAAAGTTACACACCTATGTTAGTATATATTTTTACAAATATTAGTACATTCGAACATGTTCGTAAAACAATTTGTTGCTGATTATACATACATCACGTCTGGATTGTTTTTGTAAAGTGATATATCCACATTTGTAGGAGTTGCTTATCTACAACTGGAATTGATGCCAAATTGTCGCCGGCACAATTTTCTAGCACATATTTATGTATCGCGTTACCCAAAACAATTATAAATACTGCTTATATACAAAACAAAAAAAAATAATTGCTTTATGCTTATGGTTCAAGTTACAATGTAACACATTTTGCTTTAGATAATTTAGGCTTCCAAATGATTGCCAGTTACTTCCTAGATTCTCACTAATGATATGTAACAATGATTTTGTTGAATCATCAGCAATTTAATGTTACGGAATGCAACTAATAAACTATATTTGATAATTTGATACATGATGAAGAAATAGAAATTTTCAGGACTTATGTGGATACATACTTGTAAATACTGGCATATTATTTTTAATAAAAAAATTTCGCACTGAAATTTAGTTAAAATTAAATAATATGTAGCTTACGCCATATACGATACATGGAAGAAAAGAAAACTTTTTTTTTCTAATGATTGCTAAGAGTAGAAAAATTGACAAATTATTTGGTATATAAAGTAAAAAAGAGATATCGACATAAAAATATTCTGCACACGAAATTAATATTAAAATTTACTCCCCCCCATTCCTCGCACATGACTTCCTAAGAATTATTTTTATTAACTATCAAATGTTTTCTAACCTCTTGTTCTAATTTTGACTACAAATTCTTACCTATTTACACCAGCCAATTAAGTTCTTATCTTAATTCAACTACTGGCAAAACTAAACAGCATATAGGAAGTACAAATTATTGTACGAATACAAATTATTTTACGAGGATAGCCGTTTATATTTCGGGAACTGGCAACACTGTGTTGCCTCCGATCTGATGATTGCATCATGAAGTTTGTCTTTTTTGACAATATATTTACCTTGACAGTTTTATTCTTCGGTCGCTGTTTCTATTGTTCACAGTAACTTAAAAAATTCTATTCTATGTCAGCGAAAAAATGGAATTAACTCGCGAACATTTTCGTGCAATTATTTTTCATTACCTTCGACGTAGATTATCTCAACAAGAATGCATCGACGAGCTGAATTCTTTATATGGTGATGAAGCAACATCGAAAACTAAAGTATATTGTTGGTATAGTGAATTCAAATTTGGACGGCGTTCTTTAGACGATGAATTTCATGAAGGTCGTCCCACAAATATTGTTGTATCGGAAGACATTAACGCAATGTCTTAATTGAAAATGCAAGACCGTCATGTGACATACCGTGAGACCGAGGCATCTCTAGGTATTAGTAACACCAGCGTGCATAAGATCCTGCATGAACATTTAGCTGTTAAGAAGCCATGTTCACGTTGGGTACCACATAATTTGACAACCGCCCAAAAAAGGATTCGCATCCCTTGGTGCCAAGAAATGCACAAAAAAATACAATGGCGGTGTTTCAAAGAACATTTATAAAGTCGTCACAGGTGGCGATTCTTGGATCTGTACGTATGAATCTGATAGTAAACAGCAGTCAATTGTGTGGGTATTCCAAGAAGAGCCAAAATCAACAAAAGCCCTCGTAGCACATCAAAACAAATGGGCAAATGTTTTTTCGGGAAAACCGATCACGTTGCGACAGTGCCTTTAGAGTGTTGTACAACGATCAATTCCGAATGGTACACAACTATTTGTTTGCCAAAATTTTTTGAAGAAATAAGGAAAGCAAATCGAAAATAACAGATCAATCTCCACCATGAAATGCGAACTCTCACAGGTCGATTCAAACAATTGAATATTTGATTGGGCAAAACATTGAATTGATGAGCCATTCCCCGAACAGTCCTGATCTAGCACCCTGTGATTTCTTTTTGTTCCCACGCGTGAAAAATAAAACTTCGTGGTCAACGGTTTTCTACGCCGGAAGAGGCAGCTGAGGCATTAAAAACTCATATTTTGAAGACATCGCCTTTACAGTGGCAGCAATGCTTCTCGGAATGGTTTAAACGAATGCAAGAGTGCATTGATTTTCAAGGAGAATATTTTGAAAAGCAATGAAACTATTTTCGATAATAAAATTTTTTTTTGTTTGCTATTCCAGAAATATAAACGGCTACCCTCGTATAATGGCAAGCGTTACAACAGAAATGATAAAAAAAAAATTAAAACCAAGATGTGAAACAATACCTGGCGAAAGATAAAGTGCAGGAAGGTATAAACATTTTAAATGAAATTTCCTGGAGAATAAAACGTAAAGTTTGAAATTTGTGAAGAAGAATCATGAAAGCTACGGGGAGACCTAGATAAAGAAAAACCATAATTATGAGGATTGCAATAATGTCGATGATGATATTGATAAACTATCTCTAGCTATGTTTTCGATCTTTTTAGTAAGAGAAATGGGCTCTAGTATGAGGGGACTGATAGAGAAACAAAAAAGCGAGAAACAAACTAACAATTTTTTTTTCCTAATATATTTTATTAAATCAAAATTGAATCAATTAGACTAATTACAACAATATCTTTTGCTGAAAACATGATCGTGATAGATTATTTCTGTTCGTGACTGCATGAATATTCATTAATACATTAAGAATAGTTGTAGAGGCAACGCTACGTGGGTGTTATAATTATACTCTTAGACACTCACAATAGAACATACACTTATAAATAATGTAAGTGTGTATTATAACAGTTTGATGCGCACAGTGTTATTGATTAAAATCTGAGTATTCTATAACACATGAAACCTATATAATGATACTACGGGTTCATATTCAGAGACGATCCAACGTAATAATACAAATAATTGCTGCTTTTAATACAATATTGTTATGGCATTATAACATAGACATCATTACAGACATTTTACTGAATGGACATAAATTTAGTTACAGTACTTTGCTGGGTATAAATCTATTAGAGCATTTCGATCAAATTATTTATAGATTGTCATTTCAGTTTGGTCGTGGAATTTATTAAAAACAAATTTAACTACCTGAGCGATATACATACAAAGGGTACTAGGAAAGTTTTGCAATATGACGCAACAATGAATCGTAGGAAGCTGCTTGTTGCTGCATATTGAGACATGTTCATACGTGCATAATACCCGCCGCGCTATGTCTATGGGCTCAGTTATTCATTAGCAGTGAGAGTAAAAAGTGCTTGCGATGGCATCGTGGTCGCGAAATGAGATAAGGGCAGTTTCTCGTTATAATTTCGTGCCTGGTTTAAACATAGACCAGTACTTCGAAGAAATGACTCTTGCACTAGGTGATGTTTATCCACATCGCACAAGGATATTCAGATTGTATAGGGAATTCCGAAAGGGGAAATTTATCTGTGGAGGATGCTGAGAATCTGGGAAGGCCACGAACGTCAGTTGCGGAGGAAAACGCTACTACTGTGAGGAAAATGCTTGGCGAGGATAGCCGAGTTACCTACCAGCAGATAGAGGGTACTTCGGGCCTAAATGCACCAGCAATTCGTTCGATTCTGCATTATCATTTGCACGTAAAGAAACTTTGTTTTCTCTGGGGCCCGTATGGACTGACTGAAGAGCAGATGACACGACGTGTGACTTGGTGTCGAGAGATGCTAAGAAAGTTTAATAAGGGACAATTTCGGTATGTGAACAACATCGTGACAGGTGACGAGACTTGGCTGTACTATTTATTACGATATGCCGACCAAAGTTCAAAACAAAGTTTGGATCTTTGATGATGACGGCACACCCGTAGTTGTCAGAAAATCCAGATCTGCAAAGAAGAAAATGTGAATTTTTCAAATCGAGTGGAATTGTGGAAAGCGTCGTTTTGGGCACACAGAAGACAGTAACAGGTAAGTGGTATACTGAACAGTGTCTGCCTAAAGTCATTGAATCTATGAAGAACCTGCGGCCAAAGTCAAGAATGGACACCTGGTTCCTGCATCACGATAATGTTCCAGCTCGCCGCGCCAAATTCTGCACAGAATATGTGACCAGGACAGGATCGAAACTTCTCGAGCACCCACTCTATAGTCCAGATCTTGCTCCCTGCGACTTTGCATTGTTCCCGCATGTGAAAATGGAGATAATGAGGACCTTCTGCGGGCTTGGGACAACGACTGTGCTTTACTCCCCAATGAAACTTGGCAGAACTGGTTTAAAGGTTGATTTCGGAGGATGGAGAAGTGTATTGAGTGTAGAGGAAGTTAGGATAAATTAAATACACCAAGCGGTATTGCAAGACTTTCCTAGTATCCTTTGTATATTAAAATTTCTATTCAATTGGCTGCCTTTTACTTATGTAATTATTGTAAAATTCAATTTGCATTAATCAGCAATAATGTAGTTTCATATGCAGCTGATTTCACAAATAATAACAGTAATAATAATTTTATTATTATATTATTATTGAGTATAACAAAAGTGTATGAAAATATATACAAATTAATAATTACTCGTAAATAAAATAAATTATTACACAAACACGTCTATAAACTTGCAAATGACACACAAAATAAAATACACATAATATAACAGACGAAATGTGTATTACACGTTTCTGTTCATATTTTCTTCTGTGTAATAAAATATTTTATTAAACAGATCATTTAATTCTATATTAAATTCTAATAATATATTAATAGCTTTAATTTACAAGGTAACTTATTTCGTGTGTCTTTTGCAAAAGTTAAGATGGAAAATCGGCTTGAAAATAACACATTTCAAGTGTGATATATTTGCCGAAAAGCATATTATGGAAGACCCGCTTACAAAGCGCTGAATATATTGCTACAATCTCGGATATTTTCTTTTAGAGCACTTACTACCAGTAATTGTAGACACAAGGAGGCCTACACCATATTTGTTTGTTATTTTTCCTCGAAAAATCTCTCTAACTTTGTCCATGAACGATTTGGCTGTGTGAGAGATGTCCCATTTTGCTGAAAGTGGCTCCTGTTATTGCAGCCATCCAAGCCCTAAGTATCGAGTGCAAAGAAGTTGTCTACCATGGTACAATAAAGCTTGGATTTCACAGTCTTACTGTCTTCGTAAACAAATGTGCCAATTCTTTAGCGGAAATCGCACACCAAACAGTGGTTGTCCAAGAACTATATAATGATTTCTAGTGGACGCATGCTGTGTCTTACTAACCCTTTAATATGAAAATGTGCCTGGTTGTTAAAAATTATATTACTCAATGCGACTGGAGTACAAACACTGAATTATTTCATTTTGCACAAGAGATTTCTCCACTTGCATAGTCTTCTTCAAATTTCTGGACAACTTGAACTTGACTTAAGTAAAAAATATACAATTAAGGGAAGTTTGTTGGCGTTTTATAGAATAACCATATATAAGAACAACGATAATTTCTACCTGCCAAACTACCTGTTTTGAAGTGGCGAAGCGAAATGAATGTATTAAACGACTGTGAAATTAATTTCGCCGATGTGTTGTTTATTTTGCGTTGTGGTGCTTTATCCTCTAATTTTTTAAATCACAAAGCTCTTATTTATCGAGGAAATATCTAATTCAGATTGAATTTGTGCGTGTAGTTAAATCTTTCACAAAATAATTTAATTCTGATAAAAATAACTGCTACGTCGAGTTCAATCATAAGGATAAGTGTATGGAAGTGCCGCAAGAAATACTAGAAACTCTTTTCTGTAACTTTGTAGGCGCATATATAAATATTTGCAATTAAGAGGAGATATTGATATCTAACTTGCCCGGAAAGTTTCTAGTGAACAACGTACGATGTGGTTGTTATGATTACAAATACTTCGTTTCATAAATAAGTTGTCGAAGTTTGGCATTCATAAGTTGAACGTTTCCAAATAATCGAGTCTCGATCGGTTATTAAGCATTTATTTTACAAAGGATTATTGGGCAAAAACATATTTGTTGTTATCGATGTCCTTTGTAAGTCACTATTAAAACGTGGATAGCGAAACTTAGCAGAGAAAGATAAGATTTCAAAAATGAGCACTGCTAGCTTCCCTGACCACTTCGGAAATACTGATTCTACTTATGATACAATTCGATCGACGAATTGGAGGTTCAAACTTATTACAGAAGCATTTCATATTGTCTATGAACATGTGTTTTTTTCATCGTTCATAGAAGAAAAGCAACTGAAATCTTGCCAAGGGCAATGGTCCCATTCTATTCTCTGAATTATTATTTGTTCTCATAACATTTGAAGGGTAGATGATTTTTGACATATGGCGAAGCTACATATGCCGTCAAGGAGTGGTTTGTATACCAAAAAAATAAACAATTTTTTTGAAAATCATGGAATTACTTGATATTCTGTGAAATGCGTGACCATGATTCTGAAATAATGTGATGTTTTATTTATGTGTAAGGTTAGGTAGTTATCTATAATTCTAACTTTGTTTATACAGAGACCCACCTGTCATATTTTACATATCTTGAGAATTGCCTGTCCAATATCTAGAGAAAGCGTTGAACAGTATCTTCTTCTTTCATCATATTCTGTGGACTTCCAAAATATTTATGTCAATATTCTTGCGTGTAATTATGCCTGATACCACACAACTGCGCCTATTTAATGCAGGTATAAAAATTAATTCTGTAAAATGAGTCCATCGCTTGTATTTTGGCAATTAAAGTGACCGCATATCGTTGGAACGTAATCCTCTGCATTTTTCGAAATTTTTGTGTTTTGGTGTTTTTAGTTACTTTTTTAATAGTAACATTACATAATATTTAAGTAATGTGTCTGCTACAATGATTCGCCATTTATAATATATATGAATACGGAGCTTACGGTCTCTAGTATGAAAATCATAAAGTATTGTTGTGCGTAAATATCTTTCGCGCTTTTTATATAACTTCTACTTCTTCTTCTCATAGACTGTGTCTGCAACCGGCTAAAATTCAACATATGTAATTATATTCTTTATAATTTATTTCAGGCAATCTTCACAAGTGTTAGTTCACTAGGATGCATTTGCTTGACTTCTGAGACGAATGTGGAGAAGTCTCGCTATGTGTTACACATACGGCGTAATCAATTTGCAAATGTTTTTACTTAGTATTAGGCAGTTTTATTAATAATAATAATTTAATTTTTAATGCTTGTGTTGTACTGCCACGTGAAAAATCAACTGGTGTTCGAAAACGACGTGCCTTTTTTGCATTGCACCGAGAAGGCTATGCAAGTCGATAAATTAGTGAAAGACTAAACATTTCAAAATCTACAGTATCAGGATGTTGAATACCCTGCACCACCAAATTCGTCTCGACATACCACAGAAGCTAAATGATAGGTAAATACAACCTATTAGCAAAAGGGATTGTAGGAAAATAGTTATTGTAGGAATATAGATATAACAGAAGATTTAGTACGGTAATCTGCACGGACGTGTAGCTGTAAACCACTATGTGACAAAGAAATCTACAAAAAAGCTGGAATGGAACTGGACCGAAGAGCAGTGGAAAATTCGAGCTATTCGGTGAACGAACCGAAAAAATGTTCGGCGATTGCGGCGTGACGGTGGTTTCATTTTTGTCTGGGATTATTTTTCATTCCAAGGAGTTGGAAATAATGCGCAAGGAAGATCGGAAAAACTGCAATTCCATCTAGTTTGAGTTTAATTGGAGAAATTTTTATATTTATGCATGATAATAGTCCAAAACATACTGCTTAAATATGCGGAATATTTGGCACGAAAGTAGACAGAAAACGCAAAATATGACGTAGCCGTCTTAAAGCTGGAATTTGAATTCCATCGAGTTGTGGAATTAAGTTGATAGAAGGGTCAGAAAAATTGTCGTATTTTGAAATAACAGCTTTGGAATAAGTTCTAAAACGATTGGAATAATATATTGAATAAAAGAATTGGAAAACTAATTATAAGAATGACACGTGTTGCTTTGGCAGTACAGCAATTTAGGGAGGATTTCTCGACGAAGAACGAGCATATAATAAAAGATTATTAAATACTTCGTTATTCATATTGAGTTATCTTCATTTTCTAGTACATTTTTATATACATTTAGAATACTATATATTGCTTTGCAATTTCATTTCATAGGTATTCTTTAATTCTTTTTAATTTTTCACTTTGGCCAAATTTCCGTGAGCGATAGTGTATATGTACATTTATCTACAATTTTTTTAACGTTATATTATGTTCACTTGTACTTGGACGAATGAACTTGTATTGTTTATATTGTTATTAAAGGAACCGATTACACTTTATTCACAATATAATACCCGTTTCAACACTCTATATATTTCATGTAAAATGTTTTAGCCTTTCGTAAATATTATTCATTAATTTCTTTAATTAGGGACACCTTACCGATTGACCTTAAAGTGTTTAGTCGCTTCTATTTTTCTTTATAAAATAGCAACTTCTTAAATAAACATTCTTTCTTTTTAAATATAAACTGTGCATCATCTGTAAGCATTTACATTTTACTTGGAAATATTTATATATTCTAAAATATCTTTCAACATCTTTTATAGATTCTAATATAAATATTTTCAACTGTATTAATATACGGATCTTCTTTGGGAAAACCAGATTCGTGAAATATGTGACTGGATTGTTACGTTAAAATTTGTTTAATTATATTGGGATTTTATATAAAGGCGCGAATAAAAAAAATTGCTCTTTAATTTTATAGAAAGTTGTCTTTTATAGAATTTTTTTATAGAATAGAGATACTTGTCCCTAATTTGCTTAACTAGCATTGTTTTTGGAATATAATGTATTTCAAGGAATTAATTTATCTTACAGTGTTTAATTGCAAAGTAATATCAAATTATTGCAAAATAGTTACGATGGGGAGAATATGTAAAAAGCTGTGAAATAAAGTTCAAAATAGGAACAAGAGTAAGAAATATGTATGCTAGAACATAAAGAAGAAAATTTTGTTAAAGATATAGAGAACTGTTGGTAAGAATATTAATCAAAAGGAAATAGAGGATATCGTAACAAATTATTTTATTATAGAAACATGGATGAGAACCTAATAGACAAAAACAAGCGAACGTTGATCACAGAAATACAATATCTTCAAAGGATTAAGAATATAATTATAGATATGAATATTAAGAAGGAACAAAGGAAGTTATGGGGAAAAAGGCTGAAAGAAAGAACGAATGGTGTCAGAAAAGTGTAAATGAAATAAAATAATAAATAAATAAGTATAAAACTAGAGGTTCAAATGAAATAATTTCGATATTTATAAAAAGAGGAAGTTCTATTTAAAAATAAGTTAATAATGAGGATTTGGAAAGAAGAAAATGTCTAGAAATTTGGAAGAAGTATACTCGTACCAATTTTAAAAAAGAATGGCTATGTAATATCTGGAAAATGTGGAAGTGTCCCATTACTAAATAGAATTTACGAGATAATCTTCGAAAGTGCTAAAGAACTTATTAAATAATAAGCAGAATATCATGCCAGAAAATATATTTAATGGAAATATGATTTCTGAAGACATGGATCGACAAACATAGTTACACTATTTTGTAATCCGTGTAGTGCCCAACGACGCCAGATAGACGTACGGTCGAACAAAAAGAACGAAGATATATGTACATATATCCAGGAAACGTAACTAATACAATAATAAATGGTTCCAAATTGGTAAGCATTTAGAATTCATACTAGAAATTATTCTAAGACTGTGTAATAGGTAAATACTAGACGAGAAGTGAGAAATTGTTCTTGCAGCCCAAAAATATCAAAAGGGACTAAATATAAATACCAATAAAATGAAGTATATGACAGTGAGATCTAATTTTTGATACATTTATAGAAGACAAGACATTCTATTCATAATTATTAATATACTTCAAAAAAGTGGAAGGATAATCTATGAGATTGTCAAAAGATGTTAATTTATTGGAAGATGGTGCATCCTGTAATAAAGCACGAGCAACAACTGCATGGAAATAGGAATGAGGGATTAGTTCGTTTGTCATTCCATTCTATTGAGAATACATAAACCAACAAAAGATGGTTAAAAGACCGCGAAAACTGAATAACGAAAATGAACTTAGGACCACTGTTATAGAAATATGGGATAATTTTCCGGATGGGTAATTAACAACTTAATTGATATTATGCCCACATGAGTGAAAACCCACAAAGCAAGCAAAGGTGGTCCAGCCAAATATTAAAAATATATTTAACTTTCTATATGTGAAATAGCAACAATAAATTTTTCGAAAATTTTATTTTCTGCTACGCCATCGTTGATTAAAATTAAAACTCGGACCTCTATCTGCCGATTGGTAGATGGCTATCTTACCAATTAGGCTAGCAGGTAATACAGCTTTGAGTCTTTTAACACGTCATCGAGCATGGAAACAGGTCTAATATTTTTAAAACCCGCTGTGAAATTATAATTGTATATAAATTAAGTTCTTTTCGATGGAAAATTAAGGAAAATTATTATCTTCTGTTATGCCATCGTCAATTAAAATCACAGAAATTAATTAAAAGTTACTGCGCTGCAGAAGGACTCGAACCTTTATCAGCCGTTTGCTAGACGGCTGCTTTACCAATTAGACCATAAGGCACTATAGCAACGAATCTTTTAACACGCCATAAGTCGTGTTATGGAAACAGATCTACTATTTTTTTAAATCGCTGTCAGGTTACTTTTGATGTTAGTAATTACTAGAGCGGCGAAGAAAGTGGCAATACCATAGGCGGTACGGTAGAACGGGCAATTGGTGCGCAGTGAATGAGATCATTCACATCAAATACAATACGGTTCACGGTTAGTGTTTATAATAACTTCACACAAACATGTCGCGAAAGTCTGTGCCGTTTTCTACGTCGGTTAGAAAATACATAGCAGAATTTCCCGATTTAAAGTATGATGGATGTGCAGTATTGTGTTTGGTTTGTAATAAGCGATTTATAATACCGAAGAAAGACAATTGTAAAAAACATGTGAACAATGCAATACATAAACTGAACAAAAGAAATGAAATACCTTATGCAACATTCCTTTATGATTTTTTATTTATGTTGACTGCATGTAATTTGCCGCTTCGTTTAATCAGCAAACGCCCTTTTCAAGTGTTCTGGAATAAATATCTGCCAAATTATAAATTACCTGCAAGAAGAACTTTACAGAAACATTTGCCGCGTTTAAGAGAGAGGTTTGAAAATATAGCAAGAAGAGAATTGCAAAATAAAAATGTGTGGATTACTGTAGATGAGACTACTGATTTAAAAAAAAATAGTATAATAAACGTAATCGTACGTATTTTATCAGCCAACACATTTTCACAGCCCTATTTGTTAGCCTGTAAACGTATACAAGCATGTACTGCGGCAAATATTCGGCAAATAATAATGAACACCTTAAAGAAATTTCACATTCATAGTACTCAAGTCTGCATGCTCGTAACAGATGGTGCTGCTACTATGTTACTACTCGGACGTTTACTAAAAGTAACTTTTCCTAAATTAATACACATAACTTGTGTACTCCATGCTCTTCATTTAGTTGCTGAAAATGTTAGAAGTAGTTATAAAAACGTTGATCATTTGATTGGATCCACCAAACAAGTGTTTCTTAAATCCCCTAAACGACTTAAAGAATTTCATAAAACTTGTCCAGATATTTCGGAACCACCGGAACCCATTCTTACACGATGGGTCACGTGGCTAAATGCAGCTTTTTATTACCATAAGAATTTTCACAAAGCTAAATCCGTTTTATCAAAATTTAGGCCAACCGAATCCCAAGCAATCAGAGACAGCCAACATCAATTTGAAAATCCCCAAATTCTGGAAGATCTGCATACAATATATAACAATTACCATCCATTAGTAGAAGCAATTACAAAACTTCAAAACGAAAACGATTCGCTGTCCTTAGACGCATCACTATGCATAGTGTAAAATGTGACCGCTCATTTGCATAGTTTAACTGACGCTGCTGGTGTACGAGCTCATCAAAAATTATTAAGTGTTTTAAAAAAAAATCCCGACTTGCATGTTTTACGAACTATTTATGACAACTGTGCAAATAGTGAGCTCTGGAATGATTTTGAACAACAGCTTCTTTCTGCCAAAATTACATCAATAGACGCCGAACGATCTTTTTCTCTATACAAAAACATTTTCTTGTCGCGAAGGACGTCATTTACAGAGACGTATGCAATGATGCAGATATACAGTTACTTCCACAACACATTACCAGGGTTATGAAATTACATATTACTAGGTAAGCACTAATTGTGTAAGAATAAGTCTAGACACAGCACTGCTACGGACACTTTCGCCGCAGTTTATAATTTACACTTAAACACCAACCGTGAACCGTATTGTATTTGATGTGAATGATCTCATTCACTGCGCACCAATTGGCCGTTCTACCGTACCGCCTATGGTATTGCCACTTTCGTCGCCGCTCTAGTAATTACATATATGTATATACTTATATAATTAAATTCTTTACGATATGAAATTAATGAAAATTATTATTTTTTGCTATGCCATAAATTTTTCCTTATCTTAATTTGTTACCTGTCTCCTTTGCTCTGTCATCCTAATATATTTTGAAGATTGATTATTCAGCTTTAAAGTCCACAAAATAAATCTACTGCTTTCTCAATTCAAGTACCTAAATATAGCAAGAAGCATGTTCGTTAAATTTGTAGTAGTTAAAAGATCAAAAGATATAGTAGCATTTGCATTATCATTCACTAAATGTTTTCAAACAAAAGTCAAAATTTGACAATGATATTGCTACCATATTTACAGTACTCAAATTTACTGTAGATAATTTGTGGTTAAGAAAACATATTACTATTCCGTTGAGTACAAATTATTTCCCAGTGAAGTATGTTTATTACTTTTTTTCGTTGAACGAAATACATTAATCAATGCAGTGGTATAAATATTTTTAAAATGTGAAATGTTCTTTTTTTCGGCAGTTGATAGCGCTTTTATTTGTCCTCATTAAAAAAGTAAAGGCAAGAGAGGCTTTTTTATTGCTTATTAATCTTAATATCTTAGTCTGATGAGTCTTAAATTCCTAAGTCGAATAAATGAAATATTTTAAAATATATTTATCTCTTATTCTTGACATTGATTGAAAGTATGTTACCGGTACGTGTAATTTTATTTTTGTATTTAAAATAAACACGGCATTACACATCCACACCTACCTCATCTATAATTTTATAAACGATTCTATTTATAAGGGTATACTTAGTTATTTATAACACAGCATCTTCTTAAAATATAATCGCAATGACACGTTGTATTTGTCTTCCGCTGCAAATTCTTGGTGAGTAGACGCAATTGAATTACTCCTCACACCCACTATTATGTGCCCTCAGAATTTTTCTTCTCATTGTGGCTATAAATGGCAAGCAAGTTTATTCATTACAAGATAATTCAATGATTAATAATGCAATGTTTCCGTATTATTAACTTCTGTCGAACAAGCTAATATTGTATTTGAACTAAACGAAACATATTTAATATTTTCTACGGTTATGTGAAGAATACTAAGTGAGAAAAATTTATCATATTTTTAGCTTTTATTATTATGTCTACTGTATCAAAATTGTACTTCAAAAATATTTGAACTTTTAACTGGAAAACTATTAGTTCTGGTTTATATAATTTCATGCCTTTATCAATATACAGCGCAAGAAAAGCAATTTCATAACATTTAAACCACTTGAAATTAACAATTGTTGACTTCCAAAATTTTGAATGATAAAATGAGAAACAGCTGTAAATCAATAAATCGATCGCCTCGCCTCGGCTCTGCTATTGGAGAAACGAATAAGTGCAATTTCGTGATTACAGTGCAAAGACGTTTCAGGTTGAGCTACCAAACTGATTCTCCGAATGGGTGGAACATTCGCAGATGGTATCGATAGTTTGTAGATACAGGATGTGTATGTAAAGGAAAGAATCCTAGTCGTTCTCGTGTTTCTGAAAAAATGTTGCACGAATTCAAACTGCTTTCCAAAGTAATCCTTCAAAATCAACTCGTCGTGCCAGTCGGGAGTTACAACTGCCTACAACAACGATTTGGCGTGTTTTGAGATGTCGGTTGATTATGAAGCCGCACAAGTTACAGTTGTTACAAGCTCTGTGTCCTGATGATAAACGGAAACGTGTGGGTAGCATTTTGTAACAAGATTAATAATGCTCTTGACAATGATAACACTTTCGCACAACGCATCGTGTTCAGTGACGAAGCGACTTTCCATGCTAGTACTGTGGCAAACAAACACAATGTTCGAATACAGAACCCACATGCAGCCATTGAACATGTACGAGATTCGCCTAAAATCAATGTGTTTTGTGCGATATCCCGATTATCTGTTTACGGCCCATTCTTCTTTGATGGAAACACGGTTAATTCAATGTGAGAGTAGCAGCAAAATTCGTACCATAATTGCTATGCGTCGAACAGAAATAACCTCACATGAAGGCTTGTAGAGAATTGAAAGAACAACTTCAAACTGAACTAGATATTGTCTATAATGACGTCACGGATAGAAAAAAGTTGAGTCCATAGATACGAATCTGAAATTAAATAATAATCGTCACAGTCCATCTTCATCATCATTAACAAAAAAGATTTCCAGAATGCATTCCTTTCGTGGAAGAGACGCTGGGGGAATGTTTACACTTCCTGTAGGACTGCTTTGAAGATGAAGGAGGTAAATGAAATTGGTATTGTGCCATTTTATTTATCGCTACATTTCTTGAACTTTTGGGCACCGCTTTGTGTTTATTAAAATCATAAGACAGTATATATTAAAAAGAAACCCAATGAGTAGGTCTTTTCTAGTCATTAGTTAAAAAGTTTGTTAATATTCTAAAATAAAGTTCGGTAAAATGCAAAAGTTGAGACACGATCAAAGTTTTCAAGCAACAAAGTGTAATACAGGATTTGTTATTAGCAAATTCCAAGTCGTAAGGTGGGAAAGCATACATGTGGAGACTTTGGATCGATGTCAAGGAAGATGAGCAATATGAATTAAATAACGATAACTATGACTCGGTACGGACAATATAAATATTGGCGCCAAAAGAGATTCATCTGGTAGTTCAAGTTAAGCAAATATTCTCAAATGTGTATAATAATTTACAAGAAGAAAATACACAAATTACAGAAAAGGTCGTTATGGGAAGAACGTCGACGTTAACTGGTGTCTGCTACAGCACAGTTTATTATATACCGAAGCTTGTTATCTTAGAAAGAAGAGTTACAAATGACGAAAGATCTATTTGGTAAGTACCAAATTGATGTCGTTCGACGAATAGTATACATTATAGGCGGTGGATAAAATCCATCACGACCACTTAATAATAACACATATTAATGGCTGCGAGTAAAGCAACCTGTTTTTTAGCCTCGGTTTCTCATTTGTAGTTATTTTTATTAATTCCTCTTTAATTTATAAAGAGTCTTCTACAGCACAGGAGTCAAAAACATACCCAAATTTTAATCAACATTCGTTTGAAGAACATCTCCAGGTTACTGGCTAAAATCACAACTGATATCTTCCAGGTATTAAAAGTACCTATCTTCTAGAATATTTGATATCTGAATGAATAGTTTATCATGTATTTTATTTGTACAGACGAACTTAAACCAGAAAAGCACAACCAATTAAATTTAATCTACCTCTTTGAAATCTTGGAAAATTTGCTAAACAGTTAATCTATGTTACATTATAAATTAGCAAAGTTGGATAGTAAACAATAACCTTTGTTCTTCTTTAACTCTATCTCTGTATTAAGATGTTTAGAAAGTCGAGCCAAATAGACACTCTTCAATAATCCCCAAACTTCCGTAAAATATCAAAAGCGATCGTCTTCAATATAAAGTTTTGTTTATTATTAATTAAATTATATAATGCATAGACATGTAAATAAATGAGCACTCAGTTTCTTGGCAACCAAATGTTTACTATGAGTCACACAGTTTACAGCGAATACATATGGAACCACTTTCTTTAAGTATGCAATAAGACCGAAGTGATGTCCTACCGTTGCCGCAGTATTATTGGCGAAAGTTACAGTTTAGGTTTTATGAAATTCTGCACAACTTACGAATTAAAAAATCCTTAGCTTGCCTTGTTTTTTGAATAAAAATATTTAGTTTTAGCGGAGATTTCACCATCTATTTCAGAAATATTATTTAATTGTTCAACTTTGACTTTGTACGAAAACTTTTAAAAATACATTATGGTCACTGAATAGTTAAGTTAAGCTTAGTAATTTAGAAACTCAAAAATAATTTAATGAAATTCGTAATTTCCTTAAGTTATAGAACTCGAAAGTGGAGGGGTTTTAATTGGAATTTGAAAATTCAGGGAACTACGGAATTGCAATAAAGGGGCCTACGATTGTTGTGGACGATCATTTTTCTTTAATTCGTCTAATATGAAAAACTATAAATTGCATCACTTGTGTATTAAAATGTCAAATATTAAATAGCAAAATTTATACTCTAATTCAAATACATAATAAATAAAATTCATATCTGTTATATAACAGTAACTGATTCTGCAAAGAAATCTAGCACGGGGATATTTATGTTACATTAATTAATGCACTGAAATTTACAAAATTAATAAACCTTAATTTTCTGAAATACTCAAATAAGAGCCTTTATTTTATTATACACAGTCTGTCTCAGAGAAACAGAACTTTTTTGAAATAAAAACAAAAGCTTACCATTTTGGCAAAATTCATTTATTTTATTCAAAGTAGTCGCCTTCGACTTCAATACTACGTCTTGCAGGGTCAATTAATACGTCGAATGAATTTTTAAGTTCATCTTAAGAAGATCGCTGTTGTCGCCTTTTCAATGGCTTTGACGCCGGCATAACATTGCCCTTTCAACGGCAAATGTAGTGTGGAGAATAGATAGAAATCATAGGGAGCCAAATCCGGTGAACACGGTGAATGGTTGATAGTTAAAATGGCAATTGTAGTTAGAATTCAGTGATAGGCATTGAGCAATGAGACGGTGTATTAGCATATAACAAACGCCAGCTATCGTTTTCATGATACTGAGAGCGCACACGGCGAATAGGCGCCAAAAGACGTTCCATAGCACCAAAATAATATACAGCATTGACTGTCTGACTAGTTGGTACAATCTCTTTTTGCACTGTGCCTTTCGAATCATAAACAAATTAGCATTGTCTTCACTTTTGACTTCTCCAAACGGTTTTTTATTCGGTCTTTCTTCGTTTGGATGCTTCCACTCAGAGCTTTGACGCCTGTCTGTGGATCATACAGAAAATACCACGTTTCGCCGCCAGTTACAATAGAACACCTGAAGTTTTCGTCCTTTTTGAGTCTAACCAAGTCTGTACAGTGTTGAATTAGCAGCAATTTTTGATCAGCAGTAAGCTTGTATGGTACAAACCTTGCACAAATCTTTCTCAGTCTCAAATGCTGTGTCAAATTGCAATGAAATTAATCTTTGAAAATATTTAGTTCCATTCCCACCTATCGCAACGAGGATTTCAGCTAATTTCTGATAAATGCACGCACACGTTCGATGTCATTGCCTGTAACCACAGATTTCTGCACCAGGATGTTCGTCGTCATTTATGTCCGTACTACCATCTTTGCATTATTTGTACCACTTATACATACTCGTATGTGATAAATACCCATCACCATACACTTGTTTCATCAAATTAAACATTTCGGTAAACAATTTACCGAGTTTAAAATGGAACCTGATATTTCCTCTTTCTTCAAAATTTATTTTTCGACCAATACCAGATACACAATGTTACTTTATGTGCAATTTCTCTGCTTCTAATAAAGCAAATGTCATGATATTTTGACATAGCATTGGTGAAAGATCTATTCTACCGATGCATGTTTTTCTAATAGATGGTGCCACTACGAATTACTATTTTAAAAAAGTTCCTATCCAAGTTGCAAGTATTTTCGCACTTTGAAAAAAAGTCGTTTGATTTAGATGGCACAATTTGACAGTTGATAATGATGATTCTTTTGAGAAGAGTTAATAAGGAGTTGCAGCTTTTCATACTGTTAGAAATCTTCTTTGTATGATTCTGATGCAAATTTAATTAATTATATTGGATTGTATCTGAGAAACGGATATCTCGTTATTGAAATATCATAAATTTTGGAAACACACTATTAAAGGATATCAAAAGCGCAACTGCTTTATATTGAGATGCTTTGAGAGAAGAACGTGAACGTTCTTTGTTTTACATTTTGAATTTAACTTTTTTATTATCTTTTTTTATTTTTACAACGGCTATTTGTACATGTTGTCCATAAATATTAGAAATTGGAGAACTTGTTTTTAACTGAATAGAGTACGAGATATTGTTTTGTCAAAATTTAGTTTTCTTTTTTGAAATTTGAAGAAACAGGACATTCTATTAAAAATGGGTCGCCCTATTAAATATCTCTAAAACGCTGTTTTAACATTTTCAAAACGAAATTCTGGTTTAGTCTTGAGTGATATATTATTTCATCCCACAACGCTAGACAATTCGCAGGTCTTTCAAAATATCTTTTAAACTGGGATGAATTGTCTCAGTAATATTCTACTGGGAATGTATGTGCTATTGTTTTGAAAAGGATGACTAATACACTTGGCTAAATACAAAATAATATACTACAATAAATACGAATACAAAAATAAAAAATATGGGATTATTATTTTTATGGCTTGACACCAAATATTTTACAAACAACTTTCGTTATTCTTTCTATACCATTTTATAAATATATTCGAAAATTCCTACACCGAGGTATGGGTGAATTGCTTTGACGTGGAATTCGAAGAAAAAAGGATCGTTTGTTTAATGCCTTTGTCCTTCACGGTACAAAAGCAGATTCTTAACAGAAAAAGAAATCCTAAAATACAAGAAATCTAATTAACACAAAAACTTTCCGAAGGAAGAAAATTCCTTTCAGTCTTACTCTTAAACATGTATAACAGTTAAGAAAATAAAGAAAATCAATGGGTTTCTTACCTCCTAAGGTATTCGTCGTCAAAATGTTAAAAATTTATTAACTGACTATAACAAAAAAAATTAATTTTAAACGTTAAATCAAACGAATAATCCTCACAACATTCCCTTACGAGTAGTACTTTAAAGCACGAATGTCAGGACTTCTCGGAAACATGTGCAGCCTACGAAACAAAAAGAAAACCTGAAAGCTACTAAGAATATCAACTTTCAACGCGTAATATATATATATATATATATATATGTATATATATATATACATATATAGACTACAATGTGAAGAAATTGTAGACGAAGTAAAGCTAAAATATACTATAAGTCGTCATATACAGACAGGCCACGAAGTCGTGAATTATTAAATGAAACTTAGCTTTCAAGAGTAACAACGTAGCCGTAAGAATTGTCCTCTTTCCAGGCGGACATGAAGGATATCAAACACAGAATTGTGATAAGTGATTCCAGAGGAATAAAGTAGCGCAAGCAAATCTCTGCATGGCGAACACCAAAACACAACACGCAAACAAGCAAAAATCGTTATATATATACACAAGCCCTTAAGGAACGAAAAAGATTTCCGGAACTCAGACTTGCAGAACAGACATGCTGAAAGTATAAAAGAGGCCAATTCCAGTTATCGTCAAAATCAGTAATACCATAAATACACGGAAACGTGTCCAAATCGAATAAACGAAATACTCGTGAGATACAAACGAAAAGCATCTACAAAGCGTAAACAAAAATTGTCTGACATGTAGAAACGTGAAGACTTATCGGTAAAAGCGAAATTGCCTTTACACGTAATCCTAGTGACGAAACGAAATTAGACTCAAAATTAGTTTTATTGTACAGAAATCGGTAAGGGCGTAAAGGTCAAACTAAAGCAAAAATCGAGTAAGTTGCTTGCTATAGTCAAAAAACAAATGACCAAACAACAGACGATAGGGAAAATAAAAGTCTGTTGACTCGTTTAGAGGGCTTTTACCTCGCGCCGAGTATACGGTAGACCTATTCTTTCGACCGGATCTACAGGCCAAAAAAAACTAACGATCGAACAACAGATGGCAGGAACAATAAAAGCGTGTTAACTTGTTCATAGAGTTTTTACGTCATGCAGTTTATACGGTCTACTTGTTCTTTTGGTCGGACCTGTGAATCAAAAAACGACTTACACAAGACAAGTGGAAATATGAATCTTTATGCTGTCATGTACAGACTGTCCACGAAGCCTTGAATTGTCAAATGAAACTTAAATTACTAACAGTAACAACGTAATCTTAATCATATTAGCACTTCTCTGTTACTGAACATACCGTATGTGGTCTTTGATAGTCGTCCGAAAGTTAAACATCTCTTTATAATTACGTTATTGTTTCCGTGTGGAGTAAGACCTTCGGCCAATGGCATCAAGAAATCCAAATATGATTTCTTTTACATATGGGTTTTTTATGAATAAAGGAACATCTGTCACAAATACTTCTATCCTTCTGTCATCATTTGACAGATTATAACAAGTTTGTAAGGACCAGCGACATGATCTGTCAAAGCCATACCTTCCATATACTCATAGAAACAAACCCTATTTGCGTTTTTGTACAAAAAGCAAGCTCGTGCATGTTTCCTTCCACTACAATAATGTTTCAATATGACTGACGTTTGATTTAATTTATGGACTGCTATATCTAATCCCTTTTAGCTTAAGAAAATTTGTTAGAATCTAATGGTTCGCAACAGCTGATACGTACTACAGACGCAACATTATGCTTTAGATTGCAGTGTTACATATAGAGATGAACAATAATAATTTAGGCTTAGCAATACGTTACAACTCACTACTGACGGAACACTAATCACATTCATAGCAATATAAGTGCTTTAACTTCTATCCAAGGCATGAACGTAGAGTTCTCTCAGATTATCTTGTGTAGTCGTTTCGATAATGGTACTCACCATGTGCGTAAAATTATTTATTGAACCAAGAGAGACTACCTGATAGGCTCTGGAAGGGAAACAAACATCGTGGTCGTTGTTTTATTTGATAATAGCTTTTTTTAAAGAAATGAAATTTGTCTTGGGATATATTGCCCCGTAAGTATCGAAAGTGTTGAAATAGTTATTTGATTTATTTATAGAAACTGAAAGAACTGAAATTTTGCCAATTTAATGAAACTCGTAATAAAATTAACATTGATGAACGCATAATTTTGTACATAAACTTTCAGTTAAGTTAAAAACAATATCTATATGGTAACTATTTAAAAAATAATCTATTTTAGTAGTTTATTTGTAGTCGAAGCATTATCCGTAAATGATAATAAATGACACGTCGTAATCAAAACAAAACATCGATTGTTCAACGCAGAAAATTTGCAAGATCAGACGCTATTTCAATGTTCAATTGCACTGATAGTCGGTACATACTGCAGGAGCATATAGGTAATAAATTTATCGCACCTGTTAAAACTCACTTCGTCGTACATTTACCGCTGCTCTTTAACATTCAATCGATTGAAAGTGTATTTATCTACAGTCGTTATTAAATTCAATAGCGCGAACGTTCCTATAATCGATCGTAGGTGCTATTTAAGAGAACAGTGGAAGTATATGGTTTGATGTGTAAATATTTTTGATTGATTTAATCAGCTCAAAGTGTTTAGTAATAACTTTTACCTAACATACTAACTAGTTTTGTACTCCATTTGTGAGTAGCAAATAGAGGTTTATGCTAATAAAAGGGAAACAATGGTTTCCAAATATTTTTTGAATGAAATATAAGTCAATGAAATAGGTTTATATCGCTGAAAGAAAACATTTTAAATAACTGTTTTTCAGTTATCACTTTGATTTCTTACTACGAATATTATTAAATTGATAAATAATTTACTAGTTTACCTTTGATCATGTAAGATATTGTCGAACCAGATTCTGATTATTATATTATATTGCTCTGTTCTGGATTTTAAGTAAAATGTAGTTTATGTTAGATTGAAAATCTTATAACTCCTATACAAATGTATTTAATGTTTGCCAATATTGCGCATGAATTAATATAGTTCATATGTGCCTTATATTGAATTGTTGGCAAATCATGCATTTTATCAATAGAATAGTAACCAACGTGAAAGCAATGATAATTTTCCTGCTACGATTCTATGATCTGACAAAAGCAAATTTCCAAGTAATAGCCTACTCAATAGATACAGTGTTCACTTTTAAGAAATTCCAAATCCTTGTTGTCATAGAAAGATAGCATCATGTGAGGTTTGGTTTTAAATTGTGGTCGGGAATCTTAGACATTAAACTTCTTGCGCCTCTTCTTTTTGACGAAACATTAAATAGAGAAAGGTATTTGAATTTATTCCAAACTGAATTGGAAGATAAACTTGATAATTTATTATTGATTAAGAACAGTAATATTTGCTTTCAACGAGATAGCGTCCCCACCTTTCAAATTAAATTTAATCAAATATCTAAAGTAATTTTGAGAAAAGAAAATTAGGCGATTTGGTTGGGGTTTAAAATTTTATAAAAATTTTAGAATGGTAGACTAAAGTGTTGCATGTCCATTATATTTTACTCTTTTACTTCCTTAAAGAATGTAACACAAGTCACTTGTGAAAAGCTGAGTACAATTTACTTTGTCGTGTTTAACGATGATTCTTGATTGAATCAATGACATATGATAAACAAATGACACGAGAGTTTGCACAAATATCATTTAAACATTCACAACCACTTAAAAAACTAGGATACGCTAACAAGCTCGACAAAGACAAACATCTGCGATATGCTCCTTAAAAGTGAAAATAACGAATAATTGTAAATTGATGAAAGGTGATATGGGTCCAATTTGAGGTTTTGCCTCAAATCGTACTGAGGGTAGATATTCTTCAGAACAAAGTTAGGTTTTAAAAGGTGTTGTATTTTGTGAGTTCCTATGAAGGAAGGAAACTATTAGTTCGAGTGTGGACTATTGACGATTGGACAGCTTTAATAAATCCATTGTCCAGAAACGTCTGGAGCTCGTTATTCGGAATGGATAGTAGATCATCATGACAACATGAGCCCGCACCCAAGTTTGACAAGTTAAAATTTTTGTATTTCGAATGGAATGTACTATTATTCTTACTATACTTACCAGACTTTGCATTCGACCTCTCATTTGTTTCGCTCCCTTAAATTTTTTTGCGCTACATAACATTCCACTGAGATGAGTGTGAATCAATACAAAACAAACCTTATTCCATTTTGATAATAGCTAAAGTACAAAAAGGTGATGTACAACGTGTGGTGTTCTAGTGTTGTGAAAATGTATTTCAGTGTTGTTTCAAATCATGGTTATCGTGAAAACAGCAACATATTCTGAGAATATAGACACACAAAAGAGAGAGTTTAATATGCTTGTGTTAAGGAGATGTTACAATAAATCACAGTTCGGATTTAGTCTTTGCAAAGTATTATGATAACAGTGCCCTTAGTAGAACATGCACTAGAGATAAAGTAGATGATCTAAACCAGAAATCTTTTTACAAAACTGATTAGTCTAAAGCACTGTCTCCTGAAAATAACACCGAACACCTTTGCTTGGTTATTCCGTTCCAAAGATCACAAACAGGTGTTTGTTTGGCATTCAAGTGTAAATATGCGCTCTTGTTTAAATTATTGATAATTGATTTCTAATAACCTATTCATAAAGTGTATGTAATCGGTAATTCGCTGCTGTAATAATGCTGGTAGAATTCTAGAGAAGCGGGGATATGTCATTAGTATCATCATATGTCTGATAGAAGTAATTACTTTTACGTCTAATAGAACTAATGCAATATTATTAACGTATAAATTAAATGAGACACGTCCAAGAATGGAACATTACAGTACACTGTTGATGCATCTTATATTGCCACCTGTAAATATTAATTTAAATTTTAACGACTTTGCGTTCTAGTTTTTAGAAAAGCTCAGAACTAATGTCATCTGTCGTGGAGTACACTGTCGAAAGCTTTCTGTCAATTGCAAAATATATCAACAGGTAGCGATTGTTAGTTGCATACATATCCATTTATAGATATGTTCATCTCCACATCACGTTGTACGCAATTCACTTCCCATTATCAATAATCATTTGCTTCAAAAAAGGTCTATTGATTGCCGTTAGGGATGCATAATACCTCAATATCTGTGGGAAATGATTTTTCTTTTGGCAGAGATAGTCCATAGAAAAACAACGTATCTCATAATCGCTGTATTCTTTTGTTTTTTATACGTTCTTATCTGTGAGCTTATATGACAGTCATAGAGGAGCCTAATGCCAGAGAGGAGGAAGTCAGTTTCTGAATTTTACCATAAAACTTGAAACTACAGGCTTGATGGTTTGGAGTGGAATTTACATAGACAGTATAACTTCTTTAGTATTCCTTCTAAGCCATTTAAATGTTCAAAAGTTTATTTACGAAGTTCTCTGCAACCATTTGCTTCACCACAGTTCTAGTAAGAAAATATTCGTCTGTATATATATATATATATATATATATATATATATATATATATACATATAAAGGATATTTTTATTCCAGAGTCAAATATGGAATATTACTTTTTGAGGCGATTCTGTGAATGCGCCTAGAATATTCATATTTCAAAAGACATTCATACGAGCAATCTATAAACGACAACAAAGAAAATCATGTGTGGAAATCTTAAAGCAAAAAAGGAATATTTACATTGTCTAGTATTTACATTTTTGTGTATTTATTTTGTGAAAGTCACTATAGCGATATAACCATTCTGTAGTTTTGAAGTTGACCCCCAGAAATCAAGCTAAAATAAAAATTTAACAAACTATTATACATAAGCTGGTGTATATAAAGGTGTAATGGCGCAGATGTTAAAAAAATAACCATTTGCCGACATCATATTAAAGTTTAAATGTTAAAGAGTTTAAGTAAGTATTTTATACCATATAAGGTTACTTTAAATGTAACAAATTTGATGAAGATCTATAATAAGATGGACAAATTCACATACTTTATGTAACATCTTATTGGTATTTTTTATATTTTTCTACTCTTCATTGACATGTTCAATTCTTAAGGATGTTTTTATTGAATAAATAATACTATTAACTACTACACATGCACATAGGAATTATTGCCATATAAGAAAGCAATGACTAGTTTGATTTAAAAATGTAATGGCTATTATAATGGATGTATGTATATGTGTGTATAATTGTTGTGTGTATTGTATTAAGAGAATTTTGCTTATATTTTTTTCTCACGGTTGCTGCTTTGTTATTTCTTCCACATTTATACTTTTTAGCTTTGAACGTACCATTTTGGCACTTTTCCCTTTTTTAGGGCTACGTCAGATACACGTGGTACGAATTCACGGGCAATTATACTTTGTTATGGAAAAAGGTGCCTAAGGGTCGCTTTGCTCGAGCCAGAGCGGAATTCAATAACATGGAAATACGAATTGTCCGCTCAGGCGGCGCTTTGTTTGACGTGTAATGGAAATCGAATCAATTCAATTCCATTCACCGTTCATCCATTTTTATTTATGTCCGTATGTGTTTCAGGATATTATCAAATTTTGTTTATTTACTTCCTTGTATTGGATTTATTACGTTACTACGTACTCTGTTTTATGCCCTCTTATTTCTTTTGACATAACTATAAAGACATGAAACTTTAATTATCTAAAAATGTTTGCTTTTATAAGGTCACTTTTCGTGCTTTTTCACATAAGCATTCCGATTGTATTAATATTATTGTGCGTTTATAAGTTATTATGAATTCCGCTGACTGTTTTGGATTATGGAGCATAAAAGCGGTCATTAAAACTTGGTTAACTGAATCAATTGCTTGTGTTATTACGTTTAACAGAAGCATATATTTTATTTACGACCTATTCGTTCAAAATTGAGAAGAAACTATTAAACTGAAACTGTCGTCTATGTCAAATAAAAGCATAAAGCGATTAATTTTAAAATGGACATTAAAAAATAATTAGAAACTGGTTCTGTGTTCCCTGTTTATTGGAATACAAATAAATAAAATTAAGGAGGTACGTTGTGAATGACTTCGCTTATATTGATATTTTATGTTGTGACTGTTTCCGCTTTGCGATAACACGTAGCTAATATACTTAATGTATAGTAACAAAAAGAAGAGGCGAAAGTGAACTTAATATTTTGGCTTTAACACCTAACATTGGTTGTACTGCTTGCGCGTTTTTACTAATCCATTGGGGGACATATTAAGCTTTCTCTTAAGAGCATCTACATTGTCAGAGTTTGAAGATTACTCGGAAATATTTCGAAAGAAAAACGATAATGAAAATGTAGCTAATTATAGGCTAGTGGCTATTTCATCTACTTTTGCCAAAGTATTCGAATCTGTGATCTAAAAAGCTCCTCTGTATGTCATTTCCAACATGAATTTACGCCTAAGTGATCTACTGTTAGCAATTTGTTTCATAATTTAGAAAACTGCAAACACCTTAGATAAGAGTGGTTAATTGGATGTTATCATTGACCATCGTATTTTACTTAATAAACTGTCCTTTCTTGATTACAGTAATGCCTTCGTTCAACTTGACGAGTGGATGGAATTGCATGTACTTTAATAGTTATAGACCTCTGACCTACATATCCGCTTCTGGAATTGTACTGAGCAGGACCACTCGTATTTATACTCCTCATCGCATCCTTAAATTGCGCTGTGTTGGTTTATGGTGATAAAAAATTTTTCATACAGTTGATACGGTGAAGAATAATAATTTTTTTTTGCAACTTTTGCAAATTAAGTACTACTACTGACATTCTTCTCGTAATACTAATGGCAGTGCATTATTCTAGCAAATATCTTTCTAAGATCTGGACACTAGCTATGATTCAAAAATAGCCTTCCAAACACAATAAAACAATAATTTTTCAAATCATTTGGTTTCATTTTAAAAAATAAAGAGTGATAATTTGGTTATTCTTAAGTCGTTGTTTTATGGTATTCATCGTTAGCAAGCTAGAGTGCTTTTAGTGTCTGGTATCCAATTCACAATGTCCACATAAATTAAGTTTAGCGAATTCAACGAATATTTTTAGAATATCTGTCCTAAACTGGATAACTGGGGGTAATATTGAATACGCTTGTCTGTTGAAAAGACATGGTTGTACACATATGGAATCTGCAACGTTTTTCGATCTACTCGAAACCTTATATTTTGCCTTTGTTATAAGTAAGCTTCAGTATGTACTCATCATGTGATATCTTTTTGCTACACTCCTTTAGCTATGTAATTGTGCTTGAATTATTAACCAATAAATATTATTAATACTATATACTCGTTTATCCTGATGAACGATAAGTTCCATACATGTTGGCTAATTACTAATTTTTTAAAGACCTATATATCACTTTTATTTGTCCAACAGTTTTGATATCAGAATAATTATAATTGACTAGACATAAGACTCATAATTGAGTACACAAATTAAAAGACATTTTATAACATTCCGTTAGTGTTAAAATAGTTCCATGATGTTTTTAACTGGTGTTATATTCAACCCATGAAGGTAATGGTATATACTGGTACCCTAATAATATTATTTAAATGAATGCTGACATCAAAAGATCTTAAGATATACTATGAGTGAATATGTATTGATAACTCCAGGCCTGCCACTGCCCTCTGTAATTGGTATTAAGCTACTGGGGAATGCAAATGCCTAGATTAGTAATATTATTATTGCATGTAACTAGAAGTTGAAGTGAGCATATTAAAATTAGACAATAACCTCTGAACTTTTCTGACATTTTTTTTGAATCAAATGTCAGTAAATACTTCCAAATGACTAATTCAATTGAACTCCAAATCTAATGCAATAATTGCTCGGTTAGATTATTTATCAGTAAATTCTAAAATCGAACGCTTCACCACTAAATATTTCTCAAACTTACAAACAAATGAACCGAATAACATGAAATTTTATAAAAAAAATTGAGGAATATTAAGCGACAATTATGTCAGTTGTTTTACTTTCTGACGAGAGTTAATACGATCTTTCTTTTCTTTCGTTTCCACCAATTAAATATAAATGGTTTTAATTTTATGTAATATCTACTGTCCACTATATAGATATATGTATGTACATACAGAACAGAATAAAATTGTGTCCGACCTCGCACAATATCTTAGGCCCGCATGCCACACTAGCATGGAAATCTGTAAGTACCAAGAATTTCTAAACCGTTACGGTTTTTGATAGAGGCTAGGAACAATAGTGTTTGTGTGATGTGTCTGAAGATGGTTTATATGCTTTTGCACTGATACTGTCGATGACATATGATTAATAGGATAATGTGAATATAACATGTAATAACTGAAATGTCCTAATGAGCCATCAGTTCAACTATTTACCATAACGCATTGGAAAGGAAGGGAACCCTCCGATTCGATCTCCTTCATGAAGTGACTAGAATTGCGTTAGCCGTTTAGAAATGTAAGGAAATTATTCAACAACCGAAATCTCATGAGTTATCTAGATTAGCACTTTGGTCTTTGGTTATATAAACAAAGGATTTTTGGTTTGAATACTTCTAGAAAAATGTTAGCGACGACAGGAGAAAGTGGGGAATCTATGGCTGCGTTTGACACTTGTTCATACTAGTGGTCAAGGAATTGGAAATAATAAAGATTAGGTAGGTTTTCGAGTTGGGTCTCAAAGAATAGGATCTGCTGGACTATTTATTTGGCGTCAGGTATAAGAACATTGATAAACACAGATTGAGTTAGATTGAGCAAGGATTTCTGATGTTTTAAATCGAGTAGATAGAGTAGATAGAGGCGAGAATTTTGACAAGAACGGACACTATTCCACTGATGACTTCGGAGAGACTATTTTTTGGAGTAGGTATCATATAAAACTTAATTATTTGTATAGGAAGGAAATTTCGTTGAGAGGTAAAGGGCATTTCGACAGATCGACGATGGTATGTAATATGGAGATGCAACTTTCAAAAGATGTGACAGCTGTGCCGGAGACGCGATTCTGGATCGAAAACAAGAAGAAATTATAAAGACTGTGCAATAGTTAACAATATCGTATAGTCTTCCAAATAACTTTTGTATTACTCAATTACATAAAACTGTATAAAACAAAACAAAACGGTTCTAGAAAAAAGTGTTAAAGTTCAATAAAGGAAAGTATAAGAATTTATAACATGAAACTAACACTTTGATATTGTTTCATTTAACACAAAATTTTGTTAGCGTGTCTATAAAATTAAAACTTTTCTAGATCTGTGTCATAAAACTTCTTTTTGTAATTTAAGATATTAGCTTTTTTTGCTTTCTTATCTTATCTTAATAAAATATAATCCCACTCATGTTCAGTTCGTTTTGAAATAAAAACCATAAAATACGCATTTTATGCTCCTAAAACTTGTAACGGTAGAACAACCATAAAAGTGTATTTCGAAACCCTTTTTTATGTATTATTCAAAAACTCATAATAACACTTTAGGAAAACTTCAGGGCAATCTAATTTCATCGTGACGTCGTGCGACTTTTTTCAGTGTCGGTTTCCCTTGTGCAAACGAGTCACGGTCCCCAACTTTTCCTCATGTACATACAAATACGTATCTACATATACAAAAAAAGGCACAATATAGTCTAGGTCGCGCTGTTTCACATTTGCATTTAATAAATACACTTGTCATCCGTCGTTTATCTTATTAACGCTGACACGCGAAATATGAATCACATTTTTACCGCGCGTGTTAACAACTTTAATCGATCGTCTTGGTTTTTAAATGAACTATACTTATTTGTAACAATTATTTTTACATAAGAGTTACAATAAGATCTTTCTGAAATTATTAGCTCTACAGACTTTATTCATATATTACCAAATATCTCATTCGGTCCTCAATTTTTACATATTGGGGCTACATTAATATTGCTAATGAAGCAACTGGTTTGTTTATTTGTATCGTAAAATTCTTCGTACATACTATAAAGAACTAAGTTTTATTTTCGGGCAAATTTTTATAGAATGTAAGTGTTCGACACTGTCAACTTTACACTTGTCGGGAAAATGCTATGCAATTACCTGTTAGCAACAGACACAGACGGTCAGGTGTACTAGTCATATAATACTATACATAAAACATAACAAGGAAAATAATATATTTAAATTTTAAAATCGTTAGGTCTTTAAAAGATTTAATTGAATAAAAATACAAAGGTTTAAGAACATGTAAGATTTTTCTTGAAATGAAGTTCCATCAAATAACCAACGTTCCTATAATAAACATTACCTGATTCTATAAAACTAAATACGTAAATTTTACAAATTGCTTGTATATGTAAAATTAAATAGAGACATATTGAAATTAAATTATAGAAAGGATCCTTCTTAACCCAACATTTATTTTATCTAATAAATTAATCATTAATAGTCACATCCTTTGTAAAAATACTCAACTATGTACATAATGGGTGTTTTTTAAGCTGCATGAGAACTATCGATATCGATAACTATGCTACCTGCTTCTGGGTTTCCGGGCTGGAACCGCGTCACTTGTATATTTGCCGACGTTTCGTACCCATTTGTAAGGTACATCTTCAGGGCTGAACTACGGCACTGAAATTGAGAAACCAGTTTCAGTGTAGTAGTTTAGCCCTGAATATGTCCCATACAAATGGGTACGAAACATCGGCAGATATAAAAGTGACGCGGTTCCAGCCCGGAGGTACATCTTCAGGGCTGAACTACGGCACTGAAATTGAGAAACCAGTTTCAGTGTAGTAGTTTAGCCCTGAATATGTCCCATACAAATGGGTACGAAACATCGGCAGATATAAAAGTGACGCGGTTCCAGCCCGGAGACCCAGAAGCAAATATTATGGACCACGACCGCGGAAGTCTACGTACCAAGTCGATAACTATGGCTTGACAGCTGATAATGTCAAACTTTGTTGACATTTCTGTTCAGTAAGGTTTAGCAAAGCATCATGAATCGTTTAACGCAAGAGCAACGCTTGCAAATTGTGGAAAGTTACTTTGAAAAAAATAAATCTGTTCGCTAAGTTCATAGAGCACTTCGTCCATTTTACGGTCATCATAATCGGCCTAGTGAGCAAGCAATTCGTGCAGTTATTGATCACTTTCGTACTAATTTTACTCTTCTCGATTCAAAACCGTCGAGAAGACAAAGAAATGTGCGTACCGAAGAGAATATTGCTGCTGTAGCGCGAAGTATTGAAGAAGACGCCGAAATGTCAATTCGTCGTCGTTCTCAACTTGTTCGCTATTATTCTTCGTCTACGTAGAAAGTTTTACATAAGGATCTTGGCTTACATGCCTATAAAATACAGCTTGTGCAAGAATTGAAGCCAAACGACCATTGTTTGCGTCGCTTTTTTGCTGATTGGGCTCATTTGAAACTAGCCGAAGCTGAGCATTTTTATCAAAGAATTGTGTTTAATGATGAAGCTCATTTCTGGTTAAATAGCTACGTCAGTAAGCAAAATTGCCGGATTTGGAGCAAAGATAATCCTCAAGCTGTTAACGAATCGCCATTACATCAATTAAGATTGACTGTTTGGTGCGGTTTACTGAATTTTTGGTTCCAAAAACTAATCAGCTAATAAACATCAACGACATTTGGTTCCAACAAGATGGCGCAACTTGCCATATAGCGCGCTTAACAAATCGATTTATTGTAAAATCAATTTGGTGACAACTTTATTACCAGAAGTGGTCCTATTCACTGGCCCCCTTGTTCGTGCGATTTAACGCCCCTTGATTGCTTTTTATGGGGCTATGTTAAGTCAATGGTTTATGCCGACAAACATTTAATTAGTCGATATGAAAGTGCATTTCTTAAATAATAAATAAATGCAAACAAGGCACTTTTAAAATAAGAGCATGAATGAATTTACTTTATGCAAAATAATATAAATGTGCTCTTATTATTGTATGTTCGTGTTCTAAATTATTCTTCAGAATAACAATTCAAACTTTCACATGGAATTCATAAAATATTGTTTACTTTACAGATACGATATTATAAATTTTCATTCAATGAAATAGTCTGGTAGTCGATATACGTCTCTATTAGTTTATATTAAGATTTTTATGAATAATTTGTATATCGGGCAAATATTATGCTTTCGCCTATACCCAAGTTATACAAACAAGTCTCAGGCAATGTTTATAGACCGGCTAAATTTAGAGTAAATGAGGAGATGAAATTAACACAGTACAAAAAATATGAATCATAATTAACTCTTGAAACAATCCAGATCGATCTAATATATCTAGATTCGTTCGGGCATCAAATAAATCACTATTAACAAGTGGTTTATTATCTTAGTTGATAGTTTTATCAGATATCTAAACGAACTGACTACATATATATATTAAGCAGCAAAAGAAACGGCTTCATAAAAATGACAAGCCGATTAAATATTAGAAGCAATATGAGGCATAAATAAGAATTAATGGAATACGCTTTTATATGCTCTATAATAAAACAATATTCGGGTCGTGTTACAAATATAATTTTAATCTTTGTTTATGGTATTCGGTTAAGTACATTTTATTGTTCTTTGTTACTCTTAACGCCCTCTCGATTCTGTCCGCCGAAGTTGATACTGATTACGATTGGTAGATGCTGTAGATATTTCCATTTTGTTTTAATTAATAGAATTTAATGAATGAGATCGTATGATTATTGCCCTTACGTTGATTGGAAATTATTTCCGCTGGTCTTGTAATTAATGACCGTAATTTAACGTTTATTTTTTCCTGAATACGTCACATCCTGAGTGGCATAAAACCAAAATGGCGGCCGTTATAGGCCTTCTTAATCGACTACCTTGTCTAATTTAACAAATATCTTAGTTTACGCCATTTAGAAGTTTAACTATGAATTATTGGTCGCGCTAGGTTTATAATGGGAATAGCTATTACTATTCTTGCAACGAATACGTTGGAAAATACATGCAGATTGATTATCGACTATCGACTTAATGGAATTAGTCAACTAAGTCAATAAACTCTATGTGGTCGAAAAATTCAGGTTGATTTAATATTGATATTTTTCTGAAGGAACAATTTTAATCCCATTAATTAACCCTCAAAACCAACTAGAGGTAAGTAATCTAAACGCTTTGTATTTCATAGTGATCTAATTTCTCTCCTTGTTTTTTTCTACATTATTTATTAATTGTCGGACAGACGGAGATATTGTGGAGATCCCACGTCCATCTAATTAAGAAGACAGAGTTTAATCTGCACTCTTAAGGGTTAACGAAGTAATTTGTCTGCTCGCTAAGACTCGAATCATCGAAAGTATTGGAGCAGTAAAACCTGAGATCAAAGACGTTCGCTCTCATTATTATTTTATATTAGTTTATTGTTAATATTATTTGATTTATAAGACTGTGGAATTAACTGTTCAGTTTATTTGTTACCGTTCAGTCAAGTTACGCGGTCATTTAAGAGCGTTTAATCCTGTGATGTGTTATCTAAGACTCATTAAAAATTTCAGAGAAAGGCAAATTAACGCAATGTATTAATGTAGTAATACATTTTATAGAATTTAAAAGCTTAATTAATTCTTGACTCGTGAGATATCTTTGATTATTAGAACACACTTGCATAAATTAATTAGCTTCAATCTTATTGATTAAGGGATGCGTTAATAAATAACTCTTTATTTTGAGTCATTTATTGTTTTTTTATCTGTTAACCCTATTTTCATGGAGGGCTCGCTGAACGGTTGGCCATTATTGTTTATTTTTGTTTGCGAACAATTAATTTTCTTTTTTGTCATAATGTCAATTATTTAAAGTAACTATTAATTCAGGCGCAAGCGGATCATAATTATCCTCTGTTATTTATTGCTATTATTTTGTTTGTGTTCTTTTGTTTTTGTTGTTGTTGAATTTTTCTTTTGTGCCACAAGTGAGAATAGGAAGAGATTATTATTTACATATTTGTATTAGAGATTAGTACAAAAACTGAAGTATTTCTCTTCTTAAAATTACTTATTCAATTTCAAATATTTTTTCCTATACCGTATTATCAAAAAGTTCAACATGTACAATAAACTTATATAGAGCCTAACTTTTTTTCTTACTACAAAAGGAACCCCCTTTTCTTTTTGGTCTTAATTAGCAAAATGTAGAACGTACCTTTTTGATGCATCTTTGCTTCAATATTGGCTTATGGGCTTTCCAGATAACAACTTTGTGGCGTCTTTTTAGAACTTATTAATAGGGATCACTCTCCACTTTCTGAATCTATTTCTGGAGCTAGTTTAACACCCGGGAGAACAAGCAAAAGGATTGTTTGTTAGGTAAGGTTAGGACGTTACAGACGTAAAAGATCTAAATAACTGAAATCTTTTAGCAGAATATTTTTCGATACCGTAGGTATGAATGGTTCGAATAACTTTATATATCCGTATAAAATTGAATTGCTTTGGTTTTTGCACTGGTGCGGTTGATGTCATCGTACCTCGTTAGTAAATCTGGCAGTGTTTTATAATCTAATATTTTTCCATAATCTTACGGTATACCTCCGGATTTCAGGCTTTTGCTTTTTAACACATTCATTAATCATCTCTTAAATAAATTAAACTATGCATTTCTAGGCTATACCGATGCTGGAAAAATCTACAACCTATAATTGAAGAATGGTATACCCATAATAAAATTTTGCCAAATCCAAGTTGTTAACTAGAAGAGATGAGGCGTATGACTTGGGCATACCTTTCGATTCTCAACTCTATCAGAATGTTTCATCGATTGCATCGGCTTCAAAATCATTAGGTTTTCTTATCAAACCATGTGAATAGTATAATATTGTTGTAACTAAGACTGGTGCGGTTGATGTCACCGTACCTCATTAGTCAATATGGCTATGTTTTATAATCTAACACTTTTACATTACTTTCTGGTGTCCCTCCGGATTCAAATTCTAGGCCTTTGCTTTTTAACACCTTTATCAACCATCTCTTAAATAAACTAAACTGCGAATTTCTAGGCTATGCTGATGCTGGTAAAATCCACAATCTATAATTGAAGAATAGTATACCCATAATAAAATTTTATCAAATCCAAGTTGGTAACAAGATGTGTATGACTTGCGCATATCTTTGATTCTCAACTCACTTTCTATCAGTATGTTTCGTCGATGCATCAGCTTCAAAATCATTAGGTTTTCTTATTAAACTACGTGAAAACTGTAATATTGTTGCAGCTAAGACCAAATACTGTGCTTTGCTGCAATACAAGTTGATGTATGCGGAGTATGAGAACCCAGAGGAAATTCCTGAAATACCTTTTTTACAGAGCGACTGGAATTTATCATGAGGGACGAACAGTCTACGCTGATCTTTTGAATCTCCGTAACGTACAGTCTTTATCTTGTCTCCATGAAATAGACAGTAGTAAGCTTCTGGATTTCCGGGCTGGAACCGCGTTACTAGTATATCTGCCGACGTTTCGTACCCATTTGTATGGGACATCTTCAGGGCTGAACTACTGCACTGAAACAGCCCTGACGATGTCCCATACAATTGGGTACGAAACCTCGGCAGATACACTAGTGACGCGGTTCCAGCCCGGAAACCCAACTACTGCACTGAAACTGTGCAGTTTCAGTGCAGTAGTTCAGCCCTGACGATGTCCCATACAAATGGGTACGAAACGCCGGCAGATACACTAGTGACGCGGTTCCAGCCCGGAAACCCAACTACTGCACTGAAACTGTGCAGTTTCAGTGCAGTAGTTCAGCCCTGAAGATGTCCCATACAAATGAGCACGAAACGTCGGCAGATACACTAGTGACGCGGTTCCAGCCCGGAAACCCAGAAGCAGATAGCATGGACCACGACCGCGGAAGTCTACGTACCAAATTAGACAGTAGTAAATTTTTAATAAAACTGTTATCGAATGAAATCGATTGTACTATGATACTGGCCCGTATTAACTTTTAATGAATTCGTTTCCAATACACGATCGGTGTTAATTTCAGAATACCTCGGACAATACTAAATGCATTATTAGAGTCACCTGTTATTCCCTTGCGGGAAATTTTTGTAAATAATACATAGAATTTATTTGTTATTGTATAATGTAATAACAATTTTATACATTTTATTTAATTTATTCTCTCATTTATACTTCGATTATCTTATTTTATATTTTTGTATGTGTACATAATTTTTGGAGAGTGCTAAAAGCAACATCAATTGAGTAAGCAAAGAGGGAAAAATATCAGGCCATGCGAAAGCGGGCAAAAAATATTTGTAGTGACTACATCTCAAATTCCATAAACACTAAGATGAAAAACTTTATTAACTTACAAAATACAGTACATTTTCGTTCATTATTTGTATTCATTTATATCTCTAAACTGCCGTTGTTATCGCAAAGGCGTTTGTAGCTGGAACCATCAGATTCAGATATAAATGTAGTCCTACAAACTGCTGGATAGTAACAGATGCCTGAACAACTGATTTACATACATCCTGATATTTTACGTTATTACGAACGTTTTATGTACTTCGTCAAAATGTTAAATACTACATATGTAAAGACGCAAATAGTAAATAATACGAATTAGAGAATACAAAAAAAAATATTGGTCAAATAAAGACACGATTTAACATTTTCAGATGCGACAATTTACTATATATTTAAATGCGTACAAGGGTCGTCTAGAAAGTAAATATCGCTGAGATAGTGAAACCCCAATTCGTTTTATATTTACTATTATACCTACATTATTCCGTCTTATGACGTCGGAAAGGTTTATCATGGTTTACCTTTCTCGTTTAAGCGAATCCTCACAGACAAAAACATTAAGTCGCACAACAAGTACGAACATAATAGTCTACCAGTGTCCTTTATAATTATCGTTGAGCTGTTGCTAGATATAAAGACTGGGAATCAGTTATCATCACGTTTTATACGTTTTTGTACACCGTACAAGATCGTCGCTAAGTTATTGAACCAATCACTTACAGTATTCTTCTGTATGTCATAATTTGTAAAATAACTAACTAAATCTTTCAGGTTCGGGAAGAAATGGAAATTACTATAGGGTAAGTCCTCTAGACTATGTAATTAATGTTTAAAAGCTTCCCAACTACAACGTTAAAGCACAGCTCAATATGGACAATTGTTATTGTGAATATATACAAACGCCATTATGCAATAACCTACATCATTTGTTCTAGATGGTGCGGCAGAAACGGCGAATGATCTGGAAGTGCTTCTGCATTTATTATTCTTCTTCCTGACATTAAATCGAAAATTTACATTTTACCGACTTAGAAATCAATAAATTTGTGTTTTATGCGAAACCTATTGTTTTTCACCAGTAGCGAATGTTCCACCCCTTCTTATTAGTAACGAGAGATCTCGCTCAATGCAATTACTACTGGTTTTGTTTTGTTCTTCCAAAGAAATTCGAGGTTTCCACACCGTTGCAATAAAAAAATTCAAGGTATGTAAGACACAATTTTTTGTAGCTAAAGTCATTTTGACAATTTCATAAAGTAGAGACCTCCAGTATTTCAGGAAGAAATGTGTGTAAACTCTCCGTGTGAAAAGCCCGCGTTTTGGATTTTTTAATCAGTTGTTGTTTTGGGTCGTTCAGTCACAGCAGAAGATCAATCTAATTGGTTGTCATCATAAACGTTCGAACATTCGCTAGTAAATACGATGCACCATTTTTGATCCTGAACCTTTATTCATGAGGTTACTATATACGTCTGTAATCGAACTTTCTTCTTGATAAGACGATTTATTTTATCACACATTTCAAAGACAAATAGGTGACTAGCAAATATCAACGGCAAAACTCTTTTTCTTGCTCAATCTGGAAAATAGAAGGAAGAAGTTATTGACCGTGGAGGTGGGGAGTCCGCGGACCGTATTACTTTGCGGCATTCTTTATCTGTATATCTGTCGTATATATTGCGTTAAAAAGTCAGAGCAATACATGACATTTAATTTTTCCAGTGATATTTTTTAGTAACAACTCATTATATAGCCTTTGGACCATAATTTAATTTTCCTGCGATAGCGTTTAAAAAATTTATATTATATAAAACAGGACCTTTTATATCTCTGTCAAAGCAATTTACTGTTACTTTATTAAAGTTCATGTTGCATTGCATTTTCTTTTAAAACTTGACGCCAAAAAGTTTTATATTGGATTGCATTTTTTAGGAAGTATCTAAGCCTTTAGTTCTTCTTTAAAATATACACTTCAATTCAAGAAAGTTGTGTCAATTATCTCGAAGACTACCTCAAACAGCCTTTTCGCACAAATAAAATTAAATTGGATAACTTAAATTATTAAAAGTTGTTTAATTAACATTTCTGAGTCCTTAATCTTAGCTGGTTTTATTACGTGGTGGTTATGACGCGTTGTCTATATGTTTTTTAGGTCGCTTGGGATCATTTTAAAAGTTTTCGCATGACAGCTTATTAATAAACAATGAATTTCTTCGACCGATATAATTTTTATCATTTTCATTATGATTTTGTATCGAAACACTTTACATGATTTGTTTATATATTTCACGGTTTTGTAGAGAGTAAAGCAGGTAAGATGCTATTAGTATATATGTACATATGTACATATGTAGATAACTAAATTCTGAAATGTTTCTATTTATATGTATATGAAAAAAATTAAACATGCTTGTAGCAATATTCTTCAATGTCAATTACAGTTTTGGAGTTTTTTTTATGTATTCAGTCGGCCCTTTGAAGATATGCTCTCAAAAATTCATAATTTTTGAATGAATTTCTTTTCCTGTAGATAACTTTCTTAAATTAAAGAAGAGCCAGAAGCCATACATAGCTAAATTTGATATATTGGATGTTCTCGCATTTTATTCTTCAACTCTATTCTTCAAAAAAGTCGGTTGCTAATTCTGCTCTATGAGATAATGTATTGATGTGTTTATCATGATGAAATATTAAGCCATGCCATTCTGTTCTACATTCTATTAAGTATTTACTGTCTTATGTTCTTCAATGTACATACCTTTTTTCACTGCGTTTTGACAATCGTTCAGTTGAAACGCCTTCCTGTATCTAAACTCGACTTTTTTACAAAGTCGCAATATCATAAGATGGTTATGTATGTATCGTCACTTGTTACTAGTTTGGAAATAAATTGAGTTCCTTTCATCATTGAGAAACATAATGAAATTCGTAATGGAAAACTCTATTAATTCTGCCCGATTAAATCCTTAAAATTTCTTCTACTTTAGCAAACATTATATAGCAGTCATTATTCCTGTACAACCAAAATATGCTTTTCGGTGTTCTTGAAGTTTTTGGCTCATTCTAATAGGTATTTGAGAGTTGCAGAGAAATGTGTCTCCTATCAAATTCTTAGAGATTAAAACTTACTACTTAACAGAACTTATTGGAACACTATTGGAAAAAAAAGGTAGGCAGATTTTGTAAATTTCTTTTCATACTTATATGCAGAGCATCTGAAGAATCTCCTGAATATTTCTCGCACTAGATTGAGACAATAAAACGGACGGTTAAAGATATGCCTCAGACTGTACCTGTGTATTCGGATTACAATTTTTATGATGAAACGATTTCTTTTATGTATATCGAAATTTTTTCAAGCTAATCTTGGTAACCTTATCATAATGATAATAGATTTCAAGTGTATAGACCAGCCTTTAAAGGCTTCATTTTCATGTCTTCAATTTAATTTTTATTGAATACTACCCATTTTTCGTGACTTTTAATAAGCAATCTGATTACTATTGTTTTCTGGTTATGTCAATAAAGAATCACAGAGTGACACGCTTTGAAAAATAAGTGGTCTTTTAGTGATTTAAGAAGTTGTTGATATAATACAACCTAAATTTTCGACAATTCCCTTAACTAATAGTTATGAGCGTGTTTTAATATATTACCGAGGAGTTCGACCAATGGATCTGACAAATCGAATACACCACTAAGTTTTGCACACTATCATTTTGCTAAGTATGACCTTTTGGAGCACAGAAAAGATTTTTAGAATATGCTGCTATGTCGTTGATATGTTACAATTTATTTTTTGAGTAATTTTACAGGCGATATTTTTCAAAGTGTTTTATATATTGTTAATAAACTAATCTGTTTGTTCGATAAACTGTAACCGATTTATTTTATTTATGCAACTTGCTTTGTCAGTACCATTTATGAAGGTGCATTGCCTGAATTCTTTTGTATCTTTAAGCAAAACTTCTGAATTTGAAAAACATATCGTGACAAAAACGCGAAAGGTATTTCTCTAGATGTACATGTATTTCTATATTCGAATGTTCAGGAATAAAAACATCTTTGCACTCCATCTTTCTTATTAATGAAGTACGTATAAATGATATTTAATGTTTCGTATTATAAGCTATTGCAATTTATACACCCGACACTGATAACTCAGCAGATATTTTTGCAAAAAATACAATACATATGGGGATACACGTACATAATGATGTATGTACATGTAATGCATGGCAGTTTTATATATCTGGGACGGTATCTCAAATTTTAATAAATTAACATTTTATAGCTCAACAAACTACAAAGGAAAATGCTTTTAATCACGCAACAGCCATTACTAAGTTAAACAAAATAAAAAACGAGGAAAAATGTTTGACATTGCAACAGGTATATTAAAAGCATAAAATAAAACTTGCTTTCGAGGAAGCCATAACGTTGTGTAAAATATGTCAGTGTACATTCAAAATGATATTTTTATGCTTTTGAGGGATTATATTTGTTAATAAATTCAGCTTTTTCCGATAATTTGAAACGAAATGCTAACTAATGTTGAGAGTATCCAAGTGAAAAAAATTATACTATTCCATGTTATTCGTTCTGTATATTACGAAAAAAACATATTATAAATAATATTTATATAACAGGCGAAAGATATAGTACTTACTGACATTAAGGGGGAAATCATTAGGGTTGATTTTAGTTTGAGTTCGAAAATAATTTATTAGGTATGCAACTAAGTTCTCGCTGTTTTTCAAAAGTAGTAAGTGCTGGTCGATTATGACATAACCAAAACGTCATGAACCAAGCTTTGAGATATGATAAACAAACCGCTTTGACACATTAGTGATTTTGTTTTTGCGTCATATACTTTTGGTTGTGTGAAAATGTCTGATTTTGTGCCAAATAATCGTCATTTGCTGGAAGTGTTGCTTTTCTTCTTTCATTCGAAGAAAACGACGAGCAGAGACACGAAAAAGTGATTCTACAGCATGACAACGCTCGGCCTCAGGTTGCCAAACTCGTTAAAATCTACCTAGAAACGCTCAAAAGGGAGGTCCTACCCCACCCGCCATATTCCCCAGATATTGTACCGTCCGAGTATTACTTGTTCCGTTCAATGGCACATGGTCAGGTTAATCAGCAGTTTCGCTCATATGAAGACATCTCAAAATGGCTTGATTCGTGGATAGCCTCAAAAGACGAACACTTCTATCGTGACGGTATTCGAGCTCTGCCAGAAAGATGGGAAAAAGTTGTCGCTAGCGATGGGCAATATTTTGAATGATTCATTTGTAAACATTTTTTCACAATAAAGTTGCATTTTCATCAAAAAGACAGCGGGAACTTACTTGCGCACCTAATACCTTTAAGTAAAATATTCTAAATGTTTTAATACAGCCTGAGATAATGAGGAATCTACTGGGTTACGTCATTATATTTCCTCCAAATTCTCTTTAAGTTAACTTAATACAAAGGTTTTTACATACCTCTTTAAAGAAGCTAGAATTTGTAAACATAAAAGCTACTATAGGACAATAAGTTACTTTTCGTTACATGGCAATGGTTTAGAAGCAAAACACTGGGTCATGAAATCGGTCCACCCTGTATATTAAAGATATTCTTACCGTTGCGTTAAAACATGTAAAAGAAGCGTATTAATTTTGATATTATTAATGTTATATTGTTATTCAGATACTAGTATTATTATTATTATTATTAAATTAGAAAATTTAAGATAAAGTATTTTCAGGCACGATGATATTAAATTATTTTATTAATGTGAGCAAATTTTAAAATCGTTGTAGTTATTTTGTTTATTGACTGATAACACATATTAATAACAATTTCAGAAAATGTACTTATATGACTTACTATTTATCTAGATTAAAAAAGAAGGGAAAATATGATAAAGTTTTTATTTTAATGAACACCTGATGGCGTCAATTTAAAAGAATTACGACCTTGGCACGATGTCAATTAAATGAGGGTGTTCTTTGAACTGTTATGTCCATACTGAGTCAGAACTACAATTACTCAAAGCTTCAGAATGGTTGGACATCGTCACGCTTGATTAAAACATCGTAATAACTCACTTGTATTTTCATAGCTCAGCAGTTCGAGAGCCACCTACATCCAATTTATGACGCCAGCATAGCTATTGTTATTAATCAAGTTAACAGCGTCGGAATAGGTTATTGATTTCTCTAAATTGGATCCAATTTAGTTCTTATAAGTTGAATGCATTTTCAGTTACTACATAATAAATCCATTATGCCTTTTTCTTATTGTATCCACAACTATAATTGATTATTTATTATTATTGCTTATTACGCTACTAGATATTCACGGAGGGAAGAAAATATCGTTGTAATAGAACAACTTTGTTTAGCACTTACATTAAGGTTAATTTTTCTTAATTACTTTACCTGAAGAAGTAAAGATAGCTAGGTAAAACGACTACTTCTTTTACTCAATAAATCATTAATAACTAAGTTTTTATATTCATAATTTAAGATATTTATGGATTCAATAACACTTGTTATAAAATAAAATTTTCATTAAGGATTTAAAGAATTTTTGGAATAATGTTTCAGAAGTCAAGATTTCCTTTTTGTTTTAGTGATGAACCATTCCAATATACTACAAGAACAAATTTACTTGGCCATTATAAAAACAATTAATTCTACGTTGTCTATTAACTAGTCAATAGTAACGTTTTTCCACTTGTTGTTTGATGCTTTACAATGTGTTCTATTTATGAACGAATGATTGCAGTGCATGGGGACAAGCTTCGTTATGCTTTAAAATAAAGTATCAATCAAAACAGTTTCGGTGTTTTTATGAATATATTGAAGATAACCCACCGACTTTTTGGACCAAGCTGGAGTTATTTCTGTTGAACACAGAGCCAGAGAGAAATAGAATAGAAGCAGTTACCTAAGGTAATACATTAATAAAATTATATACATTAATAAAAATGTCCAAATCTGCTTCACAAAGAAGTCTCTTTGCTTTTTGGCAATGTATGAGTTCACACGGTAGGCAAGTCCAACCTTCTGTGACTATAAATCCTTTGAGCTAAACCACCTATCACATAGTCCAGATTTTGCTCAGTTTGACTTCTTTTTATTATGCAATTCGAGAAAACGCCACAGAGGATCTCATTTTGCGGACAATAACTAATTCGAACAGTAGGTAAGTTTTAATGGAAGCTGTAGTTGATTAAATTAATCAATCAATAATATAACCCCTTTCCATAATAATTTTCATATTCTGTATACGCATGTCAACAACTAAGTTGTCACCATCACCAAATAATATATCACAATGTCGCACCTGAAGCCACGGCAAAATCTTCCTAAAGACATTGTGCGTGTTTGGCTTTCGTTGGTATAAGTCTAGTACGAACTTCGTCGTTGTTCGGATTTTGCCGTGGTGCCAGGTGCGACACTGCGATTAACTATCAGCTGATGATGACGACTTAGTTAGCGAAATTTGTATACAGAATACGAAAATTATTCAAGAAAGGAGTTATATTAATTTAGCTGATTAATTCAAAGAGTAAGTTTATGCTTATTTTTAAGGCTTTGCAATAAATGTATGGAATAAAGCCTTTGCGGGAATAATGGCATAAATAGGAACGTCGAAGTTCAGGCAGTTTGATTTAAAAAATCAAATTGTCAAGAAAATCGAAGATCTTTTGTTTCAGTAATTTGTAAAAAAAATTTCTATTGTCCTCGTATGATAATTCTCTATTATTAAAAACGATATTTGACACTTTTTCTTTTTAGAATGGGAGCATGCATTTGATTTCCGTAAACTTTCTATTTAAAATTTATTTAGTAGCTGTGCTATAATATAAATTAGTTAATATTCGTACAGATTATAGAATTACCAGACAAAGATGTAATGGTCTAAATTCATAAGCATCTGAGTTCCCAACGTCTTCATTCAATATTTAATTTTAAGAACTGTTTAACATTTGTGAATAGGCGATTAGATCAGGGACCTCACGAAGCAGGTCTAATATCGTCTACAGATTTACATATCGAGATTTTCTTTGGTGTTCTTTAGTTCGATAAAATTTTTGGAATATTACGGGAATTTGGTGCATAAGGCTGGCCACGCTATGGTTTTTCTTATTCTTTCTTTTTCGGTTGTAATTTTCATAATTATGTTCTCATCTGAATAATAATTTCTTGTCACAATTGTTTGCGCTATTTTTACGCCGCAAAATTTGTTCTCTGAAAACTTGTTTCCACATTTTCTACCTATTTTAGTGTAGGCGCAAAAATACATACCTATATTTCGAAACTAATATATCTACCTTTTACTTAAACAAACTAATCCTATACTGTCACCCATTTACCTCTACTTATCAACCAGTAAGTTGCTGTGAAGGACAGTAGAGAGTGAAGTGTGTGCCTGTCTTTATCCTGCAATATATTTATTTATACGTATTAATTTAATGTATTACCCATTAAATAGGAGTAACGTGTCGGAAGTGGTACTATATTTGCTGAAACTATACAGTGTGATGCCTGCAAATCCGTACTAATGATTGAAGCTGACAGCTAATATTAAATTTTGAATTTATACTACTATAGTTGAGCAATTGGAACAATTGACAACAATTAACATTGGCATCTTAGGCGACCGTCAAATTTTATATAATTATCATATAAAAATATCTTTACTTTTGGAAACGTTTATTGACAATATTTGTTAAATTACAAACAGCAACTTTGATTTAAATCCTGTAAAATGCTTATGGATTTTAGTTTACTGTCGGAAAAATAACTGTTTAATAGATTGAATGTCTAATAAACAACTGAGTCACTCGTATTGGTAGCGTAAGCATTTGTTATTTACATAGCGATAAGGTGGCAATAGCGCCATTCAAACATTCAATAGACAGTGAGCGTCTTGCGAATCATTATCAATTCAAAGAACTCGGTTATATATCTGCAGCATTTAGTTTGTTTCACTCAGCAATGTACGCAGCGCTGAAAAAATGTTCTTATACAATGATAAACAATCATTGCATAAGAACATTTACATAGCTTAAAGAATCTTTGAAGTTATGTAAGGGATATGGAAAAGTTCTATTACTATTATTACATACATCTTAATCTGACGAAATCTGAATCTTTGTTTCAAATACTAGTCTCCATAAGTAGTTGATCTTTTTTGTCAGTTAAGGCGTTTAACAGTGTTGTACATCGTTCAATAGTTTCAATGACCCCACTAACTGTACTGGAGGATTTTCAAAGTTGTCTATTGCTTCATGTATTTCATTGTAATTGTAAATCTATAAGCACTTGAGCATCCTTAAATTCCTTCTGATTTCCTATAATGGCTGTGGTTTCTTTCGGATTAAATCGTGAAGTAAAATTCTTTACTCGTTGAAAATGTTAATAACGGTTAAAACGGTGGCTTTAACAAGTTTCCCTAAGATGCTGTAGTTGTTGAGAGATGCCGGGACACTGTCTATGTAATTTTCGAAATCGTTTAAGAGATTTAAGAAAGACGCCTTTTGTTTGAGCAATTAAACCGTTTACCTCTGGATAGCAGTACAAAGAATGAAGTTTATACGTTACATGTATTATATTACTCTATTTACTTTTACGAGAACGACCCATATATAAAATTGTTGCGGTACCATCGGCTGTAAGTTAGTCAAAATTACAGTGCTTATATTACTACATTAGAAACAGAATTCTTTTACAGCCTGTACTCTTTTCATTTTTCAAATCGGAATTAATATTGTTTGAAATGTTATTGTCGCACAAACTCTACATGAGTTTGTAAAGTTGCCTGATATGGTAATATCAAATTAAAATTGTATATAATCCAGAATTCGAAATCGTTTTTCAGGAAGTAAAGAAAATGGTGAATTACAAACAGTAAACATCGAAATTAAATAAAAAATAGTCACTACGAGGGTAATCAAAGAAGTACCCGACCCAACAAAGAAAACACAAACATTTTGGAAAGAAATGTATTTATGTTTCAACATAATCTCCTTTCAGCTTTATACACTTTTCCCAGCGATGTTCAATAAGTTCGATACCCTTTTTATAATAAGAACTGTCTTGCTCCTCGACATAGCCATTAACTGCCGACATCACTTCTTCATCGTTGGAAAATCTTTGACCAGTGAGCCATTTTTTCAAGTTTTGGAACAAAAAATAATCCGAGGGGATAAATCTGGCGAATAGGATGGATGAAGTAGTAATTCAAACTTTAATTCATTAATTTTGGCCATTGCAATAAGGGATTTGTGAGCTACTACATTGTCTTGATGAAACAACACTTTCTTCTTAGCCAAATGCAGCCGTTTTTGTTTAGTTTGTTCGCTCAAATGTTGCAATAAGTTCGCATAATACCCGCCGTTGATAGTTTTCCTTTTTCAAGACAGTCAATGAAAATTATTCCACGCGCATTATTCCTTGCTTGCAGATGAAACGGTCTTCGTCTCCTTTGGAGTCGGTTCTTCCTTTTGAGTCCATTGTTCTGATTGTTCTTTTGTCTCTGGTGTGACAAAAATTTATCACAGCCTGTGTGAATATGACAATCTTTTGACGTTAAACTGTACATGGACATAACAATATAACATATATTACATGTTTTCATCGAGTTGACGCGATGTACCAAATTCATTCTCTAAATTGACAAATCGCAAAAGCACGGCGACTCCGATATCAAGAAGTTGCTCTAATAATGACAATATTGCAAATTCTAACCAAATTCTCTAGATCTGACAAAGCTCAGCTTCAATAAGTAAAAAACAAACTTTGATTGTACTGATTTTAGTTCTAAGAGATGCTATTAGCACCAGAGCGAGGTGCTGTTATGTCAAAGTTGTATGTAATGCTTGCAGTTACAATATTAGTAACATTAAACTTGAGACTATCAGAGACGACTTTTGTTCAATTTTGAGATCGTTAGAAAATGAAGTTAATGAAAAAATTTAGGGAATTAGTAATTAAAAAATCAGACTGTAACTTTTTAAACCTATCAAGTAAATATACCATGTATTTCAGAAACATTTGAGCAAATGCAATAAACTTGTAATAGAGTTTAACCTTTTTTTGGCTGCAAAAGAGCTCCTTCTCTTTTTTTTTAATTAATTAAACACCAAATGTATTTTATTGATCCACCTTTTGTTTCAGTATTGGCTTAAAGCTTAAGGGTAATAATGTGGTGGCATCCTTTTAGATATGATTAACAGAGAATTTTTCTTACCGGATGTTGACAATATACATACCTGTGGAGGACATGCGGTTCCAATAGGATGGGGCCACTTGTCATACTGCACGCGACACAATGTGTATTTTGAAGGATGCTTTCCCAGCGCGTGTAATCTCGCGTTTTAGTGTTTTGGCTTGGCCAGCCAGGTTTCACGATTTTACTGCCCGGAACTTCTTCCTCTGAGGATATTTGAAGTTGTTAGTGTACGCCAACAAGCCCCGCACCTTGGAGGAGTTAGAGAACAACATTCAAAGCCGAAATTGATAACGTGTCACCACAAATGCTGCTCACAGTTATGCAAAATGTAATCAAAAGAGCCCAAATTTGCGCGAATTCCAACGGGGGCCAATTGTCGGAAATAATATATCACAATTAATTGAAGCAAAATATGATATGATTAACAGAGAACTCCCACACTCTCAGAGGTTATTTCTTGAGCTAGTTTTAGCATCCTGGAGGTCAAGCAAAAGAATCGTTTTAGGTGATAGTACGGGAGTATATTTTTTATCCTATTAAGTGCAGGACATGATGTTACAAACTTTAGGAAGAAGAGTCACCCAACATTATTAGTAATGCGAGCAATATTTGTCATATTTTTAATATCAAAGGTACGTACTTCAGTTTTTCGCGAGATTACATGCGCTTTAGTGATTTGGCTTGGCCAGCCAGGTTTCCCGATTTTACTGCCCGGAACTTCTTCCTCTGAGGATATTTGAAGTTGTTAGTGTACGCCAACATGCCCCGCACCTTGGAGGAGTTAGAGAACAACATTCAAAGCCGAAATTGACAACGTGTCACCACAAATGCTGCTCACAGTTATGCAAAATGTAATCAAAAGAGCCCAAATTTGCGCAAATCCCAACGGGGGCCAATTTTCGGAAATAATATTTCACAATTAATTGAAACAAAATTTATAAGTGCGAATAAATATAATTAGTTAAAGACCAAATGAGCTTTCACTTAAACAAAAGTTATAGCGAAAGAAAATCAGATGATGCTTTTTGCCCCATCCTGTATATATGTATACACACACACACACACATACTATATATATATACACGTGGGCGAGTGTGGATATTTATTTTATTTATGTTCTTGTGATATACATTCTTGTAATACAAATTCTGACATTTAAGAAAAATGAGGGATTGGGAGCTGTTTCCCTATACAAGTATTTGTTATAGAGAAAATACTTACGGCATCGTTAAGAACATATACGACGAGAAGTCAAAATATTCCCGGAATTGTGTCGTAGTGTTGGCAGTTGTGATGCAATCACAATAAATTTTGTACAGTACATTTCTTATGGTGCATAGTTATGACGCTGACAGGCCTGAGCAAGTCTGAACACGCAGTGTGACTGCAGTTTAGAGGAAGGTAGAAGTGTGTGGTGATCAGTTGGCGCGATGTCGCAGTTCGAGCAACGGGCGAACATCAAGTTCATGTGCAAATTGGGAAAATGTGCTTCAGAGACTTTGTTAGCCTTACAAACAGTTTACGGTGACGATTCTTTAAAGAAAACAGCCGTTTACGAGTGGTTTTCAAGATTTAAGGGTGGACAGGAATCGCTGGAAGACGAGAGTCGCAGTGGGAGACCTTCAACCTCCAGGAACGAAGGAATGGTCGAGCGAGTGAAACAATTAATCAGAGCAGACCGCAGAATGACCATCGACGAGTTGGCACAAGAAGCGAGGATCTCTCATGGATCCATACACGCAATCCTGTCAGATGATTTGAAGATGAAACGTGTCAGTGCAAAGTTTGTCCCGCTCTTGCTGATTCCGGATCAGATGGAAACTCGGGAGTTGACGGCGGCCGAATGTTTTGAAAAAAGCACAGAGGACCCGATGTTCTTGCAGACAATCGTTACTGGTGACGAGACTTGGGTGTACGTGTACGACCCGGAAATCAAGATGCAGTCATCAGAATGGCACACATCGTCCTCTCCTCAACCAAAGAAATCACGTCATGTCAAATCGAAAACAAAAGTGATGCTCATTGCGTTTTTCGACAACGAAGGTGTGGTGCACCATGAATTTGTACCAGCTGGACAAACGGTTAACGGTCCTTTTTACGTGCAAGTTTTGAAAAGAGTGAGGGAAGCAGTTCGAAGAAAACGTCCAGGCAAATGGCAAGAAGGATGGTCACTCCATCACGACAATGCTCCCTCCCACACGTCGATTGTTGTGCAAACATGGCTTGCAGAAAAAAACATTCCAGTCCTCCAACAGCCTTCCTACTCACCGGATTTAGTGCCATTGGATTTCTGGCTCTTCCCCAAGCTCAAAAAGGGCCTCAAATGTAACCGTTTTGACACCGTAGAAGACATCAAAACCAACGCGACGGCTGACCTTTGGAAGATACCACAACAGGACTTTCATCGTTGTTTCCAACAATGGCAGGAGCGGTGGAGCAAGTGTGTGTGTTCAGACGGCGCCTACTTTGAAGGCGATTAAGTGACTGTGTACCTATGTTGTGGTAATAAAGAGTTAAAACAAAATTCCGGGAACTTTTTGACTCCTCCTCGTAAAACAGTTTAAGTGTCGTTTTCGATATCTTTTATCTGAGTCAAACAGCTAAGAGTAGTATTGAGTTTGGGGTTGTTTACACCACGCTAATATGCGATTGGACAGATAAGAAAGTTACCGTTGCTCTTACACAAGATCGGTCTGTAAAACAACAAAGTTTCATTTAAATTAGTGAACGCCACTTAGCTCTGTTCTCTTTTTAGGCATTTTTCCTTTTCCTAGCTGAAATGTGGTAAAAAATTTTAATCGACAAAGGACCAACTGAAACATATTTTGAACATCGTACTTACTATTCTGAAAGAATTAAAAGACTTAAATGCAGATGGACTAAATGTAATCATTTAAAGGAGTATGCCCTAGAAAACAAAATAACATTTTTCAAATGATTTCCTGATTAGGATCACTAATTAATGATCTACTATCATACAACTAAATTTAGTAGTGTAATTTAGTGGTGTGATAGTAGATCTGTAATTAGTCAACCTAATCCTAGTACTTTATGTTTTTTAAGATAATGAGTGTGAATTTAAACATCGTATACTATCCATAATGGATCCTTTCCTAATAAGTGAACATAATTTCCTGGGTGTAAAAACATCAAGGCATTAAATGTTAACGCATTAAGAATAAATCATGATGAAAAATGCATCTACACATCAATTTCAACGAAAATAAAGCGCTCGTCAATAATTAACTACAATTTTTCACTGTGTTCTAAAAAATTCAACGGTGTCATGCAAAATTCATGTGCAATTTCCACCAGCCATTTAACCTTCGACCATTAAACGTAAAGACTCCTCAAATTACCGCCGTACGGAGAGATAAATGCGGTCATCCATTGATGGGAAACACTGCAGGACTTCCACCGCCGCCTTGAGTAAACAAACAGCCGAACTATAAACTGTTACGCACCCTTGATGAGAGCAAATTAGGCCTGCACGCGTCTTTCATCGGCGAGTCGGTCTAGAAACGGTCTTTAGATTTTCCGTGCGCGCCTTCGGTAAGACACGGCGCTTTAATTAACTTGAATTTGTTTTCTTAAAATAACATTAAAGGGGAATACATATACCCGTGACTTACTTATAAAAGCAACATAGGTAAATATTTTCAATATAATTAAACTGTAAGTAGGGTCTGCATTTCTTGTTAATTATTGCTTTATATATGTTCATTATTACGCTGCATTTAATTTAAATTTACAAATTTAAAAATATGGAAAAACTGAAGTACGTACCTTTGATATTAAAAATATGACAAATATTGCTCGCATTACTAATAATGTTGGGTGACTCTTCTTCCTAAAGTTTGTAACATCATGTCCTGCACTTAATAGGATAAAAAATATACTCCCGTACTATCACCTAAAACGATTCTTTTGCTTGACCTCCAGGATGCTAAAACTAGCTCAAGAAATAACCTCTGAGAGTGTGGGAGTTCTCTGTTAATCATATCATATTTTGCTTCAATTAATTGTGATATATTATCTCCGACAATTGGCCCCCGTTGGAATTCGCGCAAATTTGGGCTCTTTTGATTACATTTTGCATAACTGTGAGCAGCATTTGTGGTGACACGTTATCAATTTCGGCTTTGAATGTTGTTCTCTAACTCCTCCAAGGTGCGGGGCTTGTTGGCGTACACTAACAACTTCAAATATCCTCAGAGGAAGAAGTTCCGGGCAGTAAAATCGTGAAACCTGGCTGGCCAAGCCAAAACACTAAAACGCGAGATTACACGCGCTGGGAAAGCATCCTTCAAAATACACATTGTGTCGCGTGCAGTATGACAAGTGGCCCCATCCTATAGGAACCGCATGTCCTCCACAGGCATGTATATTGTCAACATCCGGTAAGAAAAATTCAGTTAGCATGGCTCTATAGCGGTCGCCATTCACCATAATAGCGTTACCGTCGACTACTTCGAAAAAATAAGGTTCAGTCACCTCTTCCGACGTAATTGCACGGTAACTTTGAGAGGATGTCATGGTGCTTCATGAGTTATGCGTAGATTTTCCGTTCCCTAGAAACGAGAATTTTGCTTATTCACGTTGCATTAATACCACCGACGAATTATTGCGCCCAAGCATTGCCACAAGTATCGCGCGTTCTTTAGACGTGTATCGATTCATTGTTATTCACTATAAATTTCTCACGTCTCTATTTCACGAATGTCAAAACCAAATTGACATACGATGCCATTTGCGAAAATGGCAGCACTTTCCAATAGGGCGATACTTATGTTATTACCCCACCTATTATATACATATACAAATATGTACTACATCTGACATGAAATTTTTTTATTTGTATAAACAGAGTAAGTAAGTGTGTGATAAAATATCTTTATACCTTTAGAGCGTTTAATAGAGCTGACCAAGTGTCTGGAGCGCTAATTTGTAGTTCCGTTGCTAATTACCGTGATTGACATCCTTGATATCAAAGATATAGAGAAAAAGAAATTGCAGTTTAGTGTTTAGGGTTTATTGACGATTGTTAAGAAATACTTTACGATGCGTATTGCATAGAAATTTTGTGCTATAGTAATAATAAGAATAATGGGTGATATAGAGTGGACGATATATAATAAACCGACAACTTATAATAGTCTACGCTAGATAGTTACCACAATAATAGTAACCCATGTAGAACTGTTGAAAGTAAAGGAGTTGCTTACATTATGCACACCGTATAAATGCAGGCTTGTCACAGATACCGCATGCGGGTGTGTTATATTATCTTCTAAGAAGCAGAAATGTACAGGATTTTCAAAATGTGGTGGAAGTTCGCCGCTGTATTCACTTATATACTATACGTACTTAAATAGACAGAAGAATCTTGATGATAACGATTATAAGTTATAAAATGTAAGTGAGTGAAATTGTTTCTTTCGCGTAGAATTATATCATAATCCACAAGTAGTACTTTATTTAAAAATGTTTTCACAAAATTTTGGTATAATGTAAAGCCGTAAACGTAGGTTGTACTGTTGAAGTTGTATTCTTTGGAATTGTGAAAATATTGACTTTGATTGATGGTACTAAATCACTCAGACTTAATGAATCTAATAATAAGATATATTCAGCTTCAGTATTTGGTAAGTATTTACAAATCTGTAAACTAATCTTTAAAATGCTGTGAAGTTAGTTTTCCGGACATATAGATCTGGAAAGTGTTTATTGCACCTGCAGTCCAAACCGACTTACTGTCTCTTAATAGAAGGGAGGAAAGAGCTATCCATTTATTGAAATTGTTTGCATGATTGTGTGTGTAACTATGCCTAGCCGAGGATAATGATTGCACAACGATCGTCTGGAATGTAGTTCCAAATTAAATGCACTTCTCATCCGCATTATAAACCTTGTTTTCAACATTGAAAATGCTAGATTTCACTTAAATAACAAACCTCGCTGCTGTGGACCGTAATTCGTGAATGTAATGACCTCTGTTATTTCGACAAAAGATTTTATGTAAAAGGCTGCGACTCTCTATTCTGTTGGTTAAGTCGACATGACTGGATTATCTTCCACTTAATTTTCAGTATTAATAATAAAAGGGGCAATTATGTTATGCTGAAAGTCACGAGTATAGGATAGAGAGAAGCAATGGATATGTAATACTGAATCTAGTACCTATCTTTGCGCATACGCTCCTTCTTGCCTAATGGTATGCTTCTAATTTACAACATTTTGAAAGTTAAAAATATTGCTTTCAAACCAATACTTTGTTTATAAACCAGAACCTCAATATCCAAGCCCGGGTCATGTCCATAACGATAAAACATAGTTTTATCATCTGATATCTTCTCTATCGGTAATCCTACGGTCTTGATCAATAGCAGATTGTGTTTCTCTGGAGCCAAACATTAAGAAATAAATTCTTTTTATCGATTTTGTTTTTAGACACTCGAAGACTTCCATTTTGTCAAAACAGTGAGAAAAAAAGATTTACAGAAGGTTGGTAGAAGTTACAATCGTTTCTTTGAAAGAAGTTTTAATTCTCTTCTAACAATTAAACCAAACCTGAAGCAACACTAATGCATTTATTAATTAGAAATTATTAGACGAACAATATGCAAAATCATGACAGTAATTGCACACAAAATGGGGAAGTGTGTGCTCTAAGGTCGAACAAAAAGATAGTTCCATGCATGACATCCACTTCTATCAATTACAACTATTAACAGAGAAAGGGTAATCAACAGTATTTTACTGAATGGATAAAGAGAGGTAAATAAAAAAATTGAAAAGAATTACAAAACATGTGCAGTTACAGATTCCTCGATGTTATTAAGTTATCAACAAAAGAGATGTAGTCAGAGTTATCATCAGAAAAAAAATAAGAAATTGAATATATCTAATCACATTACAAAGGTACGAATCATTATTCTCTCGTCATGTACATAAGCATAAGAAATTGAATTTTGAATAAAGTACCGTAAATGTGAAAAATCGAAAATATAAAACCAACTGCCCGTCTCACATGGATTCAAAAGATTTATGTCTGTACACATTTAAAAAAGTTCAGAAAAATCAAATCCGAAAGTTATCTTTATTTCTATTCCACAGACTTTTCAGCCCACCCTAGCACAACTATGAGACTATGAGACAATGAGACAATGAGCTTGTCACGCATCGGATATAGTAGTATGCAAGATTAATGCAAAAGGGATTCGACATCTTAATATAGTGCAAAACAAGAACTTAATTTATGGATGATATTTAACACAGATTTGGTAACAATATACAGCAGTATATAATTAATAATTATGTACAGTTTATCGTAAGTGCTTTGTGCAAAACGCTTTGCAGTGGAAATTTAATATGAAATTGCGCTATGCCCTGTAATAACAAAGTAATAATTGCGTAGAACATACTATAAACTAATTGTTAGACTTGCTAAGTTTGTCTGTAACTATATATGCAAATTTATGTGTTTACTAGATTTATTTAGCAAGTTTATTGGTTTATAAATACTTTCGTGTGTTATGCTGTCTTCATTAAAGTAGTAAAAACTTCTGTTGACGTTATCTTCTAATATTTTGTTACATATTTATGATTTTACTTTTATGCTTGTATGCATACTTTTGATATTTGATATTTTGCTTAAATTTGAATCAAATTGCTTAAGAAAGTATGAAGGTTTGTACCATATGTTTTAATAATTTTTTGTTTATTCCCGATTTTTATAAAGCGGATGAAAGTAGCTATGAAAATTTGAGAACGATGATAATAATTTTTAATAACCCTATATGATTGGATTTCAAGGATCTCTGGTATGTTGATCTTGACTTTGTTAATTTTTTAAAATATTTTTTGTCAGCACCTAACACTTAAATTTTCCTTTGATTCTTGTCGCAAAGTTCAAAAAAAAAATTATAAATATTTTGTTCATCATTATAATTAATCTATTAGATTGTTTTTATAATTTGTCAAATAATATACACAGTGAAAAGTTTTAATAAGCTAATAGACAAATTCGAAGTAGCTGGTCGATTGTAATAAGGTGGAGTTACGTACTTGTGACAACAGAGATATGAAGTTTCTATTATAAGTATGTCTTAATTAAATAATTATGTAATTTATGATGTTTATAGAGATAATAGCGTTCATTAATTAGGGTACAAAATATAAATTTAAAGAATTGGGAAATTGATGTCTCATTCTTTACATAATGTAAAGTAAATAATAAGCAAATAATAAAGAAAGAAATAAACTTCGAAAATTGCAAAGCTTTTCAAAAGAAACTTCTTGACGTACTAAAAACAAAAATAAAAGGGGTTCTGTAATGGTATAAAATTAAATAATTTAAATTTCAATAATTTAGCAATAATTTTCTATATATGTACTTAAAACATTTTAAATTTAATAGAAATAGATTTAATTGTCAGGAAAAGATATTACTTTATAAGTAGAATTAAACCGAAATGAAAACGATAGAGTTCTAAATAAAATAATTACTTATTAAATAATTTTCGTTCTGGGCTATAGTAATGTATTTTTAATATAAAAAAGAACATGCTCATCGTAATATACAATTGCCGACGATTGATATCACTTATTCCAGATAATTGCTGTTGAAAACTGATCGAACCGAGAAACAAACTATAAGAATTGCGTAAGTAGCAATTGTTGATTGCTTAGGTAGATCGTCGAGTTGATATAACTTTTAGTACGTTAGGAAGATGACTCACTTTCCGATATATTGTGGCTATACCTAATATATTAGACAAAGATTTAGTACGCGACAAAATCGCCTAGAATACCAATATGAATATTCTTCAGGTACTTTTAGCGTTTTATACTGATGTCTACTTACAGAGTTTTATTGATTTTCTTTAGATCTCACGAGGGGAACTAGAAAAGAAATCTGTCGAAAGAAATCTGCCTAGCCAGTAGCGTTCAATAACGACAACGTTTGTACACTTACATATCAAATTCGTTCGTTGCTTTGTGCTTTATAAAATACAATATTTCGCAACAAAAAGGGAGTTTTTAAAATTAGAACATTGCAATGTCGTCAATTTTCTGACAAGGGCACAGAGGTCTTCTAAAACTAATCACGAATGATATTTACTGAGAACGAGGGTACGTCATATTTCACAGTGAAATATTATTCAAAAGAGTTTCGGTTGGGTTAGATGGGGATATCAATCTGTTGAAGATGACTCACATTTTGGGACCAATGGGATTACAATAACAACAGTTACTTACGATAGTAAGTTAACGAAACTATATACGGCTACTAAACAAAAATTCCTAGGTTGACGTCGCAAATTAGTTCTTTGAGTGCAGCTTCTTTGAGCTGAACTAGGCACCTTACAATCCGGACAGACATCAGACGGAATTCGTCCGATTGCTGTTTATTTAGTAATTTGAAAAGAGAACGTCGGAGGTAGTCGTTTTGCACACAATAACTAATTGCATCGAAGTGAAGAGACACACTATCATGAAAAATAAATCTATCAAGAAAACCGTAGATCTTTTGCTTCATTCATAGGTAGACAACTTATTTCTTCCTGTATTACAATTCTCTATCATAGGTCATTTATTTCATTGTTTGGATAACAAATTTTTTAATTCTCCTCGTAGTTTTATTTGACGGACAGTATTCCACAATCGTATACACACACCATGAAAAACAAAATTTTTTATTAGAATTCTCGCGTGTTTTAAATTATGCATTGTTTTCAGATTTTCATCCAAATCGTTTTTATTCGAAGCAATTCATTATTGGGACGTTGATTAACCAAACGTGCTGCGCAATGTAAAATTTAACGATGGAGCGATGAATATTTGAATAATGAATTTATTGACTTAAAAAAAACAATTTAAATTGGTTACTTTGTACTAGTCTGAATATAAAATATTTGAGAACAATTTTTTGTACTTGTAATATAATAAAGGGCGGCCAAATTATCGTCTTATATCATAATTACATACACACAACCAAGTAATGTAAATAAGTAATATATATATATATATATATATATATGTGCATATGTATATGTACTATATGCTTTTCTAATGGGTAACAGTTTATATTTTTCGTAACCAATTAGTATTATCATTTGGGCAAAATAATGACGTAAAATTAAAATGTACATAATTTTCCTTTTTTTCAAATGAAGCAACTAAGTAGAATTACAACTTGTAGAATCACATCCTAGTATGTCACGTAGAACTATGTATCATGAATAAATTTGGCACTTCAGTTTTGACAAATACTTTGTAATTTTCCAAGCCATCTGTAGTTGTAAATTAGTTTTCAATAAGTTTTGTAGTGTGTCGACTGAATTTTAGTGACGAGTTTAATACGATATTAATACTGTGAATGATTAAATAATTAAAGAGGAGCCATGCCCTTCAATGCTGAATGTTATGCTGAATATCGTCACTTTAATTACAGTCATTATTAGTCACGTAGTTCCATACAAGCAGTTGCAACTGATATGGGTATTTCGTCTTCACAAGTGTATCAGGGTATCCTTAAAAAAATATCAAAGCTACAAAATAAACTTGGTTGAATATTAACAGCTTGAAAAAAAAGCTTAATTATAGTTTTTAGTCTAATTACAATTATTATGATGTTTACATGTGTTATCATTAAATAAAAAGGGGCACAAATGTACGGTGTTAGTCTATATGCATCTCATTTAATAGGACCACATTTTTGTGACGAAATTACCTATTTCTGTTTGCAAACTGAACTAAATTACAAAGGGTACTGGGAAAGTTTTGCAATACAGCTTTCTTTATTTATTTTTTTCAAAGTAATTTTCTCTACACTCAATACACCTCTCCATCCTCAGAAACCAATCTTTAAACCAGTTCTGCCAAGTTTCACCAGGGAGTAAAGCACACTCGTTGTCCCAAGCATCACTGGAAAACCGCCTCTCTTTTAGCTTCATCTTCACATGCAGGAACAGTATAAAGTCGCAGGGAGCAAAATCTGGACTGTAGGGAGGGTGCTCGAGAAGTATCAATCCTATCGTGATCAAATATTCGGTGCAGGCTTTGGTGCGGTGAGCTGGAGTATTATCGTGATGGAGAAACCAGGTGTCCATTCTTAACTTTAGCCGCAGGTTCTTCATAGATCCAATGACTTTAGGCAGGTACTGTTTAGTATACCACTTAGCTGTGATTGTCTTCTGGGTGTCCAAAACGACGCGTTCCACAATTCCACTAGATTTGAAAAATACAGCTATCATTTTCTTCTTTACAGATCGGGACTTTCTGACAACTACGGGTATGTCCTCATCATCAAAGACTCAAACTTTGTTTTGGGCCTTGGTTGCCACATCGTAATAGTACACCCAAGTCTCGTCACCTGGCACGATGTTGTTCACATACCGAGACTGTCCCTTATTAAACTTTTTTAGCATCTCCCGGTACCAAGTCACACGTCGTGTCATCGGCTCTTCAGTCAGTCGATGCGTCAGCCAGAGAGAACAAAATTTCTTCGCGTGTAAATGTTCATGCAGAATCGAACGAAATGCTGGTGAATTTAGGTCTGAAGTACCCTCTATCTGTTGGTAGGTCACTCGCCTATCCTCGCTAAGCATTTTCCTCACAGTAACGTTTTCCTCCGTAATTGACGTTCGTGGCCTTCCCGGCCTCTCAGCATCCTCCACAGTTAAATTTCCCCTTTGGAATTCTCTATATCACCTGAATATCGTTGTGCGATGTGGACGAACATGACCTAGTGCAAGAGTCATTTCCTCGAAGCACTGGTCTACGTTTAAACCACGCACGAAATTATAACGCAAAACTACCTTTATCTCATTTCGTGACCACGATGCCATCGCAAGCAATTTACAGTATCCCTGCTAATGCATAACTGAGCCCATCGATATGACGCGGCGGTTACTATGCACGTAGGAACATGTCTCAACATGCGGCAACAAGCAGCTTCCTACGATCCATTGTTGCGTTATATTGCAAAACTTTCCTAGTATCCTTCGTAGTTTCTATGGGATATTTTCAAAACAATCGAGTGCTAATTCCTTATGTCGAAAATAGCAAAACAATACTTGAATAGTACTTTCCTCGTATGGTACATGCCGACCCACTCGATAGCCTGCTAGACTTCAGATTTAACATCAGTGTGGACTATTTCTTGTGAGGAATCTAAAGGATACTGTTTACGAAGTACCGTCTCAGAATCTAGAAGAATCAAAATTTAAGATAGGAGTGGCATGTAGAGACATAGCACAAAGTCAATATCTATAATTATGGCATCTGCTTTATTACCACGGTAAATGCAATATTTAAACACAGCTTCGGTAAGTCGTCTTTAACTGTTCTTTCACTTAGAGTTAACTATTTTTTTTGTTGATTATCACAAGTTATAGCCTACTGCTCCTTGCCACTAAAATGGCATATGGTTTTGTTATTAGAAATATTTCTTTTATTAAATTCCTTAATTCCTTTGCTTGTCAACACGTTCTTTTCGTATAATTTGTTTGAAATAAATTCCCGTTTCTAAAAGTGTAGAAATTCCTATTTCTTCCTTGCAAGGAAGAGATTTTTAACAAATTTGATTAAAATTTAATTTAAACGATGTATTAATATTCGTTAGTTTTGACGTTACTTACGCGGATATGATTTGCCGAAATTATATTTATGCCCTTTCCTTCTTATGAAAACTAAGAAACGTGGTACATTACTAATTTTCTGGAATTTCAATAGAAATATAAAACATATACGAGGGAGCGTTTTTATATTCGCGGAATGGGGGACAAGGGGTGGAAATAAAAAAACCAAATTATTTTTCTTTTTCAATATATTCACCTGAAAGACGGATACATTTTTCACATCTTTCAATTAATTTATTTATACCCTCATAAAAAAATGATTTCTCTTTATCTGCAAAATACGCCGAAACTGCCTCCTTGACTTCATCATCGGCAGTAAATTTTTTACCCCGCAGCTCTTTTTTCATTTTCGGAAACAGGTAATAATCACTCGGGGCCAGGTCTGGGCTGTAGGGTGGGTGATTCACAATTTCGAAGGCCACCTTATGCAGGGCAGCTAACGCAACGCGGCTCTTGTGGACGGGCGCGTTGTCGTGCAAAAGCAGAACACCTTTTGTCAATTTTCCCCGTCTTTTCTCTTTAATGGCTTCTTTTAGTCGCTCTAATATTGAAGGGTAATATTCTCCGGTTATAGAAACACCTTGATCTTTATAATCAATCAACAATATTCCGTTCGAGTCCCAAAATACCGTTGCCATGAGTTTCCCAGCTGATTGTGACACTTTAAATTTCTTGGGAGGTGCTGTGCCCTTTCTATGCCACTGCATGGAGTCTTGTTTGGACTCAGGTTCATAATGATGAACCCAAGTTTAGTCTCCAGTAACAATTCCACTCAATACACCATCCTTGTCTTCATTACAGAGGTCCAAAAATGCACACTAACACTCTACGCGCTGTTGTTTCTGCGGCGGCGTGAGCATTCTCGGCACCCATCTTGCGCTGACCTTAGACATGCCGAGCTGATCGTCTAAGATTTTAAAAATTGTTGTATCGGATACTCCAACCATTTCTGCGAGTTGTTTCTTCTTTAGTCGAGCATCTTCGAGTACAATTTGTTCAACTTTTTGGATAAGTGCTGGCGTGGTCACCTCAATGCTCCTGCCCGGCCTCGGGTCGTCTTCAAGGGATTCCCTTCCTTGTTTAAATAAACTATGCCACTTGTACACCATGGTTTTTCCTGGACAAGAGTCGCCGTAAACCAATGACATCTCATTCCTTATGGTCGCGACTGATTTTCCTTGCCTGGTAAGGAACTTTATAACGGCACGATATTCGATTTTTTCCATATTTCACTTTTCACTCCTGATTATGTTACTTGGTTGATGATAGCTCAAAGACTAACTGTCTAATAACAATGAAACTTCGTATTTATACTAATCATGAGTCGCTGCATAGGCCACGCCCCCAATGCGCCTACTCACCCCTCTACAACCCGCTCATTCCGCGAATATAAAAACGCTCCCTCGTATATCATTGTTTCAGTTGGGAGAAGAAAGTGATCTACAGTTCAGGTTAAGTTGGAAACGGAAGAAGTTTTTTATATAATCATATTATACAAAGTTATTATTAAAAGAAACGTGAGAGAACAATGCAGCTATTTTCTTTTTGATGAATTAATTCAGTTGTTGTGTGTGTGTGTGTAGGTTTCACACACAACAATTTCGTTTCGAATATCAGAAATTGTGTTTGAAAGTTGATAGGCACAAGGACACAATAACAGAATCCTATTTATTAACAGAATTTTAACAATAATAATATTAAGAAACAACAGTTAAATTTGAACCATTATTATTTCCTCGTTACGCTCAGAATTTCCGTAATATTTTTTACTACATTTACTACATCAGTCATCGGTTGGGTGAGTTTTTCTTGCTGTTTAGCTCAATGGAAGCGTGTATTTCTTATTCATTTTGTTATTTCGCACATAAATACAGATCTCTTTCATTTTAATCTGCCTTCGCGAAGTCGTCTTTAACTGTTCTCTTACTTAGTTATCAATTTCTTTTTATTGACTATCACAAACTGTCGCCTACTGTTTCTTGCCATCAAATTGGCGTGGGGTAATGTTATTAGAAAAATTTTCTTTATTTAATTCTATGGTTCTTTTGTTTGTAAACATGTTGTCTTTATATAATTTGTTTGAAATAAATTCCTGTCACTTAAAGAGCAGAAATTCTTATTTCTTTCTTCGACGCTAATCTTTTTTTGTTCACAGCAAAACCAAAATTTATAATATCCTTGATATAAATTAGAATTGGTGTAACAGAAATGGTATACACAACATACGCAACTTTATTTATTATTTATATTCTTGCTACTATTAGACTTGTTTGTAAATTTATATATATGACGGGTCTTCCAATAAGAGGTTTCATTTTGATATTTAAAAAAAACGAGTATTTTTAAGCGAAATCATCGGATGTATATTCAGTTGTAAAGAGGAGGGTATGCCATTAATAATGGAAGACAATATCAGCCAAATGGCCGCCACGGATGCGCATGCAGGACCATATTCTTTTCAAGAAATTTTAAGTCACCAATTCGCACATTTGCGACTGTATGTCCTCGATAACTTCACGAATTCCTTTTTTGAGGTCTTGAGTCGATAGACCTTGTCTTTCACGTAGCCCCAAAGAAAAAAATCTAAAGGTGTTAAATCACAAGATCTCGGTGGCCAATCGTGATCGCCTCTTCGAGAAATCACACGGTCAGGAAACTTTTCACGCAAAAGAGCGCTGGTATCGTTACTTGTATAGCACGTAGCGCCATTTTGTTGAAAGAAAACGTCGATGACACAATATTGTTGATGGCTGGTAGGCGTGAATTCTTGTGTAACCTAAGTCTTTATGCGAAATACGGTGTAATGTCGTTTGTCGAATGCCCAATTCCAAAGATCGACGACAAATGGCCATACCTGGGTTTTCCTCAACACTACGGGCCACAACAACAATATTCTCAGTTGTTCTTGAGAGACGTGTACGAGTTCGATTCTTCACATCACTATCTTGTCCCAATAGCTCAAATTTTTCCACCAGTTTCACAATTGCTGACCGAGAAGATGCTTCACGACGACTCAAATATGCTTTAGTTTTGAGAGCTGTGACCGCGAAGTTTTCACCATTTTTGTAGTGAATTTTAATAATTTCAATGCGTCTTTGAAGCGTATATCGTTCCATTTTTATTAATGGCGTAGTCTTCACTTGTCGTTTGTCAAGTAGTTACAGGTTCAGTCGTGACAACTGTTAAAATGGCGACCTATTGTCTATGAGCTATGTCTTATTGGAACACCTTATACTGTACTGATCAGTACAATGAGGCACGAGCGTTTTTGTCTGTCGAACAATAACATTGCTTTCTAAACCTATTTCTGGGTAAGGATGTATTGCGTTTCTTGCCCTCTAAAATATCTATTAATTTAGTCTGTTAGTTGGTCCCTACGAGGTCGGTGTAAATCTCATTGTATCAGTACAGTTAAGCCCACAATAGAATATGTAAGACACCTTTTAGTATTTGTGTGCTATTTGTGCTGATAATCACTATGACAAAAGTCTTATGTTTTTATAATTTTTTACATGAAAATTTTCAGTAAAAGGTTCTAAACTACTTACACGAGATGTCCTGTTAAGTTGACTTAGAATTCCATTAAATTACTATAGAAGTAATTACTAAGCCGTGACTCTAATAAATTCAATGTTAACTTGCTGGGTTATAATTCCATATCAAACAGAACCACAATTTATGTCGGCGTTTCATTGTTTCGTTTCAAACACATTAGGACTAAATTACGCACATATATTAAATTAACAAATGTGTAATATAAAGGCAGAATAATAATACTAACATTGACGTAACGGAATGAATACTTTTATCAACTCTAATATGTATAATTGTCGTAAGACATTAAATTTCTAAAGTTATGAAACCGATTTACAAATTATAGTTTGCCCAGTGTATTTTTGTTTCCGCCGATATTCTTTTGCTTACGTTCACCCATCCAGACTATATCAATTTATAATGAAGATCGAATCGATTTAATAAATGTTACCGGAGAAAGGGGCGAACTTTTTACGAGATTCTTTTCGTATCACCAACAGAGGTGCGTGACTAGTGACTGTACAGCACGCCCTCTTCCGTGTCGAATGTGAAATCACCACACCCCAATATTTCTGCGGTACCTGTTCCGTATACTTTTTTCTCGCATATTCATTTTACGTCCTCGATAACGCTAGATTATTCAATTAAATCAACGTTAAATACGCTCCGATTTACATGCTGATTGACTCATTAGGACGACGGAACACGTCCGTTTCGGACAAAAAAGGGAGCGAGAAAACAGCGTAACGGTTAAAAAAAGCCGAACATTTCACTCTTCATTCACAGAAGCGTTATCGATTATGAATACATAATGGTGTTTTCATTAGGTACATACCGGTTGTAGTATTTTTATTTTGTTTATGCAATTTAAATTTTTCTGATTAACATCGCAAATGTAGTTTGCAAGCGAATGGCAGCGCTGGATTTACTTATTTGTTTCCTTAAGTCAGAAACAATATACATACATAACTAAGTAGTGTTTGTCTTAAAAGTCAGTGCCATTTGCTTTCGTCAAAATCAAGTCCTCTTCTATAGAACACCATGACAATCAGAAAATTCTTTTTCGTCTTGAATGGTCTGTTATTTCTCAGACAGCGCAAAAGTTCTCACTCGAATTCCAAGGCAGTAACTGTTCATATTAAAAATAATTGATTCTATTTGTTGAATATGTTTATCAGATATCTACGTTTTTTTCAACATATCGGCGAGAGTTGATGCTCATTCCGACTTTTTCCACGGCATTTTCCATATTTCGTCTCAAAACTTCTGATAATAAATTCTCCACCTTTTGTCTGATGTTCTCCTTCAAGGCACCCTAGGTCTGTGGTCTGTTCATATAGACCAGTGTCTTCAAAAAAACCCAAAGAAAGACGTCTAGAATGATTAAAACGATCGATCTTGCGGGCCAGTACAAGTAGCCAAAGCGAGTAATTAATCAGTCGAAAAATACTTGCTAAAAATGTCCACTATCGCTCATGTTATGTAGTATCGTGTGGTATCGTGAGTGCAGCTGCACTGTCCTGCTGGAAACATATATTCTCTAAGCTCAGTCCTTCAAATTGCAGCAACCAAATGTAATCGAACAGAGTTCTATAGTGCTCACCGGTCACGTAAAGAGTGTCGATGATCCCATGCTCAAAAAAATATAGGGTAAATTATCGTTCTCTTATAAGCGCCGCACGAAACAGTGACTTTGAGAGGATGCAATAGCTCTTTCATACTGATTACATACAAATTTTCAGGTTCTCCAAAAGCGATCATTTTACCTCTTTACATATCTGCATAAGGGGGAATGCGCCTCGTCGCTCATGATGATTTTTATTCGAGATTGAGACTTGGGAGGGTTTGATTGCAATTTACACGCGATTAACGGTCTGTAGGTAATGACTGATGCATCGTTTGTATTTTGTATGGCAACAACTTCAATTTTTTCAACAAAATTCGCTGTAAAGATCGTCTATTAATGCCCGATTGCGTGGTCGGTTGTCGGTTTTGTTTTTGATCGTCCTTTTACACATTTGCAACTAGAGCAGACATTTTCAGTCAATCAGCGGCTTTGGGAAGGGCCACGCCTACCACAGTCCCTTGCCTTCTCGAGGCAAGCGATTATTACGCGTTTATGAGGAGTATAGCCTTTCATGGTTTACCTACGGGTATTACATTTTTGATTACTTCACAAATCAAAGATATCATGACGCGTAATACACAGTGCAAACTATCAAAAGAACTGCTGGATAACTTCGTATATAGCCATGTCAATTTGTAATGTTGGTTACAGATGGTGGTTCTAATATTGTTAAAATTGGCAAAATATTAAAATAATCTTTTTCCAAGCGTAACATCTTTACTCCATGCAATCTATTTGGCAGCAGAGTATAGCAGAAACGAGTATACAAAAATAGATAAATTAATAGCTTCTGCCAAACAAGTTTTCATTGAAACGCTTTTGTGAATTTAAAAATTCTTGTCCGGACATTTATCTGCCTTTATAGACTGCGCTAACGAGACGTAAAACGTGGCTTCGATCAGTAATACATATACCATGAGGATGTGTTTCACAATGTTAAAAGTTTCGTACTTCGAAATTAAATTCATAAGGAGCTCCAACAATTCAAATTAGGCAGCAACTGTTTGCATATACGGAAGTTCAAATACAAATATATATATCAAATTTTCAAAAATTACTACTCGATTGCTTTAGAAGCTAATTAGAACTCAGCAGTTTCTCTTTAACTGAAGCCCTAAATATAATACATCGCGTGAAAGTCTACCCGTGCATTAGATAAATTATGTGTAGGTTTAAATAAAAATCCCAATTTTAGAACTATAGTGCGTATAGATCAGTGCCTAAGTGATAATTAAAAATGTGAAGGCTATACGAGGGATTTTATTAAATTTGGGCACATTACTTCATTAGACATAGGACGCTCATTTTCAAAATATATAAATATACATATTTCCACCCCATCATTGGCGTTTGAGTGAATTAACAGTAAAAGGCGTACAGATACTGCACAGCATTTGACGTTAAAATGCGGTGGAGTATCAGTGAATACATCAACACCTAAAGAATTAATTAATTATAATAATTACCTATATTATTTATGTTATTTATAATCGCACCTGTTGAGTCTTCTCGACGACGCTGTACGCTAGTTCTTCAACATTATCCGTAATCTATAATATTGTATGACTTCTTACGTGAATATTTAGCTTTAACCGAGGATCGATCTTGTTACATCAAGCGGTAGATTATATAATGTATGCTATACTAGGTTATAGCTATAAATGGCAATTCAATTTTATTTATATTACAACACTTCAGTTGATAATTTCAAACTCCGCCAAGTAGACTAAATCCACCATTTACTGAGCGGCAAATCGATTGCGGTTAAATCGCGCTGAAACTCACTTTCTGTGAAAGATTAAGTGAATGCTTTTGTGTCTTTTGTAGTGGTTCATTTTCTTAGCTATGAACAGAAAAATTAGTATCGGAAACTAAAACGACCGTCCTCTACCGTACCTAAATGCTTTTCTTATGTTACGAGAAACTTAATTCTTCATTTTTTATTTAGAAAAGAATACTTTCGTTAGATAAAAGTCCCTTTCTTCGTAATGCAATTATAAATTGATATTATTTTCTAGATAATTGTAAAAGTATCTGTAAATCATTTCGAATGTGTTGTGATATTTTTGATTTTGGTTAAAACATCTCACTAGCACGGATATTTTCTATTTTTGCCATAGACATAGTAATGTGTAGACATTTAATGTTTATAAATTTGAAAACGGTTTGAAATTTTGAAAGTGTGTACGTCATATTAAAATCCTCCTTTAATTAGTAAAAGCTGGTACCAAATATAAGTTTGAGGCAGAGTTACTATTAAAAGAAGGATTTTAACAAAAAAAAAAACAGGATTTTAAAAGGATATAAAAATATTTAATATATGTATTAAATATTCAAGTAATATGAGAGTCGAAAAATTTGTTTATCGAAAAATATATATCAATGAAGTAAAGAAAAGTTATGCAGTGAATTTATAAATCTGATACTTCAGATACTTCAGAGAAATAGATATTCATGAGAGAATGAATAATGTATCCAAAGCATATATAAGATTATTTTCGAAAATAAGCAGGTAGCTAATCCAGGAACGCGAGATTAAGAAAAAGGTCATGCAAAATAAATACAGTACATCGACGTCTCTGTATTATTTTTTTTGGGAATACATTAAGTTCAGTCAACGAAAGATAATGGCATGCTATCAATACTATAAGAAGAATGGCAGTAGTTGTTTTGATAACGTAAATATGACACAACACTTAAATATGTTTAAAAAGTGCTTGTTGTCGGTGACACGTAAATTCTTTTCATATAGCTTCAGTGGAAAGAATTATTCGTATCTGATATATGTATGTACATATACATATATATACACACAGTCACACAGTCAAAAGCTTACTATTTTGATAAAATTCATTTATTTTATTCAAAGTAGTCGCCTTCGGCTTCAGTACAACGTTTTGTATGGTCAATTAAAATATCGAAAGAATTTTTAGGTTCATCTGTAGAGACGCATTGATGGTTAAAATGCCGTGATCAATATTAATCTATGGGTTAAGTAAGAACCGAGAAACACCTGGATTTTGAACTAGAGAGGCAGGAGAAAAACTAGAAATATGAAGAAGAAAATGTGAGAGAGTTATCAGAAAAGAAGTGATGGAAAAATAAGAAAATTGTATGAACAAGCATTATCTACACAATTTAAAAAAGAGCAGCCAATAAATCGATTATGTGTACGGAGGAGAAGAAAGTTTGATAACAAGAAAGCGGTAAACTACGGAAGACAAAAGCCATCCAGGACCAAATAAATACAGACAGTAATGAAGAGGTAAGTCAGTTGTATGAAGAGGTCTAATCACACAAAATTAAATACCGGTAAACAGACGATAAAAACGTGTCCGAATCAGATGGCTGCAGACAATCGAAAAATTATGATTCTAACATTAGGGCAACATATTTTATTCGTGGAGGTTAATAATATCAAGCTGGTTCCTAGATTATAGAGCTACTGAGAGAAGTAAGTATAGAGAATTCGCTACATAAAAATATCATTTTGGAAGCTACCATAAAGTAAAGTAAAAGAATCAAATTATATTGGACTGACTTAAGTTGATTGATAACTTTCGCATTATAAAGTTTAGCACCAATTTTGTATTTAACTTTTTACTGTAAATTCTTTAAGAAAAATATTTTATGTTGCATAATGAAATGGGGCATTGTTATCTACAATTCGATTGATACATATTTGCACATCTATGTATATGATTTAGTTAATTGGTAACTATTCAAGTCGACCTCCAACATGTTGATTGTCTTCCAAAATTAAATTTGTTATATAATAAGATATAATAGACTTCGTCTTTTGTTTTTTACATTTTTGCAACTTCAATAAGTGCTAAAAATTTGGTTCAGTGAGGCGATTATAAGTAAATGTTGAACAAAGAATAGTAGTTAATCTTTTTGTAAGTAATGAATAAGGGAAAGTCTTGGATAAAAAATAAAATTCTACTTCATAAAGAGTAATTATATGTGTTTAATGTTATGTAGCATGTCTGCTCTATTATTATGTTCCAGAAAATAACTTTAACATGAAATTCATACAAATTAATAATAACACATGCCAACCATGAAAGAGTTTATTATAAATTTGGCTGCCCTTTATGTCTTTTGACGTGATGAATGCGAAAATTAACTTTAAAAAACCACAGGACGTTAAGCTTCCATGTTTATTTTACGCTATTTATGTATTGTAAGCGTGTAATAGTATCTTGGTCTCTACACCTAATTAGTAGTAAATGCTCAAAGGGCGCTTTTCAGTATCTGCGTGATTAATACTAAGAAAATCACGAATGCATATACTTTCTAATCCGCAGGTGCATTTTTTACACTCTCATCTAAATTTTTTCCCTGACAATCTTAAATCTGTAAGTAAGGAACAAGGGGAGCGTTTCCACCAAGATATAAAGGAGATGGAGAAACGGCATCAGGGTCGTTGGAAAGTCAAAATGATGGGAGATTACTGTTGGACCCTTCTACGGGCAACTCTAGAAGCATCATATAAAAGGAAACGCTACACTCGATCCTTTACCGTGAAGAGGTTGAGGAAATACAAAACTTTAGATTAAAGTAAAAAACTGTTTATATTCAAACTAACACTACCACTGTAATAATAAAATGTTAAATTTTTCAATTATACTCTGATAATAAATTACGTACCTTTAAATCTTAACTATATATTTTAATACTATCATACCCAACAAAAGATAAAGATTGCGAAAAATTGGTACGTGGTAGTAAAAAACTGATTGAAAATTTGGATTCAGCACACCAAAATACATAACAAACAGGTTGAACTTTGAAAAAATTTTTAAAAATATTTATTGGTTGGCCTACGTAATATTTACCAATTACATATTTCTTATATGTATGATAGACATAAACATTATCTAACTTCCAACGCAATAATGTAAATAATGGCAGAAACTTTATGAATTAACTGTATTCTTGAAATAAATTAGTTAAAATTTATTTATAATATATTAAAAATTTATGCAAAAATAATGAACATTGTTCGCATATAATACAGCACAACGGCAAAGATAACGAGATTTGTTTAAAACGTATTCATATTAATTAATTTCTGCGTTAATTAATAAAATCGTGTTTAAATTGGAATTGATGTTTGGAAATACATGTTTTGGGTAATAATAAATTACTCGCTTTATTCTATTTATTCGATTTTTTAAATGAATTTACAAGTTCTCGTTATGTCTGAGTGATTTCAATAATTAGTTTTGTTTGTGAAAATTGTTCAAATGTTTTATTTTTTATTTTAATTTTAAAATTTTCCATATTTTATCATCTGCGTATTTGTTTAGAGTTGAATAATTAGAGGAAGTTTCGGCTTTGGAAAACAAATGAAATTCATTAATGGTTATGCATTTTTGTTCAGGCTACCGTATTATAATAATCCTTTCATTACCTTTTGGTGTTTTCCGTTCTTTTATGTTGTATGATGAAATATACCTTTGTTAGTTTTATCGGCTGTATTAAAAAATATCTCTAAAAACAGACATATGTGAAAAATATATTTTTGCATTTTTTCTATTTTTTTTGCCATTGGAAAACGGCAAATTTAAATTGAACTTTGTACGTTGATATTTCGCATGTGCATATTGTCTTGCTTATTTTATGGGCTCTTTATAATGTACATAATCTAAAAATTTAAGGATATATTTATCCGAAGTGGTTCGTAATATCTCTACATGCAACGTTATCGTACGTATATCAATCAATATATATATATATATATATATATATATATATATATTACTGATGAGAACATACAGTACTATTGTTGTTCAATCAAATTTAACGTCAGCGCGACCATGCGTTTGTTTCAGACCGCGCACCTTACCTTTTTCCTTCATGACACGCAGTATCCGAACAAACATGTTTAAGAAAACGATTTGTGAGATCGCAAGTCGGGCGAGTATCTTGCATAAAGGAAACCGATCTTTATTTGTAGCTTTCAGTCTACCCGAACGCTCAAGTTCTAACCACCTGAATTGAATTATGCGAGGAGGATTCATATTCCGGGGCTACTTGGAAAGAGATTCTCCTACATCTGTATACTGTTGTAGGATTGTTAGGGTGGGCTCACGATCAGCCCTGTCTACCATACTCGGACTTACACATAAAGTACACACAAGCATGTTAAGAACGCTCTCTAGTAACGCGTCAGCGCGACCATGCGTCTGCTTCAAACCGTGCGCCTCACCACTTTCCTTCATGACAGCCAGTATATAACACAATATGCGATAGCCCACAGTTCTCCTGAATCGAACAAACATGTTCAAAAAAACGATTTGTGAGACTGCAAGTCGCGCGAGTATCTTGCATGAAGGAAACTGATCTTCACTCGCTGCTTTCAGTCTACTCGAACACTCAAATTCTAACCACCTATTGAATTGAATTATGCCAGGAGAATTCATATTCTGGGGCTACTTGGAAAGAGATTCTCCTACATCTGTATACTGTTGTAGGATTGTTAGGGTGGGTTCACGATCAGCCCTGTCTACCATACTCGGACTTACACATAAAGTACACACAAGCATGTTAAGAACGCTCTCTAGTAACGCGTCACCGCGACCATGCGTCTGTTTCATACCGCGCGCCTCACCACTTTCCTTCATGACAGCCAGTATATAACACAATACGCGATAGCGGACAGTTCTCCTGAATCGAACAAACATGTTTAAAAAAACGATTTGTGAGACCGCAAGTCGCGCGAGTATCTTGCATGAAGGAAACTGATCTTCACTCGCTGCATTCAGTCTACTCGAACACTCAAATTCTAATTACCTATTGAATTGAATTATGCGAGGGGAATCCATATTCCTTGACTAATTGGAAAGAGATTCTCCTACATCTGTATATTGTTGTAGGCTTGTTAGAGTGGGCTTACGATCAGCCCTGTCTACCATACACGGACATATACTTATGCATAAAGTACACACAAGCATGTTGAGAACGCTCTCTAATAACGAAAAGATTTATCCCAAACATGCATACGCATTTAGTATAACTTCGTATAAAAGGAAAGATTATTTGAATGTGGTATACTTATTTGTTTGTGTATAATGTGGTGTTATCTACAGTACTATGAAAGCGGAGGTTATTTGACCTTGATTTAACTTAAGTAAAACGGAGAAAATCTTTAAATTATTGTAGAAGGTATTTTGCTTCAAACGGTAGCAAAGAAGTTCAAGTTCACTCGTTCTTGGAATTAAATAACTCCAAAAAGGAAGACTCCTTCCGTAAAATTCATATCAGTGTACAGACATTGGATCATTGCGGGAGCGGAGAATATGGTGAATATTGAAACATTTTGTCTAATTCATGAATTTTGACAAGACAAGTGCACGCGTAATGAAGATGAATCTATGCCGATGAAGGCTATAGCGGTTTAATCGTTTAAAAATGTCTCATAACAATAGTATTTTGGGATTGCGAAGTATAATCCAGATCGATTAGTTTCAATAGGGAAAAATAAATAGCGGCGAATATTACTTTAACTTATTTTCGATTCAAAATGCAAAAGTGTATTTGATGGAAGGTTTTTCTTGTCCGTAAAGTATTTAGTTTACAGTAAAATATATTTTTGTTGGCATTAAACATCGCCAAGCTTGCCTCTGAATCTGTTATGCATGGATATTTTTCGACAAGTGTGAGCAGCCATGGCACACATCTTTCGGATATCTTTATTATATTCAAATGTATGCATAATATATTGCACACTTGCATCTGAAGTGCATATTGTCTCTAACTCGCCCATTTTCACTTTGTGAAAATTGTTCAAATATTTTATTTTTTATTTTAATTTTAAAATTTTCCATATTTTATCATCTGCGTATTCGTTTAGAGTTAAATAATTAGAGGAAGTTTCGATTTTAGAAAACAAATAAAATTCATTAATGGTTATGCATTTTCGTTCAAGCTACCGTATTATAATAATCGTTTCATTACCTTTTGGTATTTTCCGTTCTTTTATGTTGTATGATGAAATACACCTTTGTTAGTTTTATCGGCTGTATTAAAAAATATTTCTAAATACATCTGAAATGCATATTATCTCTATCTCACCCATTTTCACTTTACAGTCGCGCAATACAAAGGCTCATACTTTGTTAATCATTTATAGTACGGTGCCTACATCTCAGCATTCCAAATATTCGCAAATGTTCAGTTAATTCATTTTGTCTCTTTGCAATGATATATTTATTATGCTTTCTGATTTTCAAATCTTCTATAACAATCTTGAAACCTGTAATTTCTGTCTATATTTCCAATTTTCACCTATTTGTTGATTACCTGTTTGTCCATGTTTATTTATGTTAATTGATGTGGATGTGTTCCATGAATTATTTTGTACTTTCAGATTTTTCTTTTATTGTTGCTGGTTATTATGCGCTATTCTGGATTCAAATTTACATGATTGATTTCATGGTGATCTTGTTGCCTATTTATATTATCATTTTATGAATGTTACTGTTTTACATGGTCGCAAGGTATGAACGAAGTGTGGCTATTACATAACGAGACTAACGTTGATACAGAACAAGTGCGCATGCCCCAAACGCCAACAGCTGACAGCTATTTATCGTGAAGCCGTCTCTTTCGAATGCAGTACCTCTCAACATTACTACCTTCACGTTCTTGCTCAACTCCGTGAAAGAATAAGGAAAAAACGACCCGAATTATGAAAGGACAAGTCATGGTTTCTCCACCAAGACAATGCACCGGCTCATTCCGCATTATCAGTCAATTAGTTTCTAGTCAAGTACAGCATCCCAGTGTTAGAACATCCGGTTTATTCGCCGGATCTTGCGCCGTGTGACTTCTATCTGTTTCCTAAGGTGAAATCTGAATTAAAGGGAACAAAATTTGAGTCCGTTTAAGCTGTGAAAGCGAAAGCGGCACGCGTCCTGAAGGAACTGACAGAAGAGGACTTCCAGCACTGTTTAGAAAAATGGAAGATTCGCATGGACCGTTGTAGGGATGGAAGAGAGGTGTATATTGAAAGGGATAATAAGTAAATATATACGAAATCAAAATAAAATGTTTTACAGCGTCAGTCTCGTTATTTAATAGCCACACCTCGTATGTTATAGTTATAGTATGAATTGGTTATATGAATGAAAACTTCTTCTTTCGCATCCGGATAATGTAAACCGTTCTAACACAGAATGTTGATGACGTGCATGATGTTTTGTAGCTGTCATTCTACTAAGTCTAATTCTGTGTCTGACCGAATAAGCAAATTAGAAGTCACTACCCCAGATATTGTTTGGAAACGAAATTCTAGAATATTCCGTATATAGACTTGACATATTAATATATAAAATCACAAAAGTTCCGTTTTAGAATGCGTAGAACGATGAAAATATTTAAAAATAAGTACGCAGAATTTTAGTTCGTGTAATTGATTAAAACCAACGATTTTACAGTTTTTTAAATGCATATTTAGTGGAATAAATTCACATAATTTGTTCCGTTAACACACACAGTCTGTAAGATCCAAGACAGTGTTGTTGACTGGAGAGATTTATGGAATACGAAGCGCAATAAATAGCTACATTAATGTCGCTGTTATTTGGCAAGTCCTGCAACATTAGAATCCTTGCTAATTCGTGATTCACAGTAACGAATGTTCATGCTGAACGCTTATCTAGAAATAACAACGATGCGCTCGGTTTAAATTACAATTGGTAATGGTAAATTAACGTATAATGAAATATATTTTTAGTCTGCTCTTACAGACTACGCTGCAGTAGAAGATGGAAATGAATGAATGGATGACAGAAGATAATCAAAAACGTTAATCACTTCATCGAGTATAATATGATCAATCGCATTATTAATTTAAGTAAATACATAATGTGCATTTTATATGTAATAATTTACAATTTTTGAATTAATTTGTAATGAAAACATTTATCTCATTCCACGTTTGGGATTTTAAAACAAAAATCCATGTTAAATTCAAATTTAGACGCATAAATATGTTGAAAAGTTGTTTAGTACAAGTTATAAGATCTGCAAGAATAGTAATAATAATAACAAAAATAATGTTTATTAGCTCTACAGATTTACAATCCAATTACTCAACAAAGCAGATAAAACATACGTATTTACATGTATACCAATATTTACAGAAAAACAAGAAAAGAATGACTTACAATACAAATAATTCAATGACTAATAATCTGCAAATAATGAATGCTGACAGTGCATCCTTTTAAAAGTGCAATTTATGTCAGCTAAGTCACCCTCGTACATAACGGGTGTTTTTTTAAGGCCTTGAGAATTTTAAATGATAATACAAGACAGAAATATTGTTGGAATGAAATTTTTTTTGTTATAATCTGATAGATAATTTCATGGCATCTATTTTTTAAATACGATTTCCGGCATATGTCCGCCGCGAGTTATACGGTCCATTCGGTCAGTCCAATTTTTGACCATTTTTATCAATAAATCTGGCCGTATGACGTCAATGGTGACTTGAATATTGGCTTCCAATACTTCAAGAGTTGCTCATTTGTCGACATAAACCAATAACTTAACATAGCCCCATAGAAAGTAATCCAGAGGCGTTAAATCGCACGAATGAGGGAGCCAGTGAACAGGACCACTTCTGGAAATAAAGTTGTTACCAAATTGATTTTGCAATAAATCGATTGTTAAACGCGCCGTATGGCAAGTTGCGCCGTCTTGTTGGGTTGGGTTGGGTGGGATTGGGTTGCGCCGTCTTGTTAGAACCAAATGTCGTCGATGTTTAGCTGATTTATTTTTGGAAACAAAAGTTCAGTCAGCATGTCTCGATAGCGCTTGCTATTCACCGTAACGGCAGCTCCTTCCTCATTTCGAAAGAAATAAGGACCAATGATGCCATCAGCGTGTAAACCGCACCAAACTGTCAATTTTAATGGATGCAATGGTGATTCGTTAAGGGCTTGAGGATTCTATTCACTCCAAATACCGCAATTTTGCTTATTGACGTAGCCATTTAATCAGAAGTGAGCTTCATCACTAAAGACAATTCTGTGATAAAAATCCTCATCTTCGGCCAGTTTCAAATAAGCTCAAGCTGCAAAACTGTGACACAAAAGATGGTCGTTTGGCTTTAATTCTTGCACGAGCTGCATTTTATAGGCACGTAAGCCAAGATCCTTACGAAAAATTTTCCGCATAGTCGAAGAACAAAGGCCAAGTTGAGAACGACGAGGAATCAATATTTCGGCTTCTTCTTAAATACGTCCCGCTACAGCAGCATTATTCTCTTCGGTACGCACATTTCTTTATCTCGTTGATGGTTTTCAATGGAGAAGAGTAAAATTAGTGCGAAAACGATCAATAACTGCACGAATTGCTTGCTCACTTGGTCAATTATATTGACCGTAAAATGGACGCAGTGCTCTATGAACTTCGCGAACAGATTTATTTTTTTCAAAGTAAATTTCCACAGTTTGGAAGCGTTGTTCTGGTGTTAAACGATTCATGAGGACTTGCCAAATCTTACTAAACAGAAAAGTTAGCATAGTTTCACATTATCAGTTGTCAAACCATAGTTATCGATATCGATAGTTCTTATGCAGCTTTAAAAACACCCATTACTATGAATACTGGAGATTTCTTCATAATATTAGTGTTCGACTTATTGCAGTAGAATATTTTGGATAATATGGACGCTAATTGTGGCACCATAAAATTTATTTGATCATGAAATTTAGGTAATTCTAGCTTGTCATGTGGCGAGTTATAAAGGAATTTTAGATGGCGCAGATTCCAGTTACATATACAAATCTAAAAGCAGTTTATAGCTGAAGCGTTGAAGCGGATACTCGACACCTTTCATTAAGTATATAAATATATTATAAAAGCCTGAATTTGCTCGAGTAGGTTTGTACGGGACCTTTGTATGGGTGATCAAACCATAGATGCATATTTCAAGCCTGAACGAACAAGCGAGACAAAATATCCATAGATGTAAATTATGTGTGAGTTTTTTAACAAATTCTAGCATTCGTAGAGATGAGTTAGACGTAGTGTTAATGTGATTGTTAAAGAGAGCTGGATGTACCTTTTGATCACAAAAATGTTACCCAAGTCCTTCATAATCTCTGCGCTCAAAGATCTTTCTATCAAACTTTTTATCGTACATTACGTTGTAAACTTTACGCGAATATCTCGGGAATGAAAAGGGAAAGTTCCGGTTCGAATGAGCGTAACAAGCGTGATATTTATGTGAACAGACGAATTTCTAGTGCAGATAGGTATTAGATCTTAAGTCCCTTAAGATCTAACACCTATCTACACTAGAAATTCGTCTGGCTAAGGATTTTCTTACTAGTGTCCCACTAGTAAGCAAATCCTTAGCCTTAAGAGATCTCAGAAAATATATATTTTGTTAAAACAAAGTTATTTATTTGTCTTTCCGACCAGGTCTAAATATAAGTTGTACTTCCTCCAGACAAACTTTATTAAAAAGCTCAGAGTTGGGGAAGGTTTCATGACGTTGGCGAATGTCATCTTCGATGGTTGCATCGCTACTTTAAGATTGTAAAATCCTGTGACGAACTGTGATTTTAGAAGGAGCATTATTACCTTAAGTTCATTACATAAGAACTAAAATTGCTTCCAATAATAAACATTGGATTGCAGCATGAATTAACTTTATACATTTTGGGGTTTTACACTTAGAAGCTGTGTTCACACTGGTGTAACTTGGCGTAACAAAGTTGACAAAACTAGGTAACAATACTAAATTTTTCGAGTGATGGCGCCTGTTAACAAACCCCATTTCCCTCTAAGCCCTTATAGTACAGTAATGGACCATATGTATTAACTTGAGGGATACTTGAAATTATATTGTTTGTGGAAGAAATTTCACAAGTTTAATGGTATCATTTCTAATTCTGAAGTATTATCGCTAATATTCTATCACCCGTCAGCTAATAACAAATTAATAAATAAAAATATTCTAATAATAAACAATCTCATTTGAATATCTTTTCTTGCTTTAAACAATCTAAGATGTGTAATTATCTAAATTTATATAAAGCAGTTGTTCATACATACACTCCGCGCAACATGAATAGGACCAACTGCATATATGACATTTGTAGTTGGTATAAACATGGTAGCGCGCTGGAATTGTTATTTTCGAAAATAAGAGGGTTGATAAAAAGATGTATGTAGGTACCAAATATAATTTTTGTAAAAGTCAGTGCAAATGTACGTTACTAATGACAATAAGTAGAGTAATTAAACGCCACTTGAATACGACCAATCTACAAAATAAAAGATTCGTTTGCAATAACAAAATACTTTATTGTTCAATAATGAGTACTTTTGCCATTATTTCTTATAACCTCAAATAGTCGGGATGGAATGGAATTATACAGGGTTCTCAAGTAGTCAACGGGAAGTTCCGCCCAACTTCGTTTCAGCGCCTGCTCTAGTTCGTCAGCGCAACTGAATTGGGTAGCATTGGAGTACAATTTACGCGACAACCATCCCCAAACATTTTCTATTATGTTCAGGTCGGGGGAGAGCGATGTCCAATCGAGAACCTCCATGCCTTGTTCTTGAAACCAGCGTCGAACAATGCGCGCGGTGTGAATACTGGCATTATCCTGTTGGAAAATAAATGGCCCACCTGCCATAACGTTGGAAAATATGTCTTTCACCTGTTGCAGCAGCTGGACGTACTTTTCCGAATTCTGTCTGCCCTTCACTATTACTAAATCAACAGGTCCGTTATAGGAAACAGCTCCCCATACCATGACTGAACCAACATCGGCTCGCCTTCGTGACTGAATCACTTCATCTTTACGTAAATCGTGGAAATAATAAGAAAACCCATCCGGGCCATCTAAATTAAACTTCTTCTCGTCACTGAAAATAACAGTTTGCCATTCTCTTGTCCACCCCATTTTTGCTTGAGCAAACTGAAGACGTACAGTGCGCTGAAATTCCCTTAAAGGAGGCCGTCGTTTAATTTTCAAACGTTTTAAATGCGGACAGTTCTTCAGTAACTTCTGTACAGTTCTTACCGATGCATTCGTTCCAACGTTATTCGCGATTTGTCTTGCCGTTAATACCGAATTCGATGCTTCGCGTAATATGGCTCGACGTTCTCTCTTAGTTGTAACGGATGTTGTTCGCCCTTTAAAACGTTTTCCATAATTCTCGGGATCCCTAATAAAATTGTTCACAACCTGGTGTGATCGACTTATTTTCTTTGCAGTAGCCCTTGAGGAATACCCTTCTTGATGGAACGCTTTAATTTTTCCAATTTCTTCCATACTTAAGCACTTCTGTCGTCCCATCGTCGCACAATACCCTTAATTACAGATGTTTGTTTATCCGGATACACGTTGTAACTCGACACTCATCCGGTAGCTTACTATTAAATACTGGTCGTATCCAACCGGCGCGGTGCATTTTATATGTATGTGGTACTTACGTCACCCAATGCATAACGTTAGGCACTATTGCGCAATAATGCGTATTATTTGCCATATCATACCATTACAAACTTGCATTGTATTTTTAGTAAATGAATTGTTTTTCAAACCACCGAAAGCTTGCAACAAGTCGGGTGGTCCTATTCATGTTGCGCGGAGTGTATATTTTGGTTAACTTCATTATTAACCATACGACTTTAAATATACGAAATTACGTAATTCTCTAAGGAACACGTACGATGTACAATACGAAATAATAATGAATGATACATGAACTTTTAATAATGGACGTTAGTACTGTTGAGGAGAATTTAATACCGCACTGGTTGTTTTAATGTGGGTACACTTACTTCGTATGGACATTTAATACATTCTCTATGTTGCTGGTTTATGAGAGTTCGTTCTCGGACATGCGAAGTCTTGGAACGACGAAGCGCTAGCTACCTTGTGATATTCAACTTTGAAGATTAATTTCCGTTCTACCTTCATTTAGATGCAACATGATTAAGTGGACCATATTTACATTTATCCCTTTAACAGGAAACCAAAGTAAATCTCATAATTAGGCCATTTGTATTTTAATCAAAATAGCGTTAATATATTCATTTAAATTAATATTCTTTTACTCGATGGGCTTATAGTAGAAGATTTCATTTACGTAAAAAATATACAAGAAGAAAGTTACATATTTTCAACAAAAATTAAATACATTTACTCGTAAATACACACTAACTATGCGTTAATTACACAAGTATACGCGGTTTTGGATCTAAGCAACCAAAAGCTGTTTCTAAGATTATTTGGGGCGCTGAATTCGAATCTGCACTCCGTTTTTGATATTGGTTCTAGTTCTCGAAATATTAAATAAACACATTTTTTACAATTTTTGACAATTAATCTTCATTTTAATCATTAAAAAGTGTTAAATTAGAAATGAAGAGCAGTGGAACTGAGTCGCTTGTACTATTTGGGATCTGTTTCACGCATTAAAGTCCAACAGTAGTCGCTCATCATGCCCTCGTCCCAAAATCCTTGGTATCGTTTTTCGATTTTCGCCAAATCTTGGTGCAGTCGCTCTTCTTGCTCGTCGCTTATATCACCCAAGTTTTCAGGAAAAAATTCGAGATGGGAATGCAGAAAATGTATTTTGGGAGACATTCGAGCTTCAATCTTGCAATAATTTTGCAACAAAATGTCAATTTTCTTCTTGAAATCCGGGGATTTGCGGTTACCGAGAAAGTTGTGAACAACATCTTGAAATGCTGCTGCTTCATTGGGCGCTTAACATTTTGTAAAGTTTTGTTTCGATAAATTCAAATCACGAACCAAATCATTGAGTTCACTTTGCGAAACTAAATGTTTTTCCTCCGTGTTAAAATCGCTTCCACTGTACGTCGGTGATAAACTACAAGTTTCCATGGAATTTGCACTCGTACCTGGACAAATTGGCAAAGGATCATTGCTCGCACGGGGAACTGGCTTAGACACTGATAATATTTATATTTTGCTAGTTTTTTGCATTTAGACCGACAGCATTCATCAAGCAAAAGTAACAATCGTCTACATGATTTTTCGGCTCTCTCCATAACATTGGCAATGAAAATGAAAAACTTGTATAATATTGTGCTACACGCGTTACAAAACAATTTCGGTACCCATGGCTTGTGAGTATTTGATACAGAGAAACCAAAATAATAAAAATATGCATTTTTGATCATATTAGTAATAATTTTGTCACTTTTTCTGATCATATAACATCCGCAAACATAACAAAAACACTTTGAATCGACCTTACAATTCTGTCTTTGCATTTTCACACGTTTTGGATTCAAAAAAAAACTTTAAAAATACAAATTAAATAATGTTTCTAGCGACGCCAATAGCTGACTGTCATTATGATAGCGCAGTGCTGCCAACAAGCGCCAACTCACAAACTAGAACCAATTTTGAAAAACGAAACCTGAATTTGAATTCAGCACCTCAAATAACGTCAAATTTGTTCTCATCTGCTCTGATCCAAAAGTTGACCGGAATTTGTAAACTTGTGTTATCCTTTTGAATACTAAGATTTCATCACCTTATGTACTGTTTACTTCAGCAAGTGATGTAATAGTCATTTATTTCCATTTCGTCGTTCTTCGACTTTGCAACATGTATAAATAGTCACTGATTTAGGTATATGGATGAAAGTAACATCTTCTTATTTAAATTTGGATATACTAAAATTTGTAACCATTTCTTTCGATAACGAAGCTCAAAGTATTGTAGAAGGTCAAAATGTACTTCAAAAGCCTCTACCTTATGTAACAATTTAGAGATTATTGATAAAATTCAAATGTTTCCTAGATTGATAATATCGATCATTTCGACACTCCGAAAGATTGTTCCTCTAACTAGAGCGTTTTAAAATTAGAATCATTCGTTGACCAGGTGAATTTGAAGGTAATCTTATGTGAAGTGTGGATGATGTTTTACTGAAAATCTAAATATTGAGATGTTATATCAAGTAAATAATGAGACTATTAAAAGTGAAGATATGTACATATTTGAAGTATAAACATCTTATTCCATATTTTAGGTATGCAGAGTTAACTAGCTTCCGTATGGAGACTTCAAAATTCGGATATATTGTTCCGTGGCAACAAAGCTTTATTGAAGTAAATCTAGTACAACATTTAATAACTTCGTAAGCAAGGTAGAAATCCTAAAACTCAAAATCAACAACACCGATTGTGTACAAAAGAAAATATATTCTTCATACAAATGGTTTCATGTGGTATAATATTGGCATGGGCAAAAATTAACAGAAGCCTTATTGTATTTAATACTATTCCTATTGCGTCACTCAAGGGGTCATCTGCTTTCTAATTTCTTTATGTTCATACAATTTGCACAAAATACGTGTATGAACGCACAGACAATTTCAGTTTTTCTAAGTCAACAGATGAAGTTTTAATACTTTTTATCTTTCCCTAATAATGCTCCTAGGATAATCCTTGGTAGTAGCTAATACTGTGATTGCTTTGAAATTTATATTTATTTCTACGTCCATGTTCTACAACAATTACTTACCAGATTCTGTTACTTCGAGTGTTGTGCTCATGTTCGTTATGTAGACTCCTTGATGTTGTATCAAATTTTATCTTCAAATTTTTTAATCTTAATTCTCCTATTATTCATTTGCGGACTCCTCTATGTAGTTCCCTTTAGACCGATTGCATCTCACTTTTAGTCTTCCTATACCAATCACACATTCTTGCCGTATGACTATCTATACGATCTGTTATTGGTTCAATTTGGTTATGTTTCTTTAAGTAACCGTAGGATTATATCTCAGATTATTTTTGTTTATAAGTTGGTCAATAATGTTTTGTATGCTCCGGATATATTGCAATTGTTTGGTTTCCATATTCTTAGGTTTCGTTCTAGAAGTCAAAGGTTTTTTCATGTACCAGTTAAGGCTACTGCTCATCACTCACACTCGCCTATTATATCTATGTGTAGGAATGTAAATAGATACTGCAATGATATCGATTTGTTACTGCAACACTACACTCGTTGAAAAAATTTTTATAATTTCAGAATTTAAAGTAAGTTCATAATTTCTATTGTTTCGTTCAATTTCAGTGGGTATCGTTTAGTTTGTAATATTAATGTGTACTAATTCCTTTTTATTACTGTTTTTGTTGTATTTTTTATAGAATTTTTGTATTATTTTTCCTTTTCTATACGCCGTGTCTCTCATATGGATTGTATGCATTATTTGTTTGTTGTTAGTATACATTATTCCCTAATTAGTTGTTAGACTACTATTGGATAATAAAGTATAATTATTATTATTGTAATTGATTCCACAACAATGTTGTATCTTTTCTTGCCTAGGGTTTTCCTAATATGCTGTTTCCTTTCTTGAAACCTTTAGAGTTACTAATTGTTATTTCGTCCTAATAGAGAGAGCAAACGCGATTAGTGTCAATAATCGTTGTTGGTTTGTCTGATGTATGTATGCACGTACTGTAAAGGATAGAACAAAAGGACAGACCTAGTTTAGAATTTTAATCTAGCTCAGATAATAGACGCAAATCCTAGACAATAGTAGATTCCAAACGCAGCCTTTGAAAAGTTATCTTATGTCGATGGCTGTGTAATAGAAACTCAATAGTCGCAGTTTGAAAAATTTGAGCAAACGATGACAGAGACACTTAATACAATCAACTTAAACTAAGAGATTTCAAGAAAGTGAAGATCTGGCACTTTCCATTTTAAAAATGCCAAGTTTTGCTACAGCTTGATTGAGCTAAAAGATCATTGAAGAAGGTAACGTTATGTTTGGTTGCATTGTAAAATGTGGCTAAGAATATAATGAAGAAATCAATAGATATATACCTTTTACAACAGGCTTAGTAGCTGCGCCGTAACTCGAAATTTGACCATACTTGTTCGTATACTTTTTCATTCAATTGAGATTACTCGAAAATTATTCTGAAATATTTTGGATGGTTATGTTTGTTATTGTTGAGGTTATATCAAATTAAAAATTTCCAGCTCACTGAACAAATATTTCACTTCCTATTCAAAAGTTTTGCTTTGCATATAAATAAATTTACTTGTAAAAATGACATCTGAGACTCCTTTACTCTTTGCCTTTATTTATATAAAACATATTTAACAACGTTCATTATTTTTCCCCAATTCCTTGTTTATACTGATTTGAAAAATTAACCAGGTTTACCCCGTGTAGCTACTGATCTTCCCTAAAAGTTAATTTCCGTAGTTGTTAACATCTTCTTTTTAGTTTTCGATTGGTCAAACTGATGCTCTTAACAACAGCGTTATAAACATTACCTTATTTACATGTACCTTTTCCTGATTTAACCATGAAGCAGTCTTTTGATTAGTATTCTTTATGCTTATCGATAAAACAAAGATTTGCTTCAAGTATAGGAAAAGATTGTTACTTACATGAAATATTGGAATAATGGGCAAAAACGTTGCTCAGATGAGTGCATATTAACGGATAAATTTCCCTATATAAACTGATGCAGATGACACACCTGGAGAGGAATTTGGAATATCTATATTATCTATATTATATATATTAATAATAATTTCTTAAGTATCATTGGTTATATATGGATATAAACCTCTTCAAGATTTTCAGCAGATCGTGCGGAAAATATCAAATATATGTACAAGGAGAATATTGCACGTTCCAATACATTCATGCGAGAAAAATTCTATACGTTTATATTTACAGCTGATTGAAGATTAAACTTAGAAATAGGCTACCGACATTGTTTCCCAATTAAATGTATTCATCTTCTCTTAATAGTGATAATAATAATCATGAATGCTCAAAAGATAGAAAATATAATTACAGGTTATGTAACAAAGTGAGAAATAACAGACTGTCGCATTATATATAACACGAGAAATTCTTTTCGATAATTAACTTTTAAAATGCTGTCCGACAACATATGGTAATACAAAAGGCAGCGCAAGTGTTAAAAATATATTTGGAGTTGACAGTCACATAAACGACTTACACATGTGCACATGTGTAGTTAGATTTTGTAAAAACTATTTGATCGTTAAAGTAGTTATTGAAAATGTGTTATTTTTAGGTACTTCAAAATAAGTTGATGTTGAAAATAAACTAAATATAATAAAATACATTGCAAATAATAATTCTCAAATAATAATATATATGTTAAATAATATTCTAACCAAAATGTTGTATGATAGACCCATTTCTAAAGTTTACCCAAAAATACAAAAGAATTTTACCAATAAATATGAAATAATTATTTATGTTCCCTTCAAGTATTAAATTAACATAATTTCTTAAGCAAAATTTACAGCTAGCATTAAGAGCTAGTAATACTCTTTCATAATATACTAAAAATAACACAGAAGTCCATACACAAAGTCCATAACAGTGAAAAGTTGGGAGTCTATAAGTTAATATGCGGTATACGCCCAGATATTTATATTAGACAAATAGGAGGTCTCTTGATAAATATATACACCATTCTGTCTCAGACGAAACGGAACTTCTTTAAAATAAAAAAAAGTAATTCAACATCACTGTCGATGTCTTTTCAATGGCTTCGACGTCGGTATAACGCTGTCCTTTCATCGGCAAGTGTAGTTTGGAGAATAGATAGAAATCACAGGGGGCATATCTGGAGAATGTGTTGAATGGTTGATGATTAAAATGCCATTTATAGTTAGAAAATGAATAATAATTGTCGAGCGACGAGATGGTGCTTTATCATGTAACAAACGCCAGCTACTATTTTCACGACATTGAGGACGCACACGACGAATACGTCCCAAAAGACCATCAAGATAATATACAGCATTGACTATTTGACCAATTGGTAGAAACTCCTTATGCACTATGCCTTTCGAATCATAAAAACAAATCAACATCGTCTTCACTCTTCGACTTCTCTAAGCGACTTCCTATCGGGGTTTGACGCTTGATCTCTTTATAATATTGAAAGTACCACGTCTCATCGCCAGTTACAATAGAATACCTGACGTTTTCGTCCTGCTTTGAGTCTTTAGTCAAGTCTGTACAATGTTGAATTCAGTTAGCTTGTATGGTACAAACCTTGCACAAATCCTTCTCAGTCCCAAATGCTGTGTCAAAATGCGATGAATTGAATTTTTGGAAATATTTAATTCCATTTCCAGGTATCGTAATGAGGATTTCGGTTCATTTCTGATAAATTCGCACACAAGTTTGATGTTACTTTCCGTAGCCACGTCATTTATGTCTGTTGGAGCGTCTTTAAATCATTTATAACACTCATGCACACTCGTACGTGATAAACACGCATCACCATAGAATTGTTTCATCAAACTAAACGTTTCAGTAAAACAACACTAACAGTGTTGCCAGTTCCCGAAATATAAACGGCTACCCTCGTATATCCATCTACGACCGATTTAAATAAATTGTATGATTAATAAAAAATTAAATAAAATCTGTCGCGATTTAAAATGTTTTAGCACTTACTCATCTAGTGATATACGTATGGTAAACACATTTCAACATTTATATACGATACAAGCAAAGTCGATGAAGTGATATAAAAATATTAGTTTCATATGTTTTCACAATTGATACCAATTATTGTTTCTAATACGAGTTGACAGCAAGTAGTCCAAATAACATTTCCCTTGCGTATTGAGTAATACCTAAGTCGTGCGATTTCATTTTACTAGAGTCACAGGTATTTCAGTTATAAGTGGGTTAATGTGAAGACTAGCGAAGTGATTCATCTGATATTAATAGAACAGATCTTGTAAATAGAACAAACACAAAAGAAGTAGGCGCATTCCTTAATTTTTGTAACAGCCGGAGCACTTCAGGTGCTAGAGAGATATTTTCTTTTTAATCTCGTTTTCTTTTACGCCGTGATTTCATTTTACTTGTAAAAATATCTCAATTTGGCGCGCGGAGTGAAATTGCTGAAGTATTAAAGCGGAGTCTGTTTAGTGAGCTTTTGTTTTCTTTTCTTACTTTCATAAATTCCGTAATACCGCAATATTTCTTTTATTATATTAAGCCGGAAGTTTCGTTTCGTTTAATGCTTTCCCATTCACGGACAGTGCATTAAATTTTTATAGCTCTTGTTTTTTCGTAGCTAGAGAAATAAGATTTTGCATTTATTATGTACTTCTATTGTGCATCTTCGTTAAATAAAATACAATTTGTTGCGTATTTTCGAGACTATTATGTTTGTAGTTCGTTATTACTTTCTGATTTCCAAAGTTACCTGTATTTTATTTCAAGATACAGCAAAACTGAAGATCAAAATGAAAATTAAATACAGGCAATGTACGGGATTATCTGGCTTTTATTCCACTATTGTTTTTCAATTTGATAAGAGACATTATTTTTTTATTGAGCTTTTGTAAATAAAAACCAAAATTAATTACTAAATTCAGAATAATACAGCCAGAAATAATATATATATATATATATATATATATATATGTACATACATAGTTGTATTCATATGTATTGTACCACATGGAAAACACTCAATTTATCTCTATTTTATTATATCCAATCCAAAATTGTATATAAAAAGGGTAAGTAATAAATTTTTATAAAATTTTGTAAAATATTACGTACCTATTATACGAGGGCGGACTAATAATTAGAGAGCTTCAATAAGTAAATAAACATTTTGGCACAAAATTATTTTATTTTTCAACGTATTCTTCTTGTAACACATTATATATCACCCACTGATATTATAGTCTTTACATTCCTTCAGAAAAGTAAACTTTAATAAACTGTTCGAGTGTGTGTTACTTTCAGTGGTTACTTCTTAATTCGACTTCTACCAGAACAGGTTTTCAGATTAGGAAAAAGGAGAAAACTTGACGGGGGCAAATCTCAGAAAAAGCTGGATGCAGAAGCAATTCAATATGTAGTTCATGAATTTTTGTTATTAAACATTCGAAGTACAAACACTAGCATTATTCTGAAGAAATATATTTTTTAATTGTCTTTAAATATGGAAAAAGTGGAGTATCGATCAGTGAATAAGTCCTTATTTTTAAAGAAGAAAACTGAGTTGAAGTCTATTTATGGACACTAGTCTTCATCGACTGCAATCATAAAGTGATGAATATTTTGGCTGGACCACAGATACATACGTACTCCAGAAATTATTCAAAAGCTACATGATGTGCCAGATAAACATACTAGAAATTAATATTTCGTACAGCTTTTAAGATTTGCAGAATGACTATGTTTCGTCTATTCGACGGATTAGTCATGATTTCAATATAATTGCAGAATTATCTTCTCAGCACATGCTGGAACTAAATCCATCCGTAACTTTGTGATTTGGTAATAAGAAATATAATCTTCACTGAATCAAAAGTGAGAAATCTGGGTATTGTTTTATGTATACATAACGGGTCTTTCATTAAGCGCTTCCTATCTTTAAATTTAAATAAAACAAAGTGTGTATGAGATATCATCGATATTTTTTACTCGCTTCAAAGGCCTATCGATGCCATTATGTATGGAGTATAACATCGTCCAAATGTCCGCTGATACTTTGCTGGGTGGAGCTCAATCGAAAATTTCCATGGCTCTATCGTATAAATCAGGATGAATTTAACTGATGCCATGGATTATGTTGGCCTTGAGGGCCGCCATGGTTTGTGGCTTATTCGCATAAACCTGCTACTTAAGAAAGCTCCACAAGAAAACGTCAAACGGGGTCAAATCGCACGACCTCTGTGGCTAATTCACATCACCTCCACGTGAGATGAACATCAAATCGCTCGTGCAGAAAGTCCAATGTGGTATGAGCTGTATGGCATGTAGCACCACCCTATTGAAACCACATGTCGTTAGTGTCTATATCATCCAATTCTGCCAAAAGAAAGGCCGAGTCCTTCTGAGCGACGCGAAATCGACTGCCTCGGATTCTCCTGCACACTCTCACGGACAGCGGCGACGTTTACGGCAGATCTTGAGTTTCGTCGTCGTACGGGTGTTCGTTCATTGTTTACTTAACCATTGGACTCAAATTTATCCACCACATTGCGAAGGGACTATTCGCAGTGTTGTCGGTAGGACGATTATGGCGACCGTAAAATGGTCGAACCGCGCGGAACGTTGCTCGAACAGCACCTATTTTAATAAAACAATTTTATCATTTGTACATGTTGTTGAACGCTATATCCGTCCACGGTGACTTGGCAAAACAGGCTGAATAAATGACAGCCAATTAGACAGATGTAGCTTCAACAATATGGCCGCTATCAACTGTCATAGTTCGGAAACACCTACTGGAAGATCCGTTAGTTAAACGTATTAAGGCTGCATATTGAATTTAGAACTAATTCTTTTCCTAGACCTTTTCTTTCAGTGGGAATAAAGAGCATTCCTCTTGTTGCTGTGAGTTACACAATCCATGCATTAGTATCACCCCTGTCTCGTATACAGCAAGTTTAGAATTCGTGCTTTAAATTTCGCAAAACTCCCTGAAATAGGAAATATACATTAAAGCGTGAAGGGCTTGTAAAGATGATTTACCTGTAAAAAAAATGTTATGTATAAGCACACAATATACCATAATTGCCTCATAGGCTCTCCTTCCATTGCAATATATTTAATTTCTTTTATTGTGCTTAACTGGATTATACGTCTTTTAGATTATCATTACCACATGGACGGCAATGTATATTTAGTATGTGTAAATTGTTCGACAGTTTTGCTACTAATTCCTTCACGCTGTAAGAGGGTAAGAAGTGTTAATTATTTTACCTAAATTCTGAAAGATATCGGAAAAGATACCGACCACACCCGAGAGGAGAAACAATTTTAAAAATCACACCGTCCCGAATGTGGTTGTATCGTCGATTTCTCTAGAAAACTATCCAGCCTAAGAGCAGCTACTTCTTCGCTATCCTGGCCTTATATGTATATTATCATGATGTAAATATAGGAGAAATATTAATTATTAAGTAGCTAAAAAGTTATAAACATTTACAAAAAGATTTTCGATGAAACTCGTTCATTCTTATTTGACAATATTTTTAAACTTATATATTTGTATTTACGAAGGAGCGTTTTTGTATTCGCGGAATGAGCGGGTTGTGGAGGGGTGAGTAGGCGCATTGGGGGCGTGGCCTGCGCAGCGACTCATGATTAGTATAAATACGAAGTTTCATTGTTATTAGACAGTTAGTCTTAGAGCTATCGTCAACCAAGTAACATAATCAGGAGTGAAAAGTGAAATATGGAAAAAATCGAATATCGTGCCGTTATAAAGTTCCTTACCAGGCAAGGAAAATCACTCGCGACCATAATGAATGAGATGTCATTGGTTTACGGCGACTCTTGTCCAGGAAAAACCATGGTGTACAAGTGGCATAGTTTATTTATTTAAACAAGGAAGGCAATCTCTTTAAGACGACCCGAGGCCGGGCAGAAGCATTGAGGTGACCACGCCAGCACTTATGCAAAAAGTTGAACAAATTGTACTCGAAGATGCTCGACTAAAGAAGAAATAACTCGCAGAAATGGTTGGAGTATCCGATATAACAATTTTTAAAATCCTACACGATCATCTCGGCATGTCTAAGGTCAGCGCAAGATGGGTGCCGAGAATACTCACGCCGCCGCAAAAACAACAGCGCGTAGAGTGTTTGCGTGCATTTTTGGACCTCTGTAATGAAGACAAGGATGGTGTATTGAGTGAAATTGTTACTGGAGACGAAACTTGGGTTCATCATTATGAACCTGAGTCCAAACAAGACTCCATGCAGTGGCATAAAAAGGGCACAGCACCTCCCAAGAAATTTAAAGTGTCACAATCAGCTGGGAAAGTCATGGCAACGGTATTTTGGGACTCGGAAGGAATATTGTTGATTGATTATAAAGATAAAGGTGTTTCTATAACCGGAGAATATTACGCTTCAATATTAGAGCGACTAAAAGAAGCCATTAAAGAGAAAAGACGGGGAAAATTGACAAAAGGTGTTCTGCTTTTGCACGACAACGCGCCCGTCCACAAGAGCCGCGTTGCGTTAGCTGCCCTGCATAAGGTGGGCTTCGAAATTGTGAATCACCCACCCTACAGCCCAGACCTAGCCCCGAGTGATTATTACCTGTTTCCGAAAATGAAAAAAGAGCTGCGGGGTAAAAAATTTACTGCCGATGATGAAGTCAAGGAGGCAGTTTCGGCGTATTTTGCAGATAAAGAGAAATCATTTTTTTATGAGGGTATAAATAAATTAATTGAAAGATGTGAAAAATGTATCCGTCTTTCAGGTGAATATATTGAAAAAGAAAAATAATTTGGTTTTTTTATTTCCACCCCTTGTCCCCCTTTCCGCGAATATAAAAACGCTCCCTCGTAAAAGTTCTCAAATTCAAAACAGTTAAACCACACATAAGTTATGTTGTAATATGTTTGTAATTGTTGTAGAATAAATATATTGTATTTTTATATAGAGTTACACATACAACATATGAATCTAAAAAAATACATGTTTGGAATCAATTCGTAAATACAATAATAATAATATGTTATTTTCATGGGAAGCAGATAATCGTAAAATCTATCAACTAGTGAAACTTAAAGTATAGTATGTTGGTAGAGAAACGAGTAAATCAGAATAAAGGAAAAGATTACTCAAACTGAACATATAGAATAGTTATGTAGGTAATATATTTATTTTATGAAATTTCCCAAAACCGACATTTTCTGTAAATATAGAAGTCTTATAGTGAAATTTATAAGGGAAAAATTAAAATACGGTGGTTTAATTTAATTTTTTAAGAATTCAAATTGACCTTTGACAAAACAAAAATGGAATTTCTGAATATTTTAGTTGAAAAATTTAAAATATGAATTTTGAATACCTGAGCAATTAAAATATAAAAAATCAGAACATTATATTCAGTTCAATATTTAAAAATTAATTAAATTTTATTATGTCTAATTTAGGCATTCTTAAATGATTCTCTTTTATTTCTATCAAATTACCACGGAATCTATTTACATTTCATTTCTCTTGCGTCGATACCTATACAAAGACGTATGGAAGAATTCGATGTCTTTCCATCATAAGTACTTGCTAAATAACCATGCTAAATATTGAATAAGAAAAAATAAAAGTTTTAGTTGTTATTAAAAAGTAAAGGAATGCTTCTTTTTGTTCTTCCAGCGGTATAGTAAGAATAACTTCACTTTAGGAAATCAGGATGTATATAAACTATGCCAAGTTTATGTATATCCTGAGCTTTCCATAAAAACAGCATTAACAGCATAATTATTGATATTATCTCCTTTTTATTACTTTGATGTACAGCTGTAATATATTCAATAGCGTGAGAATATTAATTGCTCTATATTTACATATTCTTCGTACAAATCGGCTGTAGCACTATTTTAGGGCTCTTAACTGAATATAAAAACGCCTAGCATCAAGACCCTAAGACCCTTAAATGAGTTTGCTCTAAAGTTGGCTATTTCAATAACTAACGCCGGCAATACATCAAGTCTAACGTGGTAGACGCATACATCTCCCGCCGGACAGTTTCTATAGTGTTCCGCTTTTGATCGTATGTCCTACAGGATTTCCCATTCTGTTCAGTTCCGTTCCTGTATACATCTACTCAAATGTCTACCACTGGATGCACAATATGTACACACACAATCCGATAAGAGGTAATACTACCGGATATGCCCGTAGAGAATGTAATTGTCTACCGTTGCAAGTCACCTGAAAGGACTGCCTTGATATACATTATCAATAGGGACATTACATTTTATTCCAGAAACTATAAGTAAAATACGTACGCTCATTTCAGTAGATTTGAAAAATTAAACAAGTGAATATTTTATATATTGTGAATGACCTTTGAGGGATATACGATAGCAGATAATATATCGAAAAGTAATACCAATGAAAGAAGAGATTTAAAAGAACACAATTAAGTGACCTAAAAATCGTCATATGGAAAAAAATATCGGCTTGTAAATCATGGTAGCTCAACTACGACACAGGTCGCATACAAAAGAACATTTTGTTCTTCAATACAAGTATGTTTCACATCTATCTAGATATTTAGTTTTTAGAAATCAGCACCAGGTGGCATAAATGAAAAACAAATAAAATTGGACTCTTCTTAAGTTAAACATCATTACCAAATTTTAAAAAATCAAGTGTTATAATAAATTTTGAACAATTTCCTGATTTACAGGGCCTGGATACAAAAACCTTAATTTCGTGAAACCGTCCACCGGTCGCCTTTGTGATACATATCGATCATATATTCGAAATGTAATACAATAGTTGGGGCGATGTGTAACATACTGTGACATTTAGTCACCTAAGTGTTCATATAAAACAAATACCAAAGATCCTGCATGAACGTTTCGCTGTAGAAAAGCTTTGCGCTTGTTGGATTCCGCACAATTCTACCGAAATGCCAAATGAAGGAAAGCAATGCTAAGAAATTCATCCGAAGTGTTTCAATTCCGTTTATTAATGCGCCTAGCAAACAGATTTGAATTTAAGCGTATAAGCTCGAAACTAATCGTTGTTCAGCTGCTTAGGTGATCTCAAATGACTCTAAGCTAGAAAATTGTTCATTCCAGCAGTGCTTTAAAAAATTTTGGACGCGTTTTTCTTAATTACTAATCTTATGTCATTTGTTGCTGTAGAGGATTGAAAGACTTTTAATTTTAATTGGTATATGTACATTAATTTGTTCATCACAAGTCAAATACAATGTTTGTGGGCAATATACGCGTGGCTAAATGTTTCGTTTATCAGAAAAAAATATCTGGAGACAGTTTGAATTGTAGAGGAAGCTGGCACGTTTAAAATCCCTTATAAATGGATTTTGAACAATTTTCTGATTTACAGGACTTGGATATATAAACCTTAGTGATTAATTTCGTGAAACCCGTCCACCCGTCGCCATTGTGATAAATATCGATCATATATTCGGAATATAACAATTGGAGCGATGTGTGGTATATTGTGATACTTAAGTTCCCAAGCGTTCATATAAAATAAATACCAAAGATCTTGTATGAACGTTTCGCTGTAGAAAAGCTTTGCGCCTGTTGGATTCCGCACAATTCTACCGAAATGCCAAATGAAGGAAAACAATGCTTTAGCAATTCATCCGAGGTGTTTGAAATTCCGTTTATTAATGCGACTAACAAAAAGATTTGAATTTAAGCCTATAAGCTCGAAACTAATCCTTGTTCAGCTGCTTAGGTGGTCCCAAATAACTCTAAGCTAGAAAGTTGTTCATTCCAGCAGTGCTTTAAAAAATTTCAGATGCGTTTTTTTTAATTACTAATCTTATGGTATTTGTTGCTGTAGAGGATTGAAAGACTTTTAATTTTAATTGGTATACATTGATTTGTTCATCGAAAATCAAATACAATGTTTGAGGGCAATATATGCGCGGCTAAATGTTTCGTTTATCAGAAAAAAATGTCTGGAGACAGTTTAAACAGTTGTAGAGGAAGTTGGCACATTTAAACTCCATTTCTTAGAGTGGAAAAATGCTTCCAGAATTTGTTCAGGATATAAAAAAATGTATAAGTTTATTATAGTCTTTATTACATAGCTCTTATACATATTTTTATACAGGCAACGAAGAGTATATTCGCCTAAATGGTTTATTGAAGCTATAGTTTTTGGTCGTTATGAAAACGCCCCCTCTTAGTAAACCGCATCTTGACCAGGCGTAACAGTTAGAAATACCAACTTGTCGTACAAAAGTCAACCTCTTCCCCTTAATTTTACGAATACAATTCCACATTATATACAGTAAGATTGCATAGCTACACCCCGTATTTATAACTATGATAAACTGTAAATTATAATCGTCGGTATATTTGTCCAACAGTATCCAGAATGTTACCTGCGTCCAAATGGGAATTTGAATATCTTGAATAATCCTTCGTGATGACCTTTAACTTCTATTAATACGTTGATTAAATATTTATTTACTGCGAATATTCATGTTCATTGCTTATTCCGTTTAAGTAACATAACTTTAGTTAGCTTAAATAAATTCAATCTCTGCCTTTATTTGCTCTCGGTTGATTAAAAACCATTTATCAAAATGAGATAACAAGATGTAACTTACTTATTAACGAAGCTTATAATAAGCTAATTACGAAATAAAAAATTTAAATGAAGACGTTAACTTTCATAAGTAAATAGCTTTAAAAATAATACAAATTGAAATGGTAAGCCTTAGTGGTTATACAATGAAGTTTAGAAAGTAGGCGCATCCTACTTTACCGATAATATATGTCTATATTACAGAATTAATAGTAATAGTAATAGTAATTTATTTTGTAATGGCAATTACAGAAAAGTCGAAAGTAAAACTAACAATATGTTCCAATAACTAAAATACATATAAACAAAACAGTATAAAATACACAAAAAAATCTGGTACGTAGGCTTCCGCGGTCGTGGTCCATGCTATATGCTTCTGGTTTCCGGGCTGGAACCGCGTCACTTGTCTATCTGCCGACGTTTCGTACCCATTTGTATGGGACATCTTCAGGGCTGAACTACTTCACTGAAACTGACTGAAACTAACAGTTTCAGTACTGAACTACTGCACTGAAACTGACTGAAACTAACAGTTTCAGTGCAGTAGTTCAGCCCTGAAGATGTCCCATACAAATGGGTACGAAACGTCGACAGATATACAAGTGACGCGGCAGATACACAAAAGAATTATAAAATTTTCATAAATGATGGTAAAGAAATTCTACGTATAACATATAAATGTATAATAAAAAGGACCAAAAATTAAAGACAAACAAACAATTGCTTGCACTGCAATTATAGGTCGTGCATATATTTGTCGATAGAATAGTATGCTTTTTCAAGCAGCAATATCTTCACTATTGCGAATTGTACATCGTTCATATTTTTAATATTTAGCGGCAGCCTGTTATACAGATGACCTCCCCAGTAGTCAACGTAGGATTGGATTGTTTTTACCCTGTAATATGGTGTCCTAAGATTGTTTTTGTTCTTGGTATTTTGTTTGTGGACTAGTTTACCGAAAATTAATATTTGACTGCTATAAGTACTTATTTATTCAGATGGTATTGTTAATATTTTGTGGTTAATAAACTAATTTTTACATGATTCTAGTTGCTTTATATTTCCCATAATTCGTAGTACTCTTTTTTGAAGAAGAAATATTCTTCTTCAGAATACATAATTATAACTCAGTAAAATTAAATGAAAGAAAGAGATGTTCTTAGGTTCTTTCAAAGTCTGCACCCCATGGGAAATCTAATTCTAGAAAAGATGATATTCTTTATATATTTGTAATAGTAAACTGCTGATGTAAAATGGGAGTAGCCTAATTGTCGCAACAAACAATATAAAAGTGGTAATCTGAGCTTCTTCTAAGCCTCTGAGCTGGAACCACGTGTCTAGCATTGTGGCTTCTTGCCAATGTACACTGTCATACGAGCATGGAATTCTATACATACTAGGAATTTCATGATATTTTTAACTTTCCATATTCATTCAAAGACAAATTTATTTATAAAAATATAGTTTCCTAATAGTTATATAGTTTATTGATATAGTGAATGAACGCAATAAATCTAGTACGAATAATAATAATGGAAAAGTAGTGATAATAGCAATAAAACCTGAACATAAAATGTAATTCACATAACAATGTCCAGGAACTAGTTTTTGTGTAGACAATACGATGGCTATTTCTTAAATGTTATCATCGCTACAACCATCATAAACTTAGAACTACAAATTAAAAGAGAACAGCCAAAAGACTAATAGTGAAACGAAGAATGGATAAATGTTTGAACGATATAAATTCAGATAAATAGTACTTGAAGATATTACAGCATTTCGCATGTTAAGTCAATAATCAGATCAAGATTGATACAATGTTAGAAACCTCGAAAACAAAGAAGAGGAATTATATTGCAAATAAGAAACCATCAAAGAACTTATGTAGATAAAAACAAATGAGGTAGGATTTAGAATATACATTGTAAACGCATACGGTCTCGCACATACTACAAACAGCAAGCGAATTAGAAAAAAGAATAAAATACCCTGGTGAATATTAAATGAAGAAATAATTGAGGTAGGTAATACATGTACAGAAAATTCTCTAAAGGAAGCCCACTGATAGTTTCCAATATATTGTATATGACAGCTGACAGTACATGTGGAAGAAATGACGACTTTTAAACATATTTTTGATGTACTGCTAAGCATCCAATTATATATGTGTGTGTTGTGAACGTGGTTTATGCTACAACAATAACAATTATATTTTCAATACTTATTTGCTTATTTAATACGTACGTCTATCTACCCCAATGGAAGAAAGGTGCTGAAAAGAGCTAAATTGTTTCTCTTATGTGCTTTTCATATCGTTGTTCATTGCCCTCCTCTTTGTCCTGTATCATATCATCTCTTCTCATTTCATTCTTCTTCTATCCATAGCTAGTTTAACCCTTTCTTGTTACCTTTTTCTCGGTCTGCTTTTATTTTCTTTCTGGAACCTTGCTTCAAACACCATTCTTGTTAATTCTATCCTATAGCCATCTTAAATGTCTACATCATCTGAGCACTTCTTCTTCTATTTTATTGTGTATTGATTTAACATTCAAGTTTTCTCTACCTTTTATGTTTCTTTTATTTTATCTACTTTCGTTTTATTTTCAATATTTTTAGGTACCATCTTAGTATCTTCTAGTTCATTATTATACTTTTCATATAATGTCCAAGTTTCTAAACTATATATCAATCTCAGAGTCACACAGATTACTTCCCTTTCGTAGATATTATCTCTAATTTTCCTTATTAATTGTTCCCCATTGTGTTATTATATATTGGTAAACTTTTTAAAATTTGTACTTACTAGAGGTTTGCTCTTTTAAATTTTAATATCGTTACTTTAAATCCTAGTTATCCAAATTCATTCTAGGTATTTAATTGCAATTCTTTCTGTTCAAGTTTACAGCCGTATCTACACATAATCTTTCATAATGAGTACAAGTTTAGTGCCAGGAAGTTTATCTTACGTCAGATAAAGTGCTTATAAATGTTTTCTTATAAATTTATGTCGAGTTAACAGAAATAGTTGCGTGCAAGAATACATCTATATGACCAAAATACAATACAAATTTCCTGCATTCTTAGATATAAATCAGAGTAACCGGATTAAGTAAATTTCTTCATACATATATAAATACTTGTTTTTGGATATATTTCGTAGAAAAAAAAAGATAATATCAAATGAAATTATCCAGGAATAGATGACATTTAAAAATACATGCCTACTTTGTAAAGAAAAGCTTAGCTTCAGCGTCTCCTATTGTCCTTGAACGCCTTTCTTTTATTTATTAGAATAATAAAACATTTTTAATGTATCTACACGCAGAAATTTGCATAAGTTATATGCCAAATTCTGTCATTAAAATGTTTTATTTGAAATGCAAATGCACCCTGATTAATATCAAGAAACAATAGCTGCACTCCCAAGCAATAATGTAATTAGAAATATTGGCAATTCAGTAAAAGGAGCATAATTCCCCAGAATAATTAATATAGCATAATTAAGTTAAGCAATCATTACTAATGATTGTTCGTTATGTCTGCATTTATTACTTCGGCAAATGGAAGGCAATGCAAGGCAGCGAATTAATTTAAATATCAACTCGTATTATAAAAGATAAAAAAGTACTAAACCAAATTGTACATATATAAATTCGGTTGACCTTTGATTTCTGTATAATATAATTAATAAATGCATGAATAATTATATGTATACGTCACTGTTGGCATGGTCATGGTGATATAAATGCGATCACTACTAATCGAGAGATGAACATATAGCTTTCTCATTAACTTAAATTACCTTTTCGGTAATGGTATCTATTAAGTGCATAGAATTGCGGACAGAGCCAGATCCTCTGACGAGCTTTGAAATTAAGAGAAACAATCATTGCGGCTACTGTTTTCTTCAGTAACAACTATTTTCAATTATTACATAATGAAGAATACGTACCGAAGTGATAATGTTTTTAATTTCAGTAAAACATAGATACACGAAATTATTAATGCCTTTTCCATAGAAGAGAAAGGAATTGATTTTATTACTCAATAGTTTAATTCGAAGGACAATTAGTATATACAAAATACTATATCTAACCGGAGAGAAGTCACATAAAAACATAAAGAACGAATAGGTAAGCTAACACTTGAGGACTCCTCAGACCTATTTGTGAATTCAGTATAGTTCTATATAAGAACAAAAACATGTCAGAAAAAAATAGGAACCAGGTTTCAAGTATTGTAAAGGATCACCCCAAAGCAAAGGTAGGCAATATAACTCTTCATACAGCCTGCATTTGCAACAAGTTATCTAAATGGGAATGGAAGGGTTGTCAAAGTGATGAAAGGCCTATTAAAAACCCTCTGAATTCAACAAAAATATGAGTGAAGTAAGTCTTACGAATGCAGCTTAATGTAGAGCCCCTCAGAGCAAAGAAGGAACTTACTGCGAATAGCCAGATGGATGACTTTTCGTATTAAGATATAAAAATTCTAAAAGTAGGTCTAATCTAAATCGTAAATAATCAAATTATTGACTATCCCGAATTAATATCAAATTTTTAGTCAACAGTTTAACAATTACATAGCAAGATCTGGTTTATAGAATCCATATACATAATTCAATTCTTTATTTCCCATTTTTGAATATAATTTTTGCTATTAACGCTATTGGTTCTTTTAAAGTCTTGACACGAATTTGTAAAATAAATTAAATATTATTAGTAAACAAGATAGTTTATTCTAATAATTATTAAATTCCCGTCATTCTAATCAACCTTTTTCAACGTCATGGTAACATTTAAATAACTTTGATATACATGTTTACTGACTGATTATCAAAAAAATTTATTAAATTATATTCAGTTTCTAAAGATGTCAAATATTTTGAAACTAAATTGTTTTATAGATAACTAAGGATTTAAAAATATGAATTTGTTCAATTGAAAAAAAGCGGAATGAATAAGAATATGCCAGCTTTATTTCCTCAGCTTTTGTGACGAAATATGTAAAAGCATTCCATCTGGATTGGAAAGATTCAGTGGAGTGTTAACAACTCTGTTTGTGTTCGGCATTTTTATGCAGCACGCACTTTCTGCAATCTGCAACTAGACGATCTAAACTATAATTTGTCTTGATACTCATTGTTTTCATTTAATACGTGAAGAACCGGTTCCATTTTGGAAACACACCCAAGTTTCAATTGTTAAACCGTTAATATATCACAAAGGTGGACATCTTGTAGATACGTTTCCAGCATGTCATTATAAACACATGTTTGAAATAATGCTCCTATGTCCTGATCTGATGCCTTCAAGCGAATCCAACTTATATTCGTTAAACTTTGCAAAGCACTCCTTTTGTGCCGTGTCTGAAAGTCCATCGTCTAGATATACCTATTTACTATGCATATATCTAGTGCCCTTATATATGTATTAGTAGTGAAGGAAGAATTTGTCATTATGAATGATAATACTCGAACTCATTAAGCAACCACCATGATCAATTAGATTGTTGAAGTTGGTAGAGAGATGGATGCAACCAGGAACGCTCCAGGTATTACGAATTGCTGTCAGGGAGGAACCATATAACTATTAATTTATATTCTTTTTCCTAAAATAAAATATTTCTGAATTTTTTCTGAACTAAAAATGCAGCATTGTCCAAAGAAGTTAAAATACAATAATGTTTTAAGCATTATAGTAAACGGGTAAAAGTATTCATTTGACGGGGACTATACTCTTGGTGAAACGTTGATAGGCAGGAATATTGCTTCAGTTGCAAATTTAGTACTGACTAGTCGTTCAGTAAAAATTAAAGCATTGACAGTAATGTTGCAGCATTCGAATGTGAACGTTAGATGAATTCTACAAGATCATTAGAGGCTGAACGAGAATAGTGCAAAGAAAGTGTCCTAACATCTTTCGGCTATTCAACGCCAATATTATGTCAATTGTATTCTTTTCCTGTCGGAGGTTTTTGAAGTCAATAAAAAGTTATCTTGCAATCATATGTACATACATATGCATACGATGTATGATTGCAAAGAAAAGAGAATAACGTTTAAAGCCACAAATAAACGATCGACAGTAATATTCGACAGTAAACTGATAACGTATACAAGAACACATAAACATGAAGACGTATCAACAATCTATAAAGATCAAAATAATTCAATATGAAAATTTTTATGTTACCAATTACAGATAGATCAAATTACTCAGGGTGAATGTACATATTAGATGTTGACGTGTGAATTAATAATTTAAGAAAGGTAGGAAAGTATATCTCTGTTTTTATCACTACTTAAAGAATTCATTTACAAATTAATAAATTCTGTGCATTAAAATATTTAATTTACCCATTTTATCGACTATACAGAATAATATTCTATACCCAGTAAATATCTTGGAATCAAACTCATGTGAATCACTCTGAAGTGTTCATATTTAAAATTTAATTATTTTCTAAGGATTTTTCCAGCAGCCTCATGAAGCCAATGAAAATTTTATTACACACTTAAAAAGTATATAAGACGTGTACCTAACAAGATAATTTAATAAATTCTGAAGCGGAGTAATGATTAATAAAATGAGGAGAAGTTCGCACCACATAACCTTGTTAAATACAACTCTTATCATAAAATTTACATCCGCGGAAAGATGAATAATGTATAAGTTCATTGTCTCCTTTCTGATTTATAAATTTCGTATGCACTTTTATTAATGGATTTTGTTGTGTTATGGAATAAATATATCCCGCTATTATTTAAGTTGGTGTTGTTGAACTAATAATTGTAGAGAAAAGTAAGGGTTTATTCAATTGAAGGATAAATAGACAAACATGTAAAGTGAGAATTTAAAATTAAATTCTATTTAATAATAAATTACGTAAAATATAGTTAGGTCATATTAGAATACTCAGAAAATCAACATCGATTCTGTAATATTTACTACTTAAGTGAATACAAAGTAAAGATGATAATTTGTATCTTGTATCATTAGAGAAAATGTTTATAAAAGAACATTCCAAAAGTCTTAGGGCGGTTACATTTAAACATACTATTCACTCACTTTTAATGATGTTTATTATAAAACTCTATTCAATATGTACTGCGTATAGTTTACTGTTCATAAAAAAAGGACATATATTTCTTCAAATGTGGCAGTATGGTGAACGGTGTCAAGCAGTTAACTTTTGTGGACATATTAATTTCTGTATATCCTTTGCCTGTTCTAGCTGTAAGGTTTGCTTTAACTTTGTTTTGAAACTATAAATTTTCTTGAGAGCTATGAATGAATTTTTTTTCCGCGAATATTAATTAATTGTCAAGCTAGGTATGTCTAACTTTGAGAAATTTTCTAATTTGTTTACAATTTTACCACTGTGTTTTTGCTAAAACAAGAAGCAAGTAGCTCGTGCAACTGAATCACGCTGACAAAGGTGTGGCATACAAAGCAGAATATTGTATTTTAAAAAGCTTCATATTAAAAATCCGGTTGTAAAATATAATCCAAAGTAGATAATGAAGTGTCAACAAATATTCTCTTCGTCATTCATCTAGTATTATAGACAAGAGCAGTCCAAGAACTGACCCCTGCAGGACTTCAATTATTACGATTCCAAAATTTAAGAAATATTTTACTATCTGATTTCTATCTGCTACTTTTAAAAATTTAATTAATTTAATAACATCGAAAACCTTATTGAGATCACACAATATACCAACAACATATTCATGGAATTAGTTACTTGTCGTATAAAATTACTTTATCCGAGCATCTTTATAACTCACTTATTTCTTATGTTTCAAGCTTTCTACTTTATATAAATGCTATTTGTCTCTCTTATTCCATACATCCTCTATTATGGTTTTTCATTTCCATTTTCCTTTAGGTGCTTTTTCCATGATACCTTTGTTTTTCATTACATTCCTTATTATATTATTATACTTCCTAAGTTTAGACAGAATCCGTTCCTCAAGGCTGTCTTGAGTTTTTAAAAATAAATAGCGAATTTTGTCCATCGCATACAAGGTCTACAAAAAAGTCCTCTAACACACACACACACAAGCATATAAAAGGCAGTCGTTATTCAAACAACAACAATAGTCAGAAAACTTCCTTCTTCCCTCTTCAATAATATATCTGATAACCCGAATCACATCCATTATTCGATCAACAAAACATCATAAAACCTGTACTGAATACCGCTTTGTGATAGATAATAAAACCGTACAATATCAGCCATGTAGATTCCGAACTCAATACATATATATATATATATATATATATATATAGATTGGAGGAAAAGATTTCTGGCGTTAGGCTGAAGAAACGCCATAAATCTACGCCATAATAATAATAGTAACAATATAATAATTTAAAACAATAAATGGTCGAAATAAGAGTGTTTTTACAAACTATAAAAATAAAGTTTAACATAAAAACTTGCAAAGAGTAAAATGCAGAGTATAAAAGGAAAAAACATTAAAATTGCATCTTCAGTTGATGTTAAAAAAGCATATCTAAACATTTGTTGCCTAGAGTTTGCATAACTGAGCACATTTCATCACCTTAGACTTCGCGAATAGCACCGCGAAGGTACAAGCATGCTTTGAATTGGTCCGTGATATAAAAAAAGATATTCGTTTGATTACGAAGGGGCTATCAATATTTTCCAAAAGCTTGATCAAGAATTTTTCACAAAGAGCACTTCTTCTTGTACTCGAACAAAGTTCAAAGTCTGCTAGGTAACTATCATCGAAGGCAACGAAAAAAAATGAGAAATTTGTACTGAATACGATTCGAAATCAAAACAATCGCAAGCATACATAGGATACTATATCAATGCAGCATATTCTAATTTATTTATGACGTAGATAAAGTACAGAGTCTTTATTATGATACTTCAATATATACTAGGTATGTATTAAGAAACTCTATAATTAAGCTGGCGGATCTCCAGGTTTCCATTGGAAGTATGAGATTTAAAAGTACGACTGCAATGAAAGGAAACATTTAAATATTTAAATTCCGTTTTGTTTGTTACTCTAGTACCATCAATATAGAATAACAATACAAAAGGTGAAGAAGGATAAGCGTGACTGACCACTCACCATTTTTCAATTTTTAAGTTCAAGTTTAAATTATTTGAACCAAGCTAACTACTATATGGAGATAATATTTAAGTCTAAGTACATCTACAGAAGAATTTTCAGACTATATTTTAATATCATCCAAAGACAGAACGATTTACTTGTAGAAGTAACTCATTAACATATTGCTCTAACAGTAGAGGACCCAGACTGATACCTTGAGAGATACTAAAAGTAGGAATAAAATTGTGTGAAAGAAACTCACGATTTAAGATTTTCGTTAATTCCAGTAGGATGGGAGGAGATTGATTGAAGTTGGAAGAAGACGATGTGAACTGAATTTATTTAACAGAATTTCATAATCAATGAAGATACGAATAATGAAGATGCATAATGAATTATTGTAGTTTAGTTGTTCAGATGTATAATTATATATTAAACTATATTTCCGAACAAAATATTAAATTTTATTACACTATTTTTAAGGCAAATATATAAAATAAGTCTTCAACAACCTCACGTGCAAGTATTTCCTCAAATACCTTATTCTATGCAGGTTCTTAAACTACTGATGCGCGCTTCCAAATATAAACATATATCATGTTTCTTCGTATTTTTTCCATCTTTTCGACATACTTAAAGAGAACTTGCCGTTTGTATACACGTATGTAAGTATATACGTACATATATACATATATATGTATGTATCAATCCGGAAGGATCCCTTGTCTGAAGTTCGTGGCGTTCCGTTATCAGCTTAACTTATCGTCAACTTGTGTAGGTTCCTTGATGTTGGCACTGAACGCCATAAGCTTCTCCTACGGACATTCACACTCCGATCCGTGGCGCTGACACAAAGCCGTTTCCATTCGCTTTTTTGTGCTCGAGCATGAAAGAATCAGAAATAGTTTCAATAAATCATGCATGATGCTTCCTTGAGATATTTTCATACACATTCACTGTATATTTTATATTTCCGGTTTGCACTTTCATTTTAGCATAATATATTTATTGCGTATTTATAGCGTTGCATAAGGAATAATGGAATACTGAGTACACCAAAATTATTCAAGATATATTTTTGGTCTAATTTTCAAATAAGTTGTAACTGACGATACCATGCGTACCTAGAATGCAGAGTAGATCTTGATTACATATAATATACGAAGTAATAGTGAAAATTTTCATTTTTGTCGCCTCTTACATCGTGTATACTTTAAATACACGTGTCTAAATACAAATTTCTGCCTTCCGATGAAATTCGAACTCATGCTGGCCGGTCATGTAACTTGCTATACGACCACAAAAAGTTGGAGACTCACTCGAGATTTTTTTCAAAAAATTTCCTCAGAGCATATGCGATGTAAAAAGCGGTAAAAAGTATTCGCATCGTAAAAGCGCATAATTATATGATATATTCTTAAAATAAAAAAATGTTGAAAAATATTGTTCTTATATTATAAAATCTTTTTGTTTGGCACAAAAGCTATACGTAAATATTCAATGTATTTTGGTATTATACATAAAAAATTAAAAAAATACCAAAAATGGCGCATTAAAGCGGGATACCCACCTTGGGCAAAACTTCTTCATAGCCAACTCTTCATTCAAAACGTATGTTGCCTCTTATTTGGAGATAATCTTTCCTTCAGCTTTACGTACGCACTGGGCTTCCAATGGCTCATCATAAATTAGTTATCAACTATTGTTTTCATTATTATTATTGTGATGCAATAGCTAGCCCAGTACTCTATCCTCTACAGTTTCATTTCTATTCTTAACATATCCATATCATCGAATTTGTACAATTAATTTCTTTTTAAGTTTTGCAATACAGCTTTGTTTATTTAAGTTTTTCCAAGTAATTTCCTCTACACTCAACACACCTCTCCATTCTCCGAAACCAATGTTTAAACCAGTTCTGCCAATTTCACTAGGGAGCGATGCACACTCGTCCCAAGCCCGCAGAAGATCCACATCTCTGGAACCGTCTCCCTTTTAGCTTCATTTTCACGGGCGGGAACAGTGCATAGTCGCAAGGAGCAAGACTTGTATTGTAGGGAGGGTGCTCGAAAAGTTTCAGTCCTGTCGTGGTCAAATATTTGGTGCAGGCTTTGGCGCGGTGAACTGAAGCATTATCGTGATGGAGGAACCAGGTGTACATTCTCGACTTTGGCCGCAGGCTCTTCATAGATCCAATGACTTTAGGCATGCATTGCTGAGTATACCACTTAGCTGTGACTGTCTTCTGTGTCTAAAATGAGTCGTTTCACAATTCCATTTTCTTCTTTACAGATCGGGATTTTCTGAAAACTACGGATGTGTCCTCATCATCAAAGACCGAAACCTTGTTTTGAGCTTTGATCGGCACATCATAATAGTACAGCCAAGTGTCGTCACCTGTCACGATGTTACTCACATACCGAGATTTTCCCTTCTTAATATCTCCCGGCACCAAGTCACACGTCGTATCATCTGCTCTTCAGTCAGTCGATGCGGCACCCAGAGAGAACAAAGTTTCTTCATGTGCAAATGATCATGCAGAATCCAAGAAATTGCTGGTGCATTTAGGCCTGAAGTACCCTCTGTTGGTAGGTCACTCGCCTGTCCTCCAGAGGCATTTTCCTCACAGCAATAGTAACGTTTTCCTCCGTAACTGACGTAACCATAGAATTGGTACTATTAATTTCTTTTTTAACATCAGTAGTAAACGCAAAAAATAACAGTTGCGAAGCAGAACCCTGAGTTACACGAGAAACTGACTGAAAGCAATGCGACGAAACCAGTATATTTATTAATATGAATAAGCTCAAGACCATTACTGAAGATTCCAGAATGCCAGCAAAGGGTGTATTGAACAAATAATGTCATAATTATATAGATATAATACAGACCGTTATAATTCTACAGCAGTTACTTTTTCATTAGATAAATTTGAATAATAAACGAAACATTCGAGTACTTTGCATTCTAAAATAACAAATAGAAACATTTTTAGAATCGTAATTGTTCATACTGTATATATACGTATATGATCTAAAAATAGGTAAAAGTTTGGAAGTCCACCTTAAAGATAATCTAGAAGATTGCGTTTGCGAATCACCACGCTTAAACGTAATTTACTCCGATATGAACTGATCATTGACTTTTATCACACGCTCGGAGATAGTGATGTAATCTAAACTGACATCATTCCCTTACTGAATTTAGAGGGGTTTCGTATCAATTGTAGTTTTTTGTCTCAAGAAAAATATTTAATTTATTTTAAATAATTGTATATATATATATATATATATATATATATATATATATATATATATATATATATATATATATAAAATCTGTAAAGTATAAATATTAAAGCATTTTCGCAATCAATATTTATTTCAATTTAAAATAATCTGTACATCGCGTCTTAATATAACATGGTCTTTCGTCACATGAAAGAAGCTGCAAATGAAAGAAAATCCATTCAAAATTCACTAATCATTGTGTAGAATGTAACACAAAATCGAGACCGATTTTGGAAAATTACACACGTTAGGTTTTCGGGAAAGTCATTACGCATTTTTACAACAGATGGTGCTTGTTCGCATTGGCTAGTTTTGGCTAGTTTTGGTAAGTTTCGTCACATGAAAGAAGCTGCAAATGATAGAAAATAGATTCAACATTCACTAATCACTGTGTAGAATGTAACAGAAAATCGAGACCAATTTTGGAAAATTACACACGTTGGGTATTCGGGAAGTCATTACGCATTTTTACAACAGATGGTGCTTGTTCGCTTTGTCGAGTTTTGGCAAGTTTCGTCACTTGAAAGAAGCTGCAAATGGAAGATTGTGTAGAATGTAACAAAAAATCGAGGCCAATTTTGGAAAATTGCACACGTTGGGTTGTCGGGAAAGTCATTACGTATCTGGTACGTAGACTTGCGCGGTCGTGGTCCAGTGCAGTAGTTTCAGTGCAGTTGTTCAGCCTTGAAGATGTCCCATACAAATGGGTACGAAACGTCGGCAGATATACAAGTGACGCGGTTCCAGCCCGGAAACCCAGAAGCAGATTGCATCATTACTCATTTTTACAACAGATGGTGGTTGTTCGTTTTGGTAAGTTCGCTCCTATCTTTACGCTCTTCCTTATGACACCAGACAGTCCTAACTTTATTTTGGATAAAAAAAATGAGCGATTTGATTATGTGTCCGAGAGTTTATGGGCAGTTGATAATGGAAGACCATAGTGTGTATTGTTGTCGTATTTTTTTATTTCCTTAGAGAAAAGAGGTCACGCCAAGATGCCAACAATGGCTCACAAAATTTCATGCAGGCGATTTTTATTTTGATGACACTTTGCGATCAAGGAGACATCGTAAGTTTGATGACCAACTAAAGGCAGTGATCGAGTCAATCCCACGACACAGATTATAGAAACGTTAAACATGATCCACATGACGGTATGGCACATGTAAATATCTACAATAATCTCCTTAAATTTGAAGAAGTCGTTACTTTTCTGAAGCGGCAAATTAGTGGTGATGAGAAGTGAATTGTTTATAATAATATAACGAGAAAATAATCTTGGTCCTAACAATAACGAGACGCCTCAAACTTCATGTGGTGACACTTTAAAAGTGTCGCGTTCTTTGAGTTCCTATCAAAGGATGAAACAATTAATTCAAGTGTGATCTGTCGTCAATTGCTCAGTTTGTACAAAGACATCATGCAGAAACGTCCAGCTTAGAAATGTAAAATTTGCTTACTTTTCGATACTTGTACCTAATCGATATTTTCGATACCTGTTAATGAATTCGATATTACGTACTCGTTTGTTGTACAGTTGGTATTGACACTGTGAACGTTTATAGGTGGTAGTGCAAATGCTATCTCGGGTTTTGAATTCACGACGTATTGTTGTAACTGTTTAGCTTCGATTGCTACTATGCCTGTCAAAAGCTTATTTTAGATCTAATAAATAATTACTCGAAGAAATTGAAACTATTTCCTCATCAAAACTGTTTGGTTATAAAACAATCTCGTTTTACTTCTAGTATTCTTTTGAAATAATATTTCGCATAAAAAAAACAATTAATTCAAAAACATGCATCACTCTTTGAAATAATTCTTTCTCTGAAAGTGTATAAGCATTAATTCAATATTGTGATTACAGAAAAATATGCAAATGTAGTGGAATATTGAAATATTCTTTCCTTTTAATGCTTTACAGCTTTGAAACTAAACAATAATCGCTTATTTTATATTTTTGTTTAGTGTCAATATAAAGATTTAATAATAAACACAAACGAATTTTATATTTACTTATATTTAATATTTAATAAGGTTTCCTTTAGTACTTTCCTGTTAGAAAGTACATGGGTATAATATGTGTATATATTATGTTTTAGCAATTTAGTACTTAAAAATTACTTTTACGTATCTGACATCAATCCTTTACCATATTTATATCAACTAATCTGACACATTTGATAAAATTAAGTAACACATTCACATCTTTCAAAGTTAAAACGGTAGATGCGCTATATATCTTATGTATGTTATACTTTTTGTAAGTACGTGCATGCAATATGCATTATAAGTAAACATTTACATTTCGGGTTATTAATTGCCATTATGAAATAATAAACCACAATAGTGTTCAACATTAAGCACAAATTTATTAAGAATGAATGTGTATAATTTATTTCAATGGATCTCACATCAAAAAAAATCGTTCCGCTAGAACTTTATCCTCAATATATCGGTGTATGAGTATTAGGTAGTAGTGTAGCTAAATTCAATATTTTTTTCATTTTTTTGTCGGCAATTGTTATTTTGGCTAACGATGAGTACATCGTACTAAGTATCGAATAATTTCTTTATATACACCTCTAGTCTAACTCATTAATCTTAAGGGAATGATATTTCGTCAACGCAGACCAGACACAAGTTTGATCGCCCTACACAAATTATTGGATCATAGATGAAATGTGCTGCTACACTCACCATACTTGACAGATCTCTTCACTTGTTTTGTATGTTATAAGATGCATGCGGCAAATACTAAAAGATTATAGAAAAAAAACAGGAATATACCGCCCAGATGTCATTTATGATGAATACTATATTTTAAATATATATTATTGTACTCTTTGGGAAAGATGTACATATTTCCTAAATACACAAGCTGTTAGCTTACAACATATATATACTTCAGTATTAAGTTTCGGGGTCACTAATCCTTTGCTGTACTCATAATCTTTATCTGCGTTCGTAAGTGGTGATAATGTGGTTGTATAGTGCGTTTTTACAACAAAGTTAAATTTATTCAGAACTGTTAAAACTCTCGAAGTGTATGTTTATGATAACCTGTTTACCGTTTTTAGTTCAATGTGTCTAACTTTATACATTATATTTTTTTAAAGAACTTATGCGTCATGGGTAACACGAATGATATTACAAACAGTAAAAAATTAAAATAGAAACCTTATCAGAGACTGGTTTGTATTCTCGAAGCAAAATTACCAGAATAGTAAAAATTTCACGCCAAATTCGATTATACATTGCTGGATTAAAATGCCACCGGCTTGCGAAAAAATACGTTTAATAATCAATCGACGGAAGAATCAATAAAAGGCGTCTACTATAGGCAAAGATGCATCAAAATTTCACTGTTGGAAAATGTCTTGGTATAAAATTATAACGCAAATACATCAATGTCTTCTTATATTACATAAGTATTAGTTACTGTTAATTTTTCAATCACAGATCATATTCTGTGACGAGTCACGACTCGAAGTGGTTATAGAATCTATTATATTTGTTATCTTCGGAGCGTTATTGAAAGCAAAGTGTAACACAAAGTGTTAAACGTCCGTCTGCTGTGATGGTATGGTCATGCATTACTGGGGTTGAAACAAAACCTCTGTATTTTGTCGAAGTGACAATGAACCACTTTCAAAACAAAAATGTACAGAAATTACTTACTCTGGTGCCCTTTATTACTCTACACAAGATGTAGAGTAAAATCCTTCCATGTTTTATTAGCCTAATTAAGATGGAGCCCCGTGTCATACGGGCGAAATCTGTACAGAACGTTGCTCGCAATTTCGGTATACCATTTATTTCATTGGCTTGGAAACTCACAGGACAATCCAATCGGGAAGTTTGGAGTGTTTTGAAATCTACTGTTTACTCGTTCCCAAATCTAACCTTAAGCGTTTTAAAAGAAAACATTGAAAAGCCTGGAAAGGAAACAAAAAGTTGCAGTTGTCGACAGCATTCCGAAGCGATTCAAGTGGTCATTGAAGCTAAAGAAGGCTTGACTAAATATTGAAGCAAAGATATTCTATAGTTGTAAATGTGTGTTCAAATCTGTATGTTAAACACTCAATAGGACTTGAAAAACTACCTCCTATATAACTTAACATTGTAACTTGTAAGGCCTTCCCATTACAGTATATAAATTATATATAGTTCTAATGTATATCTATCGTTCATCTGATGAAGCCAAAGTTTGGAGAATCACAATTAAAATTATTTGAATCCCATAAGTAGTTATTCAATATATGTATCGTACATACAATATGTTTAAGCGAACTGTCAACACGTGTTCTTCTCTTCAATTAACTAGATTTAGTGACTTACAATAATAAAGCTGTTCCCAACGAAGATAGCCTTTTTACTGGAGAGTATACAAAGTTTACTTTTACAGAGAATGTACAGTAGCATACAAAAATAATTACGCAAATATTAAAATCGGTTAACCTATTTTTTTCGCAGTTATTTATATTGCACTAAATCCTGTTTGTAGAACTAAAATCTTGTTTGCAGAACATCATAGGTAACGTTTGATCTCTCTGGCCTAATATGGAAAACCGTGGATAGAGTTTTTAAACCTTCATTTGCATATTTAATAGCAATTATATAACTTTTTAAAATTTCCATTTCGCAGTGAAGTACGTCCGGTATTAAAATATTTAATTAACATATTTTAATTTTTCATTTCCAAGTATTGCGTTTTGTACAAAAATGTAGAAGAATCGATTATTTCAATGCAGTCATTATGATGAAGTATAAAATTTTACCCGCTTAACGAGCAGTGATACAAAACCGGGAGAAATGTCAGAGAAACCTTTCAGACAGGAAGTGCGCTTCCCTTTTTTTGTAATTACACCTTTGAAACCGAGGCACTAAACAATACCTGTAACAGACAACGCACAAAAAATAGGAAACATAATAGGAAAATTATATGGCAATTAATGCTCACACTTCATCGAGAAACGTTATGTAAATACTAAATATAAGTGTCCAATTAGTAATTATTTATACAAAATAAGGAAAATAAGAATTTATACATTATTCTCGTTCACATAGTAGAAAACTCAAGCTTTCAAACGCATGAAGATATTGAACCTGCTATTAGTTATTTTATTGGCGTATGTTCCAAATTTACAAAGTTATGAAACTGTAAAATTATATTAGATAAATGTTTCAATAACATTTTTTAATAGGATACCATTTATGAAAAATTTATCGGACCTTTGAGAAAAGTGAGAAAATAAACTCCGGAATTTAATAATATAAAATTTCAAGACTTAAGAACAGGAACATCTCTTTTTTTATGTGATGACTTTATGAATATTGTGTCGTATAAATTTAAATTTTTAACAAATAAATGAACTTGAAATCATATTTTTTGCGGTGTATCGTTACTCTATGTAATATACCTACGGACGTATTGTTCTCTCATTATTTTTTATTGTCATTTTTTAAAAATATTTACAAGACGTGTTATGTAGGGGAGCCCTGGTACTATGCATAACACACTGTAATTAAAATATTGTTTGCAAACAGATGTTTATCATATAATTCTTTGTACAATAGGTGTATTTTGTTCATAAAATTTTTTTTTTTATTATCCCCTTTATATATACAATCTGTTCATTTATAATGAACAATAAGTATTCTATAAGAAATATATATATACACACACATATGTTTATATTCAAATGTCGGTTAAAAATGTCATGTAGAGTTAAGCTACAATAAGCAACTCAATAAAGTGTTCATAAAATGGAGTAATGTTTTGTTGGGCAAATAAATATTGCTTTAATTTAAAACAGAATCTTTTACCTTATAGACAGTATAATAAATGCTGTGGTTAAAAGATCATTCCCTGTTTATATATGTTTATGTATTATTATGTCTTACTGTGTAAACTCTCTTTTTTTGGCTTTTCCTCCTTTTTCTTAATTTAATCGGATCTTATTTGAGTAACAGATATTATGATTTTTATAGAGGTTTTAATTCTGAGGAACTCATTGCTAAATCTGGTGTCCACGGTGCTATAACTTGGGTACGCTTCTAATTGTCTTTACGTCAATGACTTACTTTGTTCTCTGACTTGTCCTGCATTGACTTGCGTCAGTGTTATAAGGTTATGTTCTAGAGTCAATAATGCCGATGTGGTTGCACACTTACAATGTAACCTTAGTGTTTAGGTTGATCGGTATACTAATTTCAAATTAAATATTAGCGTGTCATATTACTAACGTATTACTTATTGTCGTCCCCTTTTTCGTATTCCTCGTTCCTCGAAGCTATAGTTTAGGTACGCTTCCAATTGTCTTTTCATTAATGACTTACTTTGTTCTCTGACTTGTCCTGCATTGGCTTGTGTCAGTGATATAAAGTTATATTCTAAAGTCAATAATGCCGATGATGTTGCAGACTTACAATGTAACCTTAAAGTTTTAGTTGATTGGTGCACTAATTTCAAATTAAATATTAGCGTGTCGTATTACTAACGTATTACAACTATCTTTCCCATTTTCCTATATTTGTATCTATGCAATACAAAACGCATAACCACTATATATCTACTAAAGATACTCTTACTGATCTAGGAGTTCAATTTGATGCAGCATTTATTTTCAACAAACATATTAAAACCCTGGCCGGTTCTGCTTGCACGTTTACATTTCGTTATTAAAATTTCTCACTACTTTATGAATGTAGACGCCTTAAAAATCTGTATTTTGCCTTTATACTTAGCAAAATTGAATGCGCATATCTTATATGGTATTCCATATATATTGGAAACAACATGTGTGTGAGAGAATTCAATGAAAGTTTTTAAAATTTCACTCATTTAAAATTTATGCATTTATCCCGTTTTTGGGTTAAATCACGTGTAATTACTCTGAAGATGGTTTTGTTACGTTAAGACCTCATCTAGATTGTCACTAATCCAGGTTCTTGCGTAGTTTACTTCATAACAAAGTCGATTGCGAATATTTATTATCTAAATTATAGTTTTACGTGCCGCGATTAGCTGGTAGACAGTATAACACTTTTGTTAACGCTAAAAGTTAGAACAAATTTGATGAAAAGATACTTTGTGATTGCGATATGTACGAGTGATAAGCGCGGACGGTATGATGTATTTTTATAGTGTGTCTATATTACCTTTATTTACTACTATTTGACTATTTCAGTTACATTTTGCTTTATTTTGTAAAGTTTACTTTAATTAGTTATTTCGTTTTTTTAGTTGCAGCAAATTATTTATTTTGTTACCTTAGACCCCTGTAAAATGTTATCTGTTGGACTAATTAAAGAACTACTACTATTATTATTATTATTGTTTGTATCTTCCATTGTATATCGTTTAGATTTTATAGGTTTTTTATTACAAATATTGAGCCTAATATATTAGAAATTTCAGTAAATACATCAAAATATATGAACAATGAAAAATATCTTGAAAACTGAAAGAAATCGAATAAAAATAATGCGAGTATATGCGCCGTGATTTGTTACGAATATTCCCCAAACCACTCGTCTCACGCAAGGATCCAATAAATTCGGAAATCCAAAAATTCATTCGACCGGTAAGCTGGTATATTACTGGAATTCTAGACGTTCGTTTTCAAAAATATTGGCAACTCTGAACCCAATATGGTCGGAGTGGTATGAGTTGATTTATTGAATTTTTCAGTGACAGCGTGTGTGTCGAAAGGCGAACAACACCCCGGCATCATGTCGACGTCTTTCGATAATTTTATCCGCCAGTAGGAGTCAGTCTTCCGGACTTGTTCCGAGGAAAAAGAACGTTAACGGGAGAAAAATGGTAGGGAGAACCACGCTCAGTTAAACATCCGAAACGTTTTCCTCATTGTGACGAAGACAAAAGATCGCGCTGTGAGCGGGAACATCGACCAGAGCGATGTATAATGACAACTGTACTAGAAAAAAAATACAAAGGGTATTACGTACAGAGCACTAGTTTTTAATTTCGATTTTTTCTTCTGTTAGTAAATGAAAACTAGAAACGCTACATGACGCTTTTACTATTATTTTCTATAGCTGCCATCGCTGTGTATGCAGAGTTACAGATAATTGTTTTCTTTTTTTACTTTTGTTCAATTTGTAATAAGTTTCTTTAAACGTTATGGTGAACTTGATATATTTACATATATGGATGTATGTACAATTTTCTGAAATTATGAGTGTATAAACAACATAAGTGATAAAAAACGCTTAGAAAGTCTAATTTACTCAAAAAAGTTATAATAATAATATAATAATATTAATAATAATAAGAAGAAGAAGACGTAGACTAAAATCAGACCAATTATAGTTTCTGTCACTAGAGTAATTCCTAAACAACTCCATGAAAGCCTTAAATGCTTATTCTCATTCCAAATCTATATATTATAAAAGCTGAAGATTTTCAAATATACAGAAAACGAGGCTAATTTCATTTGTATTTCAATACAAAGATAATAATGACTATAATAACAGTCCTAAGATACAAAGCATCACAAAATGTGTATTGATTTACTGCCTTGTGATGCATAAGTATCAGCCGCGAGCAGTCCGAGCTCAAACTCATAATCATGTAGGGTGAGTGGAAAGTTTCCCTGCGTTAGGCTGAGGAAGTGAATAAAATTTACGCGATAATAATAATGCTAATAATAATCTTTATCGATCAATAGACAAATCCAGGAGGGACAATTTACGTCATTATATAGAAGTTTATATAGAAATATCAAATCAGTAGTAATGTGTCTATCTTTCAGCAAGGTAAAATAAAATTGTTAAAGTAGTGTTATTTGCTCAATATCCTGTATTGGATAAAAGTCAGAAAATTTCTTTACATACATGATAGTAAAAATGCTATACCAAAACTGCATATTTAAGTTTCGATCTAACCAGTAAAAAATACAAAGCCTTTATAGCTTATGTAGAAGAAAACGTATAACAAAAATCCAACGATTTCGTTTTCGACGTGATTGACAAACATCACTTTTTCATCATATAAAACGTCAAGATTTTAGTTTGGTTCGTGTTAATGAAGCGCCGTGCAATGAATATTCACGGTTAATTGGATTTAGTTTCCAGTATATATCACAATTCATGTTTAACTTCAAACAGTTACTCTCGCATCAATCATTGAAAATATCAATTTAATTTTAGAAGAAGACGCAATCATTCATATCTTGGACGGAAATAAAAACTTTTAAATCATCAGCAAAAAGTAATTTCTTGGCTGGAATAAATGGTGAATTTGAAATAAAGTGACTTTCTGATTGGATTTTTTATTGAAAATTAAATTATGATTAAATATGAAAAATTATGTTCAACATCTACCTAATTTGCTATGACAATTTTTTTTAGGTTTTAATTCGGCAAAGAAAGAATGCATTTTATATTTTCATAATGCTTTCCTGTTTGTAAAATATTTTTTACTCTAATAGACGCTACTTTAAAATAGAATCTGAAAATCTAAGCCATTAACATTAATTAATTTTCATGTTATAAGCATGCGACTGAAAAGGTAACGCTGTTCGACATGGCTATTTGAGTCACATATTTATTTCACACACAATATTCTACGAATATTTCTTCGCTAATGTTGAAACTGCCGCTGCATTATTTCATTGCACGCGTAAGCACGTAAATTTATTAACATCTGCTGGCAATCTCGTCTATCCAAAAAAAATTTTGAAAAGAGAGGAGCACTTTCTACACTAAAAGATCAAACACCGTGTCCAGAAGTATTAATTTTTTGTGGACGTGTTCAGTAATTTACTGAAAAGTGACTATTATCGAGAAAGATGTCGATTAATATTATTGCCAAAGGCGTAACGTGAACAGAAAGAACGCGCCGCACGTAGCCTGCTGGTATGATTTAGTATATAAAACGGAATGTGGATGATTTCATTTTTCGAAGTCTGGAGTTGTGCCAACGGGACAAATGTTTCTGCCATGTGAATAGGTGTCACTGCACAGTCGGTTGGCTCATCTATTGACGGTGTCTTAATGAACCACTGTTTCGTCCTAGCGTTAAATAGGAAAACACGTTGCGTACCTATTTATGTAATAACTTTGTTTTTAATTAAAATAGTTTGCTTAGGTATCTTCACAGAATATGTGTATTTGATTATGTTTAGTAATCTAGAGAATTGTCATTATGAATTTAATATACTTTTCATAATGTACTTATTATTGGCTGAAGGAATTATAAGTTTGCATTTAATTTTAGCTTCCATTTTATAGGCTGATGAGAGAATATTACCAGAAACACATAATAATTTTACAGAATGAATTTAAAGGATTATGACGTGCTATAACTTATAAATTTACAAATAGATTATTTTTGTGTGCCATAAAACATTGGAAGATTTAGATATGTAAAACAAAGGAGAAAAGAAGGAAATAGAAAGCACAGACAAACTGAAAAATTATTCTATCACCTACACGAGACTTACTTCTACATATTGTTATGTATGTATCTTATAATCACAGAAAGTCCAAACTTATGTGCAATATATGTAAAAGTACACGTAATTTTTTGAAGAAAATGTTTTTATATTTTGTATTTATTTTTATTTTAATTTCGCTTAAGGGAAGATGGATGCTGGTTAATTTGTATTTTCCAAAATGTAAATGTTTATACTAATTCTTGAAACTGTCTTAATTAATATAAATGTTGGGTTTAAATATAAATTTATTTATTTTTCATTAATGTGGAATTAAATTCTCAGACAGGTTTTAATTATGCAGAAGATATAAATGCATTGTATTTTCGGAATGTATTTATACTCGTTTCGTTTTTATTGGGTCTGGGAAAAAGTTCGTGGCGTTTTTACCGATAGATGGCATTGGTTGCCGATAACTAAAGAACAACAAGTCACAGCGACACCACCGTGGGCTCGTTTTTTAGATGACCTTGCGAACGTTAGTTTGAGCGTAGAAACATTGTAATCGGTGCAGTGGTTGGAAAGTTATTCGCACTTGAAAATGGAGAAGAATAATGAGAAATTTCGCTATATTCTGCAATATTATTATGATAAGGGGAAGAACGCTGCGCAGGCTTGTGATAAAATTTGTGCTGTGTACGGTGAAGGTACTTTATCGAAATCTGTTGCGCGGAAATGGTTCGCTCGCTTTCGTTCTGGAAATTTCAATGTGAAAGATGAGTCACGCTCCGGTCGTCCAATCACTGAAAAATCTGATGAAATTCTTGAAAAAGTCCAACAAGATAAGCATATCAGCAGTGTCGATATTGGCATGGAGCTAGGCATTGACCACAAAACTGTTTTGAACCATTTACACAAAGCTGGTTACAAAAAAAAGCTTGACGTATGGGTTCCTCATGAGTTGAGCGCGAAAAACATGATGGACCGAATTAACATCAGCGATGCGCTGCTGAAACGGAATGAAATCGAGCCGTTTCTGAAACGTTTAATAACCGGAGATGAAAAATGGATTACGTACGATAATCGGAAGCGTAAAAGATCGTGGATAAAGGATGGTGAGCCGTCACAAGCGTTCGCTAAGCCAACATTGACGCCAAAAAAAGTGATGCTGTGTGTATGGTGGGACTGGAGGGGAATCGTCCACTACGAGCTACTTCCAACTGGTCAGACGATTGATTCTCAACTCTACTGTGCACAACTAGAGAGATTACGCCAGGCGATTGAAAGAAAACGGCCCGAATTGATTAATAGGAAAGGTGTTGTCTTCCATCATGACAACGCCCGACCACATACTTCTTTGATGACCCGTCAAAAATTGAGAGAGTTTGGTTGGGAAGTTTTGATGCACCCACCTTACAGTCCGGATATAGCACCCTCTGACTATCATCTGTTTCGATCTCTGCAGAACTCTCTCAATGGAATTAAGTTGGTTTCAAAAGAAGCCTGTGAAAACTACTTGATTCAGTTTTTCGACCAGAAACCACAGAAGTTTTTCACCGATGGGATCATGGATCTACCAAAAAAATGGCGAAACATTGTCGATAATAATGGAGCATATTCGGTTTAAATGAATTCGTCCACGCGCCATGCGGGGACCAGTTGAATTTTACTGAAAAAACGCCACGAACTTTTTCCCAGACCCAATATTATAGGGTTTTACTATTTTTATGTTGTCTGTTTAATTTCAGAAGAGTATAATAATTGTTTATAATCATCTAATTGTATTTTTGTGTAGCTCGCTTATGTTTAGTTATTGCGTGTATTATGTATATTATTATGAATGCATTATAATTATGTATGTATTTCCCTTAACATATAATTACATTCTCGGAAAGGTTTTAATTATAATGGGTGTTTTTGAAGCTGCATGAGAACTATCGATATCGAATGATAATGTCAGACTGTGTTGACATTTGTATTCAGTAAGGTTTGTCAAGTCTTAATGAACCGTTTAGCCCCAGAACAACCCTTCCAAGTTATGGAAATTTACTTTTAAAGAATAAATCTGTTCGTGATGTTCATAGAGGACTTCGTCCATTTTATGGTCAAAATAATCGGCCTAGTGAGCAAAAAAATTCGTGCAGTTATTGATCGTTTTCGCACTAATTTTACTCTTCTCAATTTAAAATCATCAACGAGACAAAGAAATGTGCGTATCGAAGAGAATGTTGCTGCTGTAGCGCGAAGTACTGAAGAAAACTCCGAAATGTCGTTTCGTCGTCGTTCTCAACTTGTTGGCTTATGCCGACAAACCAGCAACTTTTGAAGCATTGGAAGCCAATATTCAAGACGCCATTGACGCCATACGGCCAGATTTATTGGAAAAAGTAGACAAAAATCGGACTGATCGAATGAACCATGTATGAACATAGTATCGTTTATTCTTCTCCAGCAAAGTTGAGGTGATAAAGGCGCGCTCTAAGTAAATACGAGGAAGAAATAACTAAAAGTGTATTCTACCGAAATCTAATAGGAAGGAGGAAAAATTCTATTTTGAATGCACTTACTGGCATTTCTTCTGGAGCGCGTTTAATCGGGCTGCGTTGGGCTGATGTACATACATATGTACGTATGTACATAGAGCTTAGAATATGACAAGCTATTTAGATCTAGAGTTTTGTAGCACTTTTCCATTGGTTCCTATTTTGGTTAGATCTTCTCCAATCGCATCACTTCTCATGTTGTAATGGTTAGGTAGATTTCTTTTCTTATCTTCCTTGTATCTTATCCACTTCATGCAATAGCAAAAAAATGAAAGCGCTGTCTACTCCATTTTTATAGTTACCTATCAATCAGTAGTTTTATTATAATCAGTTGAAGATGTTAATTAAACACCACGTTGGGTTGCTTCGAACATTATTCATTTGTCTGTGATAAAATTAAATATATGATGTTAAGGCTATTCTCTACATTAGTAAGCACAAATACTATATTAAAACTAAGTATAATATGCGGAGTAGTCAATAAGATATGGAAGAATAACATTGATACTAAATATTAAGTGCTGGTATATGGTAGAATTTAAAAGTATGTACTGAAAGGCCAAAAGTATACCTAAAGTAACGTATAGCAGCAGAAGAGTTATACATATGCGTCCATGATAAACAAATACAAGCTTAACGCGAATGATTTAAAGAAAATCGATGGTTAACCTGTACTTATTGTCCAAGGGAATAGGAAAGTTAAATTCACAAAATATTTCCGAAAGAAAGTTTCGAAATTACTTTCATGTTTCACGCGGGGAAATGAGTACAAAAAAATTGTATAAATTGTATAAATAAATGATTCTATAAAGATGACAAAAATGAATACAAGGATATATTATATCCAAGCTGAAATATGGATCTTTAATTAAACTTTAAAAGTAACACAATATTAATTTAGTAAAGAGGAAGTAATTTCGAAAAAGAAGAAAAACTCTCGTAAAATTTTAGGAAGGCACATGTCATTTTCAAATTGCAATGTTTGAGATTCTGTCACAAATAAAAGAACCTATTAAAAGGATAATAATCGTCTTGCAGCAAGATAGTTGACATCTTTGTTGTGAAACAGATTATTCAATAATCCATAACGCAGGCAAAGAGAGCGTTTATGTTCTGCGAAATTTTAGAACGTCATGACAATTTCATTAGAAAGTGTAAAGTATTCAGTATTTTGGAAGGCACATGAATCACTGTGGACATGTCTAAATAAGCATAAATGAGCCACTGCTTAAAATTAAATTAAATTCATCCTCAAAATTCCACAGAGCTTTAAAAAAGTTTTATTTTTAATAAAACTTCTTCTCGTATTCTCGTGTTAATTCCATGCTTCTTCATTTGATTATAGTTTTGGGAGCATATGAGATTATTGCTTGGGATATTTATTGAAATTAGTGACAAAATTTGTTGGAATGAAGCTTTTAATTTCACTAGAATATCTATAAATTGCATTTTCATACTTAAGAACACATTTAAATATTTATTAATTTCGACACTTAACATAAGTACCTCTAAAAATTCTAATTAATACTAGCCAATAAAATTAATCTTTTTTTAATAATTATGTGAAGCAAAAGTATTTACACGAGCCCATGTATAATTTATTTGGATACAAGCCAAATTATAAAACAGAATGTGCCAGTTCCGACAAATCTATCGGGTTATTAAGAGATCAAAGAAATACATTCGAAACTAAGTGACAAATAGAGTAAAACAATGTTTAATAGTGAAAATTTTGTATAGCATTAATGGCATTTTGATATAAGGTGGTGAGATGGGGCTATATTGTAAATACGCTATTGCTCATAAGTATTTGGTCACTCGCATTTAACCCGCAAACTGTAACGAAAATCAAAATTGAAATACTAATATCTTTTTATTATTTACATATATGAAAAATATACATTTTTACATCTAAAATAAATTTTTGTATAATATATTTATCTCAATTTAGACACGTCTATACGCCCTCCTTTATTTTTAATCACTGCAGCACGCAATCGAGGCATTCTTTCGATTAATTTTCGTAATGTCTCAGGTTTTATTTTACCCCATGCCTCTTGCAGGTTCTTGCACATATTAACAGCAGATGTGGGGACCGATTTTCTCACCGGCATAGTTTGAAAGTGTGTTTCGGGTCATTAACTTGTTGGAAGATAAAATTCTGATCCGAAATTTTAATTCCAGAGAGGACTGCGTTTTCCTTTATGCGCTTATACCTTCGATTTTTACACGCCCACATTTGATCCAGAAAAGCAACCCCATATCATGACTTAACCTCCACCGTGCTTAACAGTAGGGGCTATGCATTCTTCCCGGACACGCTCACCCACAGACCTCCTCAAGAAAACACGTCTTCGTGAACCGAAAATCTCAAATTTGGATACACCGGTCCACAATACCTTATTCCAGTCGTCTATGATCCAATTTTGGTGGTCTTTTGCCCACTTTACACGTTTTTGGACTGTTTTGCTTGCCTAAAAGCGGCTTCCGCATTGCAATTCGTCACTTATAGGTTTTTGGCGAACAGAATTCATTTCGCTGCGATTTCTGGAGCTGTTTTTCGTCTATTTTTCTTGCTTGTTACCGCAATTGCAAGATCTTCTGCTAAGGTCGTGGCCCTCGGTCTGCATTTTTGATTTCTGCTCAACACACTTCCATATTCGCGGTGCTTTTTGATGATATAACCCATGATGGACTGATGTAATTTAAGTTATGTGGCAATCTCGCGGTTGCTTTTGCCAGTTTTATGGTATGCGAATATAAACGATCGTGTTTCTACACTCAATTCTTTCCGTTTCCGGCATTTCTAACCGATTGAACTTCTCTGTAACACACGATGTTATCACTATGAGCACCTTACAAAAACTAACTCCAATTTTGCCAAAATACCCAAGTAAAAATACCTAATAGCTTACAATAAAATCCTACCTTAAAATAAAATCATAACAATCGAAAATTTCCAAGATTTGAGAGGTCTAATCCCTTAAGTGCAATTATTCTACCTGAAGTTTTATTAAGGTATTATCATTCATTGTGAATGATAGGGTAATCTCATATTTATTTTTGAATAAGCTTTTATAGATTTTAATGTTTACTATGAAACTATTTCTTACTACAGAAATAAATTTTATAATTACAACTTTTCTATAGAAACTGTAATGAAACAAGGGTGACCAAATACTTATGAGTGATAGTGTATATTGGAGTTTACTTTAAATTGTGACTTGTGCTTTTAGACTTTTATGACATTGCATTTATATACATATTTTAACATTGTTTAACTTAATATTTGACCATTTCATAAATGTCTATACATATTAAATAAAATATTTCTTTGCCTGATAATTAATATGAAAATTCAAACCAGTAATTTTATATTATCGTTTGTTCAAAAATACAATACATTAGAGATTTAATATCCCATTTCACAAGAAAGTGATACAAAGTTTTATACATTGACATTTATGCATAATTAATCTAGAAATACAGTTAGTCAATTCAATAAAATTTAAATTTCCACTTTTTAAAATTGATTATTGTACCCATTAATGGTAATAAATGTTTCCTAAGGTTCTTCTTTCTTCGTTTCGTATTAGGTTTCATCGATTTCAATTGGTGGACCAAAATTATTTATAAACTTGCCTACCGAAGCTACATAACGAAAACGATCGAAGCTCGCCATTGCCCCGGCAGTAAGTCTCTTGCGCGACAGGGGAGCAACAAATCTTCAACCGATACGTTCACGGTATCCTTTGTTTAGACAAGGGTTGTATTTAACTTTGTTATATTTGACCGGCTCACGTTATGTATACGATATTTACACGCTCGCTGTAGACCTGACAAATAAATTAGGACGAATCTGAGAAATCGTGCGTCTATCATCCTCATTAATGGTTTCTGTTGTATTACATTGTTTTCGTGAATAACTTTTAATGTTTAATTAAAATTGTCTAGGTATTGTTTGAGATTTCGTAGTAGAAAAGTATATAAGACAAAAATGTTGTTTATTAATCTGTTTAATATTGTTTGGAAAGAACAGCTGCATATTCATTAATTACGTTTATAAATATTGAAAATAATTCGTGATTTTCTTCTGCAGTACTATCAAACAGTTTTTACATTTCTTTACTTTCAATAGATATAAGCTTTTATTGAACCATATGAGAAACATAGTTTTCGCAAGAGCACCTTTATTATCAAAACTATAATACAGAGTAAAGAGAGATGACTATATGTCTATCTTTCGAATAGAGGTAAAGGCATTTATTTCTCTTTCAAAATATTCTAGCACTACTCCTGCTGAATATGCAGCCATCAATATGTGCCGATAAATGATAATTTTGCATAGTTCACAAGGGCTCTACTCGATTGTTTTCAAAGCGATATACTAAGTGCTTTCATCTTTATCTGAGAGATGGACACATAGTTCTTTCTCATTGTTTTGCATTATCATTTTGGTAATAACACCCACTAGGTACTAGAACTACCGACAAAGCCAGATTATTCGACGAGTTATGGAACTGACCGAAATGGTCGTCATTGTTATTGTTTCATTAAGCATTAATTTGTTATCAATTACCTTATTTTCGCCTTGCTAAAGGCTATTTTGTACTCATTTTGCTATTATTTGCGTCCCCTTGAGAGTAGCATTCTTTGCCGATTTTCTTTTATAAAGCCCCACATTGGTACTATCCTATATTTCATGCTGTTGCACGAATTAATTTTGAATTAGTGAGGATAGAATTCTATGCTCGACAATCTAACACCCTCCAGCTGATTTCCAATTTTATGTAATATTACTATTTGCTTCGTTTCTCATTATTTAGGCATAGTTTATTCAATCCATATTTTCAGTAGAGTACATATTTATAGTATAGTAACTACTTAATATACTGATAATGCATTTAGTTAATGCAAAATACATTTACTCATCTAAGATCTTTAGTTACATATTAGCAATGCACCAAGCATCTTTACCAAACAATTAAAAAATGTCTGGGTAAAATACTACTTCAAGAACTAATACTTCTAGTGCAAACGGAAAAATATTTTTAGTAAGTGCAGTACTTTGTCATTTCTGCATACTTAAGTCTGTCTTGAATAAATACCGTTTGGTATTTAAAATGAAATTATAACTTGTTGGAGCAAAATCCTTTTTAGTACGAGGAAGAATAAAGACTTATTAAAACAACGAAATTACACACTGAGTATATAAAATACCGAATGAGAATTCTACATATATCTCTGATAGAAATGAAGATACTTATATCGCTTTAACTGCCATTGAGAGTACATTATATGTAGTTCAAACATAGAGCAGAAATGTGCGCATGTAAACTGCTAAATTGCTAAATAAAGCATAGTTACTGAATAGTGAATACCACCGCCTTACAAATCCAAAGTCAGATAGTTCGTGTTTGTCCAGAAGATAAACGCTCCTGGTGGATGCTAGCATCGCAAGATAGAACTTCTAGTGCATTACTCGGGTAGAAGAAAAGCACTTATACCGCTTTAAAAAGATTATGGAATGTTAGAGGTCGTCATTTTTGACAATGCTTGTTCGGAATTCTATAAATCTACTAGAACATAATATTACATGAACTGTCAATCTTTATTAAAAGTAAAGTATTCACTCTTTATCATAATTTAGTTTACTTTATTAATTAAAATAGTTTATTTATAATAAATAAAATTTGTGCAAGAATGTAGTTGTTTCTTTTTGTTATTTTATTTCAAAATATTTCTTATATAAAACAATTTTTGTTTCGAAGAGATTGAAAATAGCCGATAATGATATTTACTTTCCACATATCTCTTTCGCTCATTATCTAATAGCTCTTATATCTCAGTGTCCTGAATTCGTGCTCCACTCCACTGTGTAATACCACATTTACATGTAATATGAGTAATTCTCAGTCTGAATTCTAAATCTAATAAATCTTAAATGAAAAGTTTGAGTTCGTCGAATTTATTTACTATAAATAAGTATGTTATATTTATTATAACTTCTTATTAAAAATAATTTATTCTTTTGTTAACTCAAATTCTAATACAATACTTTTTAGTAATAACTGCATTATAATGAATAAATTATCTTTAATATTTTACGTAAGCTTTAGAACCTTTCTAATGTTCTTTCTGTTTGATTTATAATATTTAATTAATTTATCGCTTGCAAAACTACTATTCAAAATAGATTTCTTTTCTATGGCTTCCTTTTCAGTAATATATGCTCATTAGGATTATAGTCTTTATTTATTCTTGAAGTACATTTAGCCATATTTATTTCCAGAATTCGTTTCTTTTCCAATGATGTATGTCCAAATTTTTATCACTGTTTTATTATTGTCTTTATGTATTACAAAATAACTTTAAATATTTTTTTAAACTGTCTTTTAGGCCATTGAGAAACTAACAATACTAACAGGAGAAGTTACATATTATATGTATAAATGTTATATAATTATCGCCAGTGACATAGAAGGTTTTATTGTGTATCTCAAGCTATGCAAAAATACATTTTATATTGGCATAAGAATTCATATTAATCAATTACTTCAACTGTATAATTTTAAAACATATTATTGCTTACTTATACTTGAGTTTGATACATACCTTATACAGTATGATCAGAAACAGTCTGATTAATTCGAAATATCAGTTAATAAATTAATTTCTCTTTTCATTCAGGATAAGAATAAGAATAACAATATATATATATATATATATATATATATATATATATATATACATACATATATATATATTTATGTACACACTGCCGTCCATAAGTTTAATCGCGCTGCAGATAATTTTAATTGCGCAATGATATTAAAGCGATTGTTTATTTTCATGGCAAAATTATTTATAAAATACTAAATTAACATACAATTCAAGCAATTGACATTATTAGTCTAAGTAATATTATAAGTTAGCTTCAATTTTACTTTCGTCAAAGTAACCACCCCTAGCTGCGATCACGGTTTCACAAACACGTGGTCGCCGAAAAATCTTTTTACAATTTTTGCTGTGTATTTGGGGTCGTTATCTTGCTGATAAACAAACCCCGGACCCATTAGCTGCATCGCTTACAGAAGAGCATGCTCTTGCAATATACCCAAATAGACTTCTTTTGCCATTCTTTCTGTGATTTGCACCAATTTTCCGATGTGTCCACCTCCAAAGCAACCCCAAACCATCACATTTCCACCACCATGTTTCACTGTCTTGACCACATATTCATCTAACATTCTCTCCTTGACACGACGACGAACAAAAGTACGGCGTTTATTTCCAAAAATTTCAAATTTGTGTGTTCTCGCCCAGGCCAACCTTTTTTGTTTATGTTCTGCAGACAGACGTGGGTTTTTTACTGCTATTCGACATCTAAGTCCAACTTCAGCTAAACGGCGTTTGGTTGTTTTTACGCTAACCTTGGCTTTGTGGTGTACGTTAGATCGTGCTGTTATTTTCGGGGCTGTAAGGTGACGATTGCGCAAGGACACTAATCTCAGATATTCATCTTCTCTTTTAGTAGTTATTCTCGGTCGTCCACTGCGTTTTCGGCCCCGAGTTGGCCAGTTTCTGCCATTCTCTTTATAGTTTGACGAGTACAATACTCGGAAATTTTTAGTTTTCGGGCAATTGCTCTATTAGAAAGCTTTGCTTCGTGCAAAGCAATAATTCTTGCCCTTTGTTCAAGAGTTAGTTGCTTTCTCGTTGCCATGTTTTAAAATTAATTAATTAAAAAAATACAGCGTCAGCACTTGCTGACACATCATTAACAACGTGAATACTGAGTATTAACTATGTAATAGACATAAAATATACCCTCACAAGCGTACACATATCAGGTGAAGACTGGCTATTACGTTCACGTATTAAACCATACAATAATCCACGTATTAAACCATACAATAAACAATTCCCGGTAAGGGATAATATCCATGACACCCTGATTATATTTCTTACCTGAATATTATTTCTTGAAATAGAAAATAAGGCGTTCATTTATTTATACAAAACACTTCGGTTCAATAACGTGCAAGTATGTAAAATGATTTTAGTTTGGATAAAATTTCAATATATTAACTTAAATATTTTATTTCTTTCTGCAATTAAAATTATCTGTAGTGCGATTGAACTTATGGACGGTAATATATATATATATATATATATATATATATATATACATACATACATACATATACATATATAAGTATATGTGTAAAGATCAAGAACTCCAATATTCTGTTTTACAATTAAGTAATCGAAACTTTTTTTTCAGGTGAGTGTCCTCATCATTCACTTTCATGCACAGCAAAATAATAGGATAATGAAGTCCGGTAATTTCATATAACGCTCCTATATTGTAAGTACCAAGTTAATTTTGCGTAGCATGCAAACAAGTTATTCTATTCATTAATTACGTAATTAATAAATAGTGCTCCATTTATGTGCAAATTATAAAACATGACAACAATTATTCTCTATCAACACAATACCGTCATATATTGAAACTTCTACATAATAGAATATTATTCGCAATTTTTTCTTGGTTATGAATAAAAATTAAACTCATTTTTATGCAACTAGACCTATTTGCATACAAAAGACGACCCGCCGCTGCGCGAAACCTTACGACTCCACTGCGGGTTTCTGATCTATTATTAACAGTAAGGTTTTGTTTTCAGGAATATGTAATGTCGTGTACATAAAGAGTATTTTGAATGCAGCAAACACGAATAACCTGACGTCTCATAAATCTTAGCGTAAAATGACAAGTATTACAGATATAAATTTAATAATTACAGATTTCTATTTAAAAATTTCTTAGCAATTTTAATACAAACGCTCTAGTTCTAGATCTGTTCAATATCAGACATATTAGTTATACCAACATGAGACCCGCTTAATGTGAATTATTAAATATCTTCTTGTGTCTTCGTTATAGTGTTAAGTTTGTGTTCAGTTTTATTGCAAATGGTATTCCAGTTTTATAGAGCATAAACAAGTTCTCGTAATACAAGTTTAGAATGTGTTATTTCCGTTGTTCGACGTGTGATATTAAAGCGTAGTTGCTCTTAATACTGGGGGTTATATTTTAGTTCTGGTACTTTTCATGCATTTTATAGATAAATTTATAAATTCAGAGAAATACCATTTACAGTTCGAATGTAATTTTCGTACCGAAAGTTATAAAACATACGTGTGAATATAAACGGCTCTCTATACCACCTAATACAAGAATATGTTAAGTAGCTTCCCCAAGTAGTATTAAACAATATCTTTTATATTTTGCGTTTTGCGATATCAAAACTGTATGACACAGAAGATATGTTTTGATACTTTAATGTATTTTAAATAATAAAGGACTAGTATTTTAAGTAATAAAGCACTAGTCTTTTAAATAATATATAAATTATGTTCTACAACTTGTAAGATATTTTGTTTTGCCAATATATTTTAATTAAGAAATGAAAATAATTACATACACAATTTTAACTTGTGTTCATATTTTGTGGTCACCGCTGTACATTGAGGAATTGCAAAATTTTGGGAATAATTATTCGAATAGTTTTCGTTTCTTTGCTACCCTTATTGCTGTCTCGTATGTCAGCTTAAGATTATAATCAATATTATCAATGGGTTTATAGATCTGACCAATGTTTTAATATTCATTTTAATAAATAAATTTGGATGGTTATCGTCATAATATTTATTTGAAACTATTCCCAATATTTTGTATTTAATTGCCATAATAGTGACTCAGCATTTTGCTCCTTCCCCTATTTCCTGTTTTTCTGGACAATTCACAGGATAGGATGCTTAAAAGCAATAGAGGTGGTGTCTTCGCGCTCTCTATCGAATATTATCTTCGACCATTAAGAAGTCTACCATTGTTCATGCAATTCAGCTGTGAATATTGTTCGTGCATATGGAGTGGGTTACTATATACTAACAACGATTACATTGGACAATGTCGACCGATTAATTCATCGATGGGATTGGTCAAAATGAGTCGATAAATCTCGACAAGTGGTTGAAAATTTCACCTTGGATTAAGTATTTGTATCTTGCTAGAAGAACAATCTCAGTTTCATTAGTTAACTCTCAAAACCAACCGCGAGGTATTCATTTGTAAACTTTGTAGTACATAGTAGCCTAATTTTTCCCTTTTGTCTATGTTGACTTTAGGATTCTCCCCTTCCCTACGTTTGGTAGCTCATTAATTATCGAATGGACTGAGTTAGTGTGTGTTTGAAAATTCCATGTTCATTTGATTAAGAAGACAGCGCCTAATCTGTAGTCAAAAGATTTGACGAGGCTATCTGACCACTTGCTTGGCGCCCTAAGATACGAAGGAATTGAAATAAAGCCAGGGATCAAAGACGTTCGTAATTATTGTTATTTAAATAGCTTACTATTACTTATATTTGATTCATATGACTGTGGAATTAACTAATTAGTTTATATGCTACCGTTCAGTCTAATTACAACATCATTTAAGAGTGTTTAGATCCTGAATGATTACATACAAGCAATAGATTAAATTTAATGGCGAACTTGATAAACCGAAGGTGTTTATACAATTATTTATTCATACATTTCGAAAAATTAATTGCTTTAACTAATTATTGAATCGTTAGATAGCATTTTTAAATTAAAATTGGCGCACCTACAGCTCTAAATCATTTAAAGGGCTTGTTGATATACTGTTTCCTATTCAAGTATAACTAACAATATTTTTTAACTGTAGCACAGCAACTCTGATTCACTTGCTAGTAATTACTCAAGTTAAAAGTATTATCTTCATAAATGCGGTAGCTTCAATTGAATTAATTAAAGACTTCTCTAGTTATTAGATCATGATTCATTAGTCAAATATTACCTTTAGATATTTAACTCTAATTAAGTTAACTCTAACTTAATTAAAGGATCGTTGAACAGTTAGACATAGTTGTATATTTTTGCCGGCTCACAATTAAATACAATAATATATCGTCCGTGAATAATAATAGTTTAAGTTTTCTTCATAAAATTCCATAGACCGCAGTCAATTTTACGCCATAAAGTCAATTATTTCATGTAATTAATATTTCAGTAGTAATGAAATATTATTTTCTTATGCGATTTATTGTTATTGTTTTGTTTGCTTTTTTTTATTGTTGGAAAGTGCTCCATAGTGGCACATAGATTAGAGAATATTTTTTCTTTGCCACTAATACGAACCAATTATGCGTATATATGGGAATAAGGAATTAGAGATTCGAACTGTAACGTGGTGTTTTATTATTTTTTATTAAAATACCTATCTAATATATTTATTTTTTCTTAATACCATGCATTTCAAAAATATTTAAACAAGTACAATAAACTTGTAACAGAGCTTAACTTTTTTTTGGCTATGAAAGGGACCCCTTCCTTTTTCTTAGTTTACTGAGCACCGAACGTATTTTATTGATCCACCTTTTGATTTAGTATTGACTTTGGGCTTTCAGGATAACAATACTGTGACGTTCTATTAGATCTGATTAACAAGGAACACTCGTATCTCCGAGATTCTGTCTTGAGCCAGTTTTAGCATCCTACAGGTCAAGAAAAATGTACCCAAGACGAAATATTACAAATTTATTTTCTCTATTTTGAGACACATACACCTTGCTCAAGCAAATTTAAAATGGAGTATCATTGTTTTTATATTATAAAAGAGTAATTCAAGAATTCTCACTTTCGGTTCTGAAATGAAAAACGCTTTTACTGAACTACTTAAATTTTTGACATATCTACTTGTTAACTGCTTAGTTTTAACCGCTTAATTTATAAATATAGAAAGCAGCTCAATAAGCCTAGACAAGAACACACAAACATTTTGGCCAAAAATTATTTTATCATGTCAATGTATTCTCATTGAAATTCAGTATATTTAATCCCCAGATATTCAAATCTTTTCATTCCTCCAGAAAATAACCTTAGTCAACTGTTAAACGAGATATATCCTCATTTGAACCAAATCTCTTGCCACCAAGTCGGAGTTTTCAGATTGGGGAAAATGAGAAAGTCTAAAAGCACAAATTCGGCAAATAATATGGATCCTGAAGAAAAAGCACTCGCTTCTTCTTTGAACTAAACCTTTTGCGTTGTTCTAAAAGATATGCATACTATTACCTGTTATATTTTCACCTTGTTGAAGATTATCAATACAAATAATTATACTGCAGCCCCAAAAGACAGTAGTCACCATCTTCACTGTCGAGTGCATGGTTTTTGCCTCCGTTGGTATACTTGTACCAGCCTCAGTCTTTTGATTGGATTGTTTCTTCATTTCGAATATTCTGAGTGTAAACGATATACCTCAATATACGTTAATATATAATAAATATGTAAGAAATTATTTCAAATTTACAAAAACCTTTAGTCTGTCGGAACTTTGATTTTTGCGGAAATTTACGAATGCAACCTTTCCAAATATGTGTGTATTTAATCGAATCTAAATAATTAAATAGAAATTAAATGTTGTCGATTCAAGAACATGCATTTATTTGTTCACGTTCACAAAAAATTGCCCTTCACATTTCAGTAATGTAAAACTCTGTAAATTATTTACATATGTGTCTGTGTATCTGTCTGCGTCTTTTTTATCTGCCCGCTGATTATTTTTATATGTAGCAAGTCATCGACCTTTGTAATATCACGAAATATATACAATATCAAGTTCGTAAATTTTTAAACGTGTAAAGTGTGTAATATTTTGTGGTGGTATGGAATTTTTAATTTATTATTATAAATACTATTTTCTATTGTAACTTATGTAATATTTGGCGAATGTTTATGTCAAAATTGTAATTATATCGGTTGTAGTGGAAGATAATATCTGATCATTCATGATTTGAGTAAACCGTACTGCACGATAGCAGTTGATAAGAGAATGACTTCTGACTCACAATATGAACTGTTGCATCGACAACTTCTTTCATCTTTAAGCTTCAGTAGGGGTAGCGTTGTAGTTATGAAGGCATACAAAATATACCAGTAATTATTTTCTTTGTTCTCATTTTAGATAGAGTTTTCGAGCATTATTATTTGATGCTTAATATTATTACAGCTACTACATACATGCTGGCGTATTTCGTCTACACCTTGTATAATAGTGTACACGATTGTGTGTAAATAAGTTTCTAGTTTCTTGCGTCATGTCTTTGCTTTGTTAAATTGATGTCTGAAATACGTTCTCGTTGGCGTTTCTTGGCCATAGTTACCAAACTATCTTGCACATATTCTTTTCATACTGAGCTTGTTATACAAAATCTAATCTGATCCATATGAAATGTGTAGAATCTCTGTTACTTCGTCTAATTTTATTCGTTTTTCATTTAATACCATACAGTGCTTTCTTCTATAATTTCTCGGGCACATATGTTTTTTAGGCATCCACTGCGTCGTTCACCAAATATGTTGATCCGACTACTCATAAGCTTATCGTTTTATGTTTGTTATAAATAGAGATTGATCCTCGTAAACAAACAACAGATAATCTGTACGCCACTCTTTCCATGTTTCAAAACAACTCATTTTTTGTTCAATGTATAACAGTATACCTGGTTATTCGACACTACTAGTCTTTTGGATCATGTCTTCGCTTCATTAAATTGAGGGCTGAAATACAAAATCTAATCTGAAATCTGATCCATATGAAATATGTTGAGCCTTCGCTACTTCGTGTACTTTTATTCGATTGGCATTTAACATCATATAGTGCCCTCTTTTATAATTTCTGGAGCACATACGTTTCTTGGGCATCCACTGCGTCGTTCACCAAATATGTTGATCCAGCTACTCATACGCCTATCGTTTTATGCTTGTAATCAATGGCGATTGTTCCTCGTAAACAGGCTCCAATACAACTTTGATTTCATTATTTCTTTTGATCTTCAAAATATGTACTTAATCAGTGATCTATACACCTCTTTTTCGATGTTTCAAAACAGCTCATTTTCTGTTCAATTAACAATCACCTTTTCGACCAGAATGAATGGAAATTTTGTTATTTTTTTAAGCTGCCAAGTTGAAGAATAAATAAAACTTTTAATGGTGCTGTCCTCTTTCGTTACTAATTGCATTTATTGAATGTGTGAAATTTTGAATTTTTAGTGAAGATGAGGATTTCGGATAAAAAAAATCATTTTCGCCAACATTATTTAATTATTTTTGTTTTTATTTTGGGCAGAGAATATGTACCTGTATATGATTTTTACATAGCGATAATGTAAAAATCTATACTTATTAACTTTAATAAGTACGATGGCAAAGAATAATCACTTTTCTATTATACAAAAAGTGTGAAATAAATAAATGTAGTTTTCTGCCCTCGCACTATAAACTTGTCTGCAAAATGGCGCAAACGAAAGTGGTGAGACAAAAAATTTTTATGGCCATCGCATTTTAGAAACATCTTAAAAGACTAATCTGGATCCAAGCGTTACCATTGTTCTTTATTAATGTTATGTCATATTTTCCTCGAGTCGTTATAGAATGTCTTACAAATTAGAATTACGAAAGAATATTTATAATAAGTTCTACCCTCAGTTTTCGGACGAAATTTCCCGGCCAATCATATATCGAACAATTTTATTCGTGAATGTGAGGAAGGTATATCTTATCAAAATCTATCGAAACTAGTTGGTCACGACAACTAGCTGCAGTTATGGCCCACGAAAGGCTTCTGTACTTTGTTGAAAACCGTGCGCAGCGTCAACTCCTAAACTGGTTCGTCGTTTTCACATTTTTCAAACCACTATAGCTAAAAAGAAATAACTTAAAGCATGGGACGGGACAAAGGTGTTGAATATACTCCCAAACTGAACTTCAAATAATTCCTTGATGTTGATGATTTTTGAAAGACATTTATTTTGCTGCAGATAAAATCATGCTTGATCTATGGTTGATCAGAAATATTTTCCATTTTCTCAAGCTAGAATTTTTGGCAATACTGCTTTGTACACAAAATATATTGATAAATCCTGCCGAAGACAAAAACAAAACAAAAATCAAATTTCCAGAGAAAGCATTTGCTTGGGAGGCCCAAAATGGGGATCAGAATAGGGAGCAGGATCAGAACTAAGCTTAGAATAATTGTGAATGATACTAACATAGGTAAGATGAGACATTCGAGCAAAAGTGGAATTGAACAACTTAGACCTTTAAACGTTATTTAAGATGTTTTTACAATATAATATACAATAAAACAATGAATAAGATGACCGTTTCTCTCACATGTTATACGTTCAACGTCAGACAAAACTAGACTAATTGAATGTTATGGAAATTGGACGAAACGATGGTCTTAGTCATAGTTTTGTTTTGCGATAAATTATTTCGTTATGTTGTAATAGCCAATGGACAACGTCCTTTTTTGAACATCCAACAGATATTTTGTCATATGCTTTTAATGAGATATAAACTTCACTTCTATCCGAGAATTGACACATCGTTCTCTCTCATTACTTTGTATTATTGTTTGGATAATAATATACCTATCAGGCATATTCAACTGGGAACATATACAGAATAACTAGCACACTCCGAAATTGGGTGAAATAACCGTATTAACCATTGTTTTATTCTATAGTGAATTATTTTATTATCTTGTAATTTATTGCATAAAATAAGCTTGGTTAGTGTATCGTTCTATGTAACTGGAGCTACTTTTTGATATGAAATAAGGCTTTACAAATAGGTAACCATTAAATACCTTGTTCCAAAAAGAAACATTATTACTAACCTCTGAAATATTATATGGCAAGAATTTTTAAATTTATTTTCAATTCTCAGGATATTACTTATATTTCGTTGAAATTCGTTGAAATTGATTATACTTTACTGAAAATAAAATAACCTCAAAACTCTTGGATGAATGAACATAAAGTTGTGGCTACATCATTTATCATATTACTGACTGAAAAGGATGTCTTGTTTAGGTACGATTATAAATATGTTTATGCTCTCGGCTAACTTATTTCCTGTTATTCCAGTTTCATTTTAAAATAGATAGGTCTAATATTTCATTTTAAATACTTACATAAATATTTATATTTTGTATTTTCGTTAACAAGTTTTCTATATTTGACGATCTTTCTGAGTTACTTTGTGTATGTCGAGATTCTGACAATTTCCATTGTCTTATTTATGGATGATAAAAAAAGGCGAACTTTATTGATTTTACAATGTCGTTTTGGTTCTTATTAGTAATAGATTGCGTGAAGCGTCAAAATGTATTAATAAATAAATAATGGATATTTCAATAGAAAGTGATTGTTTTGAATTATTCTCCATTTTGCACATAATGGATATTAACGTTTGGTATAAAGCATCGTTATGATAGAGATACAACAAAGTAAATACAGAGCGTTGTACAGTGCAAGTGACAATGGTGATAATTTATTATGAAAATCATGATTCGTATGTAATAGAACAATGAAAGTTACGTAGAAAATTTAGGATGTGAGCATGTGATAGCAGTCAATAAAATTAAGAAGTTTATAAGAAATTTGGGAAGAGGTTAGACTGTAGACAAGAATAAAATCGCGGCTGTGAACCAAAGCGTGGCCGATAATTCGAGAACTTCAATTCAACGTGGTGTTCAGCAACCCAATATTTCACCGCCAGAAGATCTGGATATCAATGCACACAAAATGCAGTTGAAATAAAGCATAGAGACTATGGACAGCGATGTTTCCTGCTCCCATAATTTTAGGTTTTGGTAACAGGCCGTGCGATCTAACACCTATGTTCTTCTTTCTTTAAGGTTAGGTTAAGAGCAAAATTTCATATGGTAAGCCTGTAACTATTTCTGATCCTAAATCAACACTAGGGAAAATTCGGTTCGGAAAAGAACAAGTGTTGGTTAAAAGTAACTTGATAGCACACTACTAGAGAAAAGGGAACAACACCCAAGACTAGATGAAGAAAAGTGTTGATCCGGCTAGGGCACCCCGGGATCGCCAATTCCCGTACCCACCAGCTGTGAGCCCCTGGGGGAAACAGAGTGTACTAATAAAATATTTTATTTACTTTTAAACATACGATACTACACTGCACTAGAAAGATATCAACATCAACAGGACTTTAATAATAGAATTCCTAATACTTTCGTTGATATCTCCAATTTCTAATAAAAATCTCTCATTATTATGTATTGTATCGTATTAAAAATTCTTGTGAAATAATTAAAGCACTTTTTTACTTGTAAATAATCACTTAGATACTATAATTTTTATGTAAGGTTTTAAACAGTTTTAGTAATTATTTAAATATTGTAGATGAAGTTATTTAAGATGCCCTAAACATAAATAATTTGAGATATTTCTTGTGCTAACTTAATGACAAATTTATTTAATACAATTTAAACGAATGCTAATAAAATAGAAGGTCACTACTAATAAAAGTTTATAAAATCTAAGAAAATAGACACTTAATATTATTTAAAAAGATAAAAGCCAAAATATGAAACGCTGCTTAAGAATATAGTGAATATGTCCCCTAAAATTCAGATTTATAATTAAAATGGGTGTCATATCTTTAGAAGATTCTTACAATAGAATATCGCAAATTTATTTTTAAAATATTTCAGTTGACGACGCAAAATTACTTAGTATTTCATTCTTTTAATTTCCTGATTTATTTTTTAAACCCGAAGATCCATATCCGGTACAACATCAACTTTTACTAAATTAGGTCTCACAAGCTTACCTATTGAAAGGAGACAACACAAATTTAGTGATAATTTACAAAAAATAAACATATTTTTTATACAACAAGCGTTAATTGTTTCATTTCTTTGAGTTGTAGGTGGATAAGAGATACGAATACACTTTTTTTGTACACTCAACAAAGCTATATAGTATGCTAGATGACTAACTCTAACATAGTACTTCTTTTCCATATAGGGTACCGCCAGTTTACTTTGTTACCGCTTTTAGAAAGATTCTGCGTTTGTGAGTGACGACATAGTTATAATTTAAATATTCTTTGGTAAAAACAATAAACTCATTTAGTTTTGCTACGTCAATTATATTGAAGGAAAACGTTATAGGCCAGCGATTACTTTGTCTTTTGCATACTCGTATATACGTAGACACCATTTGATCAACAACGTCGAAACCGATTTTTGTTTTATTGTAGTAGGAGATCAAATTCGGTTGTTCCCTAGCGCCATCATTGACAGATATGTTAGTATTTAGTAATTAGTAATTTCGCATTTGTTCTTTTTAAGTACGTGGTTACGTTGTTTCTGAAGTAAAATAGTGAAGATATAATTAAACGACTTTTTGATGGTCTCAGCTTCATTTATTTTGGAATGAATCGCTTACTTTGACGTTGTCTCGCAATAGTAGAGTAACTTCTTGCCGAAAGTTACATTGCCAATGGAATAGTTTACACACTTTCGAATCCCACATTCTTATTTGTAGAGTCCCCTAGGTTGGCGACTAACATAAACTCAACCATCAAGAGTAACGTCAGATTTAGATTCGTACATCCACAAAATTTTCAAGCTATATTTTGCCGGTTCACTTAGCACATTCTGAACAAATCCACATTGATTCTGAAGCCAATAAGTTATTCGAAAATTGTTCCATTAATATATGATGCACGTTTTGCATTGTTGAAAATGTATTAGTGCTTATTTAAGTAGCAGTATTAATGCTAATTTATCCGTTCTTCTATCATCAAATCTAGTAAATACTATTATTCGTCAAAATATGGACATCATAACTCGGCATATTGGATTAGCAAAATGCATAAAATTCATCACGAGTTATATCAATCCACGTTTTTGATTTCCCATTGTAAACACGTTTTGCTTCTAAGTTGGAATAGTGCACAATTTTTTACATAATAATTTAAATCATAAATTACTCTAAAGATTCTGTTGGTGCAGCAGACATGCATATATTTCTGTGCCAAGTCAGGTACACGCCGATAATATTATGCGGTTGTTTTATTTTTAGCTAGTTCTATTCTCAATTGCAAGTTGATTGGAGAAGTACAGAAACTTGTCACAATTTTCTTTGAAATGACTATCAATTGAGTCATCATTTTATATCTCTGAAATATTACTTTCTTAGAAGGTCTTTCGTCTCGCTCATTTGCCCATTGCAGGAAATCATCAGGCTTTACACTTTATATACAATTTTCCGATACCATTCTTGATTTTGCACTATATCACTCAATACAGTGTTATTCAACTGAATGACAATGTACGCTGCACGGGTATTTATACATTCTATAACAATACAGGTTCAACCTTGTATAAATCTGCAAATTCCTTCACTTGAAATTATCTAACAACACACGCCAGCAATAACAAGCTGAAATATGTTGCTACAAAAAATTTGCTTGTGCTCTTCACAGGTCAGGTTTATGTAAATGTAGGAGCGAATATTATATAATGATCTTTTAATTTATAAAACGTAAATGATGGATTAATTTGCGAATATTTAATACAAATTATAAGCAATCAAATGTTACTCCGAGCCTGATATACCGGTTCCTACATCTTAGGGTTAAAATAACTATTTTGAAATATTTTAAAATTTCTTATGCTAAAGTCTTCAATGGCCGATTTATTCCATCTGGGATTAATGATTGTTGATAATTGCATAGTTTAGCATAATCATTCCAAGGCACCTTTTAAATATTTATATTTGAACTGCTATAATTTACTGTCATTAGTTTGCCAAAAAAATTGAGACTAAAGGATTTAAATTAATGGTCCAGTTTTGAATTTTAAATGATGAATAATACTGAAACAATAATTTTTTTGGTATTTGGAAAACAATATTTTTGCATGTAAAATGAGAACCATTTAAATTAATATCTTCTGTTTTTTGTTCACACCCCAGTTCCATAAATCATGTGCAACGTAAGTTGGCAATTTCCAAGAATAACGAAAAAAGAAAATAATAAATGTTACGAAACATAACGGAATTGTTTCGGAATGGTGAAAATAAAATAAATTTAAATAAATAAATAATTCATATTTTGACACGAAACCGTGGCGATAATACCAACGCAAAAATAACAAATTATACAAGGTTCCCGTTTAATTCCGGTGCTCTTCCTATTTCCCATTTAATAGTCGGGTATACAATTTCCCCACACCTAAATATTCATGTTTTAATTTGAAATTATAATTCGCCATTTTTTTTCCTTTCAACCGACAGACCACTGTAGAGATCGTATTTTGGTCTCCAGTTCCTCTCCACTTCAAGTTCTCAGACCACTAATTCTTAAATATTGATAAAACACTTTGAAATATTTACCTCTTATCTCGTCCCCGGTTCGTCCGGAAGCCAAATGGAACTAGTGAAGAGGAAAAAAGAGAGAAAATTTAACACGGCGGGTACGTCTCCTTGAGGTTAAAGCGAGCGTACCATTCACTCTCTTCTCTGCCCTCCCCCCTCGTGGGGATACCCAACCCCCACTGTTCTTCCATTCAAATTGATATAATAAATATTACCGCAAAAATCTGCGATCTCGGGAAACGGAACGTTCGCACAGGAACGCTAATAAAACGCCACATAAATCAAGTTTAATAAAAATGTAAAAGAATATACGAATTACGCGATTCGAAATAAATTCTAATTTCCCCGGACCGGGGCCCGCAGCGGGAGTGATTTACAGGCGGGAAATATTTTCTTGTTCCGTCTTCACAAATCATTATCCCAGCACCACCCAATCGAGATTAACTTTACTTTTTATTCTATCGGCCGAGTTTACGATGGAAGTGAAATGAATATAATTGTTATCTCCTTCAATTACCTGCTAACATAAAATATGCTATAAATTAGGAATACAGTAACACCTTTGGACATTCTAATTTTACAATAAGGAAATCAGTTGCAATATTGTCATATCTAGAAATTCTAGTTTAATTAAAGTTTTAGTTAAATAGCCTTTACAAAAAATTTTATTAAATTAATATTATTACTTTTAAACTAAATATGTATCCTTCTTTCTAATTTATTTGAAAATATTATTAGTTATTGAAGAAAACAATATTAGAAGACTAAGGTTTTGTTCTTTTCAATTATGTAGAAATTTAAAATTTTTTGGCAGTTCCCTGTTTATAACATTCTATGACAAAAATGTGAAAGAACATACATTAGAAGAATTAAACGAATTTTAGAAAATAAAATGTATGAATGATTTTCAATGAAAACCTGAACTGGTACTATGAAGGCTAGTGTTCTTTAATCTTAAGCTGTTCAATAAACTTTTTGTGTATTAAATTTTTCTATATGTAAATTGCAAATATTTGTTGTCTTGATGTACATATGTATGTTGTTTATTGCTCTAGTCAGATTATTTCTCTCGTATGGGAGAGAAACACTGAATATACGTAATAAATCTCGTCCTTTTCTCAAAGTTTCTGTATTTATATGGAATACATCTACTTCTAGAATTTTTTAAATATAGAGACCATCTGTTGCCATCTCCAATATTTTCGCACAATCTTATATTTTTCGAAATTTTGTCTTCGTAACCGCTTATACGCAGTTTATAATTCTAATAAGATTCTTTCCTAAATTAACAATATCAACGAAAGGAACTTTTTTGTTAATCTGATCTTTAAAAGCTTATGAGAATTATGGACTGCTGTTATTAGTAGCAAATAAAACACTCTTATCCACCATTCTTCCTCTTCTGATAACGCTGCAACCAAAATTAATTTAGATTTGACTAACCTACATGAAATATCTTCAAGGCATTCTTTAAATTTGAGTCCAAGTTAATCGGCGGTGATAGTTTTAGAAGACAAAAATGAACGTTATAATTTCGAAAACTCTTTGATTGTCGAGCTAAAGATACTAAAAGTAGATTACATGACGGTATTTGTAATTTAGATGTGTTACATTCGACACTGTTTTGAGACACAGATCGCATGTGGTAAATTGTGGGTAAGGCCTATTTCGCGTTAAAGTTAATATATTCTTAGTTTGCATATCTCAGTAATGTAATTCTTTAGTATTATCTTCATGTTCATTTTGTTCATCCTTATACGATCTTTGTTTGGATTCTGATTCCACTCTAAGAATATAGCGCGTACAAAATTCTTGTTTGCGATTAGTACATGGTATCAGAAAATTTTACTATGTCATAAATTAAGTAGTGTAAAATTGTTGGACATGGTCAATCAACGACTACGGCATATTTCACAAAATTGTGTACAACGCTCAATCAGAGCATTTATACAAAAATTAATCTTTGGGGTAGATATTTACAGTAAAAATTTTTGAATAGATCTTATCATAAAACCACGTTACTTGAGAAGGGAATTACCTACATTTTCAATCTATACAGTATCCATGAAGCGCTGCCAATGGAAAGTTTTAAGCGTGAAGTTTACAGCATGCTCTTAAGGAACCAAAATTACGCTTGGTGATTGGATATTCACAACAGAAAGACCCATATGTTGGCAAATTGTAGCGAATGAAGAGTCTTAAGCGTTAGAGAATACAATTGCTATTCATATTGTTATTGCACTCAGAGGGATGTATTAGGCTTTGAATTATAGTTAATTATATATTGAGGTATATGTTTTCTAGTTTAAAGCTTAAAAGTAGGGTAATGCCCTGGGCATTACATGAACATTCTCTTAGCATTTCGCTCAATCATGTGTGTTCGTTTTTCTGTATGTACGAGGGTAGCCGTTTATATCTCGGGAACTGGCAACACTGTTAGTGTTGCCTCCGATCTGATGATTGCATCGTGAAGTTTGTCATTTTTGACAATATATTTACCTTCACAGTTTTATTATACGGTCGCTATTTCTATTGTTAACAGTAACTTGATGTATTTTTGCATTCGTTTAAACCAATTCGAAAAGCATTGCTGCCACTGTGAAGGTTCTTCTCCAAAATATGAGCTCCGAATGCCCCAAATGCCTCCTCCGGCGTAGAAAATCATTGGCCACGAAGTTTATATTATTATAGTTTGCATATTGATTTAGCGAAATAAGTGCTAGATCTTATTATCTACACGTTCTTCTATCTGAGATATACCAACTAATCGTCTGATCTTTATGATATATACTGCTCACATGTTCGTTAAAAAAATTCTGGTATCTGGCGTTATGTCATGGTGACAATTGCTCATGAGCAGTATATCTTCGATGTCTGTCCAGTTAATTCCTAAAGTTAATTATTCATCACGCATATGTTAATCATTTTCGATTGTCCTCTTTCTGTCAGTTTGTCCAGAAATTTAGGAAAATTTTTCCTGCTACAAATAAATTTTCCTAGAGCAGATTATCAGATAAAACTGTCCTGAAATCTTCAACGCATGTCAGATCCATGCCTTCTCAACTTTTCGATTCTCATAACCACATTACATACATGTAAACTCAAAATTTCCTGCTTATTCTACAGCTTTAAATAAGGCAAATATTAATGAAGAAAATCGTATCCTCGGAGAGAAATTGAACCTCGGTCCACTGCTTACCGAGAAGGAGTTCTACCATTAAGCAAATTGTAATAAGTAAGAAATTTAGAGTTTTCATTCATTTACATCGCGAAATGCTCGTAATTGTTTATATACACGTGCGTATATACGCAATCGCATATACATTTAATAATGACAAGGCCCACAGCGGATTTTTCAGTAAAGAATCCGTTTCCATAATGAAATTTATAGTGCGATTAAGGAATCATGTCTTACGATCATCGGTAGCTCAACGGTAGATCATCTACACGGTAAGCAGTGGACAGGGGTTCGACCCCACACCGACGGCATGATTTTTAATTAATTTCTCCTTTAATTTGAGCGGTGTAATACGCAAGAAATTTCGAGTTTTCATTAATTTACATCGTAAATGTACGCAACTGTGTATACACACGTGTGTATTATGCAAATGCATATGCATTTAATAATACATATGTGTACACCTATGTAAAATTCATTGGACTTCCGAAATGATATTTCACATAAGTATTTCATTATGTAATTATACGGCTTTCACAGCTTCACAGGCCAGAACGTTTTCAAACAAGCGCGATTCTCTTATGGTACAATTTTAAAAGTTTTATATAATCCCCCGTAGGCTAATTTCTTTCTAAATGGAGAATAAACTAAAAAGCAGAACGTATGTAGCCGTATATTTTTGTTGTGTATATAATTAAGCAATTAAATCAGAATTAAAATAAAGAGTCCAAACCCAATGTGATGAAAGAGACATCTTTTTAAGTTCCATGAATTTTAAAAGTACAGATTTAATTAGTTATTCTTTTTCTATGCAAAATAACAGTGAGTTTATTTAGCAGTGACTTGTATATTTACGTTTGTTAATTTGGGATGTAGATGCTATAAATGAACATCAAAGAGAGAGAGAGCGCGGTATTTTCTTGCTAAATTTAGCAAAGTAAATTACGAAGATAAATAATTAAGAAGTTGGAAACAATCAGATCTCTACTTCAAAGAATGCAAAGCTTCTGCTAACTTCTTCAGCAAATAATTTTCTTGGAATCGTTTAGTGAACTTCTTTATTTTCGGATTTTTTTTTAGCACAATCGATATTCAAAGTAAACCTCTGTTTGTGTATTTGTATAAATTCGTTTATATTTATAGTTGAGTCTTAGTAAAAAGTGTGTTGATATTAGAATCCCTGATGAAAATGTGCAGCATATATTAGGGTTTTTATGAAATGAGAATGATGCAACTATTAAAATAAAATTGTAATAATATTGCAGTGTTCTTTATTCTTTCTAGATAAAACAAACAGAAATCAGAAATTACACATATAATAATTTTGTTCTTACAAATATAGCGTTTTAACGTGTGTTTAGTGCGTATTTAATTAATAGATGAAAACATGTTTACATCAGCGGTGAATATTAAGACATGACAGTTAATGTAGTTCGCCAAATCGTTAACAAAACGCAAGAATATAAAGGTTCTAAACTAGGGCCCTGCTGTCTTGCGTCTTAAAATGATTAGCAGTTTTTTCTAAAGTTTACATCATTTAATTCACCCGTACTTTTTCATTATCCATTGTACGATCTAATAATAGACATTAATGTTTCTGAATTACTATTCGAAGCGGCGTTAATACAGAGACTCAAGTAATTCCTCATATAGTGAGTTTATCTTTGATAGAATACGTCAAATTGTACTTCGATTTTTTATGTAATCATCAATATTTAAACGAAAAAAACCCTTACAGCATTAATATACCGATTTCGACAACTAAGCTCTCATCTTCAAGTAAAACAAAAAATAAACAGTGCATTGATACATGGACTCATAGTGAAGTTACATAGAATACCGCGAAACACTTCTCAATGTCCCCGCAGATCTTTACGTGGTGTCTATGGTAAGGGCTTTCTTTTAGTTATCCATTTAGCTACAGTCTCCAACGTAGTTTTCGATAATAATTAGATTTTTCAAATTTTTGTTTTGCTAATAAATTTTGATGCAATTAATTGGCTAATCCTTAGTGTTTATTGAGCTTCTCAATGGATACAATATATCGTTATATACAAAGGGTACTTTATTTCAAACGATTCTTGTTCTTGCAAATGCTTTTTTGTTGTCTTCTTTTATGTCGAAACATTATCATACTTCATTTGTAACAAGTAGTGATGCCTGATGGAGGTGATAGAAGAGAAAATAGTAAAATAGCTAATGAAGTGAGTGGTCTTATAATAAGACTAATAAATTCTGGTTCGCCCAGTGTGCGACTTGGACAACAATTCAATATTTTGCCCAACATAATAATGAAAATATATGCAGTATACAATTAACTCGTAGATCTTATGAAAATATATCAAGGCCGCGGCATGCAAGTTCTAGCAGAACAACTGAAGGGACAGATTTATAGCAGGGTAAAATCTTATTACAAACCATCTATTTGTGCTCTAAGAATTATGTATCATGAAGCTTGGATTTCTAGATCTACTAGTAATTGAATATGTTTAATATTTCACTTAAAAGAGCAACAAAAATATCAGGAGGAAGGAACTCGGAATAATAAACAAGACGTTTCAATTGTTATACATTACAATAATGCAATACATATATTGCTCGTTGATAAATTTGGTATTCAAGCTTTTCTTACTTATCTCTTAGTAAGTTCATCAGTTTATGTACGCAAAGCTCAAACCAAAAGCCAATTGATTGCTGCCATCAGAAAACTGATAATATATATTACAGTTTCAAAAGAGGAGAATGGCATTTTAAAAGGTTCCTAGTGACTTTAATCAACCACTTGTACAATGATGGTATCATCAGTAGAGCGCACTTTATAATAGACCACGTACTGTTTCATAGGAGTATCGGAGTAACAAATCTGATTCAAAACCATTGTCCACAGATTGTATTTCTCCTAGCCTATAGCCTATTCTTAAATATGGTTGAAGCTGTTTCCTACGTGGAAGAATTGGATAAAAAAAAGAACAAAATCAACTAATGATGAACTATAGGCAGATACTCAACCGGTATCAGAAAACATTACTGAAAAGCATTTCTGTTATTAAGTGTCGCACATAGAGACATATCGCAATGTCTGCTTGTAGAAAAACGAAATTCTTTCTTCATTTGATAGTTTCTTGTAATTTGTTGTTAATTTGTTGTTAATTTATATACTAGTGGAAATGAAAAATAGATAATAGTTTTAAAGCGTCAAATATGATAGATAGAGGAGGGCATAAACGTTGGTTATCGAACTATAATGAGATAATTGTTGCAATGAATTCATGAAAAATAACTACATCATTGTGTTATAATTTTATCATGGAAAAATATAGTCATCCACTGAGATACACAATTTTACGAAGGTTTTCAATTTCTAGAGGCTAAATTTTAAATTTCATTACTAAATTTATCGAAACAGTTTTTATAAGCTGTTGTAGTTTTTACATCATGAATATACAGTCTCGCTACAATAAAAATTTTTGAAAGACGTATTAAATATTCTCAAACAACGTCACAAATAAGTAATTAAATGAACTGAATTGGCTTTAAATTATTTAGTTTTGCTAAAATTACTTATTCGAGCTGATAATTTTCTTACAAGATGTTTCTGAACTTTGAATATGAGCTCAGATATTATAAACAACATCCTGTATTACAAAGTAGGCTGGTCTATTGACTTCTTTTTTGCAAATGCAATGTTTGCTCTGAAGACATTGCGGAATTTGGCGCTCGTGTTAACCAAACGCCTCGTCAATATTTACATGCATCAGGAAACTATTTAATAAATTAATGAAAAAAATATACCTCCATCTGTCGTTCAAACATACAAATGTACAAGCGATAGGCGGCTAGTGTGCAAACAGAAAAGCACTTAAAATCTCAAGAAAATCATTCAAATGTTAATAACACTCTATTTACTATGCGTTTCAAGGATGCCCACCATCAGGCCAACTTCTGGTATTAACGAACAACTCTTTGTGAGCTTATCGTACCTTTTCAATACAGAAAAATAATGAAAAAACAATACATCCCTCCGTCATTCGAATATACGAACGTACGAGAGACAGAAGAAGCGCGTATTCATCTCCCTAAAATCGGTAACAAGGTTATCAGTGCGTGTATAGACCAACACTTTAAAGTATCAGCGAATTGCCAATAAATGGATGTTCAAAGTATCATTCGAATGCTAGTAGGGGTGTATTAACGCTTGAATGATTCTTTTAACGTTCATCTATTGGCTATTCGCCGAGATTCAAAAATTTTCGCCTACGTACGCACTGATAACCTTGTTAACGACTTTCGCGAGATGAACGCTTCCTTGTTCTTTCGTTCGTACATTCGTATGTTTGAACGACGAAGGAAGGTATTGTTTCTACATCATTTTTCTGTATCTAAAAAGGTACTATAAGCCTACAAACAATTGTTCGCTAATAACACTAGTTTACTTGATGATAGGTGAGTTCCTTGAAACGCGTGGTAATATTTGAATAATACTTTTAACATTTGAATAATTCTTGTAACATTTACTTAGCAAATTGATCGAAATACTACCAAGCTATTTAGATTTTTGAACTCTTCAACATAAATTTGGACATCAACAACATTCTCTATTAAAAAAGTATCTTGACCTTTTAATTTTCCTTTACAAGTACTATGTTTGTTCTGAAAATATTGCACAATTAGCCGCTTGTACTAACCAAATGTATTACCAAATTTACATCTGGAAACTAGCAAACAAATTAACTAAAACACTACTACAGCCAATAAACCTATGTGCCATTCATATTCTGTACTACACTGGGCAAATGAGCTACCAAAATAGAGGCATTCTGTTCAAGTTTAAACACCTATATCTAGCTTAAAATCATTGGTGTGCTAAATTGGGGTAAGTAAGGGAACATTTGTTACTCGTATGGAGTTGAGAACAACCAATCAAGGTTTTAAAAGAATTGCTTGAGAATCAATAATAAAATACAAATAATCACCAAAAATCGCTTAATACGTCTACGTAAAATCGAACTTATATGACAGTGAAAAATAACAAGTGATACGGAAAAGCAAATAGAAAGAATGTGTACATTTAACGTTAGAATTGTTTAAGATAGAATATTATATAAAGAAACTACGTAGACTTAAAACAATATTGTTAGCATATTAAATTGAAAAAGTCTCTTGTCAACTAATTAATTAATAAAAATGTATCTCATAAAATTGATTACTTTAACTTTTGGTATGAGTTTAAAGTATGTACTTTTAATGTTTACTTTTGCTGCCCCATGTTTGAATAGGAATTTTAAAACTACTTAAACTTCTAACAAAGGGATATTAAAAACCAATTCCATGTTTTAATATCCATTTCCATGATTACTTTCCTTATTGTGACAATTTCGGGCTAACGGCCTCTAAGTAATCTGGAATTCATTACATTAGTAGAGCGAGTCGTTCACGTTACGGCGAGCGAGCTTTTCGTCACTTTTAGGGAGCATTACTCTCCTTTACCGGCCAAATCACGGACGAAAAGCGTAATCGCGACGAGCATAACCTTAAAAAGTTACAACGCATTAATAATTGACCCGTTAAAAATCCACCAAAGTACCGAATTAACTAATTACGGTCATAATTTACGTGCCAGATGAGAGAAATGAAAAACTTTTTTCCTCGACAGACTCGCGCGCACCATCCGCGTGCTAACCGTTAAAGGAGAACAATCTTTCCGAAGAGTTTCCGGCGAAGTTATTTCGACGAGAGTAGTGAGAAAGGGTGGAGATTGAAGATAAAGGCGGAGGAGAAAGGGAAAGGCAGAAAAGCTACGAGGCACCGAAAACAAGAAATCACGTTACCCGTGAAAAAGTAACTGCTGTACGTGACGGAGATCTTATGTTTGGGAAACGAGTCCCGTCGGCGGTAGAAGAAACGGAGAAAGGGAAGCTTTTGGAAACCAAAGGCGTTCTGTCTTTGTTCGCCGACCGTAAAAGGATACACGCGGGACGTGCTGCTTCGGGAGTTTACAGCTGTTGTGTGTATCTGCTCGCATTTCCCTCCTACAACGAACTATAACAGATCACTTTTGTAACATTTAGCGGATAATATTCGACAGATGTTCATACATTCTCCTTTAAGTAAAAGGTGAAACAATTAGCGACATTTTTGTTTGGATGTTTGTTATCTCAGTAAAAAAATAAAAATAAATTGATCTGGCATGAATAATTTAATTAAATAAACGTATACAAGTGTTTTGTCTACTACGTTACCCAAGTGGATCAAGTAAGTAAAATAAACAAGTGTATTATCATGCTTTAATAGGGTATATTGTTTAATAAACTCTTTGTAATTATGGTCAATTTTATAATTTTTTTAAATCTAGGCAAAGACAAAGCTGAACTTTAAAGAGAACATAGAATTTTTCAATTGTATAATCGCGTTAAAAGAATTTACGTGTTCGAAGAATTTAAAAAATTTCAAGATCCAGAATTCTGCATTTTCTAATTTTGATCAGTGATATTACGTTTTTGATTGTAAAAGAAAATTTCTTATAAGAATGTTTTAGTCAGTTATCCATCCCAGAAGCATACTTTGCCAACTAAATTATAATATGCCAGGTTCTAACAACTGCATAATTTTTATATATATGTAATACATAATGATAGTAACGATAATAATAATAATAACTGAAGGTTTCATAATTGCCATATAAGATCGAGTTAAGAAAAATGGCAATGCAGACAATGTAGCAAAAGAATAAAACAATTTAATATACAACAGGCGCGTTTACAAACTTAACACAAAACACAGGATATAACGCTACACGACAATCATGTCTAAAACAATACATATTTCTAGTTAAAAATACAAAGTAGCAGATACAATTAACCTACAGTACAAACATGAACCACAAACACACATTCTCACGGATCAAGCAGTAAGACACAATAGACCAGACATTGCATTAATTTATAAAATTACTAAGAGACATATCTAACTGACGTTTTTATAATCCTACGCGAAAACATGCAATAAATGCATATCTCTAGCAAAAGAGATACAACAACTATGGCATCAGAAACAGATCAAAATTATACCAATTATAATATCTACCACTGGAATAGTTCCTAAACAACTCCATGAAAGCTTTAAAGAACTTAATCGCAATTCAGATGTATAGATTATATTGCAAAAAATCGTTAATTAAGATACTTGCTCAATCATCAAAAGATCTCTAAATACAAAATAGGCAAAAGTCAATTTAATTTCCATTTAAATACAAAGATATTAATAATGATAATAATACTTGTATTGATTTACCATTTTGTGATGTTTAGTAGCACCTTAATGTCAGCCATGTACAATCCGAGCTTAAACTGATCGATATGTACGTTGAGTGTAAAGTCTCCCGGCGTTATGTTGACGAAGTGATTGTAATCTACTCTATATAATAATAGTAATAATAATTTATTTCCACAAAAAGTAGATAAACTTCTACACAAATATAATTATTATAATTAAAAGAACAAATAAAAGTTCTGGAAATCATAGGATGTATATTAACTGCGCTAAACAATGTTGTTTTTTCTATACATCTGAAAATTAAACTTATCTTATTAAAGAAGACAGGTCTAATAATAAATTAAATTATTATTTTGTAAATGTTGAACCAGAGAAACAAAATAAGCTAATAATTTGCAGCGTTATAATTAGAAGAGCACACATTTCTATCCAGTAATTTAGTCCTAAATAAACGTTTTATAGATTAAGGTTATAATCAGTGAGAAAGGCTGTTGGAAAACAAAATAAATGAACGTTTCAAATCCTTTGAGAATAAAAAAATATGATCACCTCGTCTGCATTATTAGTTAAGAAAATTGTGTAAATTTGTTAGAATTAATGAAAATTAATTCAATCACAGCTTTAAATGACCTAATGCCTAACTAGCATTACTTAATTTGCTGCTGTCTAAGTATGGTTCTAAAACTGAGTATTTTATTTGATCTGTCTTTGTTTCTAAAACTACAGCCCGTAGACTCAATGTGTTCAATCTGCCCTGATTTTCACAATCAATTCTAGTATATTAATTCTCTGCAATATACTGCGCATGCCTCTAGGTGAATTTGTTCTGTATAAGTCTGGTTCTAGTTTTTGTTGCCAAACAACAGATATTTTATGTGATCCAAAGTCTCTCAGTCATATAGTATATTGTCTTGCTGTTTCTGAATTCTTAATTCAGAGTCTGTATCTGAGGTCTCTTTTATACAGCCTAATATTGTGTAAGTGTTTTTCCACAAATGTACAGCCAACTAGGAATCCTACAATTATTCATAGCTAATTCATCTTGAAGGTAATTTTGATGGAGCCTGTGGTTGATTCACTTAATCGCTGAAGGTTGATATATAACCCCTTGCCACTCTAATTTTCAAATTCTGTATACGTATTTCGACAACTATGTTTGCTTTCGTACGGGTGTTTTTCGCCGTAGTTTACCAGGTGCGACACTTTTTAATTATCTGCTGATGATGACAACTTAGTTGTCGAAATACGTATACAGAATTTGAAAATTAATGTGGCAAGGGGTTAGACATCAACCTTCAGTGATTAAGCTAATTCATAGTTAATTCCTGCTCAATAGAAGTTCTTTATTTCCTGTCTCGTACAAACCATGTGAATTACCTGCTCTGCTTTCGTCTGCGTATTCTTGGTGTTTCTTTTTTAGGATTTAGTCTATTATATGACCTCAGACTACCAGACTTTTAGTAGTTCACAGAGCCGTCTCTAGTTCAAAGAATTTCATATTCTAGCAAATTAATCGACTTTCTCGTTGTCTTTAATTTTATGATGTCTTGGCATTGCGTTTTTCTCTCTTTTTTGATTAGTTGACTATTAGCAAATTCTTTTAAATATTTAACAGTCGCACAAGGCAATGCTAAAACGTCTACCTAAAACAGCGTATAATAACCTTAGTATTGTGAAAACCAGTTGCTCTCCCTAATGCACTCTACTATGTAATTCTGACACCTTTATATGAGTCTGTTTGCAATATTGTCAACAAACAATTCTGATATGAAAAAATAGTAAGTGTATTTTAGCATTTATCGTTAAATATATGTTTCACTTCCATCAAAATATGTCGAAGAAGTCTCAACGATTTAGTTTAGAAGATTCCGCTGTTTGTAGTATTCTATTTTTCTTTAATACGCAAAGAATTTTTAACATAAAAAAATTAATATTATCTCTGAATTCAAATCTGATAAACAAAATTGCTATTAAAAAGGTTGACAAAAGGTTGCCATGTACCGGATGGCTTACGATATGATTCCAACAATGCAAGTATGTGCTACTGAAGCAATTTCAAGTTAAAAATGTCTAATGAACATTTGACCAAAACTCTATCATAACTAAGCTGCAAGCATTTGAAGTTGTAGAAACAGGTAATGCAGGTATTACGTACAGCTGTTGATTTCGTTGTAAATAAAAAATCGGAGTGACCACTATTCTTTAGTTACTATTCATTGTGACAGTAAACGGCAATTATTTTAGAGTGTTTTGAGAACTGTTTTTAGCAGTGTCCATCAGTGTTTAAGAGAAACAGAAAAATTTCCTGCAGCTACTTCTGAACGTTCCGTGCAACAAGAACTTGCTCACGAAGAAGCAATACTTATTATGGTTGACGCACAATCTTCTACTAATATTCGAAAAATAGCCAACGGACTGAATGTAGGCCGCATAGAGAGCTTTACACAAATTTCAATTTTTAGCCATACCACTATCTGTACAAGCTTCAATATCAGGCGACTACACATCAAGACTTAAATTTAGTCACCGGTTAGTAAGAAATCGGAGGCTTTGTCGGAAAAATTGTTTAATTGTGAAGCCTCTTTCACCAGGAACGGCTTCAGTAATACCAGGAATTCATATTGTTGGGCAAATCTACGGCCAACTAGAAATCCCATTTTCAAAATATATTTTCGGTTAATGTTTATTGTGGTATTATTAAGCACTATCTACTTCATTAATGCGTTTATAGTCGAAAAACGTCTCATGACGGTTCGCTATTTACGTTTCTTCAAAAATGATCTTACAACATTACTGGACATCGTTCCTCATACATTCTTTCCTCATTCAATTAAAAGACTAGTCGAATGACTAAATCCTGAGGCATAAGAGTAAGGCAGTAATTAAAGTAAGTACCAAATTATTATTATTTTATGATTACTAATATTTACTTTTTTTTTTATTTTCATGAATTTGAAAATTTTATTTACAAAGCCACATAATTAATCTATATATATATATATATATATACACACACACACACACCCACACACACACACACACACACACAGAGAGAGAGAGAGTGGGAAAATAGAGAGAGAGAGAGTGTGGGAAAATAGAGAGAGAGAGAAAGAGAGTGGGAAAATAGAGAGAGAGAGAAACCGTAATGTAGCGAAAAATACTATTATTCCTAGAGCAAGTGATATTACATATGTATGTGTCCTTTCATGTTAGCTCTTAACGAGGTTCATTCTAGCGTAAAGTTTACTAGTATGTTACACATACATATATGCAAAGGCTAACTTAATATTTCGTTTCCCAGTCTCTGTTACATCATCAGCGCATTCACTGCCGATAATTCAAACTGCATTATTGCTTTAATTCTGACGACTATTAAATTATCTATGTGCAATCAATGTTAAAAGTTAATAACAATTTTAAGATACGAGACTGGATCAGTATTTATTTAATGATCCTGACGGGAGAGCAGCACTTTTAAAATTTGCGTTCATTCGGTCGTAAGGACGCAAGTTATTTAAGGAAAAATTAAATGTTTTTAACTTGTTTTGAAACAGAAGAAAAAAACCAAATGATTAACTCATAAGAGAAACTGAAATCTGTTTGTGGGGACCAATCTCCATCAATTGCAGCCGTAAAATGATGAATATCTGAGCTTAAATGTCTCCAGAATAACATATTTAAAGAATGGGCGTGTAAAGAGAACAATAAATAATAATATCAGGGCCAAGGATTTCATCTTCAGGATAAATTTAACAGATCAGTTAGTTGTTTTAAACTGAATCTTAACATTGAGAAATATATTATTATCTCCTATACATCTGTTTCTTATTTCATTAGCTATTCCTATTATATTAAATGTAAAAGCCATAGATCTTCTTTGATTTTGAATTTCCTTTTAAAACTCATATTATATCTGTTCGCTCTGATGAGTCTGTAAATTTTACTGGGTTTTAATATGCGGATTTCTCGATATTAACTTACTAAAGTCTTTTACTGTGAGACTGTCCTAAGTAAGCTTGAATGTGCGTCCAAAATTTTGGTACCCATTATTAGGTCACATTCAAAGAAATTCTCTTGAATTGCTTTCCGTCAAAATGGATTGTATTTATGGTGTTCAATATCTAACCTGTTGAGACGTCATGATATTGCTTCGTTGTCTTCCGCCGAGACCTTGCCTATGTGAAGTTTCTGATTAACACCATTAATAGCACTGTGGATTACTGTTACCTCCTGCAAAAATCCATTTTAATGTTCCCGTCATATAGAAGTGACAATTGTTTTAGAATACCTGTATCTAGGAATAACTGCTTTCGAAGTCGACAAAACTGAGGAGATAATATTTAATAAATTGCATTAATTACTTTTATTTAAGACTTTTCGGGTTTGATTTCGTTTACTTTTCTTTATTTTTTTTTATCAATTGAAATATTAGTTGTTGCTATTGTTATTATTATTAAAAGCGGTGTATATTCCTGAAATTATGTTATGTACTAGATAACCGTCGTATAAAAGTGGCAACGGCTCTACATATTTCAATGAATCAATGGTTTCGATTTTGCATAAAAATTTTTTTATGGAAAAATTATGTGAAAAATGGGTGTGAAATTTGTTGACTATGGACTATAAACAAGAACGAAAACGATCAATTTATTGGAGTTGGAAGAGATGATTGAGGAAAGAGATGATTGAGGAAAGAGTTAATGAAGACTGAATACACCATTATTAGAGGCAATAAAGCAACAATCGAATGGTACAAATGCTCCATAGAAAGCAAAGATCGCATACTCCGTCGAAAAGTACGGATACTGACAAGAATATTTTGACTTCAGGATAATGCATATGATTGACTTTTTCAATTGAAAAATTCATGAACTACATTTGGAACTGCTTCTACATCCAATTTTTTGCCAAAGAATTTGCGTTTTCTTGTCTAGGCTGACTAATTATTAACTCGCCTTCATAATACAACAATTGCGCTTATAATTTATTTTGTTTTTAAATATTCCATTGCCAACCTGTAATGGACATACATATACCAACATATCTTGTTAAATGATGTAAATTTTGTTCACCAAACACAGTATCTTAAATACATATAAAATAAATACATCCAGTTCAATAACTATATTAGCAATTAAGTTACTTGATAAGCTACGTGTGTAATAAAGCACGTTCATTACTAAACGAAAATCGAATTAAAAGGTATTGGAATTGATGTTCTTCACTTCGTTGAATAATTTTTCTCATTTAAGTGCTGGAAGCTTCCTGAGTAGGAATCCCTGCTATTTAATTTATGGAGAACCGCGACGATAAGTGCAATAGTTGAATAAGTGAGGATCAAATATTCCGACGATTTTAAATGTATTTTAACGTACATCTAATACATCGATAATCCGACACGTTTTATCTTAATTTTCATGAGTATGATGCTTTTTATGAAGCTTATAGTACCTGCAACTTATTGCATTTTTATAAATGAATGTAAATTCTGTAACATTTTCACAAATTATTTTTTAATTCTGTGCTTTATGAACAAAGAAAGTTCCGGTTACAGTGGGTTACTTTAAACAAGTTTGAGAGAACTTTTAGTAATTGCATTTAGTCATGACATGTAGTTTATAAACATTATATAAATGTTGGCTTTAGTATTATTTTTTCATTACAATCACTAGAAAATTTAAATAAGCAGCAATTATTTAAAAACGCGAGGGCAGTTAATATGAAAAACGCTCTTTAAAAATAAATTTATTAAGTAAATATTTGGACAATAGCATAAAAGCTTATCTTCCTATATATGCTTCGCCACGTTCTATATATTTTTGCCAGCGAACTGAAAGGCGTTTAATGCCATTGTTATTATAACAAGCAACTGTGCTACTATAAAGTTAATTGCACACGTATTCTCCTAGTTATAGTTTTTCAATTTCTGCTCCGGTCCTCTTTACATCATTTTTGGTAATAGAAACATGTACTAGGCACGAGGTCACATAGGGGCAATTTCCAAGAATTTACTAATAAAAATTTACAGGTTCGTTGTGTTTATGTGGAAATGTGTAGTGTGCCATTGTCTTGCAGCAATAACGCGTTGTGAATTGGAATTCTACATTATTTTAGTCGATACGTCATCTGAAAGGCGTTTAATGCCAATGTTTCTTCACGAAGAAAATTAGTAAGTACCATGTTCATGGAGTATCAAAAAACGGAGACATTTTTCAGTAGATACTCGAGTTCTGGCTTTCAGTGGACAACATTCATTTTTCAAATAGCACAAAAAGTTCAAGCCATCATATTAATATAGAACGATGCTCTATCTTATTGAAGAATGAACTGGTGTGAATCTGCTTTCGGTAAAGGGAAAAGTCAATTTTGAAGCAGATTGTGATATGACTGTCATGTTGTCGTATTTCTCTAGAGGAAAAATAAGTATTAAATTTTGTTCATTGACATCGAACAACAGACGTTCACCTTAGGCGAACCGCTTTCGCATTCGGCTGTCTCGGGTAGGGGTAGTGTTCTCCAAATGCACACATTGTACTGCTTCATGACGAACGGCATTTTGTCACTTAAAATTAAACGTAAAATAAATGTTCTGTCCTCCATAACATTCAGAATCCAAACACCGACTTCTCCTAGTCGTTAATAGTAAGTATTTGAAAGAGTTGCAGTCTGTGTGGTTTAAAATATAGACGTCTAATTAACACACTCTAGATAGTGGGTTAAGCAGTCTGAAGTTCATGATTAGCCCGACTTGTGGAATCTCTTGGAGGTAGCACGGAATCTCTGCAATTATTTCTCCGACACTCGGGGTCAATCTGGGCTTTCCCTTGCAAAGACTACCGTTTTCTGCAAATTATTCAACCCGTCGTTGTATGTTCTTCTATGAGGGCGTCATAACGTTGAATCGTGTTCAAAAAGAACGCTGCACCATAACAACCAAATTCTTGTCGCGAATTCTAGAAGGCGAAAAATATTTAGCCATCTTGCCATTTCGAGTGTAGATAACTAAAGCTACGAGAACAACTGTGTATAATGAGCAACATAATCCTTCTTTGCGGTCATAGAAAAGCTATTTCAGCTTGGGATATTTGATCTCACCTATCATATTTCACAGACCCTGCACGTTTTGATGCACTTTCTGATTATCAATTATTCTTCTTTTTAAAGAATTTCACACAGTGGTAATTATTCTGATAATTTAAACACGCGAAGATAGCAAGTTTTTTGTAGAACGGTATTTCCAAACTCCAAACAGATGGTTATTGATTGTTTCAAAATGTTTATGAGATCTTTTGTAAAAATCGCTAGTTTTAGCACAAACATTTTATGTTTCTGTTAATTTATTTTAATTAGTAACAAGTCAACAATTTACGTACATTGTGAGTTATTCCTGACGTTTCTAACGTGAGTATAGCCCTCAATATATAAACTTAATAGCATGAATTGAACTACAACAAGCTGTTTGTGTATCATGACCTACTCCAAACGCTCTTTCGAATTCCTCTTACGTTGATGTTACCCAAATATTTTATAGCTATAGTTATTTATAGTGTTACATATTTGCCTATTTATTGATTCCATAAACACTCAGACGGTTATGAAAATTTAATTCAGTGATCACGTCATGTTTGCTGAGAATTTTTATATCTTGCATGCCGTTCCTTCATAAAATGTTTGCCATTTATTATATGCAAATGGCCATACTGAACTTATACAGAAGCGTCTTTATCTTCAGTAGAACTTTTACATTTTTATTTGTGAAACATTAATTTTTAAAGTGGTATATAAAATGTATTTGCCTTTTAAACAATGATTAAGTTTAAAAGAAAGTCCTTGGTGTAATTAATTGGTGGATTGGTAACAATACTACGTAGTTACTTTTATTTATTTTATTGCAGTTAACTAGCTGGATAATAATTGTTTAATAGCTCTTGAAGGTGCTATAAATAAAAAGCGAAATATTGAGCGTTTAAACAAAGCAACTTTTTATTGACATAGTAGACCAAACACTCACTAACACAATTTTCTCCTACATACGAGGGAGCGTTTTTATATTCGCGGAATGGGGGACAAGGGGTGGAAATAAATAAACCAAATTATTTTTATTTTTCAATATATTCACCTGCAAGACGGATACATTTTTCACATCTTTCAATTAATTTATTTATACCCTCATAAAAAAATGATTTCTCTTTATCTGCAAAATACGCCGAAACTGCCTCCTTGACTTCATCATCGGCAGTAAATTTTTTACCCCGCAGCTCTTTTTTCATTTTCGGAAACAGGTAATAATCACTCGGGGCCAGGTCTGGGCTGTAGGGTGGGTGATTCACAATTTCAAAGCCCACCTTATGCAGGGCAGCAAACGCAACGCGGCTCTTGTGGACGGGCGCGTTGTCGTGCAAAACCAGAACACCTTTGGTCAATTTTCCCCGTCTTTTCTCTTTAATGGCTTCTTTTAGTCGCTCTAATATTGAAGCGTAATATTCTCCGGTTATAGAAACACCTTTATCTTTATAATCAATCAACAATATTCCTTCCGAGTGCCAAAATACCGTTGCCATGAGTTTCCCAGCTGATTGTGACACTTTAAATTTCTTGGGAGGTGCTGTGCCCTTTTTATGCCACTGCATGGAGTCTTGTTTGGACTCAGGTTCATAATGATGAACCCAAGTTTCGTCTCCAGTAACAATTCCACTCAATACACCATCCTTGTCTTCATTACAGAGGTCCAAAAATGCACGAGAACACTCTTATTCTTTTAAACAGAAATGTATAAATAGAACTTTACACAAAACTATATACTAAAATCCTTACTTACTGTATTTACTGTTTCTTATGACAGTATATAGGAAGTTTTTTACCCACGCATCACGAGAATGAAAATAGGTATGTATGACTAATTGTGATCTATATTCCTCTAATTTTTTGTTGTAGCTTTAGAATTAAATTAAATTTAAATTTGTACTTTGCAAAAGCACAATTTATGCATATCAGAAAATAATAATTTTAGACTTATTTCGTATGATTTAGTCTGTAATTAATAATAATACAGTTATTAAAAAAAATTTATTGCTTATTTATTACTTAAAAAAGTAAATGAAACATCAGACATTTTGTATCAAGAGTTAATTTCTATTCACTAGTAATTGAATTCTGAAAGCAAAAGAAGTTAAAGCTTCAAAATTTGGACAAATCTTACAATTATATTGTGGTATTGGTTACTTAATGAATTTTCTCTGTAAAATGCCTATTCCTTTTATATATAAACTGGCCTCTTTTATAAAAAATTTACAATAATTTCACATTTACAAGAATAATTAGTTTTAAAATAATTTAGAATAATTCCTGTAGTTACATAAGTTGTCCTTTTTTCTTGTACGTCTTTTCACAATCCTATGCTCCTAATTAATCGACGGCGCTCTATTCTCTTCCTTATCTTATTTTCTATATTAGATTACATATGTATGTTGTTCCAATTTATAACTTTATTAATAGATGCCTGTTCTGTATGATATTAATATTTTACACAAAACTTTTATTACTCTATACATGTAATCAATATCTGTATCTGTTGTTCGGTTTTCTACCACATTCTATTCTAGAGCCGTGTTATAAAAATAAAAGTATTGACACGAAATGTCTCGTGTCTAGAAACAAATTTTTTTCCAGGTTTTTTACTATAGTATAATTTTTTTACATAAATTGGAATTTTACGACATATATCACTAACACCAAGATACCTTGCAGAGTCCTTAAAATGATAAGAAAGGCACGAATTTTCCGGTTTAAAATTGCCTTTATTTTTCAGCATTCCCTGCTAACTCGATGCAATTGGAGGGGTGATGATCTAAAGTCTATGCGTTGACAAAATTTAGAACTGTCAAGTTCGTTCAAATAGGTATTCGCTGTTGCTTTAACACCGTTGTTTATTGAAATTTCTATATCCTTTGAAGTACAAAAAATTTGTCAGTTTGTCAGTGCGGCAGTGCTGAATTCGACGAATAAAGCGACAACAAATCGAAGCCTAATTTGACACAGCATTAGCACTTCTGTGATGCCACGCATTGTTTTGTGAAAAATTAATGTTTTCTTTTCTAAGCTAGGATAGCTTTTGTTAATATTTATAATACCTTTATATCCCATAAAAATGGAAGCCATTACCTTTCCTGCAGTCGAAACAGCCAGCGTCTCCTTTGAGCGAGGTAACCACTGTAACACCACTGCTTAGATTTTTGTTTTGTTTTGGACATATAACAACAAACAAATATCTCATCTGTGGTGATAAATCAGTGCGTAAAATGTACCTTAAAACCCGCCAAACACTCACGAGAAATTTTTAATCGCAACAATTTTTAATTGACACTGAATGTTAATAATGATAATAATAATACGTAATCTATATACTGTGATAATGTCCACACAGTAAACACGATCACCCATACACTGCCAAAACAAAATCAGACGACAACTACACATTGTTAAATAAAGCATCAGAAAATCATACACACGCAACTCATGTAATAACACACAGTACATACTCAACGGGAACAAAAGAAACTCCATGGCAAACCTTGCCATAATTTGACAGAAGAAAATATAGCTAATTCTAGTTAGTCTAAATAGGTAGAAAGAATGCAGCTTTAGACGAAAATACAGGAACAATTAACACTTAGGCTTAGTTTTAAGAAGTACATACATCGTTACAGATACATGCATTCAATTGCATAAAAGCAGAATTTGCAATTTATAAATTGAAATTATCGATAGTACTACCGCAGGATGTAAAATGCTAAATAGGAACAGAAAATATGAATTAATATTAAATAGTTCAGCGAGTATATTACACTAAGAATAACAAAAATACAACTTTATAATGACGCATCTACACTTGACTATAAATGTAAACTTAAACGATTCTTGAAAACGACATATATAATATTGTATATATAGGCAAAGAAACTTCAAGAAATATATTAGACCAGACATTTTATTTCAAGATAAAGTAGAAAGGACATTGTAGTATCGGCCGAAAATAACGTTAATTGCAAAACACACCCCTTAAGATGGAATTTCAGAATATATGGAGATGGAAAAGGCATACATAGTAATTTTCAATACATCAGCTAGTGGAACCACACTCCATCAGTTCTCAAATAATCTCAAGTCATAATCACTTTCATACAAGGTTTACGAACTAATGTGAAAATCAATACCACTCAAGCATGAAAAATGGTTTGGAAACTTTTACAAATAAAGTAATCCTAATACTTCGTTACACTTTTATACCTATAACTTATTTATAAAGTCGTAAATAACAGTAATAATGATAATCAAACAACAGGAACTTGAATTCAAACATTAACCCTTAAAACAAATATAGTATTTTACAAAACGCTTGAGAGAAAGTATTTGAAACAATTATTGTAAATTTATGTAGGATAGGACGATACATGCAGACATAAATTATAAGTAAGAGATCAGACAATAAATAAAGGAAAACTTACATATCAACAGCGATACCAAATGGTAGGAATATTACACAATACTAACGAAAAAAATAAAATAAAACGCACAACTTGCAATCGAATTGACGGAGTGTTAGGATCAAGAAACAGTAACAATAGTAATGATTGCCATGTATGTGACAGAAAGTAACATAGGTAGTATAAGATCTCATGATATGAAAAACATTTACTCTTTAACCAGAACAGTTACAACTCTGGGAACAATCTTAAATAATAACAACCTTCATATGGACCTAAAATACATTTCTGAAGACAGGCAAAGGAAGTGCGGAAGAAGAAATAATAATAACCTCAACATCTTGAGCCAAATTACTGGAAGAATTGGCACGCCATGAGTTATTACATATTATTATAATCTTTCTAAATTATATTTATAAGATTGAAGTCTAATATCTAAGAGATATTAGACTAAATAATATTAAGAAATCAGAAAACGTCACTTCAAACGTTTTCAGATTTCTTGTGGTCCTTATATTTCTTTGGGGATTCTTGGCTTCTTTGTATATATATACCTTTGTTTATGGCTATTTTAGTCTTCATGTAAACTTGAACCTATTTTACTAATATTTGCACTTTAGCCTTAAAAATTCCGTATCATTTAGCCGATCGGGTCTTCCAATCAGCCATCAAATTCACTACTTCTACGGTATTGATCTTCAACACTATAAGTATCTTCACCTGTGCAGACGAATGCAATTCATACTTGCCTTCCTGGCTTGTTTTTCCATGAAGGTTTCTTTGTTTTGCAATTTTAATTTTCCGACGATCTTTCCTTTGGACCTTTTCAATGCGTTTTCGAACGCATAGGAAAGGAAGCAAAAGTCTACTCAATCAGAACCCCACCTGACCGCACTTCTTTGCTATCCCACAACTCTTAATACGTATCCCTGCACCTTGTTTTGGGCTATCTTTATGTCCCTTGGGAGCGCTAGCGGAGCACTCGTCCGTGTGGAAGTATTAGTATGATAGAAAACAGAGGATTAACCGAAATAATGTGAAATTTATTCTAAAACAGCATTGTTGCCCACGTTTTATCGTTTTACTTTATCAACTCTTCTGCATTAGATGAGTACTTGGGTAGAACATTTTCTTCTATGAAATTTCACCATGGTGATAAATGGAGAGAAATATATTCTTCGTATCAAATTAGAAGAAAAGGGAAAGGTTTAATTTAACATTTAACATTTTAATGAAGAAGACATTATTAAATTTCTAAGATGCTTTTGGAGTGAAAATTTAAACGTATACCAAAACTGTAAATAGAAAATATTAACATTTAAAGTTCTTTGTTTTCCTTTGCTCATTAGACTATGAGAACCAAAGTAGAATATTAAAAAAAAAGCTGTTAGTCTGACATGGTATTTTTATCAAATTGGAAAGGCATCTTATGAAAATTAGTATAAAATATTCTCAATTTGAGCGGGGCAAAGTCGAAAATAATATTCAGAAATTTTAAATAAATATACATGAAAGATAAATTTTAATTAATTTAATTATTTGATTCCTTATACTCATTAGAAGGAAACAGAAAAGAGTTACAAAACGAAATAGACTTTATTTATTTTAAAATGCAAAGGTCTTTTTCCCTTAAGCACATAAATTTGAGACTAATTTACTGCTAACGACAGCGCTTGCCAAAATAAAGTTATCACCTTGTATATTAGTTTCCAAACTGTCCATGTCCGTCGGCAAGATTTAATGTTCTTTTTTTCCTACTTCGGTGTCTTTCGTCCCTTAGCGAACCGAAATGACAAATTTTTCGGTGTGAATTTGTTGCGTTTGCGGAAAAAGACTCGAGAAAACTGACTCGCCCTTCTTCATCTCTCTTTTTCCTTTGGGGATGAGGGAAAGATTTTTCCAATTTTATTTTTATCGTTGTATCGGTGAGTCGTTATATTTGGGTCATTAGACGGGAACAGTATAAGAATGTCGCCGACTAGGGTGGTTTTCAGTCGACGCAAAAAAAATAATGGAAATTTGTCGAGAGAATTTGTTCCGATATTTCTTCTTAATGAACCTCATCTTACCGGAGAGTATCGTAATTTAATAAATTTGTGCTTTATGACTCGAGCTATATTTAATATGACCTTAATTAACGTTTCACATTTTTAGTTTTAATAGCCTCCGGAAATTAGATACAATTTCGAAAATATATTGTTACATTAGTAACAATAATTTATTGAATTAATAAACTTTAGACAAATGCTACAGCATTTTTTTGTTACACGTGAAATTAAAACATTGGGCAAAAGGGTATTCCATAAATTTTTTCATGGAAAGACCTGAATTATTTAAATGAATGCTATTAGCATTTGATATCAAATAATCGTAATGACTCTAAGACAATCATAGAAGAACATTTCAATGATGAAGTAAATACGAAGCTTCTATACATATTCCTAAGTTGTCATCAACAGAAACTTTATTAAGTGTTTGATACCAGGCGCGCCATAAAAAATAAACAGGGATATTGCAAGGCACAGCGGTCTAAAATAAATATTTCAAAACAGTTTTGAATCTAATGGAACTTTCTAAAATATCTAAACAAGGTTGTTCGTAGAATATTGATGAAAGTTATAAGTAGGTGCCCCACCTACTGTAGTAGCCGCCCCGGCTACTACAAATACAGCGAATCAGTTCAGCTCTGAGAAATAAACAATTTTAAGACGTTCGCTACCACAAGAGTGTCCGGCTTGATTTAGTGTGTCGCTTTGTGTTTTGGTAAAGTTATAGGCAAATGTAAAGATTTTTATTAAATATACAAGTTGACAATTCATGTAAGAGTGGTCACGCATCGGCAAGTGGTAGGGTATCAAAGAAAAAAGATATCGTAAATACTATGATTAAATTCAATTTTGGCTTTCCTTCGGTAGAAGAGATACCACAATGTGTGCTCCGTTAAAAAATTATAGCACCCGAGTGTATACTCCGAAGTAAGCTAAAGCAACATCTTGAGACCAACAATCATAACATGGTTGAGAAATTTCGCGAATTCCTTAGTAGGAAGTTGCAAAATTTACAAAAGTAAACAAGTATACTGAAAAACTTCAGTAGCAAGTACTGCCCTGCTAGTATCTTTTAAGATCGCGTATAGAGTGGCGAGTGTAAAAAGTTACACCATCGCAGAAGGGCTTATTCTATCAGCTGCTCCTAACATATTTAGTAGTACGCTGGGAGTATCGGCGAGATAATTAATTTCAAAGATCGCTGTCGACGCCTATGAAATGGCTTGGACGTCGGTATAACGCTGTCCTTTAATCGACAAATGTATGTAGCTTGAAGAATAGATAGGAATCATACGAGGTCTAATCCGGTGAATACGGTGAATGATTGATGGTTAAAATGCTATTTGTGGTTAGAATATCGGTGATAAGCGTCGAGCGATGAGATGGTGCATTATCATGAAAAAAAGGCCAGCTACCATTTTCATGAAATTGAGGGTGCACTGGACGAACACGCACCAAAGGATGCTTCATAGCATCAAGATAATATAAAGTATTGACTGTGTGACTAGTTGGCACAAACTCTTTGTGCACTATGCTTGTCGAATCATAAAAACAAAACCACATTTTCTTCACTTTTGGCTTCCCTATACGGCTTTTTTTCGGTCTTTCTTCGCTTGGATGCTTCCATTCAGAGCTTTGACGCTTGGCCTCTGGATCATATTGCAAATAGCATATCTCGTCGCCAATTACAATAGAATACCTGAAGTTTTCGTCCTTTTTTGAAACTTTAATCGAGTCTGTTCACTGTTAAGTTCAGTTAGCTTGTGTGGCGTAAACCTTGCACAAATCTTTCTCAGCCCCAAAATGCGATGAATTGAATCTTTGGAAATACTTAATTCTACACCCACGTATTGCAATGAGAATTTGTCTCATTTCTGATAAATTCAAGCACATACGTATTCGATATTACTTTCCGTAAACACGGATTTTTTTGCACCAGGATGTTCGTCGACATTTACATCCCCACGTCATTTATGTCCGTACGACCGTCTTTAAATCGCTTATACCACTCATACACACTCATACGTGAAAAACATGCATCACCATACACTTGTTTTATCAAATTAAACGTTGCAAACGATTTACCGAAATTAAAACAGGACTTGATATTTGGTCTTTGTTCGAAATTCATTTTTCGACCAATGGCAAATACACACTGTTACTTTATTCGCAATTTTTCTGCTTCTAATTATGTAGAAGGTGATATTTTGACATGACATTGGTGAAAGATCTACCTTACCGATGCATATTTTTTTAAATAGATGGCGCCACTAAGAATTACGATTTCCTCTGTCTTTGCACATATCGCTGACGTCAGGGCAACTTCCTACCGTCCTTTCTGAGGATCACCATGCCACGAGAAGAAAGTATAGTACCCCATGCAAAGAGACATGAGGAAAGAAAAATCCTTAAGCAACCAGACATAAAGAAGCTTAGCGACATTTATTCTAGCTTTGGGGAAATTCTGCTGTTCCCAATTGTCATACTTGACAAAAGGGCTCACTAATTTCATTCGAAATTTTTTAAAGTAATTCAGAAATAATATTATATATTGATATATATATATATATATATATATATATATATATATATATATATATACTCTTTAAATTATTTCTGAATTACTTTAAAAGTAGACTGAATGTCGTTAAGTTTCTATGTCTGGTTGTTTGTAGATTTTTCTTTCCTGATGTCTCTTTCCGCGGGTATGATCCTCAGAAAAGATGTTGGAGAGTTGTCCTGTCAGCAACATGTGTTACAGGATGAGGTTGTACGCACAGCTACCATAAAGATATCACGTCGTACGGTGCAAAGACCAATAATGAAATTGTACGTGCTCCCGACGTATGACGATCAATTACGAGTTTCATGTCGTCTTGAATGTTGTACTTTCAAGGGTGGCGGATATATAGACCTAGTAATTTTAGAATTAAAATATTTTGTTTTCCTTGTTGGGTTTTATGTATATTATTATGTGCTTCATGCATAATATAATGTGTTTTATGTAGTAATAGTCTTTATATTTCATTTTCCGTATTAATGTAAATTAGCGCGCACATACTAGACGGGAGCAACTTTTGTCGTCGTGCACATATTTACGTCAGGGAACCGAAGTCGGTCTATCTGATCTGCTGCGTCACGGAAACAGCTGGGTAGTCCTGTTGTGCTTCCCCGATAGGTACAATGTTGACTGTGTTGAACATTTGCACTCTACTTACATTATACATTGGTGCTACGATGCATTAAATGGGAAGTGAGGAATTTGAACTGCTTTTATTTCACATGTTTTTGATCTGTTACATTTTAAGTATAGAACGTTTTGAACTGTTTGCTTTCTTAAGTATTTCAACTATTATATTTATACTTATAGAATTATAGTATACACGTGTACTTCCGCATGCCAAACTGTTCGCTGTTCAAATAAAATTATAAAGGACATTTGCCTGTTTTATTTCAGTAAATAACAGAACACAAAACAGAAGATGACCTCAGCAATAAGGGTGTAACCAAATTTGCAAACCGGTATTCTCCTGGGAAGTGGTCTTGATTTTCGACAAGACGTTTAACATCTGCTTACTTGAAAAACACCTGCCCTTTTTCATGTGTCTGTTTCCAGTAAATTCAGACGGTCCTCTAAATGAAAATAAATTCCCAAATCTCTCTGTAGTTCTTCATTTCTGAAACGTTCTTCGTAAATCTTAGCGTTATAGTTAGGAGAACATGAACCAGATATTCTGTTCTACTGCACCATACCAACGCTGTATATATTAACACATATCAAAAAATGACTTGTGTACCGATTAAACGGGATTCTGCGATATAGCCGGGAAAGGATGGAATTTCTAAATGACAGGAAAACTTATTTTGCCACATTTACGGGACCTGAGCCTCTTCAGGTGGTTGTGAATGCCCGGAACTCATTGATTTTGAATACCAACATTGACTCCCACTAGCATAAGACATCAGTTGTGGTCCTTGGATACCTGCGGACCCAATCACCATGTAGAGAGTAGGTGTGCAGATTGCTGTATAAATTAGTAGTTCAGCTCCTGACTGCTTCGGCATGTCTGCCGTATATATAGTAAAAAGAACCTAGCCTAGACGGGAACACATTGGAAACCCAGCCACAATCTATCCGACTTTCAACTTGTTTCTGTTGATCTTAGTAAAGGATGATAGATCACTAAGACAAGAATAAAGTAGTTGAATCGTTGAACTTCGAAATTCTTCTTTTATTTTAATGTATTTTCTGAAGGGAAAATATGTATCGGTATGCACTTTTAATAATAATAAAACATAACAAAAAAGTCTTTAGTTTTTTAAACTTTACATGTCCTTTAAATTAACTTTAACTTAAAAACGATCTTTTTTGATATAATACTATGTATTAGACAGAATTTTACTAAACACGTATTTTCTAAATTGTTCAAGAGGTGCATATATAAACTAAATTTTCTTGTTTCATAAAGTAAAATACTTATATACATTCTCATTTAAACATACGCTACATAGTTTGTTCTATCTGCGTCTTAAAATATCTTCTCAACGTTCACAATTCACTTATCTCAAATTAGAAGAGTCCATTTTAATAATCATTAAAATAACGTAACATCATATTTCTATGCGGAAATTTCGAGTTCATTTTTACGGTAACTGCACTAAAAAGAAGGAAGGAGGTCAACGTCAAATGCTAAACGCCTTTCATGATCATAAAGTTCAGTTAAACCGACACGGGCAACTAAGGAAGAACATCGAAGCTCACGGAGTGAATTAAAAATTCCATCAGAAAGATGTTACTTTGTAACTCGTTCGTTTCGGCCTGGTGGGATTCTTTAAAATGCAACTGGTATTTTCATGGTTTCCGAAGAGTTCTAGACGAATAGTTTTAATAAGTAAATTTAACAGTTTCCAACTTGAATTTTCTATAAAGCTTTAATAATTTTAGAAGTTTTGTTTTTAAATCGAAGAAAATTGCAACTGGGACGTATTTCTAAAATAAAATATTAAACATTGCTTTATCTACCGTGATGGTATTCGTTATTGGTTTCTATCGATGGCGTTAGCACATGCTCGAATTCAATTTATGTTTACAAGCATTTTACTCAGAAATTATGTTACTTTTGGGAACGTCTTGGTCAATAACAGGTTCTATCAATTACTTGTTTAAGTACAGAATCTTTTAATGTGTTTAACATGGAGCACTAGAAGTTTCATTGGTGTAATAAGGTTTCCAATGACATTTACTACGAGGATGAAGCAGAAATTAACAGAAATTTTCATTTTTCTATTTACTAAAGTTATCCAAAGATATAAATGAATATAGTCATTTGTTTACATAACTTCCTGATTTCAAAATACATCTTTAACAATGGAAAAAGAAGTCATAAAAGGAGATGGTTGGAATTGCAGCAACTGTGCATGGACATTTCCATCATAACATCATCTTCGAGCACTTGCCCTCCAAAAGGTTTCTTCGGTACCTCAAACAATTGATAATAACATGACAATAAGTCGGGACCTGTTGGATGTGTGTTCTAATGTAGTCTAATATTGACAAGTTTTTCTTTCGAGTTTTAGAAAGGAGACGAGACATCCAACTTGCAGGCAATTTTCAAAATCCCAGATCGTCAATAATGATTGCTCGAAGATTACCATTGCGTATGCAGACCTAAGAAGAAATTTTGGCTATAGTTCATCGATGGTTATTCTCGATAATGTGAAGAACCTGAAAAATGTTATCGCCGGTCACGCTAGATCTCGGGTGATGCGAATGAATGATTTTTGACGACTTTCCGACCTCCAAAAAATTTTTTATGACACTCGTACACTCTGTCTTTTAAGGGTTTTGACCTCAAACTGTGCTCGAAGTCTTCTCAACATATCGGACGATTTTACCCATTTTGATTGTGAAAAATGTTATAATATATTGCGCAACGGACTACAGCACCTCTTCCTTTGTCGTCGCATTCACACTAAAAACATGGTGTGTGACTGGCATTGAGGCTATGTTATTACACTTATAGGTCATATTTCGACGTATTCACTGCCGGGCGCGTTAAATATAAACTCCGGTTTATATTTAGCTCAGCCTTTTATTGACAAAACTCATTGTTGCTATTGCCAATTTCCACGTGAACTAGTACAAAATAAAAATGAGCTTTAAGTGTATACTAGAGCATTTTACCTTAGTGCGTAACCAAGAAACGAAGTTTATGCTATAAAAGAAGCTATTTTCATCTTATCGTATGCTTGCAAAATGAATCATGAGAAATAGGAAACACTTAATGTAAGTTGAAAATATTGAAAAACTCTTGAAGGTAATTTTGATGGAGCCTGTGGTTGATTAACTGGATCACTGAAGGTTTATATGTAACCCCTTGCCATATTAATTTTCGTATTCTGTATACGTATTTCGACAATTAAGTTGTCAGCATCAGCAGATAATTAAAGAGTGTCATACCTGGACAACTATGGCAAACATACCCGTACGAAAACAAATTCCGCACGCGATCTGTACCGCTGAAAGCCAAAACGTACACTGTGTACGTTTTGGCTTTCAGCGTAGTTGTCCAGGTGCGACCCTGTTTAATTATCTGTTGATGATGACAACTTAGTTGTCGAAATACGTATACAGAATACGAAAATTAATGTGGTAAGTGGTTATATATCAGCCTTCAGTGATCCTAAAAAACTCTTATTGTGTCATAATTATAATTTCAATCTAATATTTAGTATATTTATTTATTATATTTATTATATTACAGAATTTACTTTGTTCGGAACTATAATTTATTTGATAACGTAATTTAATATAAAAATCTAAAGCAATTCAGAAATAAGGCTTTTTTCTTTGTTATAATGCATATAATAGTGTATAGATGTGACGGCGATTTTATTGTATAGCAATAAATACAGCGAAATAAAATTTTGTTTGTTGTAATATCTTTGCTTTGTTATACATTTAGTGCAACGTTGAGGCAATTTGCGTGTACCACTAGAAAAAGCCTTTTGACCGCGTGAACAGTAAAATTCGCACCACCTTCGTCACATCCTCGTTCCACTAGAACTTCTTGTATTCCAAGGTATATTTAAGGGGTTCAAAAAGATGCTAGTCGTGGGGTGGTAAGTATAGGACTACATGACAAGTAATACTTCCTGTCACAACTGTTCGAGTGTTGGTCATGTTAAACGTGCGATATATAGACGGACATTATCATGGAGAAGAATAATAACTTTATTCTATATTCCGTGTAGTATTCTTTCATAGTCTCTGACTTTAGAAAAAGGATCGTTGTAACATTCTGCACTGCTAGTTAGGAAGTCTACCAGGATTTGACCTTTAAATCGCAAAATACTGTAACCAACACCTTGTCTGTTGACGAAGTGATTTTGATTTATTTTGTGGTAGCGAATATGTGTCGTGTCATTCCATGCTGGTCTATTCATTTTCTGGAATGTAATAGTCTATCCATATACTCAACCACTGTAATTATGCCAGCCGATATAAATTACCTTTATTTTGAAGAACTTCTTGCGAAATTTGAACCCGTTTCTGTCTGGTTTTATTAGGCGAATCTTTTGACAGTGATCGCACATAACTTTGTTAAAATTCAGTAAATCTGAGCTCCCCAAATACTTATTTTAATAAATCAGCCAATTTGAGGTATTTATTTAGGTGCTTTCTACTAGAGCAATATGATGCGTATGAACTTATGAAATCAGCGCTGAAGAAGTTATTTTCCTGTGACATTTAAATATGCAAATCTTTGTATATGATTTAAGTAACCTGCAAACTCCGTTTTGCTTAGCTTTTGGCCCCATGAGATTGCGCCGTAGATTTTCATTGTGCTGATTACCCTTGTGTATAGCCATCTTGAGACTAACTTCCTAATTCTTCCCCCATACACGCCTACGCCTGTCCAACAAAATTATTTATTAGTGGTTGAGCCTTAATTGCCTAATGCTCTTTTCTACACATCACGTCTACGGATGACGACTACTAAGTCTTCAGATTATCCTAGTCAATGGAAAAGGAGATAGTCCACTAGATTTATAAAATATTATAGAGCTTTAGACTTTTTCCTTTAGGGCTACGTAAAGACCAAAGTCTACATGAATAAGCCAACTACGACTGAGCAATTGAAAGTTAACTTTACTCGCGTTATTCGCCAAATTCCACTTGAAATGCTCGAACGCGTCACTGAAAATTGGAACGCAAAAGTGGACCATGTTAGGCGCAGTTACGGAATTTGAAGGAAATAATTTTTTAAAAAGAAGGTCAAGAATTGTTCTTTTGTATGATAATAAAGAATACCCAATAAAATTGAAGTATTTATTTTTTATTTTTGAAGAAAGTACCTTCTAATGAATCACCCCTTATAATAGTACCTTTCGAATACAAATTTTTCATGTTCCAGCATTGGTAAATTTATTTAAATATAATATACAAATTAAAAACTTAATCTAATTCTTGATCACAAAATTTCACACCGAAACACCTTCATTAATAAGCTTTATGCTAGCAACTACAAAATAGTAAAATGAGGTCGTCTAGGTAAAAAATAATTCATAACGCATTCCCAAGGTGCATGATGATGAGTAATGGTATGCCGAGTTTCAAAAATAGCTGTACACTCTAAGAGAAGAGAATGACTAAACGTCGAACGGTGGGGCTGGCCCGCCTCCAGCGAATCAAAAACCAACCTGTTTCGACCGAAAATACGCCACGAAATTTATAAATAATTATAACTAATGAATTGCACAATGTACACCTGCGGGTGCGAGGAAAATTTAACGAGATCTATTTCCAGATCTTGCCCAACGATGAATATGTAAAGAGAAAGAAAAGTAGCAGCCTATTGTTATTTTCTCTATTGTATTCCAACGTTTTTCATGTTTTTATGTTTGTTTTGTATAGGCACAATAGAAGAAGTTCTACATCTAATTATAAACGCATACTTTACTTTATTACACTGTGCAGCCAAATTTTTATTTTTGTAGAATAGTTAATTTCTGTTGACTTACGGTTACCATTTTAAAAGCAATTATTGGGTCTCTATCGTACCTGGTGAAAAATAAATAAATACTTTAACATAAACTAAATCACTAACACTTTCTAGTAGCGTCGATTGCTAAAATAAAAGAAAAAGAAAACACCTTCCTGTCGTTAAGAAACATTTGAGAACCTTTTTTTCTGGCGGCGATATCTACATTTAACTGTTCACGGTGACAACAGTTCTCAGTTCTGTAATTTAACTTTTTCTACCACATTTTATTTTCCAATCAAAAAAAATTTGTAGTGATTTAAATTTAATGAGAAAGGGAAATAAAATATTTAATTTCTCTTCATTTTACCACGTTAAGTATACACAAAAGACAATAAGAACAGTAAGTACTTACATACTATTGGCGATATTTTACATTAAAGTCAAAAACAGCTATTATTTCTATTTATATTTACATATATTTCACACATCTTGCTTTTTACGTGTATGCAGAGTTCACATCGCTGCTTTTTATCAAAATGTTCTTGCCAGTGCTCTAAACCATCTTGTTTAACGTGTCTTGATGATAAAAAAGACATGTTTTTACATGGTTGCAGAGAATGTACATGTGCAGTTTAAAGTAATGACTGACCTCGTTCTCTCCGAAAACTTTTACCAAACGTTAGTAGAGCATGTGCAATTTCGGTTAGAAATTGAAGCAATACATGTTCGTGCTACATTGTTCTTGTCCCAATATCTACTATAGAAATGCCAATCATGCATGATACCAGTAATTAGATAGAAACGTGTACACAAATGGAAACTTTTAGGACTAATATTTATAATAATGTGGTACAATTCCACAAGCATATCGAAAAGATCGACACCACACAAACGTATTATTTTTCGTTTATTATGGTACGCTTTTGTACTTCAATATTGTTTTGTTTCAGTACGCCAACGTTGTACACTATCAATATGATGGATGATAGGATGTGTTATCATTTGTGAATGGAAGGTATATGAACACATTTACTATAATTTCACTTTATAACTGCAATATAACTGAAAAACTATCTGCCTCTGATCACTAATTCCATTTCTGTTACTAACAAACAACAACTTAACTGTATTCATGATCAAATGTCTCAAATCTTTCAATACATTATACAAGGTGAATCCAAAAGTAATTTAAAGTTTCCGTTTGGATGCAAACTTTTGATGAGAGGAAGAACTACGCCTTCACTGATGCTCAAAGTACTTTCTTAATCTATAATTCCATTACCAATGTAAGCTTAAAAATTGTATAAGATACCGCTCCTCCAGCCCCTGGAAAATACTTTTATTCTCCATTTCTGAGGTTTATTTTAGATGTACTGTTTCAAGGTTGAATGATCTTTGAAATAAATAATTATTTCATATATACTATGGTGTTTGTGAGGTTCAATGTTTTCCAAACTTTCTTGTAAAGCAGTAAAAAAAGGTTCGATTTTAAAAAGATATTTAGATTCAATTATCATATACTGGTCATGATATCAGTTTTGGTTTATACCTGCCCTCTTCTGCCCCAAACATCCTACATAAAGGCATTTGATTAATACTACTAAGGTCATGTATACCTAAGGATTGCTCTATTTAGGACTTATATGTATGTATTTTATAAACATTTTGAAATATTCATAAGGGGAGAAATTGTTCTGAAGGTGGATCTAAAAGTCAATCCAAATATATAAATATATATATATATATATATATATATATATATATTGTATATATATATATCAATTATCCGAACGTCTTCAGCTTCCCATGTCTGATTTTTTAAAATTTTGCCTTTTTTCTATATTATCAATACAGCGTTCCAAGATCAGAAACGGATTAATTTTCAAAATCATTTATTTTCTCCACCAATGCTGACTATGCTCTTGGAATCAGTAGTAATTCTTCCAACTCTTCACGGTTTTCAGCATTATTTGCTTCTAACTCCGTTTGATATTCTTCTCTAACAAATCTACTTTGATATTAGAAATTTCCAAAAGTTTAAAAATCCCTTTATATAATAATTTTTTTAAATTTATTTTTTCTATTCTTCTAGACAACTCTATATAGAAAAGAGGAAATTAAATATTGAAAACAATTATTGTTTAGGAACTTTGGCACTATCGAATCCCCTGATGCCAAATGGAATCACTGAAAACTAATATTATCGCACATTATAAAAGAAAAAAACCTCGAAAATTGTTTATTAGTCAGATGTGACTGTTACTTGCCACTCCATTATATTTTCCATCACCTAAAGTAAGTATAAACACCTTTATACAATAACACCGAGCTCATCTATAAATACCATAAAAACTCATATTAATATGAAGTTTTAGAATATTTATTATAGAATATTTTCAATTTTTCGTACACACTGGAATCATAGTAGACAGTACTACGTTCATTGCGTACTTCATTAATAAAACAGGTAACTATGAATAAGTTTAAATGTGAATGATGCCAATTCGTACCACAGGACCAGAAAGTATTGAAATCTCGAATTTTTAGTTTTTGTTGTATTACCTCTTCCTCCATACAATTGTATAGGTTTTCGTTACTGAAGTATAATAAATTTGTAAGTTGGCACAGTATCTGAATCTATCTGGAAGCCCATAGTTAGTACTAATTACTAAATTTTAATAATATTTGGATAAAATAAAGATTATTAAGATTAGAATTTATAATTTATTGAAAAGGAATACACACTATATCCCTTTTCGATAAATTATAAATTCTTTTTCGCATCAATAAATTTATAAATACTTTGCCTGTATAATAGAAATTCTCTGCATGATATATGTAGACTTTTATAATTTACTATGCTAATTTTGTTTCATTAATTTTCGTTTTTCGTTCGTACCTCTAAATAGAGTCACTTGATAGTGATTGGCTTTTAAACAATAAAGACAGTTATTTTAGAATTATCGTTCACAGACAGATCCGACATGTACTAAAGGTTTGGAATCAACACATTTTTACTAGTCGACCAGGCCAAAAGCAAGCTTCATGTACATACATTACTGCAATTCCTTTTCTGAACTTGACGGACTTTGAAAAAAAAAACAACTTTATTGTGGACAAGATCTTGACTGAGGCGTGTTTTGTCTATCCAAGATATTTCAGTTTATCTTGGGTAACGTCAATGAATTTTGCCTTTCACGTGCTACTACGTATCGAGACGATACACCAAGATAACGAACAAAAACTGGAAGGAAATAAGGAAAATACTGTGAACGATCTTACCTCGTAAAATACAAAACTATGTTTCGGCTGTACTTCTTTATTCAACAAGTAGCCATGTATCATATTTATAGGATTTGTCTCTATACGTCCAGTTGTATACGCAGTATACTTCGTTCAGAGTATTTTCCTTCGCTGGAGTGGTTTCACTTCTATTCGAAAGATATAAGGTAGCCTAGTTTATGTACAGGGTGGAGCAGAGCAAACGCATGTTTTTCTCTATTGAATGACTGGGAAACGGTTCGATAAAATTAATAAAAACAAGCATTAAGTGATAGATTTTTTAATGCAATTTTGAAATATACATACTTTAATTAGGTTCGAAGAATAATGTCTTGGAGATGACGTCCTTCTTGCTGGATACAAATTTGGATCCTCTCCTAAAAGTTACGAACGGCCCTCTCCAACATTTCATTCGGGACGGATTCAATTACTTGACGAATGAAATTCTTCAGGTCATTGATTGTGCGAGGCTTGTTCATGTAGACTCTAGATTTCAAATATCCCTACAAAAAGAAGTCGCATATCGACAAATCAGGTGAGCAAGGGGGCCAGTGAGCACCATTTCTCGAAATAACATGTCCTGGGAACATTTGTCGAACCACTTACATGGATGCTCTCGCCGTGTGAGCTGTGGCACCGTGCTGCTGAAATCATATTTCTCTCATATTCACTTGACGCCTTTCAAGTTCTGGATAAAGAAAATTGTTTAGCATTTCAACGTAGTGCGCTGATATTACAGTCACTGAAGTTCCTTCCTCTTCAAAAAAATAGGGTCCAACAATTCCCATCTTTGAAATGCAGCACCACACTGTTACTTTCAAACTATGGAGAGGTCTTTGGCGAAATTGATGTGGGTTCTCCGACGCCCAAAACCGACAATTTTGAACATTGACGTAACCGTCTAGATGAAAATGTGCTCCATCACTCATGAGGACTGTAGCTTCTGCATCTTCCGTAAAAATTTCGTCCATTACGCGACAAAACTCTCTGCGTTGTACAAAATCCCCTTCACTAAGCTGCTGGACGATCACTAACTTGTACGGGTGAAACTTAAGATCATCATGTAAGATGCGATGAAGCGAACGACGTGACATACCCAGCGCTACAGCCTGTCGTCTAGTCGATCGCTTCGGACTAGCAACAACTGCCGTTCTCACTCGTTCTACATTTTCCGGAGTTCGTACTGAACGGGGAAGACCAGGTGGTTACTTTTTCATCGCAGATCCAGTACTTCTAAACGCTGCAACCCATCGGAGTACAGTATTTCGATCAGGCACTGCACCTCGACGTCCAACTCTAAAATTTTGACGGAAAAGACGTTGCACTGTGACTACGGAATCATTGTTTCTAAAGTACTGCTCGACAACGAACACGCGATGCTCTACGCTCCAACGCTCCATAGCAACTGAAACTGCGTTGTATGGGCAGTCTGCAAACATTCATTCAAGGACAATACCCCCTCACGTCGCCGCGTACTAGTAGTTCGAAAAACATGCGTTTCCTCTGCTCCACCCTGTACAAGAAGAAATACCTCACGACCATAGATCCTACTCGTATAGCAGTTTTTGTCCAACTACTCGCCGCATAAGTTTCACTTTGCCTAACACTTCATATTATATATATATATATATATATATATATAGTTGTAGATATACCAATTCATATAAAGTTATTCTTCGTTCTTTCTCGTTCCGTAAATTGGAATTCGTGGTTCAGAGGAGAGCCTGGTTGCTTTGGACGTTAGATCCCTCTTACCGCAGCCTCGTCAGAAAGCAGGAAATTGAATGCAAAATATTGATCTTCGCTACAAACCTCAATCATTTGCAAAATTCAATTCTACGATGATAATTTTTTTCCAGTGATGTTTGCATTAAATGGATGATATTTTAGTTGTTTTTTTTTCTAAAAGCATTCTTAATATTACGATGACTACAATTAATTCCAACGGGTGAAGTACTAAATTTTAATTGCATAGCCTACTAAATGAAAAACATTATCTTAAAATGTTGGGTTTAAGTGAATAACGTCTGTCGCTATTGGATAAATGGGTACTAAATCTTATTATTACATAACTAGCAAAGCTGAGCTTTATTGAAATTCTCAAAAATATACAGGACGCAAATATGTTTATTAAAATCCCAATAGTCGCATCAAAGATATTCTAAACGATCCGTACATTTGCCTAACTCTGTATACATACACATACAAAGTGTATTAGTAGGCAAAACACTTTAGACGATCTTTCAAGTGGCGCATTATTTATAATGCAATAACAGCTGGATAAGTAATTATTTGAATATTATTTTTGCGTCCTTGCGTTTTAGAAATCATAATGGAGAGTACTGAGAATTATATAATAAGATGCTTGTTTTCAAAAGAACCTAAAAGAAAACCCAATTTCCTTTTATCCTCGCTTGGCACAGTATGCCGTTAACAGATGACGACGTTAAACTTCTATTACACGGCAATTTGTTTCGAAGATTGTGTCGATTATTATTATAATACCTGCTCAAATTCAGTCGATACCTCGTTTAATTAACGGAATTGACGATGTCTCCACGCGCTTTCTTAAAGAATCTAATTGCCTTTTGTAATTGGATGGCTTCAAATAATTTCTCAGTTGATTTATATTCTCATTTTCTCTCTTTCTTCTGCAGCTCTTCGACAGAAAAGAAGACTGAAGTGATCGATTCGAATTGTTGGCAATTTTTAATGAATTTCGTACGGTTCTTTTAAACGAAAAAGCGTCGTAACTTCGTCAGAGCGTCAAGTGTGTATCTTTCTCTTGAAGTGTTTTTAATTAGTTTAGCAACACGTAATTTCTTTTTATTTTGTGCTAAAGATAAAATATTTGGAAAGTAGTTGTAGCGATTTCTACACATTTAGATTTACTTAAGTAGCGCCTTACGTAAAATATTTTCTATTACAAAGTATAAACCCATAAAGGTAGTTTTTAATGATAAAATGCTAGAGGGGTAATAAAGTATTTAAAATTTTCACCCAAAGAATATTGCTGATAATCATATGAATTAATAGTTTTCATCTATACTAGACCCTGGTATTGTTTTAGTAACATTGGCAAAGTTAACGGTCCATTTTATTTATGTACCTATTATACTCGTATCACATTTATGAATTGAAAATTTGAAATTTGAAAATAATATGCACAGACTACTTATTACTCAATTTAGAATCACGGAGAATATTCAACACAGATAGGACTAACTTGTGAAGAAGTAAGTAGTCGGAGGAGAAAGATTTGATCAGAAAGCTGCAAATGACGTAGCTTTGACTATTAATGGCAAATCTAAAAAGAAACAGTATAAGTCAGGCAATGAACAACTTATTCACTAAGGTTGATATATAACCCCTTTCCACATTAACTTTCGTAATTCTGTATACGTATTTCGACAACTAAGTTGTCATTATCAGCAGACAATTAAGCAGTGTTGCACCTGGAGAACTACGGCAATAAATACCTGCACGAAACAATTAATTCCGCACACGTTCCGTACCGTTGAAAGCCAAGACGCACACTATATATTCGTTTCACATAATTTTTAAAAATTGCGTTCTAGCCCTAAACTAAGATAAAAAAAGGAAGAACACGGAAAGAAACAAAAACATACCTACATGAATTTATTGCCCCAACCCTTGTCCGTCTTTAAGAGACTGAACAATAATGAATTATTGGGGCCAGTGTCAGTATTCACCACATGGCTTTTATTCTTTAAAATGTACATGCTTTCATACGTGTCTAATTCACGATAATTACACACGTTCTTTATCAAATGCAAACAATCCGCGTTAACACTGATTATTTTCTAACACATGTTTTGCTATACCTGATTTTTCTGATCGGTTGAATTTTATGTGCCCAAGATGTTCTTTATACCAGGTTTCGATCGATCGTTTTGTTTGACCAATGTATTGTTTACTGCAATCTAAACATTTAATTCCGTAGATTCCCGACTTTTTATTTTCTTCGATTTTGTCTTTTGCACTTCCTAAAAGGGTTCTGATGGCATTACTGGACCGAAAGGTGACTTGAAAACCGCGCTCTTTAAAAATACTATTTAAGTTTTTGTCAGACGATGATAAGGTAAACATACAAACTGCTTGTTCCGATTGCTCTGAGGTGATAGACATGTGGTATCACGGATTGTTTTTCTTATGTTAGCCTTTCTAATTAATCCATTTCCGAATCAAAACCATTGTATCTCGTGTTATTCTTAATGAAGTTCAATTCTTTTTCGTATCTTACATTTGTTAGTAGGAAATTAATCAAACGATTAATAAGAAAATTGAACGAAGCCATCTTTTGTTGCATGCTATGATTTGAGTCAGCCGTGATGAATCTATTGACGTTGGTTTCTTTTCGGAAAATATCAATTTCTATTTTAAGGTTATTCCTAATAACTAGAGTGTCCAAAAATGACAACGTGTCATTGTTTTCTTCTTCTACTGTAAATTTAATCATCGGAAGTTTTGCATTTAATTGCTTGACGAATTTTTCCAAGTTGCATTTATGTGTATTGAAAATCGCGAAAATATCATCTACATCACATTTTTGGAAAATATTTAGCTTTACGTTTTAGTTCAATTTTGCAAAATGAACAACTTACAAACAATGAGGAGATAAGAACTACTCTAAAACAATGATAATTGAAAGCAGATAACAAGGTACAAAAAAACTAATAATATAAAAAAAATCAAATTGAAGAATACGTAACAATGAAAGAAGCTATAAAGCATTAGTTAAACTGAAAATGTCTTTCTTTAATATTTGACACAAATCTATTTTTTGTTAAAACATGTCTACGGCATATATATTCACAATAAGTTCTTTTTGCACTTAATTCGCTATTATTATTGTGCATTTAAGTTCAGGAGGACCGTCACTTTGACTATATTGATCGGGAACTTAGTTCGATCAAGCTTTTAAAGTGTAAGCACCATTATGTTTCAAAATATTTTTAATTTCAATTGGTAATAACTCTCATTAATAACTCACTAATTTTTCTAAAATATCAAGCTGAAAATTATTTCAAGGGATAGGTGGAGACCATACGTGAATCCTTAATTAGAAAGGAAGAAATTTCATTGTCATCTGCATTTAATGTGGCTTTTGATTTATTAATGCTTCACAAGATATCTTCTTTGAAAATACTACTGAGAGTAATAGAATGGACAACAATATATCGAATGTTGTCAAATGATGGTGGCTCCGGCAATGTAAATATTGAAAAACGTTCTAGCAAATATCATTATATATCACAGATGGAATATGTAATGATCAGTGCCTAAGATGTACATACTGCTAAAGCTTTCGAGGACTGTGTCGTAAATCCAATTCTGCTTGATTTGAAAATGCTTTATATAGAAAATTAATTTGGTTTTTGTTGATGCTTCCCAACCTATTATACTCGTGACAGAAACAGAAAAGTTGAGTATTGAATTCCATTTTCAGTGGCAATACATCTTCATTTGTGCTTTACTGGTGTAACCGGACAAACTGAAATGGAGCAGTTAAAGGCACTGTGTAGTACACGGGGGCTGTTGTCTCTTTTAAGTGTTGCATATAAAATTGGAATAAAACAGTAGAATGCTTTATAGACTTCATTGTCTTTTGAAGTATTCTCCACGAAGATTAATGCACCTTTGCATGCGCTCGAGCCAACTATGGAAGCAGTTGTTCCACTCATTTGTTGGTACAGTTAAAGTTGTGTTTTTGAAGGCATCTGCTGCTCCTTCTGGCGACTGGTAATTGAAATACAAATGTTATTAAAATGTTACTTGAAAAAAAGCACTTTTGAATGAACAGTTACACAACTCGCTTTATGTAATTTTAATTTGTCTTATTTGTTACCTCTATTTATAATAGCTACATATCAGTATACTTTTGGCAGATGATAAATATTTTATTCCGTCAAGCAAATGAGTGTTTGAAGAGTAATTATAATTATAAATGAGAAAAACGAAAGTATATTCAATATAATACTAGAACGAACAGTTTAGCAAACGAACTAGCTTAAAACTATGTTTCGAGATAGTAAAACTTTCTTACAAAGAACTTTTAGTTCACAATCGATCTATGTTAGCTAGATAAAGAAATTTATCATTAGAAGTATTGGTGAAATTACGAACATTGTATGATAATAAGAATATCTTTGGATAGTGTTTTTTTAATTGACTTGAATGCAAAAAATAGAAAGCATGTCATAAAAATTCTTAGTTATAAGAAGCCTACTAGCATATACTGCTGAAAATTAAAAGGTATATAGAAGAGTCGCTTAAAGAAAATTATGAAATGAATTCCAAGAGAATTAAAAAGAAGCAAAGAAAAGGTTAAAGAGGACATATTCATAGTGATAATTTCTAGGTATAAAGAAAAACAGCGGAAAAAGTACATGTCAAGGACAATTAGCACAAGTGAATGAATACATTTACATATTAAACATTGTAAAAAGTGGATAAGCCAACAGACTAATGGTGAATATGACTTAGAAGAGCTTCTAACGACGCTGTTAGAATTGTCTATATAACGTACATCTTATAAAGTCGATAATCTAGAAACTAATACTCAATACAATAAAGTGGGAAGGAGGGGACGTGTATTTGGATATTTTAGAAAATCATGCATTTTTTCAGAAATGATATTCTCGTTAAGCCATATTGACTCCATATGCAATCAACTATGTGACCCTAAATTTAACAAAACCAATACGAACCAATAATATGAGAAAGCTTATTGACGAAAGAAACTTTTTATTAAATAATATTAACTACAATAAATACGAGTAAATATTTCACCAAAATATGAACTATAGGGTTCTAAGCAAGGCTAAAATACTTATGTTTCTTGTAGAATACGATACTTACAATCCGTTTAATAACGGCATTTAAATTATATGTTCCTTGATGTCGAATATTGCGGAGCATTGACATTCTTCAAAAAACGAATATAAAAACTTCTTCTAAAAAAGTATAATAAAATCAATTTATATAAAAACAAATTTAAAAATCAATCAAATAATTACTATCAAAAAACCTTCATTAAAGGCTATTTTACGGATTCTAGATTCCATAAGAGCTTCAATTGTTACTCTCAATGACCATTGTTTTCGATTACCACTTCTCGCAGCTGAAAGTTCTCAATAATCGCCGTGATTTGAAACCACTCTTGAATCTTGAAAAGTTCCTATTTTAATCTAGAATTTGTACTTGAACATTTTAAATTACCGTTATATTTTCATTCATCGATCTCATCAGTAAAAGAATAGAAACAAAGTTTTATAAATTTTAATAAGCTAGTAATACTTCTGAGAATTGCTTTTTTTTACTACAGTACGACAGGTACAGTAAACCCTTCCTCTTTTTATTAGTAGGGTGAGGAATATGGTTGGCCTATTACAGGCGTGCATTTGATAGTAGGTAAATAAAATGAAGTATGTAAATTTTATATATAATTAATAAAACGCTAAACATTTATTTAAGCAGAGTTTTCAATCTAATCATAATCAAGAGAAGATCGGTTAAATATTACATAAATAAAGAAAATACGGAAAATTTAGACAAACGTTAAACAACATCCACTTAAACAGAGTTTTCGATATATGTAATCATAAACAGGATAAAACCGGTTAAATATTAGAAATGTCGGATATGTTTGCAAAATTGTTTCAGCAAAACAAGTTTGCCGTGAGGAAAAAATATTCTTGTATGAAGAGAACGACCACTTAACATCTAGTGATGTAATATTGGTATAAATGAAGTTATTTTTTAATACTTAATGAATACTTGCACTCACTATCACTACACATTTGTTTTAATGCGATAATATTTATCTTTCTCTAGCACACTATCTACTTTGGCCATAACGATAATATTTTTGTCGTCATTGAGTGTTCAACATTAGCAGTGAATCCACTAATGGCAACGAATGATTTTGTAGTTTATCAATCGCTTCAACCACTACTTTGTAATTGTTATAAATTATTTGTAAATCTGCTTCATTTTTAGTATCTTTTTGACGTTTTCTTGAAGGAAGTTGCTTTTTAGAAATCGTAAAATAACAGATTTAATTTTTTGGAAATGTAGAAAGTGTCAAAATGTTATCTTTATCCTTGTTCCCCTGCGAGTAAGAATTTACTCTACTGAACATAAATCTAAGAGAAATTCGTTCATACACCAAATTTTCTTTTTGTCATATTTCATGCAACACGTGAACACTCTATTGCAAACCAAACAATTCACTTTTGCCTCGTCATATATCAAATCCAAAAATTTACAAATTAACTTATTTACTATGTCAGGTAATGGTCGTTTTCCGATCTACGTAACCGTATAGGTTTAAAACTAAAACTAAAAGTGAACACGTTCCAACAAGTCACACACTACATTACATACATATATTTCAGCGGCATAAGTCCTTCTATGTTTTCGGTACACGCCTAATAAAGCGCCGACCGAATTTCTAGATTATATTTATTAATTCTAATAACTAACATTTAACACGAATTAATATGTGTATATTAAGAATAATATTTAATGGCTTTATCGTTTCTTCTTTTATAAAAATTCACTTATTCACTTCAACTGTAATCGAATCTTTTGGTAGCTACTTATTTAACTTTATTAGATACCAGATTGAATAAGGCTTGACCCAATAGGACTGTGGAGGAATCTATTTCGATTGGTATAGTGAAAGTGTGGTCAGGGGTGCAAAGTAGTAATTCCAAGAAGAATGTATTGAATAATGACATGTCGCCCTTTATGTTAGCTTTTCAAATATCCCAAAATCAATATCTTCGCCGATATATGAAATGAGATATTTACATAACTTTTGAATATAAAGCTCTTCAAAACTTCCTTCTAAGCATGAAAATGTTCAGCAGGATAAGTCGACTTGATGATGAGTTTGGTTTAGAAGCTTTACCAGAAGTCCTTATGCATGTGACAAATGCCTCATTTTTGCAAATAATAGACACCATATACGAATCCCAAATATGCGCACGTTTGGACAACATAAGAGTATTATCAGACCAGTATAAACAGATTTGCTTGAACAGCATCCGTTCACACTTTGATATAATATCCGCGGCCTCCTAAAATCTATTGTAACTATTAATGAAATCTGAGTACGCCATTCTATTTCAAAAACCAAAAGTAAGTCTACGTTAACGACATCTTTGGCCCATACTACCACAGAAAGGAAATTAAAATATTATGGTTAGTTGTACGTGTATCGTCTTAGGACACAAGAAGTGGTTTACAAATAGATTTACTAATAGAACAGTGGAAGATAGTTGCACATACGATTAATGCATGCATACATACGAGCAGGTCTAGTGTAAATTGCCTTAAGGAACAAGCGTAAAATGCCAGAAATGTATTTTTTTCTCACAGAATAATACTTCTTGCCAGAGCGCTATAAATGCAGTAGTTATAATTGAAAAGCTTAATTAAATTGTTATCCCTCATTCGCACTATAGTCCTTTAAAATATTTTTAGAGAAAATGGCTTCACTCTGAAATAGAAGTGGTTGAAACTGTTATACAAAAGAGGTGTCTACACTTACCAGGTTTCTTCTTAAGACGGAAGTTTGCTGAACTATGTGTTCATGGATATTTTGACGATTCAAGCAAGCACTATATTATTAACGGCTTTGTTTTCTAAGTGCGCGCGTTTCTCGTTAACATACACGTCGTATAAGGTGTGCCGTGTTTGAACCTACGTATATAATAGTGTTGATTAGGGTCCGCATAAGATGCTGTTATACCTACTGGTCCATTTTGAATTGTGTATGTTGATGGTGGGCAAGTGTTTCTTAATCTGCTACGTTTTAATATTTTATAGTTTTTACCAATAATAATACATGGGTTTTTTAGAGCCGAGCTAGCCAAACCGTTGAGATCAGTTAATTCTTTTCGTTTACCTACTAATTCCTTTGTAAGTGTATGCGTCAGTATTGAACATTTTCATATTATTGGAAACATGTAACAACCTTACTATCGTACAGACAACGCAATTTAAGCAAAAAAGAGACGAAAAAAATCGGAATAGTAACACAAACTTCTTTTATTCACAATAGACTTTCAAACTTTCCTTGATACTTTATTATGTCGCCAATGCTATTATTATATACCCATTTCTCTTGCACTTCCCAGCTTAAAGATGTAAAACATTTCACTCAACAAAAGTATTCGATGAGGTTAAGTTTGACTGGACGCGGCAACTACAGTAGTATTATTACGCATGACGAAACGGTATCTAATACAAGCCTTATGGTGCAGTATGTGTCCCTATGAATGAGGATCCCATTTGTGTGGTTTATTAGATGTTTAAAAATTGTCGAAAAATAATGCTGTGTTTAAAACTACAGCTGTAAATCAAACTCTTGTAGATTCTGTAAGAATGTTTCTGGGTTTATGTATATGACTGATGTACTATAGCTGTCTTCTGTATATGTAAATTAAGTTTATATTACCGATACTAAATGGTGTTATAATTATTTTATTATGTTTCCATTTCCTTCCAACTTCCTGAACAAATGAAATATTTTTGTAAATTTCGTCCGAGTATTTCCGTTTTATATTGTGGTCACTTGGGATTGTTACTTGAATGAGATACTTAGTTTTATTTAGTTTTTTTAGAGGGTTATGTCTGGATGGTGCGCCTCACTTGTTTTGCCTGTTAACGCTGGTTTGTCAGAGAAAAATTTATTTTGTAATTTGTGTACAAGAGATTGTGGTGTATATATTTACAGTTAAAGTCTACGATAATTTAAAGGTTTGTATTTATGATATAGTGTAATGTGCATATATAATTTCTCCAGTATTATTAGGTCGATTAGCGTACTCCACTGCAGCTAGTATTTAACATCTTGATATTATGTGCTTAATTGCTTTAGTGTAGCATTTGTTGCATTAAAGTTTACAAATACTCTGTCGTTCAGGATAATCGTAAAAGTTTTTTTCCAGACATATGAGCCATTCATATAACAATTTATTTATATATTTATTCCATCTTGTACCTTTTATGTTTTTCATGTGAATTTATCCTTAGCAATGTATTTAGAAGCAGTGGATTTTGAATCTGATATTTCATTGCAGTGACGGAGGAAATTGAGAGGTCGATAGTTCATGTCTGGTTTAATAAATGCATTAAGTGAAGTACTGTTAGTTTTCAACTAGGGGTTTTCAGTAAGTGTAGTTATTTGTTTATTAGGAAGGATTTCGGTGCTTAACACACCTCTTCTACTCAGTTCTGTTAGTGGATAAAATTGGTCTATATTTTATTAAGATTGGTGTTAATGTCAATTATATATATTAATATTATAAATTTTTTTCTGTTCAAATGTGATAATACTTTCTGTTGCATGTAGAAATAAACTGAATTCGTCACGTTGGTTTGCCTAAATATAATAATTTAACTACTTCTTACTTCTTAGTATTTATAAAATAAATATGCCTCAATTTGTAAACAAAATACACTTTAGTTACTTAACATAAATATGAAATAAAAATTATCAGCTAAATGATTAAAATATATGACGCATATTATAAACTAAATGCTTTTGAAATAAAATAATTTATGTATCAATAATATAAATTATTACTTGAAATTTATATTTATTTAGCTTTTTATTACCTCAGACAGTACAGACAATAAACACGTCAATAAATTCAAAGAAAAATAAAAATGCTTAAAAAATATATCTTCTGAGTATGTTTATGAATGTTTTGTTTTACATATGATACTTTTATATAAACTGACAAAATATTTATCAAAAATCTTTTGCTGTACAATCTCACCTTATGCTTTACTTATTAAAAAATCAAACAAAATTAACTACATACTAATTCTTAAATGAATAAATAATCAAACAACTTTAAAATATACTTATAATATATATAATATAATTTTTTAATATTTTCTTTAATTACATATATATATATATATATATATATATATATATATATATATATATATATATGTAATTAAAGAAAATATTAAAAAAATTAGTTGAAGTAAAACAATTTACACTCTTGTCAATTTTGAATGAAATTTAACGCAAGAGAAGCAATACAATGTTCTCACGCTAAATTATTTTTAAATTACTTCAAATTAATTCTTAGGTATACCAGATGTACGAGAAAGTTATTACCGATTTTTCTAATAGATATTTTTAGGTTTAAGTATACAATATTATTATTTGACACATATGTCATTTTCTTCTACAAACATCAAGCTTCAAAAGCGTACATATATATTTTGCGAAAGTAACACTGAAATAGATTTATACCTCTTCGAAAATGTCGAGTTTCGTGCCTGAAAAAGTGTATTTGCGGCACGCATTACTTTTTATATTTAGTCAAAAGAAAAAAAACCGCTGAAAGTCATCGTTTGGGACACACGCTTGCAGGGCGGACCTTTCGAAGAAGTTGGAAAATGGCTTCATGAATGGTGTTGTTCAAAGGACAAACAGTTGTTTTGGGATGGCATCCATAAATTGCATGAAAGATGGTCAAGATGTGTAGAATCAAATGACCAGCACTTTGAGTAAATAAATTTTTCCATTTTATTGAAAATTATGTAGTTTTTTACGAAAAAACCGGTAATGACTTTCCGGTACACATTGTATTTATATGATTAAATAATGTTCTTCTTAACAATACACATAAATAAATTTACATAGATACAATTAAAGTACACAATAAATAATTATTTAGATCTCGCTTCTGTTTATATATTCAAAATCTTGAGTTTCAATTTTTCGCCATTGTAGTAATCTTAGCCGTGTTTTGCTAAGTAAAAATTTGACTGGGCTGTAGATGGCTTCCACTGTTTACCGTTTGCTTATTTTTCACTAATATATTAAATTTTTATACACTTTAATATATTTATTAGTGCTTAATTTTGTGAAATTTATATTTTAAACACTACTATTTTATCATGTAAGTACTGTCTTGCTTACTTTTTGTTTTACCTTGTAAATTTATACATGTGCCACTGCCATACTTCTCTTTCTGGTAAAATCCATCGGTTATATTGTATACACCATTCACACATAGAGACAAATGAATAATAATTTTCTTGTTTCTTATTATTCTTTAATTATTTATGATTATTTATTTATTGTAATATTATTTAAGACTTCATCAAAATTCTTATCTTTAATTACTCTAAATCATTCTTTCTATTTCACATTCTAAATCTGTTGTTTTATCAAACTTTTGACTTGATATTTTAGTTACCAAAATATTTTTTTTGACAAAAATTTTAATTTCTGGAAGTGAATTTTGAATATTTATGTGTTAATTTCTTATTTTAAATATGTTTATTATTTGCATAAATGTTATCCAATTTCTTGCTAACCTCTTTTATTACTATCTAGCTTATCTAACTTACTCATTAGAACACTATTTTTATATGTATTTTAATCATTTATACTTCATTCTATATATAAAATTCATCAATAAACCTTTCTGCATTCAAATTAGTTACTTTTACGAATGCATTAACTTTTATAAACTTAACTCTTTATAAGTTTCTGCAATAAATCTCTACATAAAATTGATTTTAAGTTATACCACTATATCATCTCGCTTTTTTATTTCCTTTTCACTTTTAAAAGTGAATTTTGACTATTTATCTGTTAATTTCAAATTTTAAGTATGTTTATTACTTGTATAAATCTTATCTAAGTTCTTGCTCATTTTTACCATTAATTTGTAACTTTATCATATTATCATTAGAACATTATTTTTATACATATTTAAGCATTTATACTTTACCCTTTATATAAAATTCGACAACAAACCTCTCTGCATACAAATTATTTACTTTTACTAATGTAACAACTTTTATAAATTTAACTCTAGGGTATGATGTTTATAAGTTTCGGTAATAAATCTCTACGTAAAATTGATTTTACGTTGTACTAATATGTATACTGTCTTTCTTTTCTAAGATACCATGTTTGTGAGTACATTAATTTCAATTGGATTTTTATTACCAATATATCACACATGAAAAAAAAATTGAGCTAGAAAAGAAAATGATATATGTTAATTGAAATATATTGTGTTGTTATGTAAATTATTGAGAGGATATTTTTATTTAAGTATGATTCAACTATATATGTTTACTTTTATTTTACATCAACTTAATACATGCTTGATATAATCTTATTTTTTATACAAAGTTTATAAAAATCAATTCTTATTTATCTACATAAAAATATTAATTACAGTGTTCTTTTTCCTTTTTTTGTTATTGTTTTATATCTATTCAAGTATTTATAAGTTATTTCATAACTACACATAGAGAATGGAGTATGTATATATTAAGTTGATATAAAATAAAATTAAACATATATATTATTACATTCATATTAGAATTACTGTGCAACCACAATAGTAGGAGCACCAAAATCGAATAAAATATGTGAATGTAGAATGATATTTGTTTTAATCATTTGTAAATCAGTTTTAATAGAGATTAAAATGTTTATATTAATGAACTGTCAATGTTTTGTACCGGCATATTGTTCTACAAAAAAAAACCTTTATAATACTGTTAGAGATGACCAAATGTGTCTAACACACTCACAGATACACATTCGAGTAAATACACTGGATAGCGCAATTTGCCAACAAAATCGGCTGTAATTTATACAGTTAGTGTTTTGTTCGATGTTTTCCAGTAGCAATTTGTGAGCTTTATAAATTATCCGGTTGTTTTTGACAACATTGTAAGAGGTACGGGAGCGCTGTGTCGGGTTCATTTCATATACGTATGGATGCATGGCGTAGGTACTTGTAATAGGCAATCTGTCACTTCATATGTTGATTTCTCTCGGGTTGTACATAGAAAACAATTAGCGAATGAACCCTATTCGTGATAATTAAACGTCAACAATAATTAGCGGCTTTCATTGAGTCCCTCTGTGTTTGTCGGATCCACCCTTTTAATATACATTCGACGTATACATACATGTGTAGAACCGCACTGATATTTTGTACATCCTGACTGAAAGTGTCTGGTAACCGGAGTCATATATAAAGGATAATTAAATTGAAAGAGCTTTTAACACCGACAAGGATGCAGTTCTCAGAAATTACGAGTGCTATTATTAACTTCTATATTATAGAAATATAGTAGACTCGTGAAACTATGAACTTATGGTAACGGACATTCAGGACAACGTGAACAAGCATTTTCGTAACGTGGGCAAACCGATACTCGCTAATGTGTACACATATTTCGAGCCACTGTATTTCTCTAGATTTTCCTGCAAACTGTACACGCTACATGATTCAGAGCGATTGTAATTCCCCCCGAGATTTCAGGTGCATTTCGATCTTGATAGCATACAGTTATTATCTAGTCGTTCGTCCAATCCTATAGGATCGGTTTCAGTCTTCCCATGGTATTTGATAAAGGACATGTGAACAGAAGAATAAGCATTCGTATAAAAGACCACTGCAATGCAATATGTCTTTAGTCTCGCACACAATTATAATTGGTCACAATATCCTACAAAGTATAATACAACGACGAGCGATATCCGAGAATATGCCACACGTCGGCTTGCGTTAAATACTATGTATTTGTAACGAGTGTGTTTGCATGTTAAAATTGTTTTATTTAATATGTAATTAATTTAATTTTAGTACAGCCTCATGTTAACTTATAGAATATTATGAAATAGATGTGTTGATATTTAATAAGGAAGTTTTCTCAAACGTGTAATAAATTTAAATGAAATGCGTTCTGATTAAACTGTGTAAAAAAATTGTTTCATTAATGCGTTGTCAGGGTGAATTAATATCAAAAACTCAAGTTACCTTAAAACTAATTATAAGCAATTATGTGTATAGTAAAATGTATTCATGTTTAAAATTATTAAATGCTTTTATTGAAAATGTGCTAATAAAATTATATTTAGCCTATTTATTTACTAGTTACGAGTACACCGCGCGTACACTCACGCACCGAATACTTATAACAAATACTATCAATGCCTAGAAATATATTTCACAATGAGAAGAATATTATCTATATTGTTAAAAAAAATTACAAGAAAAAATAAACAAATAATAATAAAATGGGGAAAGCTCTATATCTAGTGCGCAGCGTAAAATGAAATAAAATTATCAAGTTCTTAAAATGGACCGAAAAAACTAATACAAGGATAGTTTGACAAGTAGTGAGAATGACACATAGGTGGCGCTCTAATTGGTAAAAAAATGCACTGTAATTTAGGGTGCCTATTTATATGTTTACATTCCGATATTTAGATAAATCGGTTGATTAGTTTATTTTTGACAGTTGATTGACAAAGAAGCAACACGTCGTTTTGTTAAAATGGAAGAAGCAGAGTATCGTGCGGTGATTAAATAATTCGTAATTAAGGGTATGAAAGCTGCCGAAATAAAAGATGAGTTACGGGAAATATTAGGGGAATCTTCTCCATCATCTGCCACAATAACTAGATGGGTAAATAAATTTAAACGTGGTAGAACAAGCTGCGTTGAGGAAGCGCGCTCTGGAGCACCCAAAATCGTGACATCTAAGGAAATGATTATAAAAATCCATAATATTATTACGCAAGATCGACGACTCAAAGTGAGAGAGATAGCAGACATGGTAAACATTTCAACAGAATGCGTACACCACATTTTAAGGAAAGAATTGGGCCTTTCCAAGCTTTCGGCAAGATGGGTGCCGCGATTGCTTATGACTGATCAAAAGTTCACTCGTTTTACAAACAAGATAATGGCATCAATTTTTTGGGATTCAAAGGGCACCCATCTTGCCGAAAGCTTGGAAAAGCCCAATTCTTTCGTTAAAAGGTGGTGTACGCATTCTGTTGAAATGTTTACCATGTCTGCTATCTCTCTCACTTTGAGTCGTCGATCTTGCGTAATAATATTATGGATTTTTAAATCATTTCCTTAGTAGTCACGATTTTGGGTGCTCCAGAGCGCGCTTCATCAACACAGCTTGTTCTGTCACGTTTAAATTCATTTACCCATCTACTTATTGTGGCGGATGATGGAGCAAATTCACCTAATGTTTCCCGTAACTCATCTTTTATTTCGGTAGCTTTCATACCCTTAATTACGAAGTATTTAATCACCGCACGATACTCTGCTTTTTCCATTTTAACAAAACGAGGTGTTGCTTCTTTTTCAATCAGCTGTCAAAAATAAACTAATCAACCGATTTATCTAAATATCGGAACGTAAACATATAAATAGCCAACCTAAATTACAGTGCATTTTTTTACCAATTAGAGCGCCACCTATGTGTCATTGTCACTACTTGTCAAACTATCCTTCTATATTTCTCTCAAACTAATCATAAGTGTCTAATTTCTTAAATTTGCCTGATGAATGAATTTGTATTAGATTATAAATATTCTTTTCAATTGAGTTAATGAGTTTTCTTTAATCTGTGATTATTTTGAAATTTTTGCGTGCCTTATAATCTTTTGACATTTCCCTCTGATTTCTACTTCAATTTAACATAATGAAAATTTAACTTATATTAACTGAAACTTATATAGTTTCAAGTTCAATGTCTATTATGAACAATTTAACAAGAAATATTGCTTATTCTATACACAATTGTTGCAGATACTGTCTATGATATATGTTAAGGTGTCACTTTATATCGACCTAAAGAAATATTTTGTGGTAATATTTATTTAAGACTATCTATTTTTTGTTATATCACAAGCAAACGTTTAGGATCAAATATAATAATACTTGATGAATTCACTTAACATGTATAAAATTCAGTTCTGTTCGAAAATGTAATTATATACAGAGCGCTTCTAATTCAATGACCTTGGAAACTAAAAATTATCCAATATTAATACTTTGTCTTTAAATATAAAATTAGACCTCAGTCACTAAAAACCAGCTTCTTAAGCTTGATCTATTAGGCAATTTATAGAAATTGTTTTTGTCAGCTAGACATCTATTTTCATTATGTATTAAAATAGCCCTAACGTACATTTTCGTTTTATTTATTTAAACGATTATGGCGACGACGTTAATAGAAACAGAATGAAAAGCTTTGTTGTAAATTATATAAATGATAATATATATATATATATATATATATATATATATATATATATATATATATATATATATGTATGTATGTATTAGGTATATATATATATAATTTGTGTTCGTGATAAAAAATATTTATATGCGGAAGCGTTATTTTTACAAGTATCACCATATCAGAGAGTAAAGAAGTAAAGAAATTACACTTATTTCTCAACATACACGGACTAATTGGTTTATTTGCATTGAGTTCTAAAATATAAATAACCATTTTGGCAAAATTTTTATACACGTGGATAGGCTCTCATTTTTAATTCAATCACTTTGGAAACTAAAAAACAGTCCAATATTAGTACTTCGTCTTTAAATATATTAGACTTCGGTTACTAAAAACCTGCTTCTTAAGCTTAATATATGAGGCAATTTAGAGAATTTGTTTTTGTCAGCTAAACTCTTATTTGTATTATGCATTAAAATAGCCCTAATGTACATTTTTGTTTTACTTATGTAAACGAGAATGACGATGACATTAATAGAAACAGAATGAAAAGCTTTGTTGCAAATTATGTAAATGATCATTGTAGGAAGAATCTTTTCGTCTTTATTTAACAACGGTAAACTCTTAGGTTTCTAATAGCATTTTTTGATTCAGTGAAAAGTATTATTATACTTAAAGACTATAATATATGCCCGAATTTCAATATAAAAGCTATAGAAAAAGATAATTTTAACACTGAATGTAATTCTAATTAGTATTCCGAAAATCGCCAGTTCTCAATATCATGTAATTCTATCTATTCAATAATAGATGAATACCCTAAAATTTTAACGCTAGAACAGGTATTTCAATTTTAAGTAATTAATTTTTCCTGTGTGTTGTTCGGACCTCTTCTGGCTTGTTTGTATTTCAGGATGCGAGCTCGTTTTTGACGTTTACGAGTGAGTGTTTTCGAAAAAAAAAATCACAATGGAAATAAATTGGGCACGGTTTTCATCAACGCCATTCGATATCGTTACGTTATTTACGGTCTAAACCTCTTGCCTCTTTTCCTTTTGAATTTATTAATTGAATCCCTGTTTGTGCGTTTGTTTCTATTCGTGAATTAATCGACCGTATTACAATGAACTCTTAATAGCGAGTTCCAAATAAAAGCGAATGTACTATATTTAATCAAAAACTTCTAAATTGGTTACGTGTATCTAAATTAAGAATTTTTATAATTTAAAATATTCTAATAGTAGCATGAATTAAAAGACATCTTTATTATATACGAGGCGCGTTTTCTAAGTAAGTGAGAGCTGAGTACTTACATACATCTGTTAGTTAGACATAGATGTCAATACAGAAGCATTCGTTCATTTTTACGTTTGTTTGTGCATATTTAAAATGCTTCAGGCAATTGAAAATCCAAACAATTGTAAAATACGCATCGCGTTTGTCTTTAAACGTGCAAAAGGCGTGAAAGTAGTCGAATTTGCCGCCTGATTAGTGAAGTGTATGAAGAAAATAAATGGGTAAGAGAATTTAAAGATGGTCCCACCATTGTCCGCGATGAAGTGTAGTGGGTGGCCCTCGGTCATTTCTGAAAACTTACCGAATAACGAAATTTCATGCAAGAGTTCGAGAAAACAAATACTTTACGATTTCATTCTTATCTGATAAGTTTCTGCAAGTTTCTAGGAGTTGCTTTTGCTATAAATTTCGAAACGGTCGTGCTGCAATGGTTGTCAAATCAAGCGGCAGGTTTCTATGAGGATGGAATTCAGAAGCTGGTTGTAAGATAATATAAGTTCCTTGGTGGCAATTATGTTCTTTGAAGGTAATTATGTTGAAAAGTACATTATAAAAATAAAATTGTTGGAAAAAGGCACTTGTATTCCTTTTATATCAAAACTACTTACTTAAAAAAACACGCCTCGAAATATGCTGCTCTCGTTTACGGACATCCTCGTTGACAAACCTTTCCATTAAATATCTCGATTTTTTATTCAAGGTTTTAATCTGCCACACTTTCTAATCATCATTGTAATCAAGCCGTTCAATCCTTTTGGATTATTGCTAAGGCCCAGATGTTATGAAACCACTTTCATGTGGATTAATCCTAGTGATCATTGTTTTTATAAAAATTTTATTTTTCTTGATAGTACCTCCTAATCTTTCACTTTGAGTTCAATCGCCCTTGTATGCGTTTTCCTCCAAAGCATTCCTCCATCTTTTAGCCGAAATTAAGCTATTTCTGAACCGTGCTGCAATGTGCTATTTTCCTTATCACGTTTGTCCATTATAACTTTTATCTTAATCTCATTTTCTATTTATTTGTTTCTTTTTACTCTCACCTCTCCACTGTATATTTGATCGCAAGATTTCTTGTATTGTTCTTTTTTCCACTATTTTCAAATTTTCCTTTTTTTCCTTCTTTGTCATTGCTTCCATGGTACAAGTGTTTTGGTCTAATCAAGGTTTTATATATTTTTGTTTTTGTTGTCTTGTTTACTATTTTATTATTCAGTAGTGGTTTGTTTTTAACATACGTCTGGTATTCTTTTAACATTCTTTCTTTAACTGCATTCCTTTCCATTGTCCAAATTGTAATTCTCATACTATTAAAAGAGGTGATTGCTTCGAAATTTCATTTTCGTGTCATTAGAATCTTACTCTTGCTTATAAACATTCCAAATTTTCGTACTTCTCCAACTCGGATTACTCTTGTATTCTCTATTATCAGTATATCGTATAATGTTGAGGATAGTGTGTCCCTTTGTTTTATCCGTTTGTTTACCTAAAACAAGTTATCGTTCCTAGGAATTTCATTTGAGCTCTTGTTACTTTAAGCTCTTTTCGATAACGATCTTATTCTTTTTGGCATTTCCAGTATTTATACTAAGCATTTTTTTCTAAAACAGTATCAATCATGCTAATACTATCATTCTCTGTTCTAAAGCATCGCCTTTCTTAAATTTGTCCAATATGTTTAAACAAATCGACTTCACGTTAAACAGTGATGGTTTCGTTTTAGAATTACTTATCTTCGATATAAATTGCAATGTAAGTCTTGAACGAGAGGATACCTCATTGGTTTCAGCAGGCAACATTAAGCGTCGGGCTGAAATTTTATCAGCGTTCTAAATCTAATAATTTTCCAACAGTTTTAAGTTTCTGCTGCAAGATATAAAGCATGAAGTTTTTCTCTTTAGTGAGGAAAATGCGTAACATATCCAGGGGAAAGAGTTCCCCGTTGTGTGGGGCTTGCATCCACTGAAAACCTCACTTTGGCAGAGTGAAAATTCCATTTCGGAACTGCTATTGCATTACTTCTGGAGGACATCTTATAGTTAGCCTTAATTGTCTACCGCCGTTGATTCGATCTCACGTTTCTTCGTTTTCAGCACCCTCTTCACGAACCTGTGGATCTATCGCTAGTGATCGTTTCTAGAAAATATTATTTCCACAGCGTTGTCCGGTGTCAAAGGACATACTTTTTCTTGTAGCCCGTCACTGTACTTGGTTCACCCCCCTCAATCTCGAAAATGGTGTGTTGAGCATCGTCTTCTGCAGAGTCCTGATACTCGCAAGCTGCTTTCTCCATTTTATCCATTCTGGCTAAGTATCTATTGAAAAGCCCGTGTCCGTTGATGAACTGGGTAAGGTAGTAGTTTATCTCACCGTGGTTGCGGTCTATCCTGTCGGCGAAGTTACGAATCAATCACTTCGTCTACCGTCTTTTCGCTTCATTTCGCTACCGTTCATGCCACTTTGGCTGAGGGAGCGCTTTAGGTCCCGCATTTGCTTCTTTCTCTGCAACTTCTTCTCGGATCGCATACCGTACTATGTGCGTTTTGACTTTCGACAGTACCGATCGTGTATGGAATTTGTTTTGTGCGAGTTTTTGCCGTAGCTTTTCAAGTGCGACACTGTTTCATTATCTGCTGATGACAACTTAGTTGTCGAAATTGGTACACTGAATACGAAAATTAATATGGAAAGAGGTTATATATCAACCTCAAGTGATTAGAATTTACGAAATTTTTCGTTGAAAGTAAAGAAAAGGTTAAATTAAAACAGTAAATATGAAAATTAAATCGAAAATAAAATCATTTAAATATTTACGCCACCTTTTATGTAATCAGTTGTGTATCTTTAATGTATTTTCTACACGCGAATTTGTCTCTGGAGAACAAAGATTTATCACAGAGTGTACATATTATTTTTGCACCATTGTACTTTAAGTGTGGAAATTCTTTCATGAACTTCTATACAATATGTTTGCTACTAATTCTAGTTCTATCACAACTTTCTGACATTACGCTATACACGAAAACATCTATATAAAAAATAACATAACTCTTCTCACCAGGCTGACACGATGTACTAAATTCACTCTGTGAATTAACTACCGGGACATGTCCCAACCCTTATCGACTTCGATACACTGACAAGAATTAGCAACTCTGGTGATGACTTCACTGATAAACTGCTTATTTAGGATTACATTTTAGGAAATATATATTGTATTACATTCTCTACGCAATTCAACTATTTTGCATTAATCGTGATTTGAATGTATTTTCTTCTTACATTTAGTATTAAGATGTTCATGTAATGCAACGAATATAGAAATTGTCTTTATTATTATTTTGGTTTTTCCTGTTATTAGGTGTTACTTGTTAAGCAATAAAGAATACAGACTTTATTTATTATTTATTTACTCAATTTGAGTTTTTTAGCATAATAAAAAACTAGATTTATTTATTTATTCAGAACTACTCGATAGTGTATATGTACACCTGTATAACTACGATATAAACAACAGGATAACAAAAGCGCTGTAAGCAAGGCTTTATTTAAAAATACACAGAAACTAAAATGAGAATTATTATAAAAACAATGAGCAAAGTACAATGCCTGAGCTGTAGGTACATCGCTAGAACATTATTATCCTTTCGCGTATTACATTTATTGCTTATTTTTTAATAAATATTCGCATACATGTATTATGTGTCCTACAAAAGCTTCCAAATAACAGTGACGTGTTTTATGAAAACTAAATTGCATTCTAGATTACGTATAGGACAATATACGTACATATATGATACGTACATATATGTATCTAACAATATTTACGACTGTGGTAAAATATTTTATGTATGCACATAATAAGGAAATCGATATACATAAGCAATAGTTACATTTGTTGGAAAATATACGGTCATTTTCCTTGGATCATTTAACCCTATGTTCGCCTATAATCTGAAGGACACCTCGATATAACTTTTACGACCAGACGGTGCTCTATTTTCTTTATTCATGTTTTCCGATATAATATTTAAAAATTCGTTTTTGTATTTCTTTGTATCAACTTCGATAGAGAGGAATAAAATTATATACAGAAAGCATTGTATGCGAGTAGGTAATTATTTACACATTCTCTACATATACACTCTTTCTCAAAGATCGACACTTCATTTGGTCTCAAGAAGTATACGATATAAATAAATAAGGATGCATTAATAAACAATAATGACACTACGAATTTAAAAACTTTAAATATGTGTAAAAATTTATAGAATATATTTAACTATAATAACAAAACCAGCACGCTTACATTTAAAATTTAAAAACTTGAGCACCGAATAAAAACAGTTCTCGGCTAGTACTGTTTCCATTGAATTTTGAAGTTTCCTCAAGGATAGGTCTTTCACTTTATTAAGTAGTTTACAGTAGATCTTCATAGCTAAGTAATAGTTGACTGTTCTGAATGCGGTGATATCACTATGTCACTATCTAAAGACACCTAATCGGGTGACTTATGGACATACTTAAGACAGTTAGCTATAAATAAGGATTGCAGGAAAAGTATATTATGAGTCTTTGGTATACCACTAAGAGCTCTGATTGTCTTCTATTTCATTTTGAACACCCCTTCATCTGCGCTTTTCGCACCCTACTTGAGAGAAGATAACCGCAGCAAAATGGCTACATAAACTTTCTTTTCTATCAGGCAATTCCAAACTACTTGCAATCCGTAGGTGTAAGAACTTAATATTCGCTTTAGTCTCCACTGCTGCGCCTCGAGCTGCAATATTATATTATGACTAAGTTTCAGGAGATTACTACCAAACTATTCGCCAACTTCTCACAGCGCTTTCACTATGTAAATTCCTATGATTCCCTGGAATGAACACGCTCCAATATGGACGTTTCGCAGAAAATTTGCTAACCTTGTTTAAAGTAATATTATAGGGCGTTCCGTTGACATAAATCAAAAAGAGTAAAGGCCCCAATATTGAATCCTGTGAAAATCCTCGGTTAATAAGCACTGTATCGATACATTGATTGTTCCAAAACACCACCCGCCTCTTCTTCGCACTCCATACATGTAAAACTATTGTATGATACATAAAGTCAAAAGCCCTACTCAAATTGCAACGACCGAGAACGACTGCATTCCTTTTATTAAGTGCGTCCGCTTCTAAGACTTCGGAAATGGTGGTTGCCGGAGACTAGCCTTTTAAATAGCTATGTAGGTTGTTATTTAAGAGTGTGTACTTCAAAATAGTGGATTGATCGCTTTTCAATAATGGCTTTCTATATTTTTGACATCACGGACAGTATAGACGTAAATCTTGATTGCGTTTCTTCAATCGTTCTTCCCTTATGTATCAAAAGCACTCTTGCTATTCCCAGAGGATTCGGGCATACCCCGCCCGATAAACTCAATTACAGATCTGCTTCTGGGCTTCCGGGCTGGAACCACGTCACTGGTATAACTGCCGACGTTTCGTACTCACTCATGTGGGACATCTTCAGAGTTCAACTACTGCTACTGTGTGTCGCATTGAAACTGATCCGTAGTGGGTACGAAACGTCGGCAGTTGTACCAGTGACGCGGTTCCAACCCGGAAGCCCAGAAGCAGATAGTATGGACCATGACTGCGGAAGTCTACATACCAGATCAATGTCTGTTATTGGGCTAAGTATACAATTAAAACTTTTCTTTAGTATGATCACGTTCTGTACATATACATCCGTGGCCCGCTGGGTCCTGAAACTATAAGCGATAGTTTTTTCTTCCTCCTTTATCGTAGGCTGGAAAAAGTTTTCAACAATCTCAATATTTTGCTTTAATAAATCTTGTGGATCCAAGTTTAAATTTATTCAATTGTCGCATTGGTCATATTACAATCCATTACAACCTTAATTTTTTCCGCGTTCTAAGTATGTAATTCGAGTTCTGTTTTTTTTACCAGATCTATGAATTCTTTTTTCAGTTTATTATATAATCCTAATAGCTCTTTATCATCGGTCACTTTAATTATTATTTCAACAATGTCAATGAAATTCTCATTGCATTCAAGTCCTCTGTATACTATACATGGAACCTCACTGAAATAAGTTTCCAAAATTAGCGTAACCACGATATTATCACTTCACATGGAAATATTTATGCCCGTTTTAGCATCTGGCCGAAAATCAAACATAGCTCGTGGCTTTTTTTCTAGAAACTCCTTTTTACTGATAAAGATTTTCCATTTTGAATATTAGTTTTAGTTTTTCATTGTTCAAAAATATTTGAAAATTATCCAATGTTCCTTCTTTATATTTTAGTGGGGATTCAAAATCTTTGCAAATCTATCTTTTCCTAAGTGCAACGTTTTAGGCTGTTTTTTTTACAAAATTTCTTTCCTTTTTGCACGGTCCATACTTATTTATATGATTTGCTTCTTTGGGAAATAGAAGGTATTGAGGCATGGACTTAATTAGTAAAATTTTCGCTTATTATAAAAGCAAATACATCTAATTAATTTCCCGGTTGTCTATATTAGGAATTTCTTTATCTCTTGGATCTTCTAACTATTTTATTTCTGGCATTCGCCGAAGGTAAAGCAAAGCATCACTCACTTACTTAGAATAGCTTCGACTGGTTTCTGATTAAAATAAAGCAAGCACTATTTAATAATAACATTTATAGCAAATACTTTAATAGTAAACAACTTTTACAAAAATACTGCATAGTAATATGACACTGTATCTTCTTCATTATACAAGCAATATTACAATCCATTCATCTAAAAGTATTTACGCAGAAGTTGCTTAAATTTTCATATTCGTACTTAACTGCACGTAAATAACATTTCCTACTATTCCATTGTTATTATTGCAGAAGATTAATTAAAAATTTTCCGCTTTTGAACAGGACACCGAACCTGTACCTGCCGCCTTTTAGACAATTGCTCTACCAAGAAAAACACCAAATCAGTACGTGATGTAATTTATGGCATATTAGGAGACTCGAAACTACTGGTTTGGAGGTTTAATTGGTAGAGCAATCGTCTAGAAAATGATAGATACCGGTTCGAGTCCTGTCCAAAAGCAAAAGTTGTTTTAATATTTTTCTGTAATTAGTAATAATGATGGAATGACAGGAAATATTAATGTCATTAATTTCTCATCCTGAAGCGCTTAAATATATATTTACACGTAATTGTAAACAGTTAAGAGCACATTTTCAGAGCTTTTAGTCTAGACCAGAACTATAATTTATTATAAAACACATTTTAAAAAAAACCATTAGTTTATCCACATATATTATATTATACTATATTAATAGGTACCGTTAAAATTTAATATCGACCAACAGAAATATCTTCTCTGTACAAACTACTGTCATCTAGCAAATATAAAGTGTATTTAAGTAATTCAAGTTGCATTCTTCTAGAAGGCCGTCAGTTTAACTGGGTTAAAATATAATCAAAACATGCAAACAGAAAGAGAAACGAAAGTTAATTAACGAACGAGAATACTAAAAAGGAAGACGAATGGAAATAATTCTATCTACATTGCTCTCCCTGTCTGAGTATGTTACTTACTTTCAAAAGAAAAGGAAAAAGGATGCCTGTTCAAATTTTCATCTGAGACTCAGCGAAAATTTATTCTTTCAACTTGGACCATTTGTGGATTAATCATATTTTACTTGTCCACTCTTTTGAGTGACTCTAGTGCCTCGTGTACATGAAAAGTTGTTGTAGCTAAAGTATTCTCTTTGTAAATTGCATAAAAAAAATTTAAATTACGCTCTATTCCCAACACCTTACGCTCTATTCCCAACACCTTACGCTATAAGAGCAAAATGATTATATCTATGTATAATTATGTCACAAGTACCTTTTGTTATCTCTTTACTTCATACTTTTTAAGATTCTTTTCATATTTTCGTTGGATTCCTTTAGGCTTTAGGTTATGTTTGATGAAACCATCCTGCTTGTCTGAGATGGAAATTAATATAATTGAAATAGTTAATTTTTGCTAATGAGGTGAGAAAAATTAATTTGTTTATTTTTTTTCCTGAACACCGACACTAAAAAGAGTAATTAGTGAAATATATTAGTAAAGATTAAATCAATCAAAATAGAAATTAGGGTACTTCTTAAAAGTTGCTCTGAATCTATATGATTTAGCCAACAATGAATATCAAAATCCTATGTAAAACAAATCTCTCTAGATTCTATATCTTAATTTTCTTCTGATACATTCATAATTGACAAATCACGACCTTCTGTAATCCAAATCTTAGTTTAGGTATAGTTTTCATCAAGAGCATCATATTTAATACTTTCTTTTCCTACTCTAAATGTATGTAATCATATGTACTTATATACACACATTGAATGTTAAAAAGCTGTATCGTCTAGTAACTTTAACTATTTTTTATATTACTTCCTTGGGATACAGTAGCGTAAATTTCAACCAACGCAGATAAGAAGTATTAAGAAAAACTAGGTAAAATAATTATTTAATTAATTTATTTAATTTTAATTAAATTAATTAATTAAATAATTTATTTAATTAAAATTAAATAAATTAGATTTTTACCTAGTTTAGTTAACAGAAAATTTCGAAGTAAGATAAAAAAGGCAAAATAAGCAATAAGATATAAATAGTAAGCAAACGTGATTAACAAAAATTAAAAATACGAAAAAATAACTTGTCGGAATATTTACACAGGTTTAAAAGATAGAAAACTAGCAAAGAACGTAAGAACCATAATAAAGTATTCACAGAAGATGACAAACAATCGTTTAATATATTTGATAAAAGCAATAATATTGAAACAGAAGAAGTTACAGATATTGCGGAAACAGAAATGTTCTAGAAAAATATGTAAATGGTTAGTTAAACTGTAAAGAGAATGCAAATTGGATAAAGAAGGCAACAAAATTAATATATAATATAATTCGATAAACCAAGTAATTATAACGAAGCAAGATAATTGTAACAACAATTAAAAATCTCATAGCTGAAAATCATATGGAATAGAAGTTTCCATAATTTTGGTTTAAAAAGCTACAAAGTATCAATGATAAAATGGTATCAAAGTATTACGAAATTTAGCAAAACTATAACATTTATTCACTCGTTTAAGGTATTTAGAAATCAGATGAAACCAAAAATCCTGCAAATTACTGTCCTATAACCTATCTTCGTAACATACAGAAGATTCTTACATCTGTGATAATATCAAAGGCGGGAGAGCACCTGATGAATAATGAAATATTATAGAAGAACAAAAAGGTTGTAAAAAGTCCCAAAGGATGTAAAAAATAAATAATTAATGATCAGGTATATCACTAAACATGGAAGACTAAGAAACAGAAACTTCTCTTGTGCTTACATCGACTTTCAGAAGGCATTTGATACTGTACCGCATAACAAGTGTGTTCTTGGGAAGTAAAAGGTAGCCAGTCCTCTTATAATTTTCCTTCAATATGTAGTCAGTTCAATCCAAATATCTCTATACATAATCACAAAATTAGAAACTGCAAACATCGGAAATACCATAAAGTATCTCCCAAGGAGATGCATTAAGCGCTCTTTGGTTTTGTATTGCACAACCCCTTATCATGCATATTAAACTGTACACAACAGGATTATAGAACTAGCATAATCTAAATATCGAAATCATAAATCATCTACTATGTACACATGATTTAAAAATATACACAGCTGAGATTGGATAAATGTACAAAAAGCTCCCCATAAGTGCAGGAAAAGTACAACATAAAGGATATAGTACACGAGGCATGCAATAGGACCTCACTAATAAAAAAACATACAAATGTCTTGGCAAAATCCTTTTATTCCTTATTGTAATGGAATTTCACAAAGTAACGACCTCAACAAACAACTATTTAAAATCCTTTCACTAATCATACATCAGCGGAAACACAAATTCTAGAACAATTTACAACTCACTTACAAAAAATTATTAACAGTCAATTAAAAGCTAAAACTAAAAGTGAAATAGTTAAATTTACAATCCTACATGATAAAAGCGTAAACCTTTGGGTCAATATTTTACGTACGGAAAAAATTCAAAATCATACAGTGCAACTGGTGCCATACCGATGATCAAATAATTGTAAATCTATTGCCTTAAGAAACTGTGACATTAAGTACTTTATACTTAAATAAGAAATAATTCTATCATAGGAGACATATTCGCCAAGATATTGGTCAAGAGCCATTTTGCCTATTGAAGGCTTATCAGTTAATTACGACCTAGTCGACGAATCGTTTTTATTTCGCGGTTTTTCGTGTCGAGACGATCCATCATGGTAATGGAAGAAACTATACTTCCATCATTCTAATGGGGATAAAGCTATCAAGGCGAAAGAGATATCCACTGTATTTTGGGATAGTTATATTACAGCATCTGAAATAGTTCTTTTAATTATTAGAATTATTTTGCAAAACGGCAAATGTTAATAACCGCGAAGTCAGAATTATTTATTTAAATGAAGTATTTTATTCAATTTCTATAAACAATATTAAATCATGATTTTGATAAAATTATTAATTCTGCATTCTTCTATTAATAAGATTAAATAACAAACAAACTTATTTAATATTTTTATGAAAAAAATTTAATAAATATTCATTATCTTAAATATTATTTCGTAGATATATATTACTGTATTCATTTTACATCGAATAATAATTATTATTGATTTACATATTTCATTAATATTAATTTTTCGGAGCCAGAGCACTCCTAATTATAAATAAAATTACAAAGTGTTTACATTGACATAAAAGTATTTCACTTGGTAACCAAAGAATCGATAAAACAATTATTGTTAATGTTACACTGACTAAAGCCGTATCAATAAGCTACAATACTCGTTTATCAATAATTTCACTTAATACATGTGGAGAACTTCATATGTTATTTTCGTATCGTCCATTAAACGTCACCAGTCGTTTAGGCTGACAATTATTCCGTACCTGAATCACAATGAAACCTCATTTGTACTGTACTTAAGCGCGAGAATGGTTCTCCTTTTTTTCATGTCAATCCATTACACTGAAGTCACTCTTGCTTGCATGAATCCATAATACTTTAATATTAAAATCCGTTCTTGGTACATGAAAGTCGCCTGACGCCCACATTAATCAGTGTCCGACGTCGAACCATTAAAATTTCATTTGCATTTTTCAATTCAGATCCTCCACGGGATTGAACTCTTTTTTTTCGGAGCGCGAAAAGACGACACGATTGCGGTTTTCCCTTGCATTAATTAAATAGATTGTTAATTTGATTCAAACAATTTTATTGAGTAGTTTACCGATAGAAATGAAATTACATTGTATTCAAGTTATTTGTATACGAAAAGAATTTAAGATTGATTAATACGTTAATCTGTATGAAAGCTATGCCTGAAAACCTTTATGTAATTAATTAACAAAGAAAATGAGTATTTGGTAAAACAAGGTTGATACTCTGCATCCTCCGAAAACTGAAATAAATATTAAAAAAGGATTTAAACAAGCTATACAGATCATTTCTCTAGTAAGAGATCATCATATTCTAATGACAAAGATAAATTCGAAATCTTTATTTGCATTCATGCGCACCTACAGTATTGTGCAAATTAATGGAATCATGACTATTTTTTAGTTTTCTGCATGTGGCAACATTGTTAGGTCAGCTTTAGCAGTAGTTTTATGTCAAAAAACATAACCTATATCACTGGGAACATACTACACAGTTATTCAGTGCATTTTAGAGAGTTTGTTCACATATACTCTTTCAAAGTTCAAAATTTGATATGGATATCACGCCCAGAAAACGTGAGAAGAATGTGATATTAAATGAGCACACTTCAATGTCACAGAGAGATATTGCTCAGGAATGTGGTATTAGTCAAGGAGCAGTAAGCAAGATCCTAAAGCAAAAAAAGAATACCGGAATAATTGACGTGAAACGGGAAAATGTTTATGAAAGAGGAAGAGGAAGATGACACCCCGGGGTGTCACTTTTTTGGTCAGAAATAGCAAGCTGAACCCAAGAAAAATTAGTTTTGAACTACAAAACGACTTAGCCGACGCTGGAGTGAAAATGCATAACTCGACAATTCGTAAGAGACTTTTAGAGTCTGGAAGAAAAGCCATTCGATCACAGGAAAAGCAACTCCTCACTCAACGAATGATGAAGCAGAGGCTTATTTGGACCAAGAAATATGCCGGATGGAATGAGAAAGACTGGAGAAAGGTGTTGTTCTCAGACGAGTCCTATTTTTTGGTACAGGGGCAGCGATCAAAATTCGTGAGAAAAAATGGAAATGAAAAACTCACTGCAGCTCATATCGATCAGACTGTTAAACATACTGTAAAGAAGATGTTTTGGGGATGCTTTTCGTACATGGAGACTGAATCGCTGGTGCCTATAGAAGGCATGATGAACAACCAGAAATATAAAGAGCTACTGGATTAGTATTTGGGATAAGATCCAAAGAAATGTGAACCAAACGGAGGTGCAATTTTCCAACATGACTCAGCTCCATGCCACAAATCGAAGGTTATAGTCAAATATTTCAAGGAAAAAGGAATAACTCTCCTCGATTGGCCTGGCAATTCTACAGACTTAAACCCAATTGAAAATCTGTGGGCCATTTGTAAGGCTAGGTTACATAAAATGGAGTGTACAACGAATACAAAATTGATAGAAGCAGTAATTCAGGTGTGGTTTCGGGACGAGAAAATAAAGGAAAACTGTCAAAAATTTATAGATTCCATGCCGAAAAGAGTTCAGGCTCTCATCGCAGCCAAAGGAGGGCATATCTCTTATTAAATTACTAGTAATTTATAATTTTATACCATCTTATCGTGACTATATGACAAATAAACGGTTCTTTTTAGTTATATTGCGTTTCATTCCATTAATTTGCACAATACTGTACATTAAGAATTACGAAACTATGTCTACTACGGGTACATATCGAGTGTGTATATTCCTACATCAGAGGCTAAACTTTGAATAAATGTTGTTTAATATCTTTGTTATCGATATGATGACTTTCACCATCTGACCTGTACCAATCTATGTTAATGATTTAAAAACTATACTATTGATAATAAGCAAGATGTTAATGTCTTTCAACGGAATATAGACACTATTGGAAACTGGTGTTTACTAAACAAATTGACTCTAAACATAGACAAATGTTGCTTTGTATCGTCCGCTTGGCAAACAGGAAGAAATAATTTCAGATACCAATTGAACAAACGAAAATATCTTGACATCATTATTGATGATTTTTGGGTCGTATCTCTACTGTTGTCCATTGCATTTACGACTACGGGGTTTATTATTGGAACTTGCAAGGGTTTCAACAATAGTTTCGCTCTTTTCTATGCGCTAATTCTTGGTAAATTGGAATTCGGTGACATATACTAATGGTGTCTCATATATTTTAATATTTATGACATCCTTTCGTTGTCAAAAACAATAAATGTGATACATTTCTAGAGGATGCGCTGTCATATGATTTCTCTGGGGCAATAAGAATTTTCACTCTTCCTTTTCTTTCTGTGTTAATTACACAGTTAAAATAAATCTGTAGCATTTGGCAAAGAAAGATCAGGAAAGATCAGGAAAGCTCATTCTAGAGTAAAATAAAATGTATACAAGCACATATATATTTTATGGTTTTCAAGTATTAGTATATTCGAATAATCTATACATTCGCAGTATCAACATCAAACTGCCATCAAAATTCTTACAACTTACAACAAAGTTCCTACGTTTGCTTTCTTGCAAAAAACTTGTTCTCAAGCAACAATTTTATTATCAGATTACATATTGTATATATTATTATACGTGTCTAGTTTTATCTGTTGAAAGATGATTATATAAAAAGGAAACGAAAGAAGTTATTATTTTCAAGGTGATTTTTAACACTTTAGGGCAGGTATGGGCAACCTTTGACATGTTGTGGGCCAAACCTTAATGTGCAAATACGTTCCCGGGCCGCGTTTAAAAGTAGTGCATTTTAAAGTAGTGTTCATAATTTTTAGCGATAGATATCAGACATGAAATAATACGACAATGTCTCGCGGGCGGGACCAAATCTTACAGTGTCCACATATGCTTTAGGATATGATGAAGTTAATGTCAATATAGGCAGCGTATATGCAAAGACGAGAAACTCCTAGACAGATCGGTGAACAATTCGAGAAAGTGCACGTTCCAGAACTTGAATATTCGTTATGCATACGACAGGTATATATAAACAGCCGAAACATGCGTAAAGAATGATTAATGATACTGACTTTAATACGAGAAGATCGTAGGAGTCAATGTTAATTAAGAGGTATTTGTAGCAAGGAATTTGAGATTATTTATTGCCAGAATAATATGTAAATGTGAGTTATCAGCTTTAGTATTATTAACAAATATTAGAAAGGTATTTTTGTTATTTGACCGTTTAATTATATTATTATCAAAGAATTATCCCAACTAATACGCAACAGTACAGTATATATTTTAGATTTCATATGCCTGTAGATTCAACATATGTGGAAAACGCGATATTTCACACAAGTCTAATTGAAAAAACCTGTAACGTTTTACTTCCAACCGCGATATCAATTCAATGCATTCACTAAAACCATCGCATCGCGGCAAAAACGTTCGCTTAACAAAAAGAATTAAAGAGCAGAACTTTCAGGCACTAAAGCGGTTTCACATCGCCATTCCTGTGGGAGTTTTTCAAATGATGTTTTTCTTGGTTGGGTAGGAGTAAGTGTGAATTAAGAGAGGTGTGTTTAATACTGCGAGACTGAAACATTGTTGTTCGAGCTCGCGACAAACAAACTAAACCTAGTATGCACTTCCGCAAAGTATATCTTCACATTTGTGAGTCTATCTTGTGACGACTTATTGTTTGAAGGCAGACGTGTGTTACAGCTTTTTATATCTCTACTTATTATAATGGGATTGGATGGATACATAAAAATAAAAGTTTACACTATGATATCTCATTGCCTGTAGTTTAGTTATTCAGTAAAATAATTAGGTATGTAATTTTTTGTTTATATTTTAATGAGTTAATCGCACTGTTCAATCTTTTCCTTAATTTACTTCAAACATTTTTATGTGGCTTGCAATGAGCATTTTATTTAGCAAAAAGTATATTTAATGTACATGAAGTAGTTTTGAAAATGTTTGTTTTTTTTAAGTACGTATATAATATGTTCCGAATACAATCTAGATATTCAACTATTTTAGGAAAAGCTTCCGCTTTCTACAGATTGCTCTAAATTTGTAATTTTGCTTTGTTAATAGATGCTTCTTCAGGGAATAACGATATCTCTTTATTCTTTTGCAATTGATAAACAACATCAATTAAGGTTCATACAAAGGTAAGCTGAAGAAAATCACAGAGTATAGTTTAGTTTGAGAGAACAATCTTACTTTGAACCTAGAATATAATGGCTGTTTCTTTTGGAGAGGGAGAACTTTAAATTAAAATAGAACACAGAAAAATGTTTTTAATATCCATGAAATTGGCTATATTTAAAAGACAAATTTCAGGGAATTAATGTTTTGACATGATTTCGAGCATGTGGCCGGGCGCGTACATGGCGTTATCCGGAGGTCCAACTTTCACACACTCTTCGCAGTAAATCAGGCTGTATTTTACCAATAATACGTCAAATGTTGGCTTTCAAGTGCTCAATTGCTTTACATATTCCCAGAGAAAATAATCAAATTGCGTCAAATCGCACGAACGAAGTGATCAATTAATTAACAGGCCGATCGACCAATAATTCCACCAGTCAATAAAGAGCACCAAACGGTGACTTTTTCTGCATGTAATGCTATTTCGACAATAGCTTGTGGATTATCATTGCTCCAAATACGACAATTTTGCTTATTGATATAGCCATTTAACCAAAAGTGTGCTTCATCACTGAACAAAATTTTCAAATGAAATTATGGGTCAATAGCGGTTTCCTTCGACTCATTCACCAAATGTAAGTACGTAAACCAAGATATTTACGCAAAATCTTCCATAAAGTGGATGAACACCAGTTTAATTGTGGAGCACGATGACGAATTGATGCATTAGGTTCATCATCAACACTGCGCTGCACACTATCTATCGTGTTTAGAGTAAACGTATTGCGAAAACAACCCATAGTTTCTCGAATTAATCGCTCTGACGGACGATAATGAGCACCATAAAAACAAAGCGTCTTTTTGGTATGTCATTCCCGATGAGTTTCTCGAATTGAACCATGTTTTTCAAAAAAATGTGAACAACTTGCAAACGTTGATTCGGCGTCAGTATATTCATGATGAATTTCCAAACCAAACCAACTCCAAGCCAACCGAGAACCGTCAAATTAGATGTCACAGAAAACGGTATTGCTAATTTAAAGTTCTCGGCCTCCAAAAAAAAACTCTTTACAATATATTTAATTAATTAAAGTTGTTTTAATCACTAAGGTTGATATAAAACCCCTTTCCACATTAACTTTTGTAATTCTGTATACGTATTTCGACAACCAAGTTGTCATCATCAGCAGATAATTGTAAAGTGTCGCACCTGGTAAACCACGGCGAAAAATACCTGTACGAAAACAAACTCCCTACGCGATCCGCACCGTTGAGAACCAAATATACACTCAATGTACACTGTGTCAGTGTACATTTTAACATATAATTATATATATAATAATTTTAACATATAATTTATTTATAATTTAACATATAATTAAGCAGTGTCGTACCCAGAAAACTGCGACAAAATACCCGTACGAAAATAAATTCCGCACCAGGAAAACTATGGAAAAATACCCGTACGAAATAAAATTCCAACACGCACAGTATGCGTTTTGACTTTCAACAGTACAGATCGTGTGCGGAATTTGTTTTCGTACGGGTATTTTGCCGTAGTTTTCCAGGTGCGACACTGTTTAATTATTTGCTGATGATGACAAATTAATTGTCGAAATACGTGTACAGAATACGAAAATTAATATGGAAAGGGGTTACATGTCAACCTTCAGTGATTAAGTTAATCAACCACAGGCTCCATCAAAATCACCAGTACTTAGTTCTTCTGCCGCCGCTGCATCCTCACTTTTAAAATTCCATGACTGGCTTTTAACTACTGGATATTAAAAAGAGACTCAGTTAATGCAATTGTGACATTATTATGGATTGCTTAAGATATCATACCACAGCCTCCATTAAAATTATCTTCAGAAATTAAATATGCAGCAAAAATTCAGGAGGCTATTCTTAGCATTATATTAGACCTTGTCCAATAAAGCTTTAATATGTTTCAAAGTGAATATTCGTGACCCATTAGTAGCACTTTCTTATATGTATTAACTACATATATCATGAAGAAAGCACGTTACTAAATTTTGCCGATTCGAATATTTTCTATGGCGGTCAGTTTCAAGATTGTATTATTAGTTTTAAGGCAAGACGAATACGTTTCTATAAAGGAGGATATAGTGAAATGGTAACTTATATATATACTCTAGTTTTATTGAGCTGTAACATAATCTTTCAATAAAAAAATTAAAGCCTAAAATTCCTTGTTCATGTACGTAATTGGTAGTCCTCTCTATTTTATAACAATCAATATTCCACCTTTGTAATATAATGATATAATCTAACATTGCGCACTGTTTCTTTTACGTTTATTTCCCGTCTAGCAATATATCTCCATAAGTGAACGTTATGCAGGCAATAATCGTCGTGTGTGACACTTCCTTTGGCAGATCTGTCAGTGTCTTGAGTGCAGAATGCAATTTTATCACGACGTGCAAAAATGCCGTTGGAGAGCTTAAGTGAAAAGTGTAGAAAAGTTTATCTCACAATGCCCAGAGGTGGTGTAGTTCAAAACAGTAAGTTTTGTAAAACTGAAAAATATCCATGAGGCGTTTTAAATTCGTCTCGGAACATTCCAAGATTTATTTGAAGAGTGAACTCATCTTTCATATAAAATAAAAAAAATTAGCGTTTTTCAATAAATAAAGGCATTGGTGATTTCAACTTTTCCTACTTTTCTTCTATAAAAAATGACTGGTTACGTAAATATATTTACATAACAAATCGCAGATATCACAGCGTAGAAACGCGAATTCTTGGATATTTATAAATCTAACATTTTTGATATTTACATGTTGAAATTCTATAAATGATTGATAATCTAATTAATTGCATTGTTGCGTTATTGGCAGACAAATCAAAACAAGCTTCTGTGATGTATTGTGAAAGAAGACGTCATATTGTACAATAAACTTTCGCGCTTTAAAAAGAACAGCAGATGTAGTTTGTTTTTATTTGATAAACACTCGAAATGATATACAAATATCGTTCTTAAGCTTATCGTATCACGGTGAAACTAATAGACAAATCCCTTCAAGGAGCCATGCAACAGGAAACGGTGCAAATATATGTAAAGTAGGAAACATTTTTTAATAGCTGAAGTAACGGGCGAAGCAAAATTTAGGGTGATTCTGAAAATAACTGTGAACATAAAGTAATTTAATTTACAAAACTTTCTATCTCTACATTAGAGTATATAGAAAAACATTTAGGAAAAGTAAGTTTCTGTAATTAAATTTCATATGAAATGTGAAGTCCATTTAAAGACAAGCATTTTCAAGCTTCTTAAGTTGATCATCACATTACATTCCTCGATTGTCCGCAGTAGTTGCCCGTAGAGTCTACTACCCACCCGCATATGATCGGTAAATGTTCCTTCGAATACTGACAGAAGAGTTAAACATGAACAACAAGACGACTCGACAAATTGTGAATGAAGACGATTTATGTCACACAATCTTAGGGATGAGCAAAAACAAAAGAGTTGAATAGTGCGAAGGCTGCTAAGAATTGTCCGAGTATGCAAATTATCTTAACTGCATTGTCACTGGTTTCATGAGTGTTTCAGTACGATCTCAAGACTAAGCGTTAGAGCATGCAGTGGGTTGGAAAAACACTAAAACTCAGAGTTTCGTTTGTAAAAATCCAGAATCAAAAATATGTTGATTACATTTCTCAATAGATAGGATACAATCCATAAAGAATTTATACCGGAAGGACAATCATTTTCTGGTGCATATTACCTTGTGGTGATGAAGAGATTCCTGAAACGCGTTTCTCGATTACGACCATTTTCGAAAAAAGCGTGGTTGGTACTTGTGACAAGACGATGCAGAAATTTTGAAAAATTATTAACCTGCTGTGGGTTTTCACGCTTTACATCCAATTAATAACCTACCGTGGGTTTTTAATTAATAACTGCTTCTATAATACAATTCATGGCACATTAGAAGGACTCGAATGCACTCTTTACGTAGTCTAAATTATTTTAGAATTTCGTCATTTCATAGAAGATATTCAGAGAAGCATAACCTCCAAATTGAACACCATTTCTTCAGATGCATTTGTTGACTGAACTTCTAAAACTTTGCATAGAAAAAGATTAAACATTTTTTGTGTTAATTTAATTACGTTCTTGTATTTTGTACCAATCCTAGATTTGAATTGATTGCCATATCTCGTCGGTTGTAAAAAATTTATCTTTTTATATTTATTCTATTTCATTGGTAATACATTTCCTTAAAAATCCCGTACTAGTCATGTTCTTCTTTGATGTTGAACTCATAAGGTTGTATAGTTGTAAAGGCGAAAGGTAATCAGTTCCAGGATGAGGTTAAGTGCTCCCTTCAAAGCCAGATATTGGTATATGCAGTAATATACCATATATAATAGATGCATGTTCCGGCTTCGAACAAGGTCTTTAAAGCTGATAAATTAGAAACTCCGAAAACTACACCACTTTATTAAAGAGTTTAGTGTGCTAGATGCATAAGAACAAACTGGCTCATAAGTTATAAGTGTGTATCAAATAACACATCCAGGTGCTAGTTTGCCTAAGTATTGGTACTAAATCTAAATTGTATTAATGAACGACCTATTTATTAATTTTTGGTTACAACCACGCATCTATTAAAGCTCAATTTAATCTTGATTTCCTGGCATCTGTCATTTATTACTTTAAGTTTTATCTGAAATTTAAGATAATTCAAACATACTAGTAATTCTTGATAATATTTTCATATCATTAGCATATGCAAGGGCCCTGTAATATAATTCACGTAGAAAATTGCTGTCTCGAGAAGGTTCTCCTATAAGGACGTAATAATAACACATGGCTTACCAATGCCGCCTATTTTTTGGCATTAAACTATTAGGAAATATGAAGACGTGCATTACTATTATCACTATAAATTTATACACCTTCTCAGCCCAATGCAGGGAAACTTTTTACTCAACCCACATGAACATAGGTTTGGGCTCGTACTGTTCGCAGCCGATACTTCGACGTTATCATACATCGTAGAATGGTTAATTAATACAAGCTTTACAATACTTTGTGTTTCTATACAAAGCAATGTTATTATTGTCATTATTTTAGTCGTCTCGTAGAATTTTCTTAGCGCACTCTTTTATTTAATTATTTATAGCTAACTAGTAAAGTTATGAATCTGTTGTCCATGCATTGTTTTCTATCCCTCTTTTTATGTGTAGGTGTTATTGCACCAGTATACCAGCCTTGAGGAACCTTATTATACGACCATATTAGTTTCATCGGACGGTAGGTTCCTCTTTGTTTCATAATATGTTATTTTATGTTTTCTCTTTGTTTCAATTCATTTAATTCTTGCTAAGTGTCTCTATTTTCTGGCTTCCTAATATTCCAGATCGAACCAGTCTTTGTTTATTTTTATTTCCTGCCATATTTCTTAAACTTTCTATGTGAGTATTGTTTGATCCTACTATATATATAATACTTGTGATAACTATTCTCAGTTTTTGAGTACAAGTTACATGCATTTAATACGCGCAATGTTTTGTTCACTATAAGAATTCATTTATAAATTGTTTAATGCATTGTTATACTACTTCAGCAGCACAGGTTTTTAATTGCTTGATACCAAGAAAATAACATGGATGTACTAATGCAACGTATATTAAATGAACTCACATTACATGGCAATATTTAGTACAAATGAATTAAATAAAATAAATTGTATGGTATTGCAAATAATATGCCAATTTTTATTAAGTAATCCTATTTACCTCTATATATATATATATATATATATATATATATATATATATATATATATAGAGGTAAATAGAATTACTTAATAAAAATTGGCATATTATTTGCATATATATATATTAAATTTATTGTACAAATGACGTGTAGTGAAGAGTATTCGAAAATAAGTCTCACGCAGCCAGAGAATAACCATGCACATCTGCAACTCATCTATCGATACAAGCGTGAGTTACGATAGATATACTGGTATGATACATACGGCCTACGTACATACAAAAAAAAACCCAAAACATGTGACCTGTTTTTAGTAGTTTAAATAAAAGACGCTATTAAATCTAATAAGAAGTTAACATAATATACTAAATGCAATATTTACAACGAAATAAACCAATAATTGAAAATAAGCTAATACGTCATTTGATGAAACTGAATCGAAATAAAACATTACATTACCGACATATGAACATACATAAATAAACAAATACACGGACTATACAACGTTCTTGAAAAATTAAATAAAATATGTAAAAGATAGAAACATGAAAAAGAAATAAGCAGCCACCCAAAGATTAATATATTTTTAGATATATTATTCCGAATATGTCAATATGGCTGAATACATCATAGACGTATGTCACTATTTAAAACAATTTTATGTTCCGCCTCAGCTTGCCTCATGACATCAATAAAAAAATTTACATTGCAATTATTATAATCCAGTGCCGTAGAAATATTTGTTCATTTTATGTTAATAATATAAATTTCGTAATTGTTAACTACAGCAGTTGACGCCAGAAATTTATAGATTAGTTAAATGAAGCACATCCAGTAAAACAAATTTTATTAATACTTTAACTTGTAGAGTAGGTTAGACAAGAACGCCTTACAAATCGATTGTTTCCAAAATAAACCAGCAAATTACATCCTGTGCTCAAACAAATTTAGTTTCTGAGCAATCATTAGAAATTATTCCCAATAATTTCTTAAATCATTCAATTTAACGGCTTAATTGCCATGTAATTAACGTTTTGCTTTTGAACATTACTTAAATTAGGTCATTCGATTAATTATGAATACCGCTTGCCTATTAGGTTAACTTAAGCCAGATTTATGCGAGTACGAGATGTTAATTGTCTGTTAAATTAAAGTGCATAAAAGTAGTAGCAATGATCAGTTTCTTCAAATATAATTACCATAACAACTTTTTGGAATAATATATGTATAACGTGTAACAAGTTATTATGAATAAAGCGGTGATATTTAGACACCATGCATGGGCGGAGAGCGAAGGTGGTACGGATGTCTCGGGCAGTCTAGACCGTCACCGATATATATCTTGCGTTGCAATGTCGAAAACGCATACATCATGAGATATATGAAGCACGCACAAAAAGTACTACAATACAATGTGACTAAATAGTAATAAGCAATATATTTTATGCTATTATTGTCGTTAAAAACTTACCAACGAGCGAAATGTTAGAAATTTAAATTTTCTCGATTAGGCATCTGTAACATAGCATAAGCCTCTGGAGTGTTATCGTTAAATGATGTTATTTTAAGAAAATTTTCTTAATAGAGACTGATCGTTCAGTATCTATTGGCTTAATATTTACGTAGTTAGTATGTTCTTTGAAGTGAACTAACGTGTCGATGGAAGAAGTATTACAGTAACTGCCTTTTAATCTGGCAAAATCCAAATTTCTTCGTAATAGACTATGAAACTCTCTAATACACGATCACTTATCTCGTCAATCGAAGTACATAGTACTCTTTGCACTGCATCCACTACTTTCTTTTGACTCACTAGTGCTAATAAAATATTTTGCAAAGTTTTTTGGCATTTATCTGCATTTCTTTGATGGATATTGATCCTTTGGACTGAACTGTAGTACTCAGGATTTTACTGTTCCAAAATTTTACGAATAATACTGCTTCTAGTCACGTGCCCCAGCGTCTAAGAATAGATTGGGGTAGTTTTAGTATGCCAGTGGTTGTAAAATTCGCGTATCCGTTTCGAAAAAACTTTTTGATGCCGATTAGTAAACCATTTACAGGTTATGTAGACATAAGGTAGAGATATATTTCCTAAACTTAAAATTGTTTAGGAAATATATCTCTACAACTAGTTCTATCAGAATTCCATGTTATTATGCGTATTGCCTGTAGTTTAAAAACTCGTACTATACGTGTGGATGATAATTGAATAAAAATAAGTAAAATAATATATTCAAAGCACTGAGAAGTCAATCTCATCTCTTAATCTACTTAAAATAAAACATAAGGAAGTTTCTTAAATAAAAACTGACATATAATCAATTGCTACACCTAAAAGTTCAATGTTATTTACCTGAGCTATACTGGATTGATGCCCTTTGACAATATAAAACTGATCTCTGACAACATGATTTGTTTTAAGTTCAATAAATTCTATGTTATTATTATTTAATACAATAATTGGCATTTAAGAAATAATAATTTAGAGTACTTAAACCTATAGATGCACTTGTACCTACATTTTTGGAACACTTTGTAGAAACCAAAAGTGAAACAACATCAGCGTACATTACTATGTTGTCAGCAGGGATATCATTTACATAGTAATGTACAATAGTTGTCCTGTATTGTACATTGTCTACGAAACACTGCCCTGAGAGACTCCAACTTTTAAAGTAAATGCAACATTTTGAATTGGCACATATTATATTACGAGTATCTAAGTAGCTTTCTAGGCATCCCAACGGCTTGCCCCTAGCATGACAGTTTGTCAATTAATAATTTATGATTCATCATATCAAAAGTTTTGCATAGATCGACAAAGATTTCAGCATATAAATTACTCTCATCTACATTTTAGTACAGTTCATTTAGAAGCTTTGTTATTGAAGAAACTGTGCTGCGGCCCTTTCTGAAGCCAAAATGAAGCTCACTGAATAATTTGCGTTTTTCCATAAATCTTACTAATATATTAACAAACGGTTTCTCCAAAACTTTCGCAAATACATTTAATAGAGAAACTAGTGAATAATTTTCAGATAATTCCACAGAATATTAGAATATGTATATAGATATGATGCTATCACCTTTCGATGTTATCTTGGCTGTTTTTTTATCAGATTGACGCACAAATTCGAAGTGTTTTTGGTTTTGAGGATAAGAATGACTTAAAAAAACGAGCATTTACCAGATATCTTTTTGTTGGAGTTCAACAGAGGAGTTCATGAAAGAGCGCAATTGAAGAGATGCGTTCTTATTAATCTTCTATCTAAAAATTTTTCATCTGACTAAAGTCTTCTATTTTTCCAACTTAATAAAAAGTTACACGACTCGTTCATGTTTTAAAATCCGGAGATGCTAATATTATATCAAACTATCGTTTTTTCTAATTTTGCCATCTTCGAATAGCATTTGCTCAGCTAACGCTCTAGATTTTAGAAAATAAGTCTCAAAAGCTTTCGATCGTCAAGGTTATTCATTGTTTTCTTTGAAGCTTATTAACTTCTCTTTCATTACACTTCAATTGTGTTCTTTCAATTTGAGTTGCATTAAATTTCTGTAGGTCAAATGGCTTTCGTTTCATTCTATTCCTTACGATAGACAACTGATTGTTATTTGAATCAATTTCTCGCCTATTTATAGAGTTTTAACGCCCTATAAAGTTTTGTAGAAATTGGTTGGGGGTTAAAATTCTTCATGTTTGAACATGACAAGTAACAATTGCATTAACTTATTGATTTTGTCATCACTACTTTCGTAAGGGTATTTTCTGGACATGTTAATAATTTCGAACTGGGCGATAGCTCAGTGTTAAAATTTACCACTGAGCTATCGATATCTAATTTGAGTGGACGCTGGTGATTAAATATTTTAAGTCACACCACGAGCACACCGAAATAATAAATCATAGCCTCTCAGTATCTCCTGTGCTTGACGATAAGTTGTGGGATACGAAGGCACGGATTGTTATTTGTGTTATTAATAACTAACATTATCTTATCGTGTTTGATATGACAATAATTAGGTTGAAGTCGTTCCATTACTTTAGATAGGTACTCAAACATATTTGTTGGTACTACAGAAAAGATTTTGTATCTCACTAAATAATTTCTCTCTCCCGTTTTTTTGTTACAATCACTCTTTAGTATTGTTTTAATTAACTTGGGTGTATTCTTGACAGTGTTCCTTATTTATTAACTTGCTCCCGTAAAGAAAAATAAAATGTAACCATAGCATTCGTCTGGTTGGCTATTTCGGATGAAAATTCAAACTGCCTGAGATTGTTGTCAGGGGATTTCCATATTACGGCGTCCGTAGTACAAATCGGAAGTAGATGTTTTGCACGCGATCTGTCGGTCACACCGGGTGTTCCCAACCCGTGTCCCTCATGAAACGGGGCGCGGTTGATACGATATGCTTCGCTGCAGGGGAGAACGCCGAACTACAAGACGTAAAATACGAAATCCTGCCTGAAGTAATTATTATGCACATCTTTGCGTGACGACTGGCCAACCCCCTCGTAAGGAAGTTGTACACCGATATGCAAGGCACTACAAAGATAGGATATCGTGTCAGGCCGTCTGAGGTGTCTTATCTGGATGGTGTGTGTTGGAATATCTGTAGGGGTACTCGAGGAGATATGTTTGTTTAATAAACATCTGTTAGTCCTAATTTATGTGCATGGTGGGCAAATGGGGTCTGTGCCTACACCGAACCGTTCGTTCGACGCTGTATTTGCGGCAACGGGGTCGTGAATATTAATAAATTCGCGATGCGGACGTTGTCTTGTTTCGCCGTGTATTAGGAGTTTTGAAAAAGCCAAAATTTTATTATTTACTTTAAACGTAATACAAACATAAATTATGATTTAAAATGCTTTTTAAGTTTTCCAATTTATTTTGATATTAGAATAGACCAGTAAGAAACGTAATTTAAACAAGAAAATATCATATATCCAAGATAATTATTTAGGGATATTATTTAGTCAAAGGCTTTTTGTTTTATACTTCAAAAATGTCCATGCATGCTTTTAGATATTGGCACATCTGGAATCCCTTGCAACCTACTACTCTATTGCAGCACACAGTTTAAATAGGCTTTCCCGGATAGATAAAGAGTTGAATGTATCAGTCCTCACGTCCTTTTAGTTTTGCGTTTCAATACTACTCACCATCTCTCTTAGTGACTTTTGCCTAATAAGTCTCATTAATTTACATTCTTTTTTATCCTAAAAAGTTCTCCATGTTTATAACAAAAATTTATTAAATATGCTATTATTTTTACGTTTTCATTACACAATACGTATTTTGTTTTCTATTAAAATTTTAACTTTTCTAACGTTAACTCATGTTTGACATCAGACATTCCCAATTACATTTATAAAATCAATCCAACTCTAACTTATTATGATACTGTTACTGATTCTTACTTATGTTCGTGTTTCTTTTTTTGACAATTTAACTTTTATTTTAAATGGAAATATCCAATTTCATTAATTTATTTGTTTCAAATGTACATGCTTATTATTAATTTAATTTTAATTTATAATATCTACTGCTATAATTATAGAGTTGAGTATTGCTTGTAATTATTATCTTTTTTATATACATTGACTATCGATTTTATTGTAAAATATACACATATTTGTAATTAATCTCTCTAACAATTCAATCCTCTATGTATTTAGTCATGTATTAAAATGAATCATTATTTTAATTGAATTTATGTAATTTATTTTTGGAGTACTTGTAAACATTTTCAAAATTTATATTTAAATCAATGTTTCATTATTCAACATTAAAACTGTACTAAAGTTATACAATTATTGAAATTAGTCAAAACCAAGTTATTGAAATGAAATCAGAATCATTTATACATAGGTTACGTTGAGGAATGATTTAAGGGCAAGGGTACATATGTCTAATTTGATATTTATAATTTAAAAACTAAAAGTAAATACGAGGTTTGTTCAAAAGAAAAGGTGAATTTTGATTTTTTTTGAAAAGTATTTATTTATTCATCAATATCCATTTTGTTCCCTTCAAAGTAATCCCCCTCAGATATAATGCACTTATGACAGCGCTTTTTCCAATCCTCGAAGCACTTCTGAAATGCGCTTTTCGGTATGGCCGTCAGCTCGTTCCTCGATTTTGACTTTATCTCATCAATTGTGGCAAAACGCTTTCCTTTCATTGGTCTCTTCAGTTTTGGGAATATGAAAAAATCGCAGGGAGCCAAATCTGGTGAATAAGGTGGTTAGGGCATGATTAGGGTGTTGTTTTTGGCCAAACAAACAGGCACAAGCATTGATCTGTGAGCTGGTGCATTTTCGTGATGCAGAATCCATGATTTTTTTTTCCGATCGTTTGAGCCGTATTGCTTCACGCAAACGTTGCATAACCTTCTTGTAGTATTCCTTATTAACCGTACAACCTGTTGACAAGAACTCATGATGCATCACACCATTGTAATCGAAGAAAATAGTGAGCAAAACCTTCACATTTGATCGAACTTGGCGTGCATTTTCTCGGCCTTCTGTAAAGCGCTTGTACCACTTATAAACATTTTTTGAGACAAAGTGGACTCGCCGAATGCCACAGTCAACATTTCAAGTGCCTTGGAGCACTTTATTCCATTTTTAATGCAAAATTTAATACATATTCTTTGATCCATTTTTTTCAAAGTCAAAAATCGATGAACACACACAAACGTGACTAAGCTTTTCAGTTGCCAACAACAAACTACTAATCCAAGTTGGCTAATATTGCCAACATATGACTAACACATGTGTACCAACATAACAAAAAAAAATTTCGATAATCGAATGTACACGGCGCGCGAAAATTCAAAATTCACCTTTTCTTTTGAACAAACTTCATATACTTAGTTTAGCACTTCGAATTACCTTGATAATATTTACATTTCAAATATAATAATAATAATAAGTTAAAGTTAATATAACCCCTTGCAATAATAATTTTCGTGCTGTGTATACGTATTTAGACAACTAAGTTGTCATCATTATCAATTAATCACAATGTAGCACCTACAACAAAGATGAAAAACTCAGTTGTCGAAATACGTATACAGAATCGTTGTAGGTGGATATATAACCCCTTCACACATTAATTTTAGTATTCTGTATACGTATTTCGACAACTAAGTTGTCATCATCAGCAGATAATTAAACAGTGTCGCACCTGGAAAACTACGTCAAAATACCTGTACGAAACAAATTGCGCACATGATCCGCACCATTTCCAGTCAAAACGCACACTATGTGCGTTATCAACGCGCTTTCAACGGTACGGATCGTGTGCGGAATTTGTTTCGTACAGATATTTTGCAGTAGTTTTCCAGGTGCGACACTGTTTAATTATCTGCTGATGATGTTGTCGAAATACGTATACAGAATACGAAAATTAATGTGGAAAGGGGTTATATATCAACCTTCATTGATTAAGTTAATCAACCACAGGCTCCATAAAAATTGCCGTAACTCTACTTGTTTAAGCCTAACTTTCTCATTAATTTTTCATTTCATATATTTCTATTTAAAATTTAGGACAACGTTATTGCCATCTGTCGAACATCTTTGTGATTGCGATTAGATATATATTTTTTAAAATATTGTCTAACGATTTCTACATAGTCATTATTGTCGACCTTATGTAACCCATGCATATTAATGGATTACTGGATTTATTTCTAATTAGCTCTGTAACGTATTATTCTATTATTCCAGGTATCGTTTACTAAAAGCCATTTTGTCTCTGTCTATTTTTAGGTATATATGCATATTCACACCTGAAAACAGATACACATATATATATATATATATATATATATATATATATATATAAAGTACTAATAAATCAATTGTAATTGCCACTACAGTTGGTGTCCAAATGTAGCACACTCCTGAGGAAGCTGCAAAGGTTTGGCAGCGAAATATAGAGTATTGAAAACTAAAATTATTTGAGTCTTTGTTCAACAGACCGATACACCTGATAATAGTTACGTTTAAGATATACATATATATATACATATATATATATATATATAAAATTTGTGATAAATATATTTTTAAATTAGATTTATTGGTTGCAAATTCCAATAAACTGGCTAAAATATATGTATTTATACAACGTAATATTTTCAGTCAATTGAACTACGTACATATTGTACATTTTAAAATTACGAGAAATTATATCGGAATTCCGAAAACTGTATGCAATAAGAATATTTAAATCAATGTTTATTCTTTATTGAGATCATGGAATATAAATCTAAAAGATTTTGTAGTTTTCCAGATAAGTATGTAAGAACATATAATATTGAGTGTATCCAAAGCATTTGGACTCGATGTATGATTACACGCATCCTTTTAAAACGAGTGTTTCTATTAGAAGTTGTAAACATACATAATTATAGCCGGTAAGTATAGTATGGGTGAATTTGACATCGCACTATATATTTTTTACATTTAAGTGCCGTAACACAATGCATGTTGCTTTAACTCCAACAAATAGTAAAGAATTTATGGTATATATACATATTTCTTTAAATTATACCCTGAGAGATTATCAACTATAGTAATTAATTAAATTTAAGTGATAATTTAATTTAAACATTTACCTTAATTTGAAAACAATATTTTGAGGAAATAGATAATTTTATTTTGCTATATAATTGTATTTTTTAGCTATTAGTTTCACTAATTTATAAATGTCTAAGTGAAAATCCAATATACATTTACTAAAAATAGAATGACATGAAATGTAATGTGATATTGTAATTGCACTAAAGTGTCATAATCTAGCTAAATACACTATTCTTTAATTAAAACTTTCTCTAATATGGAATGCGTAGATCACATTTAAAGAGGATGTAACCAATACGAGTAAATTCTCTTTTAAATAGACAATCTTCATGCCTGAAAAGCATCTTAAACGTTTATTAGAAATCGCAATACTGCAAACATATAATCAGAAGCAATATAGATCGACATAACCGATTATCATTGAAACCTAAACTTCCTTTATTACGGTTTACGGTTACGCGCACGGTTCTTTCTATTTAGTGGCAATCGATCGGCGGCTGGATTTCTAAAGGCGGCTATTACTGTACAACACAATACAATCTGCCATTGCGCTATGTTTATTTATTTATCAAATAAAATGAGCAGTACCGACTTACACATTTGAATTGTAATAAAGCGCTCAAAATTTTGATATGGCGCCAACGCAAATAATCAATTCACGCTAAATTGATGTAGCTTTATTTCCTTTGAATTTGCGAAATAATATGGCGCGTGCGAATGAAAGTATATTATTGCACATAAGCTTTTTCCTAAATGCGTATAAGCGAATAATGAGAAAACGTGAAGTTCTTGGAATAGTTCAAAGGCTACATAAAATTAGACATATACTAACATTGCTTAAAATATTCTCACTTTGTGGCGCCTAATTCTAAATCATCAGACACCGAAATAAGTATCCAATGTTAATCGAATTTGAAAAGAATGCAATGCTGTAATTGAAAGTATTTTAATATGAAAAAGAAGATTAATTTCCAAGCAAATACGTTGATGATATTTTAATGGCAACAATACTTTAAAAAAATATGAGAATTAATTAATGCAAGTATACAAAAATGTATCATCGACTTATAAAATTGACAAAACGTGTCTATCATGCATATTAATCTCGAATTTTTGAGATGCTGGCTAATTATGCATAATATAAAATTCTGTTTTTTGAAGGAATAGGAGAAGAAGAATTAATTAAATTAATTTTTAAGGAAAATCAAATTTTATTTAGTGATTTTAAATCGGTCTAGAAATTTTAGAAGTGGGTTTCGTTAATATGCAGCGGCTGCAGGAGAAGTAAGTACGGTTTAAGAAAGTGTTGCTTTGGTTTATGTAATTGTGTTTATTTATTAACTGGGAAAATTTTAAATAATAAGTCTTAAGAATGGCGAGCTAATCAATAAAAAGGCTGAGAAAAATTGCTTTCTCTGGAATATCTACGCCGCCGCTATAAGATTTTTGAACAAACTTGGTAGAGGTAATAGAGAACCTAGTTGTATATTATACAATAGAGCTCTCGGAACATTCAACGACATCTTGTAAGAATGTGAGTTATTGAATTTCAAGGGACAAACCATTTATGGGTAATCTAAGGTACTCGACAATATAGAGCAGCAGATTGTCCTGGGTTTGTGCAAATTAATACAGGAGCAGGAGCATTGGTTTGTGAAAGAAAGTATAAAAACGTTTCTGAAGTACATATGATTTAATACTTACAATTACAATATCAAATACATACTTTTGTAAAATGATATTTGAATGCATTCTTCTATCAAATCTCAATATATCGACAATAACACTGGAATCGTAACAAGAATTTAGCTGGTAAGATTAACTTCATTATAATAATAAAGGGAGCTCTTTTAATTTAAAGAACATATTTCCGTATTATAAGTTTGAACGATGGTTGAATTCCAGTAAAATGGTTTATACAATTACCCACATATAATTTATAGGATAATGAAGAACTTGTCTTGAGACGTAAACAAGTACATAGATTTACTCAATTTTCGAGAAATTTTATTATTTGGATTTTCTATTTCATACATCATTGTTTATGTAAATATTATTGGAGGCTGGTTAATTGAATTTACCAAACAAAGGCAAGAAACCCTTACCACATCAATGCTCGTACTTCATATACGTATTTCGACAGCTAAATTGTCATAATCAGAAGATTATTAATGACAGCGTCGCACCTGACTTCACTATAATGTTTACTCAGAAAAAATTTAACATACACAACGCGCCAAAAAAAAAGCCTATACTAAGCGTGCGCTGTGGTTTGGTGTATCAACTCTTTAAGGCGTGACAAAAGTTGTTTTTTAGTTAACTTGCTATTTGCACCAGGACTAAAGAACAAAACGCGCATACTCCTTGGAAGTTTCTGCTACAGAATAGTTACTGCTTCGATTCGGGTCCATAAATCTTGTCATTTACTTCGTTTTTATAAATGGCGCACCTTAATAGTTTTCATGACAAAATCTAGTCTATTTAAGTTCAGCTACGGTAGAGATCAACAAATTAAATTAGAACAGTTTTTTTTGTCCAAAACCATTATTTGAATATTTATACAAATTTTGACCAAAATATGGAAGATCACTGCAGTGTTTTACTACATTAAGCTTTTTATATCAAAGACTATGTCCTTCAGAAGTACTGGTGGACTATTTTACTATTTTAATTCAAAAAATTTGCCGCAATTAGTTGAGAAGGAATCACAAAACTGTTCACGGCATCAGTCCAAACGTTAATAGAAAATCATTCTTTGCTATATACGTCGTATATTACGTAAATAGTTCTTATAAATATTGAGAAAGTCTAGTAAGCTTGCTTCCATCGATCATTTCTGTTTTTTTTTTTATGAATTAGCCATCGATGAAGTTTTAACCGCGTTAAATAATCTTTGGATGTTACAAAATAAACATCTTGTTAAGAGATATTGATATAGTTATGCTTCTTTTACATTTGTACATACGGTAAAATTGGTGTGTAATTCAATTGTGCGTATATTAAAAAACTTACATCCAAGATATTTTTCTTCAGATTTAGTGTTCGTAATTATCTGTCTCGATATTATTATTGCAGTGTTCCACTAACTCAGTCTCTTATCTGCTTCAGTAAATATTTTAGACAAGGGTAAATGCCTTTACGGAAATAACTCGATCCAGTAACGCTGACTTTCTACTGCACTTTGGCGGAACTTCTCATAAATATACAAACAGTTTGTGTAGTAACACAATATTCACGTATTTCATATACATAAGTAGCGTTACTGTATTTAGAAACTAAAATGAAACCAAACGAGAACACTAAAATTTTGATTGATAGTTCATACAAATTAAAAAATATATTCTAAGGGTTTACTATAACAAATGAAAGTTTCAAAAGTGAAGGTTGTATTAAAAAAAGTACTACTCTACATTAAATTAAAAAACTATAGCGAAACTAAAAGTTCAAATTCTAATTAATAATTATCGTAAATAAAGAATACCTTAGAGGTTTACACAAAGAAAAGAAATTATCGACAGTAGAAACCGCAGGGATCCAAAGTGAACCCACCACCTACGGTCTGAGAACGATTGATTTATGCTTTGCTCGGTTTATTTTTGTTGTATTGTTCTATGCGGCGAAAGAAAGAATATAATACAATCACTTTTAGATTTTTTAAATGTAGAAACATTAAAATAGTTCTTTAGTTTTCAGGTATAATCTCAAAGCCCTTATATAGTCCCTGGAATAAGACTTTTGCTAATTCATTTACGGAGTATTGCACTAGTTCTAAATTCTTGTTATGTTAATACCAAAACTGCTACCCCTAAAAGTTTTTTTATTTATTGTATGGGCGAATACAGTAAATTACAATTATAATGCAAATAAAATTTACACAGAAACTTAAATAAATGTCTATGTAACAATTGCAAGTAAATGTTTTGAAGTATTAGAGATGGTAATCCTTGATCAAAGGTTCGGTTTATTTATATTCAATTCAACGAAAACGAATACAGAACATCTAAGTGAACTTGGAAAGGACGAATATGGGATAACAACAAAAAACAATGATCGGAGTAGTCTAAGTAATTAGATAAAAGTTGAAAACCAAATATGACGAATACTTTAATCTTTGTGAAGTCTGCAGTAATATATTTTGACAGCTTATATTTTTAAAATTACTTATGAAGCAAAATTTCGATAGCTAAATTGTCATTATCAGAAGACCATTAATCACAGTGTCGCACCTGAATTCGTGGCAATGTTTACTCAGAAAAAATTCCGCACACTCATTTCGCCAAAACCAAAACACACACTGGTGTGTGTTTTAGTTTGGTGTGTAGTCTTTTCAAGGCGTGACAGCACAAAGCAAATTTGTTATTAATAGCATCAACATGATTTCTCCATAACATCTAGAGTCAATTATTCACACCAAAAACTTGGTAGAGTACTAGTTTACCATTTATAAGATATAATAAATATAAAGAATGTGGATTATTTCTTTCAGTACGTGTTGCTTTTAAATTATATACAATCTGTTTCCCTTTTACTGTTTAATACAACTCATTTTCTTGAAAGTAATTATTTACATTAATTAGCTTGGTATTTGCCACAAGACTAACAGACAATATTTTGTGATTGACATTTTACTACTTTAAAATTATGAAGCGAATGCGGAAATTTACTTAAAAATGCAATATTATGTACGACCCAGCTGAGTACTCACTACGAAACATACTTGATTCTAAATATCTCTTGAATCCTACTTATTGTTGGTTTCGATCCGTAATCTGCAGTAAATAACTGCAATGTAGTTTAAGAATTAGCCACCTAAGATCATTTGATAATTTCTCTATTCTACCGTTGTTAATACTACGTGATAAAATCAGAAGTACTATATGTAAAGGGTTTTCCAATAGGGACCTAATAATTTTTCTTAATATGAATGCACCCTTGAAAGTTTTTCATGATCTGCCAAGGTCAAAACGTCAGTCAAGGTTAACATTTTTACCATGGTAAAGTTCACGAACGAACAACGTTTGAAAATTTAAAAGTTACTACCGCAATTCTGAGTCAGTGGTGGCAATTGTAAGAGAGTTTACTCCAATTTTTTGTCGTAATAATCGTCCCACTCATAGATAGTCTGTGCGTGCTATAGTGAATAAATTCGAGTCAAAATATTCACTGTTGGATATTTCTGCGAGAGTGGGACAACGCGCTGGTCGAAGTACCGAAATATCGCAGCCGTAAGTACTTCAGTTCAAAATGAGCCAAATCAGTCGATTCCACGCTGTCTCTCTCAAACCACATTGTCGCGAATTTTAGGTAAAAATCTTGGTTTACACCCTTACAAGAGCAAATTAACTCAAGATCTGCAGCCTCTTGATCATTTGAAATGCCGAAACTTCTCCAATTGGGTTCTGCTGAAGTTCTGAATTTCATCGAAAAATCAAAGCAAGCGAGAGAGTAAAAAATCCACGTTTGCTTCCAGAGATTCCATTTCAATTACAAAAAGTAACTGTTTGGTGTGTACTTCATGCTGGGGTTGTGATTGGACCATATTTTTTTCATCAATGGAAATGATCGCATGTTACGCCGAGGAGAGTTCGTTATCGTGCCATGTTAGAAGACTATTCAATTATATAGAATTAACATCAGTGTGGTCCCAACAAGACGATGCCACATGAAACACAGCTGGTCAAACAATTGATCTATTGAAGGCGAAGTTTGATAAACGCGTAAACTCGTGAAATGATCCGGGCGAGTGGCCACCTTGCGCCGTTGGATATCTTTTTATGGAGTTACATTTAGTCGTTTATTTATGACAGCAAGCCAACAACGTTAGAGGAACTCAGAGATAATATCGCACACGAAATTGCCAAAAATTTACCCCAAACAATCGATCGCTGCAAACGTGTCCGCGATGGTCATATGGACGAGCACGAATTCCGTAGTTGAACGTAACATGTGCACTGTACCTGAAGTAAATTCAAGCCAAATATCTAAATTATTCTGTTTTATTTAAATACAAAATTGTTATGTCCTTATTGAAAAATCCGATATTTGAATGAAATACGAGTTGAAAAATTAAAATAGTAAAGGCAAATTAATGAACTAGTACTAGAAAAGGAGAATGGATACGCATAATAGACAAATTGAAAGTATTGTATGAAAACCCCCACGATTATTGGATCATTTCATACGAACTAAAAAGAACGTGTCTGGAGAATAGTGTGCTAAAAGAAGACCAGAAGGAACACCTAGGGGAGGTTATCTAGAGAAAAGCTAAACTAGGAATGTAGAGGACAGAGATAAAAGTCAGTAGATGGAATGGAAAGGCTACGTATAGGAACAAGTAGAAGAAGATCGTTGATGAGACTAAATTCCTGCACGAACCGTGAAACCGAATAATAATAATAATATTAATTTAAAATTTCTTTTTAGACTTAGCTTTTCTTAAGAAAGCATAATTATGAATGGGAAAAAGTTACAGGGAAGCCCTTCCAAATATGTTGTTTTATTCACGCTACAATATTTATAAAATCAAATATATTTTCCTGTTTCTGTATACATAAATGATGAATATTCGTTATTCTTCTGTAATGTATTTAATAAAAGGTATTTTGCTTAATTATTCATCAATTTATGAATATTAAAAGAGAGGAAGAGAGAGATTTATGGAAAACCCGGTTAATGTATTGCTTCATACCATTAAAAAGAATTTTTCACTTTTAATTCTTTTCAAAGAATCTGCAGTATTAATTAATGTTGATTTTTTTTGGGAGACTTTTTTATAAAGTGACATGAAACTTCTGAAACTCTTGAAAAGTTTCTTAATATTTAAGTAGCCGATCGTACTTATACAAAAAGAATCGCTCAGCATTTTGTTACTTTTAATCACCGTTCGTCTTAGAGACTTTGATTATTTAAATGTTAATAAAATAGATTTAAATGTTTGCAGTAATATAATAGTAATATATATATTGAGACATTGATTTTCTCTAACAAATTTTGTTACTTCTAAGTAAAATAGAGGTGAAATTAAACCTATTAAGTTAAATTTGAATATTACTATAACGCTGAAATCAACGATTTTGAAAAAGATCATTTTATTATATACTTTACAGTATTACGAGACAAATTAAGGAATATTGTTAGGGAAATTTTTAATTTGCTGTAGAAAACGTTGCTGGAAGCGACACTAATACTAAATGGGAAAAATATAAGTTAGCAAAAATACTTTACAGATAATATTCTACTGCTTTGATGTAATTACTTGTGGTTTATTAACGGATGACGTCCTAGCTATAAATTTTCTATTTCACTGGTAGACAGATAATATTTGAATATAGCTTGCTGCTTGCTAATTTTTACGAGGGAAGTTTATGCAAATATAATATTATCTATGACCTAAAACCTTCAACTAATATATAAAAGAAATGTTTCTGTAAAGTTGTCATTCATTAATTAATTGCACCTGTAGTAGTGTTGGTATTTATACAAAGTTTGATAAAATTGAAAATGAAGACTGCCATGAAATACCTAAACAACACAATGGTATCTTAAGCAATCCACAATAATGTTACCATTGCATTAACTGAGTCTCTGCTTAATATCCAGTAGTTAAAAGCCAGTCATAGAATTTTAAAAATGAGGCTGCAACGGCGGCAGAAGAACTAAGTACTGGTGATTTTGATGGAGCCTGTAGTTGATTAACTTAATCACTGAAGGTTGATATATAACCCTTTTCCGCATTATTTTTCGACAACTAAGTTGTCGTCATCAGCAGATAATTAAACAGTGTCGCACCTGGAAAAACCATGACAAAATACCTGTACGAACACAAATTCCGTGCACGAACCATACCGCCAAAAAGCCAGTGTGCGTTTTGGCTTTCAGCGATTCTGTTCGTGTGCGGAATTTGTTTCCGTACAGGTATTTTGTCGTAGTTTTTCAGGTGCGACGCTGCTTAATTTTCTGCTGATGATGACAATTTAGTTGTCGAAATACGTATATAGAATACGAAAATTATGTGGAAAAGGGTTATATATCAACCTTCAGTGATGAAGTAAGTACTGTCAGAGAAAGTTTTGTTTTAGTTTACGTCATGCCATTTAATTATCAATTGGGAAAATTTTAAACACATATTTGCTTCAAGAGACAGCTCGTATAGTGTCTTGCTAATAAAAACACATGAGATAAATAACAGGAAATTTGATCTCTTGAGAATAACGAGTCAAGCCATAAAAAGTCTGAAGAATTGCTTTCTCTGGAAAGAAACTAACTTAGAATAATAGCAGAGTATCGCATAGGCGATAACATTCCTGAACAAAATTGGCATATCTACTGTACCATAAGAGATACAGCAGCCAGCCTGCCCTGAATATGTGAAAATTAATACAGAAGGGAGTGGCATCGAATTGAATACAGTAGATAATATGGGTGGAATGGCTAATAAGCAGATGTATTTTAGAAATACTAAGCCAAATACAAAAAATTGTAGAATGTATATTTTAGTTTACATTTTATTAAAATCATAAGTAACCAAATGTTTTTCGTAAACACAAGACAAAATTAGTCAAACTGAATGATCCTCTTGTTTAATTGTCCTTGTAGTATCGTTTTCGCTTCCCATCAAAACTTTGTTTTGTGCATTTTCTGTTATAGAATTACTGGGGGTTTGACAACTACTGTGTTGCCACCCGACTAAATTAATATTTTCCACGGTCAATCTAAGCATAAATTTAATTATTAAGATTAAACACTGTAATGCTTACTTGCCTAAAATGCCTAATTGTCTATAATTTGTTACTAAACTGCGCTCGATGGAATTTTTTATATTATTTTTTCCGGTAATCAGCATACAAATAATTATAAAATCCACTGATTATATTTTAAACATCGCGCTCGCATAACAAAGAAATCGTCAAAAGTATAAAGTCTAAGTATTTCTTTTCGACTTAGGAACTACTTTATTAAGATGCAGAGGCGAAAACAGAAAAAAAACTGCTATAAAAGACAGTTTTCGAAAACGAGAAAGACACAAAAGTTAGTATTTTAAATTCCCGTGAAAGTACCAAAAATATTTCAGAGTATTTCTTTGAAATCAAAAGTTACGAAGTCTCTTGCTATTTAATTAGCGGTCGATGACAGCAATTCGAAGAGAAAGGATACGGTGATAAAATCATGTCGAAACATAAAAGGACAGCAGCACTGCCACGCGTATTGCCATTGAATCCCCTTTTCGTTTAATTGGCGTACATTTTGGGAGAAAGAAGATCAATTCCATTCCTCGAATTAGTTGAACAATTCTGGTCTAGATAACGCCAGTACGATATTGTTCCTTTTGCGAACGCCGAAACCTTAAGTTTTCAGGACACTCTCTGTGGGGTCGGTCGGCGGTGCTTTTAGCCTGATCATCCGTAAGATAAGGGATAGCGGTACTACTCACGAAACACGACTTCTGAGAAGTTATCCGGTGCGACGGCCAATAAGGAATGTTTTATTGCTAGGGCTGTTTTCGATTGCGTCCGGGTCCGGATTCATAAATAAAACATGCAACGCGAGGGGGCAGGTTATAGAAATTCGAAATATAGGTTCCGCTTTTGCATACATTGAACTACGTATTTTACCGCTAAACTAAATTCAATATATTACAAAGGTGGATATGAATTGGACGGTTTTTCATTTCCTCTTTCTTGCCTCATAAAATTTACATACAATGAAATTTTAATGTACACATGGTTGCCTGTTGGACTACCAAATTTATCTTCCCACTTTATAGTTAATTTGAAAGCTCCTACTGATATTTTATATTTCTAAATGTTACTATTATTTAACGAATATTATGCCATAATACAATCGTCAACCGTTTCACTATATGATCGTTATTATAACTTGCGTCTCATTATTCATATTCCTATCTTTTTCACAATCAACTGCCTGTACTGATCAACAACACCGCCACTTTTTATATATAATGAAACTACATGTGTGTGTGTGTGTGTGTAACGTCCGACATTGTGCATATTGGACTCTACCAGTAAATTCCTCAAGATATTGCGTTTTTTCTCGTTCCGATGATTATTCTTCCAAGTAGCAAATAGCGTTACTTCAAAGTCTCTTTTATCTTCAACATTTCAAGTTACAGAATGTGCATATGGTGTTGAAGCTTTGATATCTCTGTGTTTCTCAATCGCTTGATAATGATTTGACCATTTTTTTTCATAATACACTAGTATTTCAATTCAGTGGGAGTTTACTCTAAATCCATTATTCTCTGTATTCTTTGCAACTGCTTCCACTCACAGAGAGCGTGCGGAAATTAGCGCTTCGAAAAAGGTCGAGATTAACCCAAACCAAAGTGTAAGAAAATGTATCGAGAGATTTAGCTTCTAATCAAGCAGGACTCTAATTTAACGGCCTGATAATTTCCTTTGCTGCTCAATGAAACAGTAGAGAAAAGCCGCAGGGCGAATTCCTTCCACATCGAAGAAAGGACAAGTAAGAGATTCTAAAGCTGCAAGATAAGAGTCGTCTATGAAAAGAAAGCAAAATCATGTATACAAATGAAATACTTAAATGGTCAACATCTTACAAAAAACAGATCTGAAGTCCGATGAGACAATCTGATCAGTATCTGGTATTTCTGCAGCTAAAGTGCAAATTCTGGTGAAACAAAATCAGGGTAGAGGAGCCATAATCAAAGCTAATTTCAACAGACATACGCAGAGTCATGAGACTTTAGCGAGATATCAGGACCGATAATTCTGAAAAGGTCATAATGGAATAGGCTTTACGGCTATCTAAAATAATCTTAAAATATAACCACTGGTTATCCGACTCTTTTTTCTCGTATACCACGACGTTCTTGTATTATTCGATTCTAAAGAGATTGTATGTATTGTATGATTACACTAAATTTTATTTGCATATTTGTTTTCTTTAGTATTCATTTTTTGCTGACATCAGGAACATTTACTAAATCCTTCTTGTAGTTCAATTGCAATTTTCTTTGTCCTAGTAGTACTTGAACACCGCGCTATCTACTTTCCTTAGTGCTTTATTAATGTGTTGTTTTTCTGTTCCTAAATTTCCCGTGTAACTAATGTTTGTTACTAGGACTACACTAATTTACTGAAGAATGATTAACGTCGCTAAACGTTGTTGTTTACGCTAACGGTTAGGACAAAATTTTATAATTTGGCAATAAATTTTCAAAAAAGAATGAAAGAGGAAAATGAAGACTACCATGAAATGAGTAAATAACAGAAAGAGTAAAGGAGAGCGACACTGTATGGAGAATTCTCAAATGTATTAAAAGAAATGGGGAAAAGTATTTAAAACAGCAATTTCGCTCACTTTACACTTAATAGTAAAAGGCATAAACAAGAGAACTTGCCAAAATATATCTCGTTTCTTTCTCTGATTTTTTCCATAATTTCCAACTTTTTGGTTGATATATATTTAAGATGGCAATTTCACCAACTTTACATTTAAAGGTGCAAAGGTTAATAGCTGAGAAGTAGAAAAAGCTCCAAACTACTCTATCTATCTTTTCGTAGTGCTTTCCTAATCTGATGTTTTCGTTTTTCAGCATCGCTAATATTTGTTGTTTACACTAATTCAGAAGACAGTGACAAATGTTGCTAATTGTTGTTTTCTACGCTAATGGATAAAATAAAATTCTATAATTTATGAAAAAATTAGCAAGGAAGGGTGAAAGAGATAAATTAATATACCATGGAATTAGTAAATAAAAGAATAATCACAGAAGAGAGAAATTATTTGCCAAGGTCTAAAATGTATAAAAGGAAATGGAAAAAAATATTTAAAACAGTAATATCTCCAACATTAAAGAATTAAAAATAGAAGAAAGCTTGTCAATATATTTTGTTTTTTTTTTGATTTTTCAGTGTATTTTTCGTATTGTCCAAATATTAGGTTAAAACATATTTAAAACAGCAATTTCACCAATTTTACACTTAATGGTGGAAAGGTTTATAATCGAGAAGACAAAAAAGCTTGGCAAGTATATTATCTCGTTTTTTTTCTAATTTGCAGTGTATTTTCCATAATGCCTAACTTTAGATTAAGACGATATCTGCTTCTGGGTTTCCGGGCTGGAACCGCGTCACTAGTATATCTGCCGACGTTTCGTACCAATTTGTATGGGACATCTTCAGGGCTGAACTACTGCACTGAAACTTTCAGTTTCAGATGTCCCATACAAATGGGTACGAAACGTCGGTAGATATACTAGTGACGCGGTTCCAGCCCGGAAACCCAGAAGCAGATAGCATGGACCACGACCGCGGAAGTCTACGTACCAAATTTAGATTAAGACATTTAAAACAGCTATTTCACCAAATTTACGCTTATTGGTTAAAAGGTTTACAGCTTAGAAGTAATCAAGCATTTGCCAATTATACCTCGCGCATTGTGAACGCAGTTTTTTTTTAGTGAAGATGGTAAATGCTTAGATTTTTTTGCAATGACTTTTGGTATAAACGAGGTTAACAGTGTATACAAATATAAGCCTCTTCATTGAAAAGTTTATTTTTTAAGAAATTTTAAAACGTTTCATAAATTGATATTTCAGAAATTTTGAAACCACTGCTATTTTCGTGCACATAACTGTATGTATACGATGAGATCTATTCAATTTCAAAAACACTTAATACTTACATGGACAAAAATAAAGTCTTTTTGTGTAAACCAATATCATTAGAAATTAAGGAAAAGTTCGTTTCGGAATCCCGCCATCTTATTTTGTATTTGAATTTTATATACGCGCCTTTTATAAATTGCTAATAGCTAAATTTTTTTTTAATATATTGTTAACACATAATATAATAAATATATAGTATAGGGAAACTAGTTGTAAAGATTAAGAGATCCGTCGATTTTGTAGTTGTCGCTTTCGTGAATGTATCTTCACAAATATCATATAATAATTTATGGGACACTAAATTAATAAATATTTCATCTCGTGACAAAATATTAATAATATTTACCATTTTTTTCTTCTGTTAAAATAAAATTAGAAAAAATTTTATCCAATTTTAGAAATCTCTCAGCCTTGTGATTAAGCCTTCAAAATTATAGTAGTTTACTATAATAAAAGAATATATCGTAACAAACGACAGACATATTTAGTGTGGTTTATTACTTAAATCGTATACGTCTCAAATATTTGGATACCTTTAACAAAGTAATTTCTAGAAAAGTACTATTTCTGCCGTTTTAGTTGCAAAAAGTGAATTAATTTTAAGTAGGTATTAAATTGGACAGATTCGATTCAAATTGTCGATCTAATAAAGATCAAAAAATTTGCGTCAATACAAATTCGAAGTTATAATCCGTTCAAATTTAAATTGCCACCATAGCTTTTGTTAATATTTTTAACGTAAGTAACTTTTCTTAGCATTAGTTCGTATCTGACAGAAAATGCATAGAAAATTCATTTCAAAATCGACGACACTGCAAGGGTAAAAGACAGAGATATCACTGGTAATATAAGAACAAAGCTTCGTGCTATAAAAGTTTTCAGTATAACAAATGGCCATATTTGAGCAAGGAATCGTGTTAATTCAATAAAACATTTAGTTTTTTAGTTCGATGGTGTTCTGTTGACATTCAAATAAATATTTAATGCAGATATACGTTTCTGCAAAAGAATTTTATTTTCTTCGTATGACGTGGATGATTTATTTTAACTTTAATTAACAGAAAGAATATATTTAATTTCACTTGTAACAGTTATAATAGGTTCGTTCCATTATTCAATCACTCGCCCTATAGTCGAAATTATATTTGGTTACTTTCTACGCTAATCAATCTGCATTTGATTAAAACTAGCAGTCGAATTACGAAGCTCCCCATTAATTAATAAATGGATTGCATAGAGGCTACGTCGTAGTACTGCTGAGCTTTCAATTTGAATTAAAGAGAACGCCGAATATTTTGACTCACCATTGTAAAAGGGTTGTGTGCTTCAGTTTAATAACAGCGTTTTAGTTCGATTAGGACATGCCACAATACACTCTTAAGATTAATAATAAAAATCATATATACCGTGTATCAAAAAAGTAAGAAAAATAGAAGTATATATTTTTAAATCAAATTCATACTCTTTATCAAGCAAATAATACATTGTGTTAATCGCCCGAGGATGCTTCTAAAAGGATGTTCTATGGATTCCTGTAGAAAATCATTCCAAACAACTTGTGCATCATGTGTCTGTTGTAAGTTTATTAGAAGGTTAGAAAGCACGTCAACCCTGCCATACAAGTACTCAAATCTATTCTATGGATGATAGGTCTGTCAACTATGTAGGCCAATTGACAATATTGATGTTAGTTTCTTTCAGAGATCGTGCTGTAACAATTGCAATATTGTCAACAATAGACGTGGAAGAAGAAAATTGCAGTTTTCGAATTCTTCCATAGAAGGTGTTGAGACTGCACTTTCTCAATACCTTCTATGGAAGAATTCGAAAACTGCAATTTTCTTCTTCCACGTCTACAACCATCATGGATTCAAAACAAAAGAAGATTTGTCAGAAAAACTGATATTGTTCCACTCTTGATGTCAATCTGTCCACATTATTCTAATCTAAGGGCACGATGTCGACTAACGAAAGGCAGTACTAATCTTGGACAATAGAATACTAACCAAATGAACTAACACGGCGGCCATATATTGAACCCGTTGTTAATCTATCGCCTAACTTTGCCAGAGAAACATTTCCCACAGACTATGAAGTACTATGTCGATTTTTAAGCGCAACCAATTTTAATTTCCAATCTTCGGTAATTTTTTTAGGTCATCCATGATCTCTTCCACGAAGTTGCCCACCTTCTTGTTAATCTTTCTAACAATGAATAACTGCAGCAATATTTTATTGCATCCGCCTAGATATTTTACTATGGCAGTGCGTGGATTTGCCATTAACGCAGTCCCTATAAACGGGATATAAATATTTTGGAGTGGAACTCCATGTAAGAAGTGGGCCATCGAATGGTGTTTTTTTGAAACTGCAACGAAATAAACATCGGTCAATATTTTTCGAAGTTTGTTGCTTTATTGACAAAGAATAAATCTTTCGATTAGTTTTAGAATATAAATTCATATAAATTACTTCCTCCGCTGGCTACTTAATAACGGATTCTGTGAATACAATTTTGGAGTAAATTTTCGATTGTATGAGGCTCTATATCACGAATAGCTCGATTAATATTGTGCTAAAGTGTTATTTCATGACCGTCAGCGTAACGTCAATCTATAACAGAATTCCACAAAAAGTCAAGTAGTCTCAAATCGAAATTTCACGCAACACAAGCAGCATCACCAAAACGACTGATTACAAGATTATTGTTCGTAAAAGTATCAGTGTTTACTCAAGTCCGATTCATCAATTTCTGACCAAAAAGAAATCGGTTATCGTGCTTCCGTATTTCTCTCCGTTGACCGTAAAACTGTTGCCAACCTCATATTTAAAGAAAAATTGCTTATTAATGCTGCCGTGCTGTACATGAAAGAGTCTCACGTTGAGGATGCACTGGCTTCTTTACGACAATATGCAGCTTTACGAACTCTAAGTACGGTAATTTTGCAAGTTTTCGTAGGCACCGAGATGCCGAGATGCCGAGGTGAATATGAGCCTTATTGGTGGAGCTTTTTTAATCAAAATTGATTTCAATTCCCAAACTCTCTAAAGTTGAAGCAGAGAAGCGATCGTGTTGTGTCAATGTTTAAGTTGGAAGTGAATAATTCGAGATATTTATACAGAATTCTTTTCCAACTAGTGCGACTAATGTTCAGTTGCTTAGATCTATAGGGAGTTAAAATTTTCTGATTCAAGCACATACTTTTGGTTAAAGCATTCTAGACTGAGCGCACTGGATGAAAACAGATACTCATGCTCGTCCAGCATTGGCATGCCAGTCTCAAAACAACCGCGATTGGTACTTTATTTCGACTAAAAGTTCTCTTAAAAATTCGCAAACTATCAGAAATAAGTTTTGAATATTTCCCAATGTTGGTAGTTCATAAATTGTTTCATTTTGTATCACGGGGATTTGACACTAAAAATTTGCCAAATTTTGAGCACGTTATTATTGCCAATGTTAAAAATAAAACGTAGTACAAAAATATATCAGCTAACGGCATATGCTTTAGAAAAGTCGCTCTCGAAGCTGTTAAGTCTAATTAAAAGAACGAAATTAAAGAACATATTCTAGTAAAACGCGACGACTATAACAGATAAGAAAAGTCGCAGTAGACGGTCTTAAGGCCACCTTTAGTCAATCTATGGTGTGACAGAGTAAACATTAGTGAGCAAAAACGTTCGGATGAATTCGTATTATAAAATAAATATAAAAGGCGTTGCTAGGATACTGTTTGTAGAAAGGTTTAAACTTGCTAAACACAGGTTGGAATCTGTAAACCAAATTCAATTTAGTTCATATTATTACAGACGCAAAATTCAAGTATCAATAGAAAGATAATATAGTAATAATTAGAATGTAACAGGATATCCATAACAAAATACCTGCTAAACCCTTCTAAAAAGAACCACCATAGAGTAAATGTAACGCTTCAGTAACCTGGAACAACCTCAATATGATATGTCGAACCGATATATCTTCAGTGTCGGTACGGTAATGCCAAGATCAATAGCAGTCCTGAAGATGTCCCTTTAATAGTAGATGTAACGTAGTTGAGTCAAGTAATGGTGTTAGAGACGCCACAGATAAGAGAGACTCTATGAACTAGGACAACAGAAGTTCGCAAGTCTATTCAAAAACTTCCATTGCAAAACTTATCTCAGACTACTCCTACTTATTTCTTACATGAATGCAAACAAATTAATAAAATAATAATAGCTTTTTCAGCCACATAACGCAGAATAACAAAGAAAAATGAATGAACTATAAAGTAATACGTCAGAAGTTTATCTTAAACAAGACTTTCAAATATTACTTCCTTTTACATACTAAATTGAATGAAATTGATATGTGACATGCTTTTTTACTAGAAGTATCCGTCAGTTGTCGATTGTGTTACAACGTTACTTTATTATCAGTTCTCTTTTGAATTTCTCTAAACTTACCGCCTATCATCTACATTCATTAGAAGCGGACAGCGCAATATCATGATTAGGTGGACTCCCCATAAGGGTATGTATAGTCCCGAATACGATGGGTGTGTTTTTTTAATAAATTACTCAGCTCTGAGGCAATTTTCTAAAAAGCTAGACATCATCATTAATAATTAATCATTACGTAAAACGAATACGATTATAATGGCGAAGATCGAATTTGGTAATGAAATTGACAGAGTGTCAAGACACACATGCGAACACGTCAGCTCGAAATAATGGTTATAAATAATTAAATGATAATTTACATTACATATTAATTTTTTATAATTAAATTATATGTTCAAATTAGACTTTAATAAATCAAAACTGTGTCTAGGGCAATATAATTAATTAAATAAATTTAAAAATAGTAATGGAATTAATCGAATTTTTAATAGAAAGGATAATAGTAAGTACATGCTCTGTTTTTTTTTAAATTTCTTGACCACATCTGTCATTAAATGAAACCAAAACATGCTTGTGAGAGAATCAGAAAGTAATGGCAATTTATACATAAGAACTAGTGCAAGACAAATGCATATGCACTTTGACGTAGTCCCATTGTACTTTTATACGCTGACAATAACGTAGAACAAGGGTCTTCTTCCTTCTGAAAAAGGGCTTTTTAGCTCCTCGTAAACAACATTTGAAACCCTTGCTGGACCTCGCCATCCGAGCCGAACCTTTATCCGTATTGCCTCCTTTGAAGGTCCAAAAATGTGGAAACCAAATGATTACACAGTCTGCACCGCTTGTGTTGCTATATGCATTGTCTTGCAGCAATATCATCTTTTTGGGCAGTAGTCCCCGTGAGTGACAAATTGCAGATTTAAATCGGTTGTCCAGCACAGCACGATACACAATATACTACACTACTTACAGTTTTACCACGTGTCCGGCCCATTCTCAGAATAAATTTCCGCGAATTGCAAACGAACGTTAGCATTTTGCAGGAAAGTTATCGTTTAAACATCTTATGAGCAGAAACTAAGAAATATTTTTTCTCTATTTCTTGACGATTCAGACCAAAACACTGAGATTTCCTTCATATCATTTTAGAAATTTCGTCGCAACATCTACGTGCTACTACTCAGATTAAGCTATTGGTTCCCATCAAGTACGAATTTGAATATACCTCAAGTCATAATATACTATCGCTTGTAGAGATCCTAAATTGATGTCCACGATCTTCCCAATCACGTTATCGTGTATTAACGTTATTTGTGGGTCTTCTTTGATCAAGGCACTATATATTCTATCCACATCTAAACTTTTTTTGATATGTTACACACCATGTCAACGTACCGTAATGTATTTCCGTTTGGTTAACCCAATGCACACATACAAAATGCACACATACAAAATGCACTACTCAATTGTACAATCACGGTGTGAAGAAAGCTGTAATTCTATTCCCGTTATTGGACGTAACTACGAGTAGGTTCCCATGATTTCTTGCGTACAGGTGATACTGCGCCTTTCTGCTATTCTCTTATTTTTTCCTCTTTTCAATTAATTTTAAAATTTCGGCACACTATATTTTGCAAAGGCCACTGATTTATTTAAATGTTTTCAAAACATTTTTAATACGAAATAATAAGAGAAAACGAGTAAAGTAATTCAAGGTAGAAATGGTGATTTAGCGCCATTATTATATTAACAAATGAGGGACGCGATATAGGGTACCACAGCTTCTGTTTGAATAATTAACGGTGTTGAAATATTCACTCACCTATTTATTTATGAAGAGGGTAGTTAGAACATCTGCAGTTGACTGGCAAAAAGTTATAATTGCTTCAAGTCTTCTGTAAGATAGGAATCTTAAACGAATTAGCAGAAATTACAGTCGGCGGTAAAAGTATATTCGTCTTTAATATTCTAAAAACTAACACAAACTGAAATCGTGCTATCAAATTACATGTATGTAATGTATGTACAGAATAATTAATTTTATGTGAAGAGCAAACCTTTATACTTATGGTAATCCTATGAAGTTTATCGCCTAGTGAGTATTTAAAGTGCTCCTGTACAAATAACAAAAGTGACAATCGCAAGGTGGTACTATCTTCTTTTCCAGTGTCGAATCCAAGTTGAAGTTTGTCTAGATTATAGAATTTATTCAAGTATATTTGTACGCTTACGCTTGTATCGGTTCTGCATTTGGTATTTATAGCTTTTATTATATTTATATAGTCTGTTTTTTTAAGAACTTGAGAAATTTAAACGATAATTCAAGACAGAAATATTGTTGGAATGAAATCTTTTTTATTATAATCTGGCAGATAATTTCATGTCATTTATTTTTTAAATATGATTTCCGGCATATGTCCGCCGCCGCTACGACTTACATACATAGTCCATTCGATCAGTCTAATTTTTGACTACTTTTTCCAATAAATCTGGCCCTATGCCGTCAATGGTGACTTGAATATTGGCTTCCAATGCTTCAAGAGTTGCCCATTTGTCGACATAAACCAATAACTTAACATAGCCCCATAGAAAGTAATCCAGAGGCGTTAAATCGCACGAACGAGGGGGCCAGCGAACAGGACCACTTTTGGAAATAAAGTTGTCACCAAATTGATTTTGCAATAAATCGATCGTTAAGCGCCCTTTATGGCAAGTTGCGGCGTCTTATTGGAATCAAATGTCGTCGATGTTTAGCTTATTAATTTTGGGAAATAAACTTTGGAATCAGCATGGCTCGACAGCGCTCGCTGTTCATCGTAACGGCAGCTCCTTCCTCATTTCGAAAGAAATAGAGACCGATCATGCCGCCAGCGTGTAAACAGCACAAACAGTTAATTTTAATGGATGTAATGGTGATTCGTTAACGGTTTGAGGATTGTCTTGGCTCTAAATATGGGAATTTTGCTTATTGACGTAGAAATTTAACCAGAAATGAGCTTCATCACTAAACACAATTCTTTGATAAAAATGCTCATCTTCGGCCAGTTTCAAATGAGCCCAATCAGCAAAAATGCGACGCAAGCGATGGCCGTTTGGCTTCAATTCTTGCACGAGCTGTATTTTATAGACACGTAAGCCGAGATCCTTACGTAAAATTTTTCACGTAGTCGAAGGACAAAGGCCAACAAGTTGAGAACGACGACGGATTGACATTTCGGCATATTCTTCAATACTTCGCGCTACAGTAGCAATATTCTGTTCGGTACGCACATTTCTTTGTCTTGTTGATGGTTTTGAATCGAAAAGAGCAAAATTAGTGCGAAAACGATCAGTAACTAAGTGCTCTATGAACTTCGCGAATAGATTTATTTTTTTTCAAAGTAAATTTCCACAATTTGGAAGCGTTCTTCTGGCGTTAAATGATTCATGATGATTTGCCAAACCTTACTGAACAGAAATGTCAACACAGTTTGACATTTGTAGTATGGTAACGAACCGACAGACGAGGAATGTAAAAATTTAATTCTTGAAGAAGTGAAGGATAATCGACATCATTACGTAGAAGTTTATGCGTTTGTCTTCCAGCAAGGCAAAACCAATGCCTTGCTGCAATCACTGTATTGGAGCCACCAGCTCGGAGGAATAGATTTTTTAAAAATTGTCGTTGTGCGACTATCCAAGATATTCTTATGCACATGATTGTAAGAATATTATACCAAAATCGCAAATTTTAGTTTCGACCTAATGTGGTTAACAAACGTGAGCTTCTCATCAAATAAATGGTAAAGATCTTGATTAGATTAGTCTATGATAATGAAGGAGCACCCAATGAATATTTTATTAATTGTATTTAGCTTCTTCGTATATGCCATAGTTATACATATGGATAGATTTAACTGGGAACAGTTATTCTCGCACCCTTTGATTTTGCAAGAAGACCCAATCATTCATATCTCCTATGGGGGTAAAAATTTTTAAATCATCGACAAAGAGCAATTTCTTGGACAGCTGTCAAATCATTAATATATGTATACAAAATATAAGCGGTATCAAATTTGAGCCCTGAGGCACACTAGAGGTTGCTTGAAGATGATAAAATGTATGACTATTATGGTATACAAATTGTCTCCTATGATGCAAATGTGAGCTAAGTCCGACTGATTTTAATTTGTTCAATAATATGAAATAAATTGTTTAAGCCAAAGCTTTACATATGTCTGTATATATGACATCAACCTGTTTGTGTTGAATACGTTCGCTACGTACTGGGTGAAGTGAAGTGCAGTACACTAAAAACCGTTGATCGTTATTCAATAAAATCATATTGATCTGGCGACATTACATTTTGAATTATTGGAAACAGGTAAGTACAAATGTGTATTTCCAGAACCTTACAAAAATTTGAAAGTACAGCTGTAGGTCTGTAGTTGACAATAACCGTTGGATCTTCATCTTTCTGTAAAGCATACGGTCTTGCTAATTTTCAACAAGTACCACTTGAAGTACTTAATACAAAATTAAATAAAATTCTTAAAGAATATGTGAAGATGTCTGCACAATCTTTTAACAGGAAATTTGGAACTTCATCTCCGGTCGGGGTTTTGCTTGGTAACTTCCTTAAGAATGAATAAATAACAGAAGCTTCAATGAAATCAGTATGAATATGAGTTATAGAGACAGATCGTTGATGATTCATAAAAGCATGAAACTAAATGAACACCAATTGCGAAAGCATCAAGAATCTGTTTAGAATCATCTAAAGTTTCATCTGCAGATGTCATCGTTCCAGGAGTTCAACTCATATTCTATAAGTTTAAATGTAGGACCAAAAGAATCATCAACTGTTCTCTTTTCCACATCCTTCAAGTACTTTTCATAGACTTCCGACATTTGGTACTTTACAAGAGCTCTGATACACTTGACATGTTGAAGATCGGTACCTAGTATATAGCGAACGATAATAGTTCTTCAATTGCAGGCTATTAATTTTTTCATTTGTATACCTTAAAGGAAATTTGTTCTTTTTGTTCTTGAAATGCAGAACTTATAAGTTCAAAAGAAAATATATTAAATTGTAAAAATTTAAGCACGCTATATTAAATGTCAGTATAAATGCAAGAAATGTTCTAAGAAATGTGTCATATACAGCATTAAAAAATTGCCTTTTCTAAATTGTATTCTTTCCCGTTCAAACATAGTTCAAAATTTAAACAATATTCTCGACAGACTGTGAGATTGACCAAAAGGGCCGAGTGGGGTGGATCGCTGCGCAGTTATGGATTATGTTATACTGCATATTTGTTAATACTAGATCAAGATGGTGACCTTTCCATTTACGAAGAGTATTTTACTAAGCGAGATCAGTAAATTCCATGAAGCTACTTGTAAGACCAGTCTTACTGTCATTAATACTTATTGATAATACATCAGTTGTCTGTTCTCCGATTTGCCAATTTTCGCTGTAGCATTTCTAAATGTTTTCCACTTTGTCCCGGGACAAAGTCACTCCTTCTTTTCAAAATTTAAACACACGGTTAACACAGTTAAAACGAAGTTTGTCTAATGGTTATTAATTTGAACTGGTACACATTCCCAATTTTCAATACGAATATGATATCAACTAACATATCTTATAATTCGACCAATTATTACGCATTAGGAGTGTGTAGTATTCGTGCAGATTTACAGTTGAATAACTTGATCTAAACTGTAAAAAGCTTACAATAAGTAACATCGCACATTCTCGATATTAAAATTTTCAGCAAATTCAGAGCAATAAGTATTTATAACTCTTTCCACGTGGTATAATATATAACGCCATTAGTTTAAAAATGTATTCACAGCTATAAAGCATCCTTACACTGTCTTTTGAAACTCATTTCCTCGTATCTCCGCTTCATATACAAAACACTTTATTTTTTCCTTCACTTTGTAAACCTAAATTTCGAAGTAAGATCATAAACGTCTGTTTTCGGCTAGATGTATGGAAGAACACTTTCTCTCTCTTTCTTTGTTTTTTTCCTTTTCAGGCTAATGCTAAGCGAACGTCAGTTCGAAACAATATATTATCGGAATTAAGTAGGGAAAGAAAGAGCGTTGTTTCGCATGTTGTAAACGCATTCGAATGGATTGTAAATTTTATTTGTTTTACTGATTTATTCTCCATTTATGTGTGTATGCCCTCCTGTCAGGATCTGTATTAATGCGCTTAGAATTACAATGGACCGCAATACGTTAATTATTTTTCCGGCCTATTTTGCATAGTCCGTAAATTTGTTTAAATCACGTCCGCAATTTTGTAAATTGATGCCGACAACTTGGATTTATTTACACGATAATGTTACATCGTAACTCGATATGTATTACGAAAATTAAAGTTAATTATTCTCGAATAATTAATGGATAATTTAAATAGGAATTAAAATGTGGGTGTACATAATTAATGTTGAATGAATATAATAGAATTAACAACACAAACATATACAAAATTAAGCTCTTTTCTTTGTTGACATGTTACATACTTCTATTTTGGTGTACTACAAACATATTGAGCTATTAATCAATGACGAGGAACTATTCTGCTATTTTTATTTTGGCGACATATGTTGAACACGCATTTAATGTAAAATGTATTTGTCACCGTATTTCATAATAAATATAGCGTATCTTTTTAGTGTTTTTAACACTTTTTTAACTTTGCGGTACAATAACGAATTAATATTTCTGTCCTGATATTTCACTTAAAATTCGAAAACACCGCTCTGTTGCTTTCTTCTTATTCACAAGAAGCATTTCATTTGCTGATTGAAAGCATATAAGTAGATATAATTAATAGTACTTTTTTGTTAGAATCAAGTGCCAATGAATTTGTGCGGACACTATACACCACTAACGCTTAGTAATTGGGCGAACTAAAAGGTGTTCCAATAAGACATTTCATTTTCAATAGCCCGACATTTTAACAGTTGTCATGACTCGATCTGTAACTACTTGACAGATGACAAATAAAAACTACGCCATTAATAAAAATGGCACGATATATGTACGCTTCAACAACGCATTGAAATTAATGAAATTCACTACAAAAATGGTGAAAATTTCCCGGTCGCAGTTCGCAAAAATTAAGCATCTTTGGGTTGTTGTGAAGCACCTTTTCGGCCAGTAATTGTCAAACTGGTGGAACAAGTTAGTGATGTGAATAATGGAACTCGTTTACGTCGCTCAAGAACAACTGAGAATATTGCTGTTGTAGCCAATAGTGTTGAGGAAAACGCAGGATTATTCATTTCTCGTCTTGGTCTGGCGGGGTCATTGGACTTTACTTTTGCGAAAAAGAGGATGGAGCAACTGTTACGTTGAATAGATTGCGCTATAGAATGATGATTAATGATTTTGTTTGGCTGGAATTGGAATATATTAATGTGGACGACGTTTACTTTCAACAAAACGGCGCTACGTGCCACACAAGTAAGGATACCACCGTTCTTTTCCGTGAAAAATTTCCTGATCTTGTGATTTCTCGAAGAGGCGATCACAATTGATCACCGAGATCTTGTGATTTAACACCTTTAGACTTTTTTCTTTGGGACTACGCGAAAGATAAGATCTATGCTAGTGGTCCACATTCGTTTCAAGACCTCAAAGAGGTAATTTGTGAAGTAATCGAGGACCTATAGCCGCAAATGTGTGAATTGGTGATGGAAAATTTCATGAAAGGAATATGGTCCTGCAAGTGTAGCCGTGGCGGCCATGTGGCTGATATTGTTTTCCATTATTAATGGCTTTTTACACAATTAAATAAGCATCCGATGATTTCGCTTAAAAATACTGTTTTTTTTACATATCAAAATGAATCCTCTTATTGGAAGACCCTCTATAAGACGGCAGATACTAGGTCCATATTGAGAAATCGGAATTTGTGCATGTTTAATTTGTACATGTAAATGGGAATATAATTATTAGACGAATCTAATTTTAATATTGTCACATAAAAGAAAAAAAAATAATGAAATTTACAAATTGTAATTATACAATATATGTCGACTTAAGACATCGAAATGCGAGGAATTTTTGACGAAAAGTGAGATTCGACTACTGGCACCATCTTTCGGAAAAACTTCTTGTTAAGATTATATTTTAAATCTATAATGTGTTTTATTGTCATAAATAAAATTCAGTCGACTTCAGATACACAATGTTATCTGATAACTTAATAAACTTTAAAACTTTAGCGATATATCATTGGACATAGTGATCTGACCATCGAAAATGATGTGCGACCAGACTGATCAAAAACTGCAACAATTCCATAAATGATCATTAAAATTGCCGAAACCGATTCGAACGACTGAAGAATTGACATCAAGGGAAAGCATATTCACTGAATAGCACGAATGAGACTGATGTTTTTGAGAGTTTGTTACGATTGATGTAACATGATTTCATGGAAAATCCTAAAGTGGACGGAAATCCCTATTCGTAGTGTTACTCAAAATTAAATTTTTAAAGGACTAATCACATCATAAGTTTTAGCTGATACACGACGAACTTTGAGTGACAATGTTCCTTCAAAAGTTACAATCTGTCACTGAATTTCGCAATTTGTTCTGGGTCATATGAATACCAAGGAGACCAGAATCATTGACAAATGCAACAACAAAGACGTAAAAGAATACGAATTCCAAGCAATAATTTGAAGCAGTGTAACAAAAGTCAAGCTGTTTTCATGTACCATCGATGAAACTTCACCATTTGCATCCAAATGGCAATCCCAGCAGCGGATACATCATGGTCGCCCTTTCACAAGGACAAGCAAAATATTATTATTATTCTGAAATGCCAAGACGATAGACACAGCAGGTTACTTGGAGTGCTCAGATCTATGGTGATCCTTTTGTTTCATTGGTGGTTCTTGAATTTTTTGCAGATAGCTGATGAATTTGACTGTGATCACGGATTTGTTAGGCACATCCGCTTCGGTGTGTAGTCACAGTTTTATGTATCTCTATTTATGACCCCAGTTCATTTTTGCCTTCGTAACTTATAGAAGATTCTTTTCTTGCAACTTTAGAACCTCTCATGTTCTCTTTTTTCGACTTTTGTTTCCTGCTTTTTCTGCTCCGTTAGTCCCACGACCGGCTAAAGGAATAAAATCAGTAACATCGGCAACTCAATTTACTAGTTAAGTGCAAGGGCATTAAGCCCGAGGTCGCAATTCTTGGACTCGGGGAAAACATTGCTTACTGAATTTACTGCAATACATATTTGCCATATTATTGGAATATGTAATTCTGTTGGACAATAAATGAATACATAATTATTAGCAGGCCACCTTCGTATTTGTTACATAAAAATACTTCGAATAGTCTGTCTTATAACTAGAATTAGCGGTTAAATTTAAATATTAAATCAGGTATGGGCAACCTTTGATATGTTGTGGGCCAAACTTTGATATGCAAATACGTTCGCCGGCCGCGTTTAAAAGTAGTGCATTTTAAAGCAGTGTTTATAATTTTTAGCGACAGATATGACATGAAATAATACGACAATGTCTCGCGGGCCGGGTCAAATCTTACAGCGGGCCAGTTGTTGCCCACATATGTATTAAATTATAGTACAGTACAGTAGTATAGTATTAGAGAGGCAACAATATTTCATTGTTTACTACTTCTGTACAGCTATACATAAAATTATGGTAAATTTTACGTACCCGCATATTATATTTTTATTATTTCTTTTATTTTTTCTGCATTAATGTATGTGTGAACTCAAAGATGTTTTTTGTGCTTAATTTAATTTATTATTTGAGCTTTAATGAAATATTCTACCTGCGATAAATTTATTCATGTCAACTTTGCGCTTCGATAATTATTCAAACTTCTTATACTCTCTTGAAGTTGAAGGCACATCATTGTGAAAGTTTCGTATTAAAGCTTTAACTGTATAAATGTTGTTTAGCAACGAGGCGGTATACTTTATTATGTTTAAACAATATAACGTTCTAATTTCTCATTTCTCGTAATCTCTTGTTTCAGGTAAGTACGTCCTTCCAACTTGGAAATAATTGCTTCGTTTGTAGGTAAGACTCATTGATCAATTATAATCTAAATACATGAATTTGTACACGAAACGGTTATATACTATGCAATAGTAGTCCTGTATTTATAATAAATATGGTTTTATGTCCAACACTAGGTAGCTTTTAATGTCTAAAACTGTTTTAAAATCTTCATTTCACGCACATTTGTGAAAGTGCAAATGTTTAAATTTTAATTTATAAAGAATTACGGTCCCGTTTGATATTAATTGCACAAAGCAAACTGTGTTATTCACACATGGGTTAACTTCGGCTAATAGAGGTTCTTTCCCCTTTCAATTTTAAATAATTGAAAGGTTATTTAAAAATGGGCTTGTATTATTCACTTTAGGGAGTACAGATTTTCCGTTACTACCTTTAATTTCAGCAAACTGAATTGAAGGAAACATAAAATCAGTTCATTAAAACATACATACGCACCTATTTAAAATATACTTTGTTATTTTTTCTGGCGGTGTGGATTCTTTTTTGCATAATTAAATTTTAATTGTTTGAGATTTTGCAGAATTGTTTCTAAGTTAATACATATATAATTGTGAATATAACTTTATATACATACACACTTACGAATCTTAAACTACATAAAAGTCTAGTTTGTTGTCTATTATTATTTCTAGTCATTTTTCCACATTTACTATTTAAGTCCCCTTTATCATCGAATCGTCTTTAGCAGCATCTACTTCATCTGGCACCTGCTCCAGAACTTGTCCTTTTCCTTTTTCAATTTATTTTTATGGATCATCTGAAAATAAATAGGAATTTCCCTATTATCGCTTTAGATCCATTCGACAATTCTTAGAGTCTATTCTTAACAAGCTCTCCGAGATGAATATCCATCCACTAATTTTTGCTAATATTTCTTACGTATGATGACTGCTACCCCAGTTTGGGCATACTTCTACTAAAAATATCTTTTGTTCATTACTATATTTGTACACCCTTTACCTTTCCTCTTTGTCTCTGTTAGTCTCAAAAGTACTAAATTCATACTGTCAAGCTCCTGAACTTATTTATGTTCCTTTCCATTCAACCCCTGTATTTTCGGCAAACCATAAATTACCTTGCTTATTATCTATCTCCTTGATTTACATAATTAGAGTTTTAACAGAATCCTTAAAAATCTTTTTAAATTCTTTCCTTCTATTATTACTTCTCCCAATCTCATGGCCTATTCCATTACATTCTTCATCCTTTATTTAATCGTCCCTTAAATTCAGTATTACAAGTTTTTTCAAATTTCCATCTGTTCTTTACATTAGTAAAATCGTTTTTCCTTTCTTCTATTTAAACTTCGTTCAATTTATTAAATTTCCCTTTTCTCATTTTTTTTACATCTACACTGTGGGACAGATGAGAAAGGATTAAGTAAGAAGTGAAGGCGTAACTTATAATTAAGTGTAATAAGTGGTTACTGATATATCTGGAGCATGGTGCTTTGACCAGAGTAGGATCGAACGATATTCAGGAACCACGTGTTACACATACTGCTATCCCACATCCATATGCAAAGTGCACCATAAGTAAGTTGTTGAAATTCGAGTCGCTAAGTTTGGCTCCAAATGGATATATATCGCAATATATCCATTGCAAGCCAAGCACAGCGATTCGAATTTCAAAATGTAAAGGAATATCGATTCGGAAGTGACAGAGTTATCATATTGTAGTGTACATCACCAAAAGGAGTAGGGGTAATGTTCACATGCTAAGATGGTATGAATATAGTAATATTCAGAACAGTGTTAGAAAACATTTCTTTCCGACAATGTAACGCTGGTTTTTACACAGCTCAAAAAACTAAAGCTTGAACATGTGAAAATGGATTCCACATTTTGTGTTGGTAAGATGGAAAAAGTAGAGTAACGATCAGTGATCAGTTCTTATTTTGAAAGAACAACCATGAATAAAGTCAAAATTTAGCTGGAATTTGACTGATTTCTATTGATACTACAGTAAAATAATGGGTATTTGAGTTTAAAAATCGTCGGACCAATATATTTGAAGAACAACTTTGTCGACGTCCAAAACATTTATATACCCCATATATTATCACAAAATTACTCCAACTAGCAGAGACTTTAATAGTTTCAATTAATTACAAATAAATCATGTGATAGATGGATGATGCACTTGCAGACTGTTGACGAACCATTCATTTCTCAATTTAGCGAAAATAAAGTAGAATGCGAAAGATTTTTAACACCGAATATATTTTTAATGAAAGGAAGATGTGCCATTATACGCATGATACAACAATCGAAAGAATAGCCTGAGAATACCACAAGTGCTCTCATAAAGGCAGAGACCATAAACTTATCTGGAAAGGTTATGGCTGTTTTCTGGGATTATAATGGGATACTTCTTATCGATTATCATTAAAACGACAGAACGATAATAAACAAATACGAATTCATTCTTTTTAAATCAACCCTACGGTGTAATATAACGCAAAGTCCCCAAGTCCCCACGTAAAGAAGAAGTAAATGCTTTCTCTTGAGAATAATGCAAGTGTTTATACTTGAACAGTTTCAATTGCGGAAATTCATGAACTATATTTTGCACTGCATCCGCATTCGGCTTATTTTCTAAATTGGCCCCCTCACACCTTTTTCCTTTTCACAACTTGAAAATTCGATTTGGTGGCAAGAGATACATATGTATAGAATGAGGAGATATTCATTGAAACCATGTAGCACATCTGGTACATAGACTTTCGCGGTCGTCGTCCATACTATCTGCTTCTGGGCTTCCGGGCTGGAACCGCATCACTGGTATAACTGCCGATGTTTCGTACCCACTCATATGGAACATCTTCAGGGCTCAAGTACTGCTACTGTCTGTCGTACTGAAACTGAGTTTCAGTGACGCGGTTCCAGCCCGGAAGCCCAGAAACAGATGTAACACATATTTCGTTCAGTTTAATAAATCGTATTTACTGAAGGAAGGAAAACTTGACTATAGGTGGACTAAATATCATGAGCGACAAAAAAATATATAATTTTTTTTAGAAAATTTTTTTCTAAAAAGTTTGTGCTTTCTTGACTAGGTATTAATTATTAATCCGCCCACGTATTTGCTTTCCTTTCCTGCGATACATCTACGAGCTGATTGTACGTTCATAATTAACACCACCAAAAAGGTACAACGAAATCATGCGGTCCTTTGTAAAGACATTTAGATAGGTAAATAAATGAAAGGTCGAATACATTTTTCATTATTTTTTAACTCTAGTGTCGTGGAAAAGTTGTTAGCATTCTAAAATAATTTTTTTATGTAAATACGAAAAAGGGTATGTTTTTCATTATTTTTTAAGCACATAAATTATATGTGCACATATTTTTAGCATGCGAGTATAATTATGAAAAAGCGGCCCGATAATTGTGCATTATTTCGGTAGCGCTCAAGCCGTGAATAAGGTTAAGGAGGAATGCCGGGTTTCCTACGGGACATCATAGTAGAACCAAATTAACTCGGAGTTCCCTCGGGACGCATAACTCCCGGTTTTATCCTTCGGTCGAATAATGTCAAGTCGGTACACGACCCGACTGGTTCTAACGCGTCAGGTCCTTTTCTCCCACTCTCATACCACTCTCATTCTACTCGCTCCGATTTATGTGCGCCCTCCAAAAATTAATTACGTACAGCAGGTGCATGGAGAACCGTTTGCTGCCTTTTATATTACGGCTAATTCGCAGATTTGTACAGTTAATGTGTAAGAAATATTAAGCAGACCCATAAATAATGACCGCACCTTTGCCAATATATAAGTTTATAAATCTGTTGCTTAGACGTACATATACACAGTCTGTCGCAGAGAAAAAGGAATTGTTTTAAAATAAAAACAAAAGCTTACTATTTTATTAAAATTTATTTATTTTATTCAAAGTAATCGCTTCAATATAAAGTTTTGCGAGGTCAATTAACATATCGAATGAAACTTTAAGTTCATCCTCAGACATGTCTTTCAAGATCGCTGTCGACGCCTTTTCAATGACTTCGACGTCGGCATAACCCTGTCCTTTCATCGGTAAATGTAGTTTGGAGAATAGATAGAAATCGCGGTGGGAAAAATCATTGCATTCAGTGAATAGTTGATGGTCAAAATGCCATTTAAAGTTAGAAAATCAGTGATATGCATCGAACGATGAGATGGTGCCTTATCATGTAACAAACGCCAGCTACTATTTTCATGAAATTGAGGGCTCATACGATGAATACGCGCTAAAAGACGCTTCATAACACCAAGATAATATACAGCATTGACTGTTTGACTAGTTGGTGCAAACTCTTTGTGCACTAGGTCTATCAAATCATAAAAGCAAATTAACATTGTCTTCACTTTTAGCATCTTCAAACGGCTAGGATGCTTCCATACGGAGTTTTGACGCATGAGCTCTGGATCATATTGCCAGTTACAATAAAATACCTGAAGTTTCTTACTTTAATAAAGTCTCTACAATGTTGAATTCAGTTAGCTCGTGGTGTACTTGCATAAACCTTTCTCAGTACCAAATGTGTCAAAATGCGATGAATTGATTCTATGGAAATACTAAATTCAATTTACATGTATCGCAATGATGATTTCTGCTCGTTTTTAATAAATTCACGCACAAGTTCGATGTTACTTTCCGGAACCACAATTTTTTTTTGCACCAGATGTTAGTCGTCATTTATGTCCTTGCGACCGTCTTTAAATAGTCTATACCTCTCATACACACTCGTACGTGATAAACACGCATCAGCATGCACTTGTAAACGATTTACCGAATTTAAAACAGAACTTAATATTTGCTCTTTGCTTGATGAAATTGTAGTATTATAATACATGCAGTAGAAAGGCCTAATGTCTCGTCAACATTTATACTCGTGTTAGTACTACATTTAGATAGATTTCCACTGCGAAAATGAAACATTGTTTTAGAGAAGGCTGGACTACTGCTACTACTACTATTACTACTACTGCTACTACTACTACTACTACACTACTACTACTACCACTATTACTACTACCACTATTACCACTACTACTATTACTACTACTACTCAACAATGTTTTATTTTCGCAAAGGAAATCTATCTAAACGCGGCGCTTTTTCAGATACTGTTTAAAATTTTTAGATAAATGCAAATTATAGCTTTTATTAGTTCTTGTGATGCACTACTGTTCGACAATTCTAATCTTCATTTAAAAACTTCGCTTTAGTTTATAAACATTTCTGCAAATGTATATTTGTTCCTTGCCACATCCTTAATACTTCATTTCTATATTTCCATAATTACCAAAATACAACTCCTATACTCGAATAATATCATATCTCCCTCTCTCGACCAATACATAAATGTATTGACCGACAAAGCAAGAACGCTTCTATCTTACATATCGCGACTATGTTTCCAGTGTATAATAGACAGAAACTTTTTCATGCCAATTAAAGAATGTTAAAAGGAATCTGTTTATTAAAACACCCTTAGATAAATGCAAATTAATGAACAATTCCTAGAGTTATTATTACAAGTATTGGTCGAGAGAGGGAGATATGATATTATTCATTATTTTCTGTATCGAAAGATATGATAATACACTCTGAAGGAATTGTTCATTAATAACACAAATCAACCTGACGATCCGTGATATCGGTGAAACATATGTAGTTGATAGGGTGTTATTAATAATACATTTTTAATTGGCATAAAGCCTAGATGTAAGTTTCTGTATACACTGGAAACATTTATGTAAGATAGTTCTTGCTTTGTCCAATACATTTATGTATTGGTCTATGATATTATTCATTATTTTCTGTATCGAAAGATATGATAATACACTCTGAAGGAATTGTTCATTAATAACACAAATCAATTCCGTGATATCGGTGAAACATATGTAGTTGATAGGGTGTTATTAATAATAGAATGATTCCTTTTAACATTCCTATACTCGAAACGATCAATATTAAGTGGTTCATGTTTCCAAACTAAGTACTGAAACTCATGTTATGGACTGGCACGAATTTATTTTTTTTTGCTATTTTAAGTCAAATATTTGAACAGCTAAAACGTACAGTTGTTATTTTTAACCTGGTAAACGCAAAACTCGCCCCGGTCTATAAAGGAATTATATTTAAAATTATTCACGTGAAATGCTCCCGTTCATGTGTTTTTATGCGTGAAATAGAGTAACTGGATTCATATATATTTCTTCGCTAACAAACTACAGGAAATGAAACGTCGTGTTCCGTGTGCACGCACTGGTGTTGACAGGGATTAGGCATTTATACGAACGGTTGGATATTCGGTCCTAATCTGGAACGGCACTGGCGATAGACAGCATTCGCGTTTAGAAAAGGCTTTGAACTGAAACAATTCGTTGGCCGTGTTCGATACTAATGTGGGAAAAAGTACAAATGGTCGGATAAATTTTCAAACTAAATGTCGACATTAGGGCAATGTGGGTAAAGAAAAACAAAATTCCTTCACGAGGAATAAATACATTTCCCGGAATTTATTTTTGCGGTTTATTTCGATTATATATATAACTACTTAATCCTATTAGCGTTACAAAGAACGAAAAACCTATAAAACATGAAATACAAACTAAACAGAATTCCTTAATAATAATCAGCCACTTTTATAGTTTGAATTAATAGCACAAGCTTAATTACTTTAAATATATACCTCATGTCCCTAAAGCACTTGAGAAAAGTACATGAAAAAATATATTATAAATGACTGCATATACACATGTGCGGTAATAAAATATTTGCGTAAAGAATAATTTTATTGTCGACGAATTCTTGATTAAGAAGCGCTAGCCTATCCAGTGCTTTTTGGTTAGCTTTGAATCTCATTCACGACTTGTTCCTTTCTTACTATTGATTGTACCTTATCGATACATCATGGTAGCGAATATAACTATACTTCCATCTTTCGAATAGAATTGAAACTAACCGAATATAGAAAAGAACAGTACACGCATTTATCTTGTAAAATGAATAACTAAATTATTTCTAGAGTTGGCACTGCGAGAATTCGCTCAGCAGCACATGCTGCATGTATTATACGGACGTCAGTAGATAATAAATATAAGCAAACACTTCCTTCAAGCAGCGTTTCCAGTGTGCAGATAGACAAAGTGAATATCATCGGTTAAATATTTGCAACACCAAGAATGTTCCAAGAGTTTCTTCATGTAACCGCGTTCGCCGTGAGGTATAGATGTTCTTATATATAGACAAGATCGTTCAACACCTAATGATTAAATACTTGAACAATTAAAATAACCTTCGTTAATATTTAACGAATGTGTAGATCCACACGATTATTTACATTTATGTTAAATAAATTACTGCAACGTATATTAAACTGTTATGTGCTTCTATTTGCCATTTAATTGCATGTATTTTCGTCAGCTGTTCAGTAATATACTATTATTATTAATTATATTAATTTAATCATTTTGTTCTGAGTAAAATGCTAAACGAAAGTTGTGTGACCGCACTTTAAAAATATGTTATGAGAGAAAGAGATTTTGATGTCTATTGAAATTTTGTACAAGTTTTACGCCCTACTTCTCCTTAAAATGTGTACAAAACATGTTTTTGCGCCCATTGCTCCAATATTTACAATATATACATACATGCATGTTTAAAAATTTAGTTTTGGAAATGTATGTTTTTGATTGCTGTTTAGGGTGTTTTGTATACAAGTTTACACACAAATTTCCATACGCAGATGTATTTGTACGTAGACAATAAACGACGCCGCAAGGATTAGCGATGCAAAACGGTCGCCATTAACTTGAGCGTGTACTCTGCGGCCCGATCGGCAAATAAAGCGCACGCGGTACCATGTACTTCGTTCTGTTTGCGGGCAAATATTACCCCATTCAGTTAGACTGAGTTGGCCCGGTTCTCCCATCGGCATGCAAGTGGTTATACAATCGTGTATATATATATATATATATATATATATATATATATATATATATATATATTTAGTATATGTGTATACACTATGTTCCCACAATACAAACAGCATTGGGGGCAGTCAGATAGTTTGTCGATAAAAATCATCAATGTTTACCTTTCCAATATCGGTTATTTAGCGATTGTTCTCTGTTCGTTTTTTCATCGGATCGATTGGTTCCGTTTTGTGCGATTTTTTGCTCTTTTTGTTTATCATATCCGTCGTGGTGGTTGTTGATAGTGACTCGCTTTTTCATGTACGTCGCGAGTTGCGGATATGAAATTTAAGCTCCATTCAGGATCATGTTACAAAATCGAGTTTTATGTTGTTTCAATACGCGGCGTGTTATTAGGATTATTGAATTGAGCGACGGTAATTACGTGGAAACCATTAGATATCACTTTTATCCGATTGTACACGGTTTATGACAATCTGTTTGCGGTCACTGGCGTTCTGCATACATATTCATGAGAGAATATCTGAGATGTCATCACCATATGATATTTATATTTTGATTATTTACAAGGAAATTTGTGCACTTTTAAATAATAAATTAAAGAGTTGTTAGGATGTTTTATTATTTGTAAGACAAAACAGAATAAGTATGGTAAAGTCGGATATACAGTAAGTACTTGTTTCAGAAAAAAAGAGATTAAAACCCTTTTCTGGTTAAAAAAATGCAAAGAAATAAGAACGAAAAAATAACGGTTTTGGTAAAATTTAATTTATTTAGTATCAAATTGGTAAATTGCACCTTCGCCTTTGTTATTAAATGCAGGTTAAAATATAACTAAACAAGTAGAGGGACCCAGCCGATTCTCGAACCTCCTTATTGTCCTTGACCACAATGTACATATGTTGGAACGGTCAAGGTCAGTGAGGAGGTTGTATATTCGACAGAGACCGAAGAGGTTTCAGTGTTAAGATCATTTTAAGGTTACCATGGATGAAACATGAGTCCATCACTTTACACACGAGACAAAAGAACAATCAAAGCAATGGCCCCAAAAGGGAGAACCGACTCCAAAGAAAGCGAAGATCGTTTCATCTGCAGGCAAGGTCATGGCATCCGGTTTTTGGGATGCGTGTGGAATAATTTTCATTGACTATCTTGAAAAAGGAAAAACTATCAACGGCAAGTATTATGCGAACTTATTGCAACGTTTGAAGGAAGAAATCAAGCAAAAACGGCCGCATTTGGCAAAGAAGAAAGTATTGTTTCATCAAGACAATGCACCAGCTCACAAATCCGTTATTGCAATGGCCGCAATTAATAAATTAAAGTTTGAATTGCTACCTCATGCACCCTATTCGCCAGATTTAGCCCCTCGGTTTATTTTCTGTTCCCAAACTTGAAGAAATGGATCAGTGGTCAAAGATTTTCCAACGATGAATAAGTGATGTTGATGTTGAGAAATAAATACATTTCTTTTCAAAATTTACGTGTTTTCTTTATTGGATCGGGTACTTCTTGGATCACCCTCGTAGAGGGAAGTATTAACGTCACTAATGAAAGGGTGTTTACATGATTCTCTTTTATTACATCCGGCTTTTCTTCCAATTCTTTTAATATTTTCTTAATCTGCGATATCAAACTCTATCTGTACGTCTGTACGACTTGAAACAGGTCTCTGATGGCGTTCATTTAGAAACTTTTAGGATATTTTGAATATTTCTTTTTCAATGCGTACTACAGAACACGCCGAATTCGTTCTAAATGTATTGCCTACAATCGAGAAATATCTTATAAAAGTGAAGAAACTTTTGTGAATAATATTTAGCAAATAATAATAGGTTTCATATTGTCTTTACAGGTTTTAAAATTTTTTTAACATTAATTATAAGTAAATATGCTTTATCATAGTCGGATATTCACACTTGATAATATTCAACATTAACTAGTTGTATGAAGACTTTTGTGACTGACCGTATACTAAATGCTAAGTTACTTTGTATACAGTTTAGAGTGTTGTATTTATGTATTGTGTTGTAAATCAATGAGCTAAATACCAGAAAGTTCAAGTTGCAAGCAAACAAATTTTTACCTATGTGTTAAATACTTCTTGTATATTTACATCACGAGCAATAACTGTTTACATGTTTTAGTATAATGCTTCCTTATTTATAACAAAATAGAGAAAATGGTAGACAAACTACAAATATCATAAAATTATAAATTATCTAAAGGATTTAGATTTAGTCATGAACAATGAAAAGGAATATATAAGCATATACTCTTCGGTAGATTACGCTGATATTATTAAAATTCAATTTGGGTCAGTGAGTACTCATGCACTTGTTGAGTTTACAGTATCCAGTCAGTAGGTCCAGACTTTCTGTCCCGCATCGCTAGATTGGCTGTTTAAAGGGCCACTTTGTCTATTTTTCTCTCTCATTTTACATAAATCTGTTTGTTTTTGTTACACTACAGAAAGGTTCTGGACCTACGAAGGCATTTGACGACCACTAGTGAACTAGCACGACCAATCTTATACTTCCCGGCTAATTCTTGGGCAACAAAAAACACTGGTTAGAGACTTTATGGCTGGCTGACTTATTTAAAGCCCTTACACCCCAAGAATTTGTAATCAATCAAGTCGATGTATTTTCGGTGGTTTAAATAATTCATTTACCAAGAGCCGACAATGCAAGCAATTAATATAATTCATTTTGAGCTATTTACGGATTTATTTTCATTTTTATACTTGGAGAAAATTTCATGTATTTATTTATGAAAACACAATTAAAAAAACAAAAATCATCTCATTCGACAACTAATACTGTCAGCCTTCGTCAAATATTCAACTTGTTTTCATGGTTGAACCACCACCGACAGGGATGTAGTTCATTTCGTCCGATAAATCAATTAGAACGCTAAACGCAAGCCTATTTAGCGATAATAGTCCCTCCGCTACAATAGAATATTCTACCTCTGACATCGCCGTCCTCATTTTAACCCGAGAAATCACGGAGGGATGTCCCCACTTTCCTACGGCAATTATTTCATGGGAAGAGTACGAAATTTGACAGAGTAATGGGTATTATTGAATTATATTGGTGACACGTTCGCGTCTTCTCGTGAACGTCCCGGCCTAATGAAGACAGACTCGTGTTGATTTGATTATCACTTCTGACACCACAAGGTGGGAAGTACAAAAGGTAACCGCCAGAGGGCGGACCTACGGTAATTAAATGTTCGCGATCACGCTTACGTATCTAACTGTTGAGTGTCGGATTTTGACTGGTTACAAATCTAGGTGTACCATTGATGATTTGTAGTTATGTGACGCGTATTTAGGTGCACTTACGAGTTAAATGGAATTCGGCTTAATTTCGTTAAGAACAGAGGATTTAAACTAAGTTAAGTATAATAAATTTACTTCGAAGTCCTGCGTATGTAATACATATGCTGACAATTTTACATTCATTCAAAGAAATTCTTCCCAATGTGCATATTCATGAACGCATTTTTCACATCGCCTTCACATGTATATTTTTTTAAAAAAATCTTTTATTTTCTCAATCTTGCGAATTCATTTTCATTCTTCCAAATTTTCGTTAGTGATTTAAATGAATTAGTCCAAGTGTTTGACATAATATTATACATTCAACGCTTTAAACGCGTCCATTTACAACAATATTTTTAAGACAAATACCTATTTACTCCGCAGTTCATTTTTATGATTAAAAAATGTTACACCTAAACTAACTTTCTGAACATATATAAACACAAAAAGATTATTAGTTCATTTTAGAACAACTATAAAGTGCCATCGTCAATGAAGACCTCATTATGTAATATTTTCCTTCTAGTTGCCCGAAGTTTAATTTAAATGGATTATGAAGAACACAATTACTATGTTTATGTCATACACAGTCTGTCTCAAAGAAAACGGAATTTTTTAAAAATAAAACCAGAAGCTTACTATTTTGGTAAAATTCATTTATTTTATTTAAAAGAGTCGCCTTCGGTTTCAATACAATGTTTTGCATGGTCAATTAACATGTCGAATTAATTTTGAAGTTCATCTCTAAAGATGTCCTTCAAGTTCGCTGTCGACGCCTGTTCGATGTCGGCCTAGCGCTGTCTCTTTATCGGCAAATGTAGTTTGGAGAATAAAAATCGCAGGGGGCCAATCCGGTGAATACGGTGAATGGTTCATGGTTAAAGTGCCATTTGTAGTTAGAAAATTAGTGACAAGCGTCAAGCGATGAAATGGTGCATTATCATATAACAAATGCCTGCTACCATTTTCACGATATTGAAAGCGCACACGACGAATACGCGCCAAAAGACGCTTCATAACTCCAAGATAACATACAGCATTGATTGTTAGACTAGCTGGTACAAACTGCTTGTGCACTGAGCCTTTCGAATCATAAAAACAAATCAACATTGTCTTGACTTTTGACTTCTCCGAACGGCTTTTTTTAGGTCTTTCTTCGCTTGGATGCTTCTATTCAACGCTTTGACGCTTGATCTTTAGATCACAAAAAGACCACGTCCCATCGCCATTTACAATAATACTTTAATCAAGTTTGTACAATGTTAGCTTCTGTGGTACAAACTACACAAATCTTACTCAGTCCAACATGCTGTGTCAAAATGCGATGAATCGGATCTTTGGAAATATCTAATTCCATTCCCACGTACCTCAATGAGAATTTCGGATGCCCCCATTCAGAACTTTGGCGCTTGGTCTTTGGATAATATTGGAAACACCATTACTCTCTGTAGAGAGGGCATTGGACCCCATTTGTTTAAATACAGAACAATAAGGAGAAGAATAACTTGTTGTTTATTTTCCAGAAGACCATACTATTAGAAGTGCATATTATGAGTGTGATTTGGACAAGGTAAAAATTAACGAAGCTGACGAAACTAACAATCTTCAATTTGCTCTCACACTCATCTTATTCATAGAACCTCTTCCCCCCCTCACCTGCAAAAAGTCTACAAAAGCTGCTGTGGAAGCTTATATTAATAAAATTTAAATTTCTGATGTTCGTGAAGGCATAGAGTTTGGATTATTGTTGGTCCAAATGTATCAAGATGGTAGGGGAAGAAATAAACGCAATTTCATACCATAAAGTTCTTCTTCTGTTCATTTTCATTCTTTTCTCTAATGCATAGGGCTTCAAATACGTTTCTTAATCGATTCATGATTAGGTAAGGAATATTTGTGTTTAAAATGACAATAGTTGTAGTAGTACTGGCTACACAGTTGCGAATAGAGCACAAAATATTCTAAATATTATCAGAGAAGAACCACCCTGGTAAATGAGAAATGCAGCTTTTTATATTGAAACCTATTCATTGTAAAACTGAATTTATAAAGCAATAAAATCGTTATATATCTAATATAATTCATGAAGATACTATTTCAGTTTGATCATTAAAATCTCTTGTATTGAGTATACTAATCTTTGCGATCACTTTCTTTCCTTTTATCAGAGAAAATTACTTTATTTAACCAAAATGCATTTTCAATTTTCTTAGGTTTAATAAAGTTATTTTTAATGAGATTTTTCCCAATTTCACTAATTTACAGCAGTTATATTGATATTTTTTATACGAATTATTTCCATGGTGCTACATTCAATTAAATGTGAAAAATTGCGTTCTTGAATTTGAAATGTACTTTTGGGAAGTAGATCATAGTGTGATGTAAAGAACTGCGAGAGATATTTTTATACACTTTACGCCGGATTTGTATTCATTACTATTTAATTTTGAGGCTGGTATTAATAATTTAAAATACAATATATGTCCTCTTACAGTATTCAGAGAAACAATATTTCCTTTTTTAGTTATAATTTGTCTACTTCTTTTGTTTTATATTTCGTCTCATTTCACGTGATACTTTTCTAGGTTCCAATGTATTGGAAATATTCCTTGTATTGTTAAATTCTTCAAGTGTTCTGAGAGCTGTATTCTATTACGTAGCGATGCTTAAAATCTGATAGTCGATAGTCCTAGCACCAAACAGATTTAGCAGAGCAAGTGAACAGATGTGCATGAAGAGTTCAATCTTATCTAAAGCGAACTGTTCAATCAAAGGCCTTGCCGGAAGTTGTTTGTATGCTCTCGCCAACGCTAAGTTTCAAGAAAGCCATTTTGAAGGCCAATGTAAAGCCATACGCTTAATCGGCCGTTAACAGCAGTGCGAGTTAGAAAATGTTTTGCAGACCGCGAACCTACAAATGGGTAGACAGGCATGCACTCGGAGAAGAAATAGAACGAATAAGAGAAGTAGCAAGCAGCGTTGGGTGCTTTTTGTTTGAAAAGGGGTAAAATCCCTGAATCACCTGCGCGTTATTTAAATTTTAAACTTCAGGAATCTCGTTAGAGTTGTAATTGTTATTAACGCAGTGGGCGTAAAATTAAATTAGGTCGAAGTTTTGTTTATACAAGTATTATTATGTAACGTATGTGGGAACTTTAAATTATTCTAGAATAATTGTTGTTTGTATGTGTTAGTCAGTTATTTTATTATGATTATTTTTACATATATATCAGTTAAACTAGTCTGTTTTAAATATACGGATATGTATATAAAATGGCACGGGCACAGGCAGAGAGATCATAAATGATACTAACGGGAGCATTATTTTTGTTAATAGACAGAACAATAGAACGTATGCAGAAATAAGTTAGTATTATAGTTGTCTTAAACATTTCGTACTTATCTAAATAATAGTAAATGATAGCAAGAGAAAAAAATAATGAAAAGAATACTTAACGACTTTTAGCTGCCTACAGTAGAGTAAATAGAAGGAAGTTAAATGTATCTGTCAACAATATGTTAAATAGTGGTCAAATTGTGAACACTGGTAATGATTAAAGTATAAACCTCACTTTGAAATTGACTACGAAGACCAGTAATACTCCTAATAAATAATGGGTCATTTTACTGTCGCCATAATCGCCTTATCGAGAGGACTATTCATAGTGAGATGAATAAATTTGACTCGACTAGTTCAGTAAACAATGAACCAGCACCCGTACGATGACGAAACATAAGATCCACCGAAAACATCGCCGCTGTCCGTGAGAGTGTGCAGGAGAATCCGAGGCAGTCGATTTCGCGTCGCTTACGAAAACTCGTGACTTAGGCCTGCACCCCTGTTCGCTGAATGAGCCCAGTTGGAAACTGACCCTAATTTTCATCAAAAAATCATCTTCAGCGATAAGGCCCATTGCTGGATGAATAGGTACGTCAACAAACAAAATTGTCGAATTATACCAATCCACATGAGATCCATGAGCGTCCAATGCATCACAAAAAGGGCGTCCTTGGTGTGAATTTTGGGCTAGCGGTGTCATCGGTCCATATTTCTTTGAGTTGACCAGGTCATCACGGTTAAAGGCTAGCGCTACAGGTCGATGATTACCAACTTCTTTTGGCCTGAATTGGATGAAATGGACACATGTGGTTTCAATAAGACAGCGCTACGTGCCACACAGCTCATGCCACATTGGATATTCTGCATAAGTGATTTGAGGGCATGGTCATCTCACGTGGAAATGATGTGAACTGGCCACCGAGATCGTTCGACTTGACCCCGTTAGATTCTTTGTTGTGGGGTTTTCTTAAGTCACAGGTCTATGCGAATAAGCCACAACCTACAGCGACCCTCAAAACCAACATAACCCATGACATCGGTAGAATTCAGCCTGTAGAGTCACACTGTTATATTCCATACGTAATGACATAATGACATAATGACATCGATAGGCCTTTCAAACGAATAAAAGTGTTCGATGATATCTCACACACACTTTGTTTTATTTAAATTTAAAGGTTGGAAGCGCTTAATAAAAGACCTGCTATTAGGCGCAAAGAGCTTTATCGTATATGTATGTGTTATTGTTATATATAAAAAAAACAGTGAGCACAACTGCGGTGACACCTAACGTAACAACAAGCAAACTAACTGTATGAGGTTGTTTGTTTTTTAGATGCCCCTTAGATAGCTATCAACATACGTGACATCCAAACTATACGTCTTTACTTCAATTGAACATTGCAAGGTGATTTTGATGGAGCCTATGGTTGATTAACTTAATCACGGTTGATATATCATATAACCCCTTTCCACATTAATTTTCGTAATTCTGTATACGTATTTCGACAACTAAGTTGTCATCATCAGCAGATTAAGCAGTGTCGTAGCTGGAGAACCACGGCAAGAAATACCCGTACGAAAAAACTAATTCCGCACACGATCCGTACCGCTGAAAGCCAAGACGCACAGGGGGTACGTACGGGTATTTCTTGCCGTGATTCCCCAGGTGCGGCACTGCTTAATTATCTGCTGATGATGACAACTTAGTTGTCGAGATACGTATACAGAATTACAAAAATTAATGTGGAAAGGGGTTATATATCAACCTTTGGTGATTATGAACGTTGCAAGCAAACTTGAAAGGAATGAAATGTATGCCGGCAATAGCATAGTAAATTCGTGTTTCACATAATCCAATACTTATCAGCTTACAAGGCGTTGTCGAACATACACAAACTCGATGACATTGCAGTGTTCTAATTTGAAAAGGCTTTTGATGGAACTCACTTTATAAATCACAAAATAATTAAAGAAGTGAAGTGAAATTTGAACATAAATAGAAAAATATTATTACTACTGAAAATTACTACGCTACGCAAAATTAGTTGTTTCTATCAGAGCTGGGCAAACTTCTTTTCCAGTTTTCCTCGTATAAAAATACATTGCTTTTAGGGATACTGCTTTATATTTAGATAATGTTATCTATGCATTGCTATTGCTTAAAAACTATCTTTATACAGAATTTCTGATATTGGAGTGTTTAATTTTCAAATGTAGTTGCAGTTCGTATTCAAAAAATCGTTTAAAAATATCCCTTTAAATGTAAACAAGAATTACAAGCTAATATATTAATTTAGGATATGCAATGAGTATAAAATTATTTTTTACATAATACCTTGTTAAGAGACAGGTTGTTTCTTGTTGAAAATTTGTTTTAATCTCACATTTTTATAAACCTACTGAATCTACACTTCTATTTTGAAGAATTTACTCGTAATAACATTTTTTTTCTTTTTTAATTACAAACAATCAATTTGTGCTTAGGCAAAAGGTTAGCGTTTATCTAAACGATAAAATAGTCACCTACTTCAATTAACTATTGTGTTTATTATTATAAATATATTAAATAATCCCACTACTTCCTTATTTACACATAAATCTTTCTAAACGTGACCATGGGAATATTGTTTAAAGCAATTCTACGGTGTATTTACATTTTCTTCGGTGTATAGTGTTCATTTGCAGTAATGTATTTGTATATTGTCTGGGAAAAGGTTGAACTTCGCCAGAAGTTGGAGACTACCTCTTGTAACACTTCTAGTCAGGTAGTAACACTGTCATTTGTAATATGTAGTAGTAAGTAATAGTTTTAACAAATAGTAAATAAAACTACATGTGATAATAGAACTACTATTATTATGGCAATTATTGAAGATAAAGGACAGTTAGTTCTTGGATAAATGTTAAATTACATTTATGTCCAATAAGATGTACAGAAAACTTACAAGAAATTTGTTATTTAATGCAGGAATATTATACGTCGAAAAACTAATTTTTATTAATGGATTCTCTAATCAAATCTATTCCCAATGCTATTATAACGCTACCCCGTTTTGGTTGTGTTTATATTCCTTTTGTATATTCGCATCGCTTCTTCTCAAACACCAGTTTAATTTTAAAACCTTTCCCACGAAAAAAATAAAATACAACTCCTTGTAATATAGTGTATGTGTTAATATATCTCCGAGCATAATTTTGTTCATACAAAATACAATTTACTTTGAATTTCACACTGGCGTTGGCATATAGAGGACAACCCATAAATGTGTAACATGCTTATTACATGATATTTTATAAAAACTCTAATTTTATTTTATCCCCTGTTGATATTTATTATTTAAAATCTTGAAAATATTCACACATCGTTCTCTGAAAGTTATGCTCGATCTTGTGAAAAGGTAATTTTGGAGAAATTGTTTTGTTCCGAAATTTCAAGATTTATAAAACATCCTTAGGATTTTTTCAAAGTATGGTTAATGCTTTCGCTAATACCTTCTCTGCTGGGTACACTCCTGTAGATAATTCAACTTTCATTTAATCATTTCACGATACTGTAACACATTTCTTGTTGCCTGTAATTGAAATCGAATTAATTCAATTAAACCTACCTTCATTAAATAAGCACATATCTTGAGGCGATTTGTTACCTAGTTTTTTATAGTTCATACAGATATGCCTTCGCTATCCTTCCCTAAACAAATTAATTATAATTTTGAGAAATTGTAGTACTTTTCTATCTGGAAGAATAGAGTTGTCCCTACATATAAAATGGTGATTCCATTACAGACACATTTCGATTATACATGATTTTCAGAAACTCTACGAAAAAGTTCTCTATTTTTACATATTCAATATTACTCGATTATTAGTTTTGTTAAACTAATATAGGTACAAGTAATCCACCATAATTTAACTTGGCTACAATATCTCAATATACTGGGAGGTTTTCTTATTTAAAGATAATTAATAACAAGAATCCCACTGTAGTCCCAAAAGACAACAGCCATAATCTTTCCAGCTGAATGTACGGTCTGTACCTTCTTTGGGGTCACTTGTGGCAGGTTAGTCCATAGCTATAATTGTTGCTTCATAATGGTGTATTCAAGTTTCATCAACTGTTAGTATTCGGTATCGAAATCCTGCGGATTACATCTAATTTCGTTTTGGAGATGAAACGCATTCGCTGTTCACAATCGACAAACACGGTACCCATCAAAATCAACAGCACTAATTCCTATTAAGTGTCTATAGACCCTACTACTTCATGTAATTTTATTCAATGGTCATTTAGATCCACATAATTTTATTTTTTATTAATTTCTGGAGTACAAATGTCTGTTTGGCATGAATTGTGCCACTTCAGATATGCTTTATTTCCTGGTTGCAATCGATAAAGATCGGTCTTCGTAAACAGACTCCAACTCAGCCCAGCTTTGATTTCCTAGTTCGTTTCGTTCTCTAAAATAGAAACTTAATCACTGATCGTACACCCAATTTTACCATATTTCAAAACAGTGTAATCCCTATTCAATAACAAGTGTATTCATGATCGAAATGAATGCAAATTTTTGCAGCTGTTTTGAAGAATTGCCAAGTAGAAAAACAAGTAAGAGTTTTTTGGTTAGGGTTGTCTTCTTCCATCAGGCCCATTAATTACTGATCAATCCTCGTACGTTAAGTTTCCCATCTCATAAATCGCTGGCAAAATTTTATTGACATTTTGAAAAGTAAATCATTAAGCCGACGTGTGCCATTAAATTTAAAAGGAATGTCATAAATCTAAGTGTTTTTCTACCTACTTTATAATACGTTAATCATTCAATTTTGACAGATTTATGCATGCCACGATACAATAACTAATTCCCGTTAATAGTGACTAAATCCACCTGCAAAGAGTGAAGCAAGAGGAATTTTATTTATTGTGTTTATGATTTTCCAAACTATTTAAATATCTTGATATTATAGGTCGATGCTAATAATTTCTCGGCTTTTTAGTAATATACGACGACTTTGCTTAATAGATTTCTCTGTTCCTTAAAATAAAACACATAAATTAAATTTATTTCGCTTATAGCACACACGTGTTACAATTTGGAGAAACGATGTTTAATTTCTAAAGGAAAGAAAACATTTTCAAAATAATATAAATGTGATTTATAATTAAATTCTTTAATTTAATGTCTATATTTGTCAATATCCTGCTGTAAGGAAATTACTTTTTATTTACTTTACTACGTACTTTACTAAACATAAAACTTAAATATGTAAAAATGGTAAGATGTAGAATTAATACACGTTTTATTCTATAGTAGGTGCCTATTAAATAACTAAAATAGAGCAAGGATTATAATATTTGTCTACTCTTATATGTCAGTATTCTCAATTTCACACTGATGCTAAATTGTTTTTCACTTATCAAAGGTGTAGTAGATTAATTTCGATAACTGATGCAAAAAAGAACTAGGTTTCAAATGTTTGTCATAACTACACGACCTCTCACGCAGGGCAAGTTATGACTACGTTCCTAAATTCAAACGGTAATCTTAACAATGGAAACATAATACTATCTTTGTCCCAAAAAATAAGCCAAAACATTTCTAACAGCGAGTAACGTCTACTACTTTTTAAGTTTCGAAGACAGTAATTTGATACTAGACTGCGATAAAATAACTTCCGAGAAATGACCCAGAATGATCCTTCAAATGTTTGTCATAACAACACGACCTCTCACGCAGGCCAAGTTTTTCGAAAAATATTAAATGGATTGATCCAATTCCAAGTGATTAAACTCAACCTCTTTTTTGTTGGAGAGAAGTTTAGTTCTAATGAAAAACTTATTTCAGCAATTAAGCTGTATTTTGCAGTATTTTGGGACAGATCATTATAAAAGTCATAGTCACACTTCAGCATTGTTGACCTAAGTGCATTGAAGGTGAAGAAAAACATGTTGGAACATAATAAAAAACTCATTTGTTTCATTTAAAGCTTTATACTTAGATTTGGTGATTTAGTATTTCAATTTGGCATCTATCATTATGTTTTATCAAGCTCTTGTCTCCTATGACAAGGGTAGCCGTTTATTTTAGGAATGGCAAGCAAAAAAAAAATTTATTAACGAAAATAGTTTTATTGCATTTTAAAGCATTATTCTTCTTGAAAATCAATGCACTTTTGTATTCGTTTAAACCAATCCGAAAAGCATTATTGCCACTGTGAAGGCGGTATCTCCAAAATATGAGTTTTGAATGATTCAACTGTCTCTTCCGGCGTAGAACACCATTGACCACGAAGTTTATTCTTCACGTGTGGGAACAAAAAGAAATCACAGGGTACTAGATCAGGGCTGTACGGCAGATGGTTCATCAATTCAATGTTTTGCCCGGTCAAATATTCAATTGTTTGAAGCGATCTGTAAGAGCTCGCATTGTTATGGTGGAGGATGATCTGTCGTTTTCGGTTTGTTTTCCTTATTTCTTCAAAAACTTTTGGCAAGCAAATAGTTGTGTACCATTCGGACGGAATTGACCATTCTACAACTCTCTAAAGGCGCGGTTGCAACGTAACCGGTTTTTTCGAAAAAACAGGCGACCATTTGTTTTGATGTGTTTCGAGCGCGAACATCTTTTGTTGATTTTGACTCATCTTGCAATACCCACACAGTCGACTGCAGTTTACTGTCGGACTCATACGTATAGATCCAAGATTCATCACCTGTGACGACTTTATAAATGTTCTTTGAAGCACCGCCATTGTATTTTTTGCGCATTTCTTGGCAGCAATCGATGCAAGATCTGATGCGCGCTGGTGTTACTAATACTTAGAAATGCCCTGATCTCACGGTATGTCACACGACGGTCTTGCATTATCAATTCAGACACTGCATTTAATGTTTTCCGACACAACAACATTTGTGGGACTACCTTCACGAAATTCATCGTCCAAAGAACGCCGACTAAGTTTGAATTCACTATACCAACGATATAATGTAGTTTTGGATAGTGTTTCATCACCATTTAAATAATTCAGCTTGCCGATGCATTCTTGTTAAGATGATCCACGCCGAAAGTTATGAAAAATAATTGATAATATCAAGGTAAATATTTTGTCAAACATGACAAACTTAACGATGCAAGCATCAGATCGGAGGCAATACTAACAGTGTTGCTAGTTCCCGAGATATAAACGGCTGCTTTCGTAACATAGCTTTTCATACTTAAATTTGATGATTAATTAATTTGCTTTTGCATCTACACAATGCTTTATCAAACTATTGTCTCCTATTACCACAGGTTTTCAAGCATTCCAAAAACCTACTTTATGGAAGTAAGTTTCAAACAGTAAGGAACTGAGGACATTTTTACAGCTATTCATTTTTGATTTCTTATTTCCTACTCTTACATAGTTTTGTATTTTGTAATAAAGATTTTTTTATACATTCTTGATTTATCATTATATTTATTTATTTCATTTATCTGCCCAATATAATATAACAATTCCAATTACAGGACACAAATTAAAAGTTACGGAATATTTAGTTAGTTATACAAAACAAAAGCAACAAAAAATAATAAAATTATTAAAGTGGCTACGTCGTTTAATATCTGGTGCCTTAACGGTGCCTTCCTGTTTGACTACAAAAAATTAGAAGAAACACTAAATTATATTATAGCAAAAATACTTATATACGCATACGCATATATTCTTTAAAACTTTCCTAAAATTTCCTTTTTTTATTTTACAGAATACTTTTGCCGGATCAATAAAACACGAAGGTATTATTCTTCCTGTTTTTTGAAACAGGAAAGAGCAGGAATATAAATAGTAATGTGGCATACTTTTTGTTTATATTAGTTAGAGGAAAATGGGGAATGTTGTAGTTGAAGATTTATGTGGAATATTATAAATGCCATCTTTAGAAATTGAATATACACACACACATATATACATATATATATATATATACGAGAATATATATATTCTTCGCTCTGCTAAAAGTGAATCATCACTTCGATCCGTGCCCAGAATAAAAGTTATTCTGGAGTTTTACGTAAACATGAAGTTGATGGATTATTGGTGTGAAAGAGTTTCATTAATATTTTTCACGCTTTTTGTTGCTCGCCGCTCTCACAACAAAATTTATATACAGCATACTCACTTATACTTGCACATTAACGACCTACTTGGCCTGTTTCAGCAACATTCCTAAATTAATCATACACGCGAACGGTTTTTTACGGATTGCTTTTTTTAAGTTATAAAACGATCATAAACTGTTGTCAATTAGGAAGATAAATTGATAGATAATGTAGTACTGGGTGTATTTCATAAACGGGTACACCTGATTATTGGCTATTACCCCGGTAATGTTTCCCGGAGTAATTGTCTCGTCTCTAATTGATTAATGAGAAAATAATATATAACGCGCGACTACACTAGCGAGACGATTATTAAAAGAGATTTATAACATTTTTGATATTTTTCATACATAGATAGTATGTTTTGTTCCATTGTAGAAATGAGTATGTTATAAGGGAAACTAATTTTCTTTAGAGATTTAAATTTTAATTATAATAAAATGTTTATTAATATTTAGAGAAATAACAAAAATTTCAATTAGTTTATTTAGTCTTCAAATGAATGAAAATGTTTAAAAAAGTTATTATTATTATCACATTGTCCACTCGAAACAACATAATTGTCATCGTAGTAATACTACATACTAATTTGCAGCAAATTGCAGTATGCTTCAACACTAGAGTATTCCTCCTAGCCATATCCACTAACATATAAGGTGTACCGAATTGATTGAAGGTATGCTTCTAGTCTAATTTTCAAATAAGTTGGTAGCATTTCACAAAACACCAGTGGTGTTTTAAATAATTATTAGTATCAAAATATCTTCAACATATACGCATAATCTTTTTGTCAAACTAAACAATTTCATGATATAAAAAAAGAATGATGTACGTAAAGGTAATATTTTATTGGATGATAGACTATTTATTGTTCGGGGTCTTTGCATAAATTAAAACTTCAGCTAATAAATGAAACTTTCACGACTAGTAAAAGTCTTCTATTTTGCTCCCTTGCTTTCCTATACTTTCCACTGCTTTTCCGTATAACCACCTTACATCTGCTCTCACTAAACTAATGGCGGTAAACTTAAATTTTAAAATGCTATTTTAGATTACCATAATTTATAATAAATCTTGGGAAATATCCGTCATTTTACTGCATACATAAATTTGATTGAAATTGTGGTGTCATTCCTTTATAATTGTTTGAGTCACCTGTTGATGGAACTGGTTCTAAGGATCAAGATTATGAAGTCAATTTTGCGATTATTGCTTTCTATTAGAACATCTAACAACAAGATGGGGAATTTGAATTGGTGGTTGCAACAAATTTTGATCTAGTCTAATATGTCCTTGAACATCTACGTCTTTTAAAGGAAGTAAGTTAATGTTGATAGTATTATAAACCAAAATTTTTTGTCTCCCCGGCCATGAGATTTAAAACCTCAAGGGTCGGTATGTACAGATGCTATAAATGAACACGTTTTGTGCCTAACAAGCTCGACCTATAGCACTAAATTATGTACACAATTCACAGATGTATAAATTAACGCATGCTATGCCTGATAAAAACATGCTCATAATTTAGAAATTTAGGTCCAACGATTTTGACTTGATTCACAGTCTCATTCCCTATATTTTCTTATTTTGTATCTTTTTCATCCAATCGTTGTTACACTAATCTATATCACATCTTGCTTTTGGCCTATTGCGTCTCCTACCCACAACACAAAATTTAGTATTCTAGCGCTGTAGTCCAGAACGCCAACTACATCTGCCTCGCTGAATAAATTCATTATTTAACTAGGCGGTCTTTTTTCCCGTTTATTTGCCCTGATCATTTTCCCCAGCGAATATCTTCTTCAGTATTTTTCTCACTCACGCTCAACCTTTTCTACACCTCTGATCCATGCGTCCAAACTTAACTTACAAATATTAATTAATAATTTAACTATTTAGATCGAATAATTAACGGTTTCTTACTATTAGCTAATAGTGTATATTTTTCTAGTATTCGATTTTCCTAAAAATTCAGTACCCATATATGTATGTAAAATCATCTAATTCTTCAAGTCCACATATTTTCCTAGGATTATTAGTATTGTTAATCCATTTCTGCTATCGTATTCTAGATCTATCCATATCATATATAGTTTTTTCTATTGATTTATTTAGAAGCCTACTCTAATTGCTGATTTATTTAGCTTCAAAGGTGTTTCTTGCAGTTCCCTCTTGCTTTCCGCAATAATCATCAGATCACATGCAAAAACTAAGCACTGGTAGCGCCTATGACGTCTATGACAATTAGTTTCGTTCTGTTTAGATTAGACATTCTTATTGCACAACACAGTAAGCATTCAAAAAGAATGGTGGCCAAAGGCCCTCTCGTTACAACCCTTCTGAAATGTACAACTTTTCTGCACGTTTATCTTTGCACTTCTTTTCTTAAAGTTACTGCTAGATAAAATTTTAGGGTGCGTTTTCATTTCTTTCGGTAATAATTAATCAGATATCATTAGTAATGGAACAGTTACAATGTACACTGCTATAAATACTTATATGAGCAGATGTCCCGACAGCTACACCTTTTGATGTTATGGAAGTAGTATATGTGAGACAAAATTACGTCAAAGGTTGCTCACAGATGATTATTTATAAAAAATAGCAAAAGTTTCGATGAATTTTTCCATATAACAGTTTAGCTAATAAATTATATTTTCTACTGAAAATAAAAAGTAAATTAATACAGCAGGTTACATGTATTGAGCTCTCCGAGGTACATATAAATACTTCTAAGAGCACATTCAGCACAATAGAACTTCATATGTCAGTTATGACGTAATTTAATTAGTGCGTGTTATATTATCTATTGCTAACACTTTATTAATTATCATTTTATTTCAAATCTGTGTCTGACTGTGTCAGACACAGTTGACTACACACATATATTTTCTAAACAATCATTATTATCCGGTTTGAACGGTGAGGATCGCGTTTCACATTTGGAGTTTGTTTTTTTAAGGCCGTTAAAAAAGCAATTTTTCGCACGTGTTTTACCAGGTGCGACACTTTGAAATTATCTGCTGATGATGACAACTTGGTTGTCGAAATGCGTATACAGAATTTACAAATAGTTAATTGTGGAAAGGGGTTATATATCAACCTTATTGATCATGCTAGAAGAAAAGTAAAAAATTCACCGTAGGACATTTAAATTTGAAAAGAATTGAAATCTCAGAAGGAGTATTTGCATAGAGGAATATGGAATGGAAATGAATAGAAATAAAACCAAAGTAATAACAATTGGAGATGAACATAAAGATATAAATATTAACATCGATTGGGAAAAGATTGAACGAGTGGGTATATATCCATTTTTTGGAACAATCATTGGTGAAACGGGAAGACGAGGGGCAGATACAAACAAGAGAATTGAAAAGACCCTAAATGTATACCATGCAATGAATAACACCTTCACAAGTAAAAAAGAGATATCGCGGAAAACCAAGATCAAGATATTCAAAGCAATGTACAGGCTAGTACTCATGGGTACTGAACCAGCCACAAAAAAGCAAAATCTAGGCTATGGAAATGAAATACTTGAGAAGAGTACGAGGGGCGTCAAGAATGGATAGAATGAGGAACGACGTAATTAGAAAGAGGACCTAGGACTACGACCCATAGAGGAATTTATTATAGAGCAGACACAGCTGAGATGGTGGAGCCACCTACATCGAATGGACCATACAAGGCCAATAAAACAAATAAGACCGAAACAGACTTGGAGCGAAACCATAACAAAAATTATCGAGAAAAAGAGGAGGACGATAATGGAAGCTACGGTAATGGCAAAGGATAGAAATGAATGGAGAATATTCACAAGAAGTATACACGACACTACTAGTTATACAAGGGACTAATAGATTACATATATATAATTGAATTAATCGCAGTCTGCAACAAAATTTACATTCATGATAAGACTGATTCCATATACTCAAAAATTATTTATATTTGCATGTTCTTCCATGCAATACACGTTTAGATATAACTTCCAAAGTTACTAGACCCAACCTGTATCACCTGTGTCGTAGATGAAATTTTAATAATTTCTGTAGGGATTTTTATGAACGTGTCTGACAAATTATGTATTGAACTTACCTCTGCGATTTAACTATTTATCTATAATCGCTAGCTGGTGTCACTTGTATATTTATAGACGCTATTTAACTATCTATATGACTTATATTGTTGATAATGAATTTTCGCTGCTTTGAAGTACTAATTTGCTCTTTATTAATTACCTTTATACTAACTTTTTAACTTACTGTATTTATTATTAGCGTTAATTTGTTTATAATGATGTATATGATATTTAGTAATACTTAGTTCGGGTGAAAGGCACACACTTTAAAAGGAAATATTTTTCCTTACTCTTCTCTTTCCTAGTAGGTTTCTTCTTCGGCGCATTCGGCAATTGGTATATATACATGAACCTTAAAATTAGTGGGCGCAATGGCAATGAGAGCAGATGTATGAATACTTCAAGCTGCGGTTTCATTAAGAGCCGCACCTACTGCACTTTTTTGTCATCAGAGTGAAACAAAAACATGACAACCTACCATAAGATGTTAATGCTAATATGCGTCTTAAATTCACGAATAGTGAATACTTTGAAGCGGAAAGAAGAACGGGTAAATATATTAGTGCAATGGCAACAATTGTGGTATCTGGATTTGTACAAGCCATAGTGCTTGATAACTCAGAATACTGCAATATTTGTGCAAGGTGACGAGTCAAGTGTTACGAAGGAGATTAGATTATTGCGATAAGTGAAACCGTTATGAATAGAAGAGCAGGAGACAGTATATAGATTGAAAACTATCGTCCTCTGCTTATTTTCAAAATCAGCGAATGTTGGGCAAAGAAGATTAATAATGCACTTCTAAGATTGACATCAAAGAATTTTTGCGTTGATGTTTCAGGTACATAGTGAAATTACCCTAATGTTCTATCTTGTTAAACTAATTCAAACTCGAAAGATGAAGATGGCTACTTAAAACGTGCTACTCTTCTACGGAAACATGCAGTAGCATAAGTCAACAACTGCAGATGCTGTGCAATGCCTTAATTATTTCCATATGATTTTTACCCTATCTGATTACTATAGCGCTAGTTTGTTGAAGAGATATAGTATTTTCTTAAGCTTGCAGCTATAACTGGGATGGGAATGCTCATCTTGGACCAAAATTCTTCACAAACTTTTTGATTTATCCTCCTATTTGTTGATAAATATAGTATATTTGTACTATATATAGGAGTATATAAATTTCACTTGAGTGTGTAATTTTAAGTATACCCACAATTTATATCACGTATGTACATTAATATTTTCGAGAAAATATGTATTAGTGTTTCTTTACCTGAAAAATACAATTATTATTAGGGAAATTGTAAATTTATGCCTAATTATAAAAACCACTTTACTATGAGTAGTGAGTATAATTTTAGTTCTTCGATACGCTAATTTTTGCTGTTATTAAAAATTGGTTTTTGTTGTATTCATTGATTGAAAGTTATTTTTTGAAAAATTAGTCTTCGAGGATGCATTAGAAACAATACAATACATCTAAAAACTGTCTGCTGTAGTGGACTAAAATCAATTTGTCTCGGAAAAGAAAAAGGAAAAAGACAAGAAAAACAATTTGAATAAGGAGAGAATAAATTGGCACTTGCCTTAAATTCGATTAATGAACTTATACAGAAAGCACTTTCCTGACATGTCTTAACATGCTAATATGGGAAAGAGCGATAAGTCGGCAGCATTTTAACAAGGTACGTGTTCATGCCACAACAGAAAAAATAAATTTAGCAATGAAATCACTAGAGCGTATTAAAATTTAAATTACAAGGGAAAATTGTATGAATTATGTTTCGAACGTATTTTGCATTTTTATAAAATTGAAAAACTGCAATCTAATGTACTATATACATGTTTTCAACTGTACGAAGAATGAATTAATATTTCAAAGGAAGAAATTTTTGAATAAATTATTCTAATCGATATTACGTCTTTTTAATGAGGATGTATTTTCTTAAGGTTTTTATAAGTTCAGATAACTAGAAACAGTAATTATATGTGTAGTATATGTAAACGACGTAAGTATTGAAATTGAATTGTATATGAATACAATTCTTCGATCGTACTTAACTTTAAAGTTTGTTTACCATAGTATATCTAAAGAGTGTTTCAAATTTAGCGGTTTCTTAAAGAATAAATAAAACACATAATTTGCATTCACTTTCAAAAACTTTTCATTGGTAATTGAAGTATTAGTTATGACATTTATATGCGAAAAATAATATCTGCCAAATGGCCTACTCTTGCAGTTCCACAGACGTCCACTCTTTTGTTAAAATTTTCCATGACATTTTGACATAATTGAGGCTCTATCTCACCAATGACACGAATAATTTCATCTTTCAAAGCAGGAATTGATTGTGGATTGTTTTTATAAACCTAACTTTTCACATAACCCCAAAGAAAATAGTCTAACGGTGTCAAATCACATCATCTTGGTGGCTAATTAACATCACCGTTTCTTGAGATTACACGTTCAGGAAATTTTTCTCTCTTCTTCTGGCTTCAGTTCCTGTGCTATTTGAACCTTATATGTCTTCAGAGCTAAATCCCTGTGTAAAATACGCCATGTTGTTGATCCACTAAGTCCAAGTTGTTATGAACGTCATCTAATGGACATTTCAGGATCTTCAGCAACACTTTCATGAATAAAACAAATATTTTCTTGTGAACGACCTTTATGACTGTATTTTTCACATTTTTGATCTTTCACGGAACCGGTCTCTTGAAATTTTTTAATAATTCGACCAATAGTGCTTTCGGATGGACGATTATGTAAACAACAAAATTCACGTAATTTTCTAAAAACTCTTTTCACAGAACGCTGATTTTCATAAAATAATTCAACAATTTGAACGCGTTATTGTACCGTGTACGAAGCTATTTTTATAAATGTCACACATCACACTGTTTAAATGCGCACATACCCAGACAAATTCAGTGCGCCATCTATATTTTATTTATTCTTAAAGGAAACCGCGCAATTTGAAACAGCCTTTACATGTAGCTTACCTTATTTTTTTTTTTGTATTGTTCCTGTACTGAATGGTAAGTTCTGTTGGTTATTGTAAAATCACTTAAGTAATGTATTTGATGCATTTTTGTTATCTCGGTACTTAATAATTTATTGGTTCCTCTTGTTAGAGAAGCACTTTAGCTTTATATAGATTAAGTCTTATTTTTTCGATTAACTCTATCATTACGTAGCTCCTTGACTTCGCTTTTATACACTTATTTTAACAATAATTTTACCCAAACCATTATTATGTAAAGTATATAATAAATAAGATAAGCGCAAGTCTCAGCTATGATAAATAATATATATTAAATAAATGTTATTATACTCTTTCGGAAAGAAATATACATATTATTTTAAAGACACTACATATACACACACAACCTACAATATGAAAATATTTATTTCATTATGAATGGCGAATTAAAAATCTCATGAAAAGGTGGCAAAGGCTATCGAAGAGAACGGACAATATATATTTGATTGATATTCTTTATATTAATAAATAATCTATTCAAAAATAGGAAAAATGACTTTTTCGTAAACGCAATATAGCTTCCTGTTCCTTTTTAAAATTTCGGATAAAAAATTTCTTACCACCTCATAACGAAAAAATTATAATACCTGTAATGCTGAAATAAAAAAATAACACCATTTAATTTATGTATAAAGTGTCATATTTATAAAATTCGCCTTTCCAGTTCCAATTTGTTTGCGATTTATTACAAAAGCTGTTGTATTGCATTGCATTGTTGTGTTTAATATTGTTCTGTTGTACGAACGCGAATGTATGAGAGTCTGAATAGTGTCCAATATTTGTGTTCAATTCAAACCTTTTCAATATTAAATAGAATAACCAACAATGTTATGCTAAGGAATTTCTTCTTTTACCTCATCGTAAGAAAATATTTGTGATTTTGTCGGTACACGTCTAGAAAATACTTCGCTTTTCTTTCCGAACGGTATCTTTATCAATTTTACGTGCTAATGAAATATACATACATGCATACATACATACATACATATAACTAACTAGTATAACTTAAATGATGAAGCTCTTTAAACTGATTTTCTTTTTTGTAGCTTTATTAGTAAACATTCTGCTTCGCTGCTTTGCATATCTTTTCGTGCATTTAATAATTTTAATTTCTATCGATCTCTTTTTTTCTTCTTATTTAAATGAAATACAAACTATTTAAGTCAAGCAAAGACAATATTTACATTAAATTTTTTTCAGTTATTTATATAGTCTAGACTGTTTATATATCATCTTTAATAAATTACTAGTCTACTTATTTCTCTTAGTATATTAATCCTGAAGATATTCTAAAGCAAGGAATATAATATTTAAAGTACTACCTCCAAGCAGCTTTACTCAAGTTAGTAATCTAAAGCCTGTTTTTCTTTTGCTTCACGAAAGGTGGGTAGAAGTATTTCCTTTACCTTACCGTCCCCTTCCAATAATTCTTTACCAGTAGTAATTAATATATACTTCTACATTTAAGTGAAATGTAAATTTTTTGACGTAATATCGGGTGCCAGAATATATTATCTTTTTGAAATTAGCAAAAAAAAGTATCGTTTCAAAATTCTAAATAACGTAGCCTTTAGTTATGCAACAAATACAACCCTGTAAAAGGAAATTCAAATGAAATCAAGTGATAGCAAATCTTAATCAACACTACGATTATGTCCGAAATGCTAATTTGGCCATGCGCATTGTCAAGGATGTTTCTGTTACTATTAGACCTAGCGATAGCACTACTTTGTCTTTCAATTATTTTGCAAGTATTGAGTAAACAAAACGCTTCAATTGATCCAGATTGGTTGCTTTATGGAGATATTCTTTAGAGGCTTGAAATGAAATTGGAAAATGCAATCGTTTCTTTAACCTCGTTTAACAAATACAGATTCTATATTTTCTAGTATAAAGCCTACTGAGAGATGACCGATTACTTTTCCATATGAATACTGCGATCAAAGATTACTGATAGTAGAACTAGGCTTTTGAATGTTTCACTGAAAAGGTATGTAAAACAATTAAAAATTGTATCTCAAAAACTAAAATTTCTAAGTACACTTCACATTTTTCGAAATTCAATTCTGAGTAAATGAAACAGGAGGATTTTCTTTAACAGCTTTGGTTCAAAGTTCCTCTGTGCTGTATTGCAAATAAGTTCAAAAAGGATACGAAATATGTAAGTTATTCTTACTCGTGGAACCGATTAATTTGTGCAATCGTGAAGTAATAAAATCATGTAAACTTCTTTCGTGGGAAAAGCAAGCCAAAAAGATGGATAACCTAGGATCATCTACAAATGTTAATAATATGTCTGAAGTTCTGCAATGAGACCCAATCAGTTAAGTGATTTTAAATTTCTTCGTCAAAAGAGCAAAAGCTGGTGAAATAAGGCCAAGATTCCGTAGAGGTTGAAATGGCTTTTTCGGCCACTATTAATCAAGACAACCTCAACAAGTATTTCAGGAGAGTCCAGAGAAACATGAGAACTACAAGAGAGAAAAGTCGCCCAATGAAATAGCCTTTATAGTCACCTCAAATAATCTAGTCGATTTAATATTCAAATGTCTTCCTGGAATCCCTTGCGAATGTGTGATGAGGTTGGTCTTGATTAATGGTGGCTGAAAAGGCCATTTCAGCTTCTAGGTAATCTTGGCTTTGTGTTTCAACAGCTTTTGCTCTTGTCGAACTTCAGATCTATTTCTTCTAGGGTGTTGATATTTACGTATCTTAATATGTGTAGATGATCCTGAGTTATCCATCTTCCTTGCTTTTTTTCCCATGAAAGGAGTTTATTAAATGATTCTATTTCTTTGCGATTGTGCAAATTAATCGATTCCACAGGTAAGAACAATTTACATATTTCGTATCCTTTTTCAAATTGTTTACAATACAGTATAGAGAAACTCTGACATCTTCAAGATGAGTTATTATAGAAACTGTATTTTGCCATACACTGTATTGGAAAATATATACGAAATAATGTAGCGAACGAAGGCAGTTAGGTACATCTTCAATATTTAGATACATATTACTATTAGTGCAGTATTCGCATAAGACCCTACAATTTACAATTCCAAGAAGCCATTGGTGAGTATAAAGGTTTAAAGTTGAATCCGTATGATGTCAAAAAGAAATTAAATAGAAATCCTTTATAATAAATCTATCAACGAACCAGTGCGATACCATTTAAGAACTTCCTAATAGCAGAGGCACAGAAGCACACAGGCCTGATAAATTATAAGCAAGAAGAGAACGATTTACTGTATTGAAGGCGGGACTACAATCATTATAAATTATATCAACTTGCTGACGATTATAAAGAGGTGCAGTGGACTGTATAGATTGTAGGTAAAGATAACTCCATATCTATGTTCTCATTGTTTATGAATGATGCTAGTTGAATGAAGAACACTGATTTAAATTCACTAATCTTTAATAACAAATTATGGATACACGGTCGATGCAAAATTAAGCGTTATAATACTATACTCTTTGAGCGTTACTTTGTTATTTCAATGATTTACGTTATTTTGAACGTGTCGAATACCAGCTCACTGTACGTCAATTTAGCACGAATATGTTTTGTTACTAACTAGATATTGTATTGATTCGACATGCCAATCGATGTGTAGTATTATAATAATTCCTCTATTTCGTATTTATTCAAATTTGTACAAATCAATACACTCAAAATAACAGTGTAATAGGTCTATCATTAATATCAGTGGTACTTGAAATAAAGGAAATATGGAACTAACACTTAATGTGTTTAAATTTTAAAATAAAGAGGTTAAGAAGTACTCCAACACATTAGAAATATGTCACTTTCATGATACCTTCGATAAAATAAGAATGTAAAAAAGCGGCAGCTCTCTTTAAAACGAGTGTATATGATGGCATCTGCTATAAGACTTGTTTTTTAATATCTGCAAAATATAATAAAGTAATGATTGTGTTTTTTAATGTATAAAAGAGAACGGTAGATTTTTGTAAAACGATATTGTGTAAAAGATATCAGTTTCCAGACAATTATTGCTAACTATGTTTTGGAGCAATTGCTCAAAAAAGTATTTCTTTTTCTTTACGCGTTTGTTAATCATAAAATAAACGCCTTTCCACATTAATTTATTTAAGGAATTATATTCTACAATAGCACAATTTCTCGAATCGTCCCGCGATCCTTCCAGGACTTTCTCGTTCTTGCTCATACATGTGTGTTCACCACTAAATTTCGTTCCAATCTCTGCGCATCGTTCTAACAATACTAGGCTCCTGCGATCTACAATTTTTTCCTCTTCAATCTGGCGAATTGCTAGATTTCTTCGTAAATGCACTTACAATTTACTAATCTAGATATAGTTTCCTACATGTACGAACTTGTATTGAATGTTAACATTTCTGAACTTCTAGATTACTCTTTACCTACTTTTCCATTTTATTAATTTATTATCAGCACCTTAGCGCCAATTACAGCGGGTATTGACAAGCCATACGCGCTCTGATGTGACTTAAGATCCGTGGCCGTCGGTTTTACCATAAACGAAATGTTAACCTTTCCGAACAATAAATTTTCCTTCATTTTTTGGATTAAATTTACGATATTTTGTAAGATAACAAACACAATAATAATATATAAAGAAAGAATATATTCGGGATTGAACTGCAGATTTTTTCAGTGTTTTATGGCGCCAATCATCTTTAGAGATGTAGACTCAACCGCCAGAAACCGAATTGTTAAGAATAAATTATTTTTAATTTGAGAATCTTCATGTTACCATGGAATAACAAATACCCTTACTTCAATTGTTCAAATAAAATAGATAATCAGATGTTTGTAAGTTAATTTAGTAGTAATATAGTTTGTTGCTAACTAGATATTGTACTGATGCGACATAATTTTACACTGTTGATTAGACTATGATTTGGTATGTAGAATAATTGAGTGTAACTCATATTAATCTCCATATTTTACACGATTTCATTCCTAGACTAATTGAAAACAACCTATGTTTGTTTACTGTTGTCCAATATTTCTTAGCATTTGTCATACGTAATGGGCCTTCCTCTTATATAAGAGGGAATTTGGAAAGCTTTATTGGATGGAGACAAACATTCCAGAATTGTTTAAATTTCAATTTAACTTAATTCCTGAAGTGAACTAACCACTAATAAGGTTGCCGTTGTAAAGTATTGTAAGGTATCTATAAATGTAAGTAATGTTTAATAGTTCTTCTAAACCGTTACAGTAATACGGAACTGGGTGATGACATGAATGTCTCCGCAACAAAAATTTCCTGGAATAATAAAGGCCTTAATTAACCATTGCCTGATACTTTCTAAATACATAGAATTGGTTTGTACACAATCAATAAGTAAATGTTAAATTATACATAGACAAAGAACTACTAAATTATATTCCATGATTCATTGTTAATTACGTTCAATTCATCATTAACCAATAAATAACGAACTGCATTGTGATAAAAGAGTAAATATATTCAAATCATTAAATCGGAAGTAAAGACATATTGTATGTAAAAATTCGTTCGTTAGACTCTACAGGAGCCCTTATTGGAGTTATTGTTGTAATTTTACTATATTTAATGAAACTATCATTCTCTATTGCAAGGTTAAACACAATAGCAATTGAGACAAGCAGTATGGGCTCATAATTTTTAATAAAAAAAGCGGCAATCTATCGTGCCCAATAGTATTAGTGGCTTTAGGCCTCTTTAGAGCAGTTAAAATTTCATCGCTTACAAGAGGGCCAATGTCGAGAGGTTAAAGATTCATGTGAAGGTGTAGTGAAATGCTCTTATTAGATTCATTAGATGTAATATAAAGTAACAAATAATGAATTAAAATTCGCAAATTTACTATTACGTTATAACAAAAAGAACTGGAACAAAAATTTTATAATACAAGCAAAGGGAAATATTTGGTTCAGGTCTTTCTTATACCCTCAGAAAAGCTCAAAATTTGTGATTTGCAAGACTTGGTATTTGAATATATTTAGTAGCTTCGACTGCAAATGTATTTTGTTATTAAAAAAAGATATATTTCTACAAAATACAATAATGAGACTAAGTCATGTTGCATCAGTACTATATCTAGTACAATAATTATACTATTGTGCAAGGCTATTTATTGCTACAGTATTGCCCTGTTTTAGATCATGTATGTGAACAATTTTATAAGTGAGAGTAATATGTAAAATGTGAGTGAACCTGTAATAATATCTTACTTTATCTTTGCACGTGTTTGTATTAGCAGATGTGCTACAATGTTTCAATTATGTTACTATGAATTTTTGATATAGTTTGAGTTTATGAGTAAAATTGTGAGTTTCAAATTGCATTCGATATGGGAAAAGAACAGATAGTAGGGAGCAAAAATTAAAGAAGAGATATTATCAAAAATAGGCCTATATTCACATCGAAAAATCGCAATAATATAAAAAGTTTCACAATGCACAGTCCATCGGATTACCGCATTAATTAAAGAAAATCAAGCAAGATCGATTGGTCGTAATCGCTATTGCGGTTTTCGTAAGACCTACGAGAGAAATTTTTTATAAATTCAGCACTCGAAAATCAACAAATATCAACTAGAAAGCTACTAGGTAGGATAACTATTATATGCTACTGGAATCAAGTGTTGCAGACCAGCCAGGAAACTCCGGCTGATAACAAAAATGAAGAACTACGTTTCTAGTAAGTAAATTCACGCTGCACTTATGGGTAAAGATTAGAAGAAAGTAAATATGATAAAAAACGAATTTCGTTACTTATTAATCATTTCGTGAGGGTATCAATAAAATGAATTTTTCTTAGTCTCATTCCTTTGGAAGTAGGTAATCTTTAGAGAGATGAATAGCGGCTTGAAGCGATGACAGAGAGTGTACAGTTCACAAGATGGAAGACGAATATCATGAGTTGTTCATGCAAAGCAGCAGTAGATATTGAGCATCTTTATTTTATAGAGGGACAATGAATAGAAGAAATATAAAAAGTTATTGAAACTTTACTTTTACTCTTTCTAGACCCTCTACATGAAGAAGAAGGACCATACATTTTCATACAGATGAGACACCGTGCCGTAAAATGAAACTGAAATGGAATTTGTTTTAAGTGGATGGCATATCTGTTTTGCTCTAGTCCAGAAGCTCATAGATTCTAAACTCTACCTTACGATGTCCTAAAGAACAATTCCGCAATTGAAATTTTAAAAGAAAGAAATTTTATACATTAGCAAAAGAATGGGAAAATACGAGAAGTAAAAGTTTGCATGTTTATAATATTCCAGAATAAATTGAAGCTGCTATCAAAGCTAAAAGAGGTTCGATAAAATATTAAAAGGAATGCGGTTTTTAAAGTCCAATAAATATTTTGTATTAGGAATATCCATATACTTTTTTTCTATTCCAGGAAATTTTGAACAAATAATAAAATCACAGGTGGGTTTAATTCAATTACCAAAGCACGTATTTCATTTCTATTTATAATTCATATACATTGTAACCTTATCCAGTAATCACACAGCAGATTTTTTCAATTGTATATTTTACTTGATACTAAGGAATTTCATCCATAATTCAACATAGTGCGCCATAAATAATCCGTTATTAATATTTAAAGTACATTACTACACGATTATTTCCAACCTTGTCGCTGTCGCTCCTCGTCATCATGCGACGAAACCCATACTACCATTTCCCTAATAAATATTCCATGAAACTTCAAGCATCATAAATTATACGCCACCCCGTATCGGATGCGGTTTTTGTCGTGACTCAGTGTTGTGTTGTGTTTGTGCCTGATGTTTTTATTCAGATGTCGCTGGAGGAGAGAGAAAAGCCGCGAGTCAAGCGGTTGCTTATTTCCCTTTATAACAGTGAACGAACTCGCCTCTTCAGAAGGAGAAATAAATCAAGTGCCGGGTATTTCGTGGCTTTATAGTGCAAAAAAAAATGTTCGGCGATAAACAGACGCCAGTCCGTTCTGATGCCTCTGTAACTATTTCCTAAAACGAAGGGGCTGCTTGACAAATGTCGGCGAGGTTGGTGTCAAGTGTTGATTGCACGCTGTCGGATTGTTAATTTTTTTTATCCAAGTCGTCTGGCAAGATACATCATCTACATTTCTGGGGATGTATTTTTAAAAGTCGTGTCATTATTTTTTCGGGTCTACTTTAAATCGTCCGGTTAATGGAGTTGTTGAGAGGGATGAATTTATTTCACGTTATGATGACATTTAATCTACAAAAATCTAATGGACGAAAGCTTTCGTACATTATATTATGTTTCAAAATGCATTAAAAATTTAATATTATTGCATTAGCATTTATTTGAGCAGTTGTTTGCTGTATATCTTATTATTTTCTATCATTTATAAAATGAAATAATGACATTTACTTAATAAAACTAAGAACTCTAAGTACAATTGCAAAACAGCCTAGGCAGCTAAATTTCTGAAAACTGTGGTTGATTAAATTAAACACTTAAAGTAAACAAAACTTCTTTCCATAATGATTTTCGTATTCTGTATGCGTATTTCGACAGTAGTTAAGTTCTCATCATCAGCAGATAATTAATCACAGTGTATCGCCTAGAATAGCGACAAAACCCTCACAAAAACAAAGTCCATGCCAGACTTACACCGTCGGAAATAAACACATACTGAAAACGTGTGTGGTAGATTACGTCACTAATGAGATTTCAGCGATTAATTGTTTACGTTTCGAACGAATTTAATATATACATACGATACTTGTTGGCAACTTTTTCTATTCATGGATGCCAAGAGTAGTTTAGTTTTCTAAAATTATTGCAACGATGAAAAAGAACTACTAATGGGCAGGTAATTCCACATAAAGAGAATAGATGATTTTTTTTCTAACAGTTGAACTTTGGAAAACTTGTGATAAATAGGTGTTTACGGCACGATAGTTCGGAAATCGTTGGCTGTTAGTCGAAGGGTATAACTGGAGAAGGCCAGGTTCGGGTACATATCAAAATAAAACGAAAAAGAACGTTTACGAAAAACATCTTTACCATCAGCTTTTGCAATATTGAGGTACGAAAAGACGACATCTGTTCTAGATTGTATAAACGTTTCGTCATATTTTTATTTTATTTAAACTGCTATAGTGCCAAAATTTTTATGCACTAACTGCAGGGCGACTTGTTTTTTTTTGTCAAATTGTATATTTTTACAACACCGCTATACCATGTTTGAATCGCAAATCAAAACAACAGAATGTTTGATTATACACTTAAAATAACAAGATGTGTATGAACAACCAATATTATTACATACAGGAAGGCAAAATGTGTCTCAAATCTCAAAATTTCTTTTTTTATATTACGAAGGTACAATCTAATAGTACATCATTATGCTCTTTTTCAGAGAAAACATAAAAATTTAACCTTCGTATCTCTAAGGCAGAAACTTCATTTGACGCGATTTTGTAGTAGTTTTTCACTTTGTGCGATCACAGAGCTCGGCTCATTTTTACAATCATAATCTCCGACCAGTTCCTGCTCGTCTTCCTCCATCAATTCTTTTTCCAACCCCTTTGTTACTAGAGGACGTCGTCTCTTGCATTCAAATATGTTTTTTAATAAATTTTGAACTATTTTGTAGATAAAAGAGATGCATCGAAAGAAAAAAGCAGCTTTTGGTGTAATTTAAGACAACATTCTGAGATCAGTGACACACCACACGATGATTGCGCTCGTTTAGTTTTATTGCGAATTTATTATAAATCTTGAATATGTGACAGAACAATCTATAACACAGTCTATAATTAATTTACCTACCACCAGATGAATTTACTATTTTTTTAAAAATAGGTTAGACAAATATGTAGCTTCTCTTAAGATCTCTTAATTGCCGGAATATGTATTTCTTAAGACAATTTAATTTGAAATTGTTAGATAATACCAAAACTAAGAATAATTTATTTACTGATCCTGACACGTTCGAGTGTTGTAAAAAGTGCATATCACCAGTCGTTTGATGGTATGGAATATGGATATGGAACTTTTGCCCCAAGTTGTCATATTAAAAAATAAAATTGAGTAAAAGTTTAGTTTTTATTTTATTTATATAAAGAAGAGACATGAAGTGATATATGTATCTCTTGATGTCTATACTATTATTATGTTGGCCTAAACTAGATTAGTGTAGTATCACGGAGTTTTCTACCACCCTGTATTTAAGTTTACTAATTTCCTAAAATAATATTGAATGTACTACAAATATACTCACGATGAATTAAATTCGTTGCAATAGAAATTTCGTTGGCCTTTTTAATCTAATTTAGTCTCTATAATACATTCCAATCATAGATGTTAACCTTTCAGGAAACCAGTACCTCGTTATTTTAAGTATAAATATACACCAACCGTTTCACAATAATTTATTTAAAAGATAATTCTTTTTAGTGGAATATGTGAGAGCAGTACGAAAGAAAATTTATTACGTTCTCTGCGGAAAATGGCATCTAAAATATAAAACCGTAAACACACACTAGTATAAATTTTAATTAAAGAGAAATAAAGTTGTTTCGTGACAGATTTTTAAACAGACATTGAAAGTGTACCACTCTTGAGTGTATTAGAGAAAAAAAAGCAATAGATAAGCGGCATAGGAAAGCTCGTACAGGTAAAAAAAACCTTTTGGTTATTCTTGAGATATTTATTCTAGCAAGTGTGTTTACCAAAACTTCAGACTTTTCAAAATAGAATGCAGAACGAACTTAAGACAGATTTACATATGTTTAAAGCGAAAATAAAGATTCCCAAAATTATTAACTGACTATAAAAACGAAACATAAAATGGTTAGCATTAGCAAGCTAACCATTTGCTAATTTAGCTCTATTATCGAATATTAAAAAACTATTTGTTAAAAAAGGATAGCGTTTGTTCATTTATTAAAGCGATATTTATACTATACGTAGAGTGGATTTGTACGCTTTTTTTTATGAAAAGGCAAACAGTACGTGATCGCTTTTAGAAACACCTAAACCCTGTCTTAAAAGGTTACGTTTCGAAGCATAAGTACACGCTTGAAAATTTCAAATATGTACATATATAATGTACATACTTTTCAAATGAAATTAGAAAAAGCATTAGAACAAAAATAAACTATTGCAAATTAAAAAAATGTCCTCGTAAGTGAAAGTGTTTACAAATTTTGTTGAAATGTTAAGCGTTTCTCTAATTTCTGGAAATAAGTATAATATGCAATCATATATATATATATTTAAATATAGTGTTGGTATTGACGAATTCTTATGCTTACGGATACATAATTTGTCTGAAACTGCTCAGTTTATTGGCTTAATGCTTTATCTTAAAGACACAGACCAGAATATTACAATTTTCTAGAAATTTTTTAATGTTAATGAGCGGCTTTGATTGCTTCTGTGATGCTGAATCCATATCTAATCTCAATATTTGTCTATCACTGATAGTTTCGTCATAATGTGACTTCATCATAAGCTAAAAAAATAGTAAAACATACTATACGAGTTCTGTTTACTTTTCCTAGTTGTTCCATAAGTGTGTGTTCCTGCTCTTAATAAGTTCTTTCCTTTGAATTTGGAGCAAGCAGTACCGCTTTCACCCCCATTTCTAAGTTTTATGTGGTTATTAAAATTCATCTTCAGCATGTATATGTGAATTAGATGGAGCATAACGATATATTTTGGATAATATCAAAAAAAAATTCTGTTGGTTTAGAGACAGCAGGATATGGACAATGACCTACTGGCTAAATGGCAGACGGAAGGTTATGGTACGTTATTGCTTTTTCATTTTTAAGTTGTAAGCATTATGATGGTCTCTTCTCTATCTTCATATTATTGGATCAAATCTTAACGCTTTTTCGGCGTCCAAAACTTATCCTGATCATCAAGTTTAATTCCAACGTATGAAAACTATCCTCTGTAATTTTCCTTTTGTCTTTTTTAATCACAAACTCAACACAAGTATAGTAAAAACTTCAACCACGACTAACTATTGTATTAAATACAAGCACTAAGAGGTAGAAAACTGAGGTTAGGTCGATTGTAACACAACAAATAGCTCTCATTTTAGAAGAAGAGCCAAACTGCTTTCCAAAATGATTGACATCCATAAATCTGTAATCAAGCCCATAGGAACCTATGAAGTGAAGTCATAGAGAAAAAGGGCGATGCAAAATCCAGCTATAGTCCAGAGATGTCAATTAAATAAATAATGGACTCTCTTTTGATGCGTATCGAACAATACTCACCATGTATACTTATGTATTCTAACTACCCAAGAACTCATATAAGATAAAGCTGCCGAGCATAACGACACAATAGATAAATCAATATACTCTCTTAGATGAGTTAGCAGAACTAAGAGGCAATAAAAGACTCAGGAAAGAGTGGCTGCTAGGGTGAAATTGAAGTTATTAATTTTTCATCAAAATCAGGTTGACCACAATAACGAATATTACTGAGATCTGAACGAGGAACTAATAATGCGTTTTATATTATATAACCATCTAGGACTCTTAGATAACGTATCATAGCAAACAGTTTTGCTATGTATGAATAAGTAGATTATTAAGAATTTAAATGAAATAAATTGGGATACCACCTGCCGACCGTAAAAGTTCTTAATATTTACAACTGTAGTTCAAGTTCTAAATAGATTTGATTATAATTGGAAAACGAGAGATATCCAAGAAAAAAGTCATATGTGTCGGTAAAAATACAGAAAACCTTAACTTAAATTCTTTCGCATTTCTTCTGACATTGATTGCGTTCTATATACGACGACACGAATTAAAACTTTTTACGTTTGTTTCTTGGGCCGCGTGCCATTAAATTGGCTAGGTATGCACGTAAAGTTTGACACATCTCACGCGCTACTAATTAGTTGGTTCGGAAATATCTAAACTATTCACAGTTGATGATGCAAAATCGCTAGCGTAATGTTATAATTTTTATCTGACCCAAATCCGTCTGCCTACTTTACAAAACCCATGTCGCTCCCTTTTTTGTCTATTGTCAACGAAGATTTAATTGTCATGTCAAGACCCGGATTAAATTAGAAGTTTATTAGGCTTTTTACAGTGCAATAAAAATAATCCACGCCAACATGATTCACATGGCAACATATAAAAAAGTAATTTTACGTTTGTAGTCGCTGACGACGTCGCAATAGGGATATTTATTTTTGATGGCATAAAATCAGGTCTAACCTTAGCGTGAATTTATTGTATCTGTTCGGTGTTGTACTACGAACATATAAATAAAACGAAGTAGGGAGAAAGTTTACCGACGTAAATAACATGCAGAGCAATCTATAAAGGTAGCTTTTATAATTTGTTTTGCGACTTGTGGTAATTAACTTTTTATGTAGTTTAAATTATGAGTACTAATTACTGCGTATAGTTACTATTATGTGTGCTTTAAACATAATTTAACTTTTATTATTTGGCGTTACACTGTACTTAGAAGATTATAACACTGGTAATAAGTTATGTATTAAGCAATATCTTAAAGCTACTAAAGAATGTATTTGATGTGACGCAGGAATATAAATGCTGCAAATAAACAGAAATATGTATGTCTAACCTTATTCCCCATTCTAAAAAATATCTAATGTATAAAATATTAATGAAATTAAATACTTCTTTGTCTTCAATATAGTTAAATGTAGGTAATGACAGTGATTTAGTATCTTCATTTAATTGACTTATAACCAGCACAAAAATAATCCAATATAAGCAATCGTATATAAACACAAAAAATGTACATACATACATACAGCAGAAAATCTAACTCGAAGAATCTATAAATCAATACATCAACAACATTGAAACAGACTTGTTTGGTAGACAAAAAATTGCATATAAAATAATGAGAAAAATACGAGTAGATAAGCAAGAGACAATATAAAAATCAGCCTATAAGAAAGAAAGAATGGACACAACGCTTGTAAGCAACTTTGAAATAATACGAATATAAAAGAAACGACTCCAAGGAAAGGAAATATAAACGGTTTGAATAACATAGATATGAAAGAGATGACAGAAATATTAAAAACTGCTAGAATCAAAAAGCCTGTGGTTATGAATAGAATCAATAGTGACTTGTTAAAGTGCGAGGGCTTAATATTATATTAAAGTTTTCTACACATTTTTAACAAATGCTGGAAAACTAAGATTGTACCAGGATAATAGCAAAAACCAATAATGATCTCAGAATTTTTGAAAGGTAACAAAATCAGTACGAGAGCTGTAGAAGTACATATATGTCTATTAAATTCATCCTACAAAGTATACGCTAAAATATTTTGTACTAGATTTAAAATAATTATAGAAGGAAAGATAAATGAAGACCAAACAGGTTTTAGAAAAAACTGCCATAATTGACTGAGAGTTCATTCTATAACATATATAGAAAAGCGCATAGAGTTTAACATGAAAGCTAACTTATAAATTTTGATAAAGCGTTTAATAACGCCAACAAATACAAATATTTAATGACCCTGTAATAAACAACAAACAACAAACGACATGCAGTTTAAAAACTAATAAAGGTGTTTACCTGAGTTGTTCTATTTTCCGACCTTTTTAATATACGAGGGTGTATCAAATGAAAACCTTGAACTTGCTATAAATTTTATATTGTAATAAGAGAAATCGTATATATCATTTATCAACTTATCCTTGACGTTGAACGCACATATTACACCATTTCGAAAGTGCATACATGCCTCTCGTTTAAATAATTCTTTTAATTGTGACTGTAGCGCGGTTTTTACTCCTTCATCACTTACTAGTCCCCCATTGATTCTGTGATTCGAACAAGGGTTAGATGAATAAGGAGAATTACGAGATATTCAAATTTCACATCCTGCATAGTCTGAACTGTCGAAAGGGCGTATGCAGTCGGACGTAATCATGCTATAAAAACACACCTGCAGTTAGTAATCCTAGTTATTTACTCCTAATTACAGGGTGAAGTTGTTTTTTAAGCATTTTCCTATCTGGTATGATAATAAATCCAGGGCCCATCGTCTGTAACAATAGTTCTTTATAGGCATCGACGTCTTTCAATTTGGTAGTCAGTTGACGTAGAACCCATCTTGTAGACATTTTGTTGAATTTTAAGTACAACGTGGACAATATTCTGCACTGAATCATAACTATATACTGTCTTTTTTTGTATGGTTTTCCAGTAATGCAATGTTATCGCTCATCACTCAGTGAGCCTGTCCCGATTTTGAGGCATTCTGCACAGAAGCTATGCCGCTTCTAAACTTCCTAGACTAGTCGTACCCTTGCTGCAGTATCAAATACGAATCATCGTACTCGATTTTTTTACTCATTTTACGATAAACTTTGATTGGTTTCCATAATGCAGATCGTTGCTCTAACGCGATATATGTTGACAGTGGGACAGCCATCTTTTCACTGTCGCTGCTGCTTTCTTTTGTGTTTTAGCATCGTTCTGTTACCTCTCGATCACTTTCGATGAACACAAGAAACACTACAGCTACACGTCAAGTCAATTGTATAACTTTTCGGAATTTTTTCACACTTTTAAAGTTCGTATTTGATACACTTTCGTATAAATTGTAAGATTATGTGTTTTAATAATAATATATTAATCTAAATCATTTCTATTAGCGCATCGGATATGCCAGACATTTTAAAAGTAATTCCAATCTATATGACTGCATGGGATTGTACATTACATTTAAATTTAAAAATTTAAAATTCAAGATCGTTTAAGTACTAAGTATTAGATACGTTTTCTACTTCTGACGAAACTCCCCAAGCTATTAGAGCGTCAAACATGAGGAAATGAAAATGCGCAATGTAATATATTTTTAGTACATTAAAATTCAACTCTTTTCTAATGCTTGACAACACGAAGCAGCTTCTAGCTCACTTGTTACTAATAGCATCAAAATGGTTTTTCTAATTACCATGGTTTTACTAATCAATTATCAGTCTCAAGAATCTGGTGAAGTCTACTTGTTTTATGCTATTTCCATTGACTTTTATATAATGTGAATAGCTTTCTCCAGCGTGTATTGCTTTAATCTAGAAGCTGTTCCTTTATTATTTAAGTACAACTCATTTACTTTAAAGTAATTATTTATGTTAATTAACTTTGCGTTTGCTTCTCGATCAATAAAACCCAATTTCTTAGCTCCGAAAATGAGTGATTTATTATCCAGAGGATTTTAGGGTTCAGAGGGTTATCTTAATATTTTTTTTAAACTTCGATTCAATTTTGGAAAGACGTTTTATCTCGAAAATGTAGGCCGGTAATGGTTTGGATATAAAACTATAGCATAGTGCAGTACGCTATTATTTTACTCAGGGTACATTAATAATTTTAAGTCCAAGGAATACAAGAAATGTTCAGAATTCGTTTTTATATTTTTAACAACGTTCCGATAAAAAAACCTAATACTACTTGCAGTTGCAAGAGATTGGTGCAGATATCGCAATGAGAAACAACTAGAATTTATGCATCCTAGATGGTGATAGTCATTTACAGCAGTTTCTTTTAAATTAAGTATTTTTACTTGTAATAGTAAATAATAAAGTATTGTTCTCTTTTCGAAAACTGTTCAAATTGTCTTTGTGGAAATCATTTGAGGACACCTGTTCAGTAAACACCATGTACAATATATATTATTTTTATTCAAAATTGTAAGAAAACATTATTTTACGTACACATACATATTTGTATAACTTAGAACTGTAAGTTATTTGTTCTAGAAAATTTATGCCTTGAATTGTTATTATTAAGTTGTTTAATATTAATAATCGAGTTGAGAATGTAGATGCTCGTACCTGTTATTACAAAAATATTTACTTTCCTAAAATTTTCTTGTGTATTACAAGCATTATACATGCTACACCCATTATTTAAATGAGAAATTATTATTGGACATATTCTAATCGTCTTTATAAGTCTTTAGGTGCATTTAGCCCATTGGAACTATTTTCAAAAATAATTTTTAATTTCAATACATACATGCAATATAGACCAACGAAGAAGTAACTGCTCTGCTAGTAAATTTTATTTATAATAAGAAACAGTTATTTCAACGTATGCACATTTACAATATGAATACAAATTCAGTTTTTAAGAATGGTTGTTTTAAACTGGATGATATTTTAGTAAAAACGAAAACTGTATTTAACTGAAACCAATAGTTTACACAAACAAATATAGATTTAATATTTTTATCAAATAATGATTTAATCGTTACGACAGTTAAAAAATCGTCACCTCATTTTTTTGAATAATATCATTGCCTCCTCCGTTCGTCCAATACAAAAATGTATTGACCGAAAAGCGTCGGTCAATATATTTTTGTATTGGACGAAAGAGGGAGGCTATGATATTATTAATTATTTTTCTGTATCTAAATGATATGATAAACGTTATGAAGGAATCCTTCATTATTAACACAAATCTGTCTGAAGATCGGTGAATTCGTGAAACATATGTAGTAGATAGGGTGTTATTAATAATATAATGATTCCTTTTATCAAACTCATTTTTTGTCAACTGTTAAAATTAATTTTTACTAAAATACTCTTGGACATCATTAACAGTTTTCTTGTCTCTGGAGGCACAAATTTACTAATTGTGCCTTAGATTAACTACAATTAGGTTAACTTTCTCTCACGAACTCCCACTAAGTGTGCGAGTATAGAAAGTAGCAGTCACGAGGAATCTGAACTAGTCCAAGTTAATCCATAACATAACATGCGGAAAGTTGTTTAGCTGCAGTGAAGTGCAGTAGTAAATATGCCCCTGGAGAACAATTCCTTTATATTTAGTTCTATCCGGTCAAATGGGGCTGTAATCGGTTCTAAAGCTGTAAAGTCAAAGCCCTGCGAACAAAATACAATGCAATAGAGTAAGGATGAACAAGGATCTGATCTTAGCAGGGACATCCAATTGGAATTTTTGAAGCTAAAATGCAAAAGCTAGAGCCAAAGTTATATAGAGACCAAAAGCATTGTAATCAAAGCCATCTTTAAAAAGCATATGACAAGAAGCCAAGTGACACCAGAAAGGCATGAAAAGTGTAATAGATATGAAAACGATGTAGTAGAATAGACATTATAGCCTCTTTAAATAATCTCGGTATGTATTAATAATAATAATCTTTATTGCCCAATTAATGAATCCATTCTTAAGACAAAAGGCGGACATAAAATGGATATACAAATACTAACAAAATGAAACATAATGGTATTAAGTACAGTAAACAAAGCAAACAGAAAATCAACCAATTTTTATACAAAAATAGCATCCGCCCAATGTCATATACGATTAATTAGTGGTATCGATAGTGCATTGGTTCTAGATTTTGGCGGATAAAAATTGGGGTTGGATATTGGTGTTACTCAGGGCATACGACAAAGTGTAGTACACAAGGTGCTTCAATCCGACCACCATCTTAAATGTTGTTGTATGTTCAACTTTTCAATGATGTTCCAAAGAAGTTCTGGATGTTAAGACGCTAATTATAATCGACATTCTTTTCAGGGTACATATGTATATCACTTATAAGAAAGGTATTTTAGCAATTCTCTTTGAATGCGTTCAAGCAGTTAAATAAGTATTGATCATTTAATGACAATTTTAGTAATTTTACTTCTTATCTATTGCTTTAATCAATCGCCACACCCTGGCAGTAGTTGTCATTATGAAGCTCTGCAACACCTTGTTGGATCCATTTCTGGGATAATAATTGTTGTGTACTAAGTTTAAACCATGCAGTACATTTTCATTTAAACAGCCGAAATTTGGCTCGGGCTTGAAAACTGCATATTAGTTCATACAATACTTTGATATACATGTATGCAATACACATACACGCGGATGAGTAGTGTAGCCCGCATTTCAAGTTACCGTTGTCACAGTTTTGGTATAAAGCTTTTTTTAAAACAATGTTACCAAAACACAATTTATTCGAAAACATTAAAGCAGTGATGTAACTTATAAAAAATAAAAAGTATATGCTCTCATTATTTTGAATTTTATAAAGCGTTTCGTTCGTTACAGAAAATGAGTTTTATGCAATTAGAATATAGCAGGATCATCAACTTCTGACCAAGAAGCAGAAATTTCTTCACAATTCAATAATTGAAGTGAAATATTGGTTAAAATAGTTTCACTGAGGTCGTAAGTCAATTAAAGATGACTTATCATCTTTTGCGACCAAGCAGAAGCTATTCTTGTTGAACGCATGCCAATGCATGTTTTGGTCTACGTAAATGACCTTCCGAACATTCTACGAAATGTCGAACGAGTAGCTCTTTATGCGGACAATGTGACAATGAGTGTCAGGTCTTCAAATGTTGGTGATATTTGTCATGTGACCAATGAAACAATCAATAAAATTAACGATTGGATGGTGTCCAACAAGTTAATTTTAAATAGGCAAAAAACAAAATTGGTATACTTTCACAATAGCATTAAGCATATTTCCCATGTACAAATGAACAATGAGATCTTCGACTGTGATTCTTCTTCAAGAATCCTTGGTGTGGTAATTAACGAAAACCTTAAATGGTCTGCACATACAGATGGAGTATGCAAAACTCTAGCTAAGGTGTACTTTACCCTTAAGCAGCTCTGCAGATCCTGTAATTTGGGTACCCTGCTTGCTTTCTATCATGCTAATTTTGTTTCTTGTATGAGATATGGTGTGATAAGGTACACTGGGAAGTGTCACCGGAGGTGGGCAGAGTGTTCCTTATGCAAAAACGGGCCCTGAGAATTATCTCTGGGTTGGACTGTAGGGATTCCTGCATAGAACATTTTCGAAGTAACTCGATATTAACTATTTATGATATTTATATATTAGATCTCCTATGCTTCGTTTTTAGAAACAAAAACGCTTTTGCGAGTGTTAATGTAAATCATAAATATGATACACCAACTGATAATTATTTATTACCTGCCTCACACAAAAAATCTATATTCCAAAAAGGAACATATTTTATGGGATGTAAATTACATAATAACTTACCACTTTCCATTAGAAATATCACAAATTTCTGTATTTTTAAAACCAACCATAAGCGGTACCTGGTTACGCTAAATTCTTATTATATAAATGACTTTCTATGTCCAAATTTATAACATATTTTGCCTTATTGAGACGTGTTTCTAGGATATGCTTACGTAATATGTACTGATTGCTTTTTTCTTATATGTACTGATATGAACTGTATGCACATTGTTTTAGAAATAAAATTTATTATTATTATTAAGAAGGTAATACAATAACAGCCACCTGAGCTAAATATCACGTTTACAAAATTACGCATGGTTATTGATCAAATACGTCCAAATTTGACTCACAAAAAAGTCCTTCATATCCACATGCAAGTTAGAAAGGCAACCGAAGTTCAACCCATCCTCCACAAATGTAATATATTCATACACATTCATACACACTATATAGTCTGAATTTGGGTTCGTCCGATTTTATTTTATTATTAAATATGAAAAATATTTCAGAGGACGCCATTTAGCAGTCGATAATAACTTGAGAGGGGAAATCGATGACCATTTTGAAGTGTAATTAAAGTGTAATATGTCTTTTTCGGATGGAATATAGTGCATTGAAGTTGGGGAGATTACATTGAACAATAATTTATAAAATCATAATTTTCTTTTGTTTCACTGTTGGGTAGAAAACTTTTCCATTTTCCCTCGTAATTGCATTTGGAATTTTCAAGAATGAAACACAAAAACCTAGTTGTGTTTTTTCAAAATATTATTTTGTGAAGATAACACAAATGAGTTCTTTTGTTTAATTTTATTATGGATTTTTATCAAGTAAAGGGCACTTCAGTTAATTACGGAATTTTTCAATTAATATCGTAAAAGCACATATGGATATTTTTTAAAGATATATGGATAGATAATATTATTCAGATACTAATGAAATTTTGTTATTTTTTGTATATTTAATGACCAGGGAAAGCGGAAAGTATTTGTAAACCTTCTATGTATTTAAAATTGCATACAATACCTGTTTCCATTGAATATGTTATTACATTGTTTGTACACCTTTCCAAATCATTATCATTGTTTGTATGGCACCTATGATTGTGTAGTTACTATTAGAATATTTTAGATATGCTTTAAATATAAATATATATTCCACCAAGGATATAACTACCATTTAGATGTAAGTTCCCGACTTTTGCTTTAAAAAAATTAAAATAACGGAATGATTTGTAATTTAAATGAAAGTATATCTGAAACGACATTAAATGAAAATGTAAAATACAAATGTCCTATTTGCAATTAGCATAAAATAATAAATACGACGTTTGCATGCAAGTCCAGGGCTTGCAATGAAGCTAATGCGAACTTCCCTAATAAGAAACTATGAATAAATTGAGGAAAATTCATCACGACTTGGAGGAAAGCTAGACGAAGAACAGCGGCAGCACTTTCAATTTGGAAACTTCGCTATATAACAAACAGGAATTACTCTATCTACTGCATAACTAAATGCAAATTCTGAGTCAGTCAATTTTTAGATCCGTATTTCGCATCGAAAAAGGAACGGCAATTTATTGCCATCAAATTAATTCAGTTTGCAAAATAGACGATCGAATTTTAATTTTCTCGCTATCTGCTTTACACGTTATGATTCTTTTCATTTAATGTAAAAAAAAATTCAAGTGTTGTTAAAGGAGCGAAAGGGCATATATTTTGTAACCGAAAAAAGAAGGCATACTTTTGTTCTTGTCTTCTACATGATGTATAATTCCTAAATTCAATTCAATAATCGTGCGGATATTTTATTACTTAATTAAAATTTTAGCAATTTTACTTTGTCTAAAAAAAAAATTAGTAATAATAAAAACAGCCCTACCGACACAAATCGAAGACTCAATGAGTAAGTCGAATAATATATACAAATTGCATGCACAATATAATACAGGAGACTTCGATAATTTTTCTTACTAACTCCAGGAATACCGAAGGTGTTAAAAGGTTTAGGAACATTATGTGATGTGAGCAAGTTAAGCCTAAATAAAAGTAAGTGTGCTTTCATTGCTGACAAGACTAACTGTAAATAAGACATCGTTTCTTTGACGTCGCTCTTCCATATCTATAAATCTATGTCTTTCCAAAAGACTGAGGTGCTCATTGTCTATCTCAGGGTGAGTATTATTTAGTTAACAATTCGAGTACTTAAGAAGCTTTGTCTGGACTTGCACGAATTGGTCCATATAGAAAATCGAATACTATGTTTAACAATTTTAAATTTGCTAAACATTAAAACACATTGGTTGCTTTTGTAGTGAATCCCAATGATTCAGTAACTGACATTATTAAAATCATATTAAAATCTAATGTCAATTCAATGGACGAAAGCTATTTTGTGACATATAGACTATCGGGAGCACAACATATACTGGTAGCATTAAGAAAATATGTAATTGCGTAAGTAAATTAAAATAACACTTAATTTAATAATATAAATTTATTAAAACGAACGCCAATAATGAAAAATTTTCCAAGTAATTTATTAATTTTCTTATTTTGTAATCAAAATCACAGCGGAATATAATGCCTAATTGCAATGCTTTACAATTCTATACTAAATAAAAGCTTACAAAATAACAATTGTTAATATTTAATTCTAGTTTGGATGTGTTACACCAGTTTAAAAATAATAAGTTATCCCGCAGCATAAGAGTGCCACTGGCGTAGTTACTTCAGAGTAAAGTTAAACACAAAAACTTAGTTGTGTAATTTTTACAAAATGTCTTATTAAAGAATAGTAACAGTAGTTTCGCTAACACTGTGGCTTCTTCAGACTGATTCGTAAATCTAACACAAACGAAACATATTCTAGTCAACTAGATTATTTTCAGGGTGGGCGTGATGTACAATATACAATTATAAGAAAGTAAGTCTAACAGTAGAAAATTGTTTAAATCTACTTGGTCATTTACTAAATTATTACATTCTGTATGTTTGTTTAGTTCTATAGTTTCAAGTAATGATAGCTTTATTTTCCGAATGCAGAAGAATGATTAGAAGTATTTAAATGTACCGTGTAGTTGGAATAATTTTTGTTATGATTAAAACTCCTTTGTGTTCTGATCGTAACATTTCAACTATGTAGTACATTTGAATACTTGTTAATCGTTCTTTTAAATCAGAGTTCACCATTCCACATTCGTTAAATGAAAGGATAGTTATCGCTACTTGAAACTACAGAAATAAGCGAACATAAAAAATGTAATGGTTTATTAAATGGCCAATTAGATTTGAATAATTCTCCACTGTTGCACTTATTGCCTTTTAATTCAATAAAACCTCCACCCTGAAAATAATTTGGTTGAATAGAATATATTCCGTTTGAGTTAGATTTACCTTTCAGTCTAAAGAAGCCACAGCGTTGGTGAAACAATTATTATTTACAGAGTTTAATCAATTTACTTTTGTACCATTTCCAATTACTATTAGTAAAACTTAATTTAGACTAGACTATCTTAATCAAAACTTTTACTATTAGCCCATTTCCTTTTATTATTTGCTAATTTCAAGATCCTTTTATTATTATATATTTTATGAAAATCACAATGAGTTTTCGTGTTTAATTTTTTTGTAAATCTTCATCAAGTAAATCCCACATCAGTTAATTATTTCAGAGTAAAATTTTTAAATTGTTTGCATGAGCTTATACTGGACAGGTGATAGTAGATAGTAAATAATACCTAACAATTAAAAAAAAGAAGCAGCTCCAAGTTAGAGCCCTGAGGCACAAAAAGTGGTGCAATGAATTTATTGGAATCATTATAAGACATAACGAATTCGTTTTTGTAAATATAAATGCATGATATTTAATGTAGGTGGCCCAAATCCAAAGCAACTAAGAAAAAGTCACTATAGATAACACTCGACAACGGAAAATCACTATAAATAACACTCGATAACGGAAAATCACTATAAATAACACTAGACATCGCCTATCCAAAATCTCACTTAAGATTTGAGAAATCGTTAATGGAAGTGGAGCGTCCACGAACAAAGCTATCCTAGTCTCGAGATAAGAACTGGTTAACGTTATCATATAATACATAATAAAAGTACTACACAAATCGATATACTTAAAAATTTAAACTTACATCAAATCCATAACACCTGTTATTAATGGTGACGACCGAATTTTAATAACTTTTTACTAATAGAACTTTCTGTATGAAAGTCTATTGAAATAGACAAAGAAAACAAATTTCTGGAGAAATCCTTTTTATTTTGTATTGAAAATGAAGTATCTAAACTTCCGAAATATATATTTAGTTTCGATGATTTCAGTATTTGATAAAAATTTCTTTCCAGCTAACTATTTTTTCAAGCTTGGGAATAGAAGGGAATTCGACGGAGCCAAGTCCAATGAACACGGTTCATGCTCTATTAACTGGAGTCGTAATTCTGGCAATTTCCCCATCGCAATCGCCAACTAATGGGAAGGAGTATTGTCCTGGCAGTACAAGACTTCTCCTTTATCAAACGAGGCCAACTTTGATTTCTTCGTTCATCTGTTCAATAAAAGGTAATAAATTCCAAATCTCAAAAACTGGTGGCCATCACTTTTTCAGCAGAAGCTAGACCCTTCTTTCGAGTTGAGTCAACATTTCGCTCATTGCTTTGTCAGCTCTTTAGTCTTCGGAGCATAGTGCATCTAGTCTTCATTAACAGTTATCGAACATCGCAAAAATCGTTTTCATTGCATGTGAACATGTCAAGACATTGCTACTATCACTTGTTTTTGGTAGATTATCAGCAGATACTGTACACATCTAGCACTAAGCATTTTCAGGACCAAATGCTGATGTAAGGCGAATTGTATGCGGTCGTATTAAATGACTACTTTCTCTGCTATCTCTCTCAGCTTTAGTCGGTGATTGCTCATCATAATTTCACGGGCTTCTTAAATTATTTCTTTACAAACTCCTATTTTTAGTGTAACTAAGCATCGTGCATTTACTATGCAAGTTTTCGTTCATTTCAATTAAGAAATTCAGTTTCCAATTATTGCATATGAAAAAGACTTACCATGAATTTCGCTTAACTCTGCTTTTATTTATTAGAATGTAAGTCTTTCACAAAAAGAAATACTTTATCACTACACGAAACTCGTTTTTATTCATGATTAAGAAAATGGACGAACGGTTTACCTGGTTCGATAGTTTGTGCATACTCCATTTGCAGATTTGGTAGCATATGTAGCACAATGTTTTTTTCGAGATAAATGCAGCAGGTACTGTGCGCGAAGCGCCACCTTATGGTTCGTTCTAGATCTATTCTTGTTCTATAGCTGACCTAGAATTTGGGGAAAGAAAAGTAAGAAATTTCTCACAGTTGACGATGTAATTGTGGTTTTTTATTTTTCCAGATGTGCACACATTCTATGATGTACATAATTTTTGTCCCTTAATCCATTATTTTCAACGTCAGTAACTTATTATGTTTAAAGGAGTTAAAGCAATGTTTTTTAGATTGCAATCACAAATTCTAAAGCTCGTTAGCATATTTCTATTAGGTATTATAATTAATTCGCTTTGGGAATTCCTTAGTTTCTGTCTAATAACTGAGGGTGCTGAAGGAATTAAACATTCGTTTCTAAATTTGTTTTGTAAATGTTTGTTGCCGTTTAATTGGAAAACACTTTTAATGAGTCGAGATACTTTCGGCAATTATTGGAAAACTTTGCCGATTCTGTTTCGACGAAGTTTACCTTTGTTTCTTATCTACAAACGAGGAGAAAACTACGGACAGAACTACGTTCCAATTCAACACTCATTAGCAGTTAAAGTGTATATTTATTCCGAAATATCCCCAATAATTAAGTATTTATAAATAGATATTAGACATCAAGCCTGTAAAATTAAAGTGGCGGAAACATTTCCAGTAATTAAAATTAAATACACGCAAATTATACTTTATTAAGCATCTGTAAAATCACTGCAGGATTTACTAATGAAAATGAAGCAGGTACAGCGGTAAAACTTCAAACCATTTAGTATTAAACATTAATGCGAATGTAATAACACCGGAAACACTGGTATCAGAATATAATCTTGTTTAAACACGTCTTACATAAAAAATTACTATATACTTTTCACGAATTTTATAAACATATCGTGCTGTGCACGTTTACTATTAAGCTATTTTGTAAAAATTCATAAAATGAGTTTAGCTGGTAGTAGTTTCATTTGAACTACAGTATCATAAATATGTCATATAAATCAATCAAATTCAGATGCACGTTATTGATAAAATTATGTTTCTCTGAAAGCAGGTCATCTTCTGCACCAATAATACAGATTAATTAAAGAATTAGAAAGGTTTGTTTCAGTAATTCATCAAATTTGCACTACCAAATTACTACTTTATTAAGATTGGCAGGAAAATGATTCTTTCAATCTGGAGCAGTTAGCGAAGGGAATCATTCAAACAATAAGCGTATGTAATTTCTCAGAAAAATGATAGGTACTATGGCTTTACCAAGCGCCATGTCCTTCCTGAAGATGATACATTAAGAGAACCCCAATTACTATGAAGAAACTAAATTAAAGTTGTTTTGGATATCAGTATCTGAATAGAATGTCTGCCAAATTTTCAAAAGGACTCCAATGTTATTCTAGTCGGATTTTAAAGTAATACCCGATTAAAAATCCTTGGTAAGCTTAAAACACTACCTTCCCCCATGTTGGGCACCATTCGTTTTGAGAGTAATGACGAAGATTCCCATTTAAATTACGTGCATACATATCTACTGTTTTTAGATAAATATAACGCATTTTGTTTGTAAAATAAGACATATACCGTGAGAAATTTAAGTCCATTCTGTAAAGTACAATACTGTTTTTGACGAAACACACCAATCAAATCTCCTTCATCGAAGCGCTGAGAGGAAAGAATCCGCTAAACACAATCTTTTATGACGTTTTAACATTAATTTGGAAGACTGTTATCAGTGATATGATCATTGTTGTTTGCGGAACATCTAATGTTACCGGTCTGTTGAAGTAAACTTGAAGAAAGAAGTCTAGGAGTGTTATATTGCATGAGTGTAGATAATTGGCTTCTCTTTTAATAAGTGAATTGTTTGACTGGCAGTGTACCAAGCGGCAGGGTATTGTTGAAATAACATGCTGTCCGTGTTGAGAGCATTCAATTCGGTCCAGAAGAATCCAGTCAATATTGAGTGATATCGAGTTTCCTTTACAGTAATTAGGTTATCAGCGTCGTTGAAAGAAAAATAAATTCAAGCGGCTCCTCCACGAAGAAATGCATACCATGGGGTCTAAGTAGACACGATGCTTCTTCGTGAACTTCTTCTAGTCGACGATCGGACTAGATACGACAATTTTGCTTATTTACAAAATCATAAAGACAGAAGAAGTGTCATCCCTGGAGATAATTTTTTTACTTAACTCTGGATGAGTTTAAACTTTCTCTAGTTCAATTGCTGACTATATGGCGCAACTAATGATCGCTCGGTTTGAGTTCTTGTGTTAAGAAATCTAATCGAAAAATTAGTTTCAAGCTAAATTGGAAATGCCCAATGCTTGAGATTGACGAGGGATTGACACATTTGAACCGGCACAAATTTTACACAAGACATTCAATTGTTCTTCGATTATAATAATCAGAAATTGGTGTTAATGAACGGAAAATGTTCGCATCGAATGACAATTCTGATAGAACACCTGAATAGTTTATAAACTTTGTTCAAACATATTTGGTTCCAAAATTAAATGGAAGGCACGGCAAAATACGAACTTTAAAGAACCAATTCAATAGAGCTGTCACGTGAGAAAAATCTCAACTTACAAATATATGATCCCTAATAGAAAATTCCATATATTTTTAATTAAAATTCTTACTTCTTTAGTTCAGTACCTTGATGATATTAAACATGTATTACTATATATTTTTTTAAATTACGACCCGCGAAACTATGATTTACATCTAATGCTATTTTATTGACAAAATTCCCTTGAATTTTAAGTTTCTAAAATATGTAACACAAAATACATAAAGAGGCTATATAATTTGAACGTTACACAAGAATAATAACAATAATCTCCTAAACAATAGAAGTACGATAGAAATATTTATGTAATACTAACTTTTTACAAAAATGAAGTATAGTGCGTCTACATATAATTAAACTAGTTGTACAATGTTTTTCACTACTCTCAACTCAAGTTTCGGTCATTGTATGAACGAACTATTCCATTGTCAATAATTTCTGTTCTATGTGCGGCCAAGTCCAGTTTACTAAATGTGTAAAAATGCTAATAAATATTTTAGTTATATTTTTATTGAATGTAAGTAAGTTCAAGGGTGTTTCGTTATTTAGTATGCAATGTTTATTTTTTTTCCATTTTATTTGGTGCGTTTATACATTTCTGTTTTCCTAATTTTCACATAACATACAATTACTTAATATACACAGTTGGTCGCAGAGAAGACGGAACATTTTTAAGACAGTAATTCGTAGGGGCGCCATTTATTAAAAAAAATATGCGTTGTTAAGGTAGATCTTTTGTCAATATTATGTCAAAATATCACGGCATTTGCATCATCAGAAGCAGAGAAATTGCGCATAATGTATCAGTGTGTATTTGACATTGGTCGAAAAATGAATTTTGAACAAAGAGCGAATATCAAGTTCTGTTTTAAACTCGGTAAATCGTTTACCGAAACATTTAATTTGTTGAAAGAAGTGTATAGTGACGCGTACTTATCGGGTACTTATCATGTACGAGATCATATGAGTAGTATAAGCGATTTAAAGACGGTCGTACGGACATAAATGACGGCGAACTTCCTGGCAAAAAAAAAACTGTGGTTACGGAAAGTAACATAGAACTTATGTGTAAATTTATCAGAAATAAGCCTAAATCCTCATAGCCTCATAGCACCAAAGTTTCAATTCATCGCGCTTTGACACAGCATTTGGAACTGAGAAAGGTTTGTAGCACACAAACTAGCTGATGATCAGAAATTGCTCCAGATTCAACATTGTACAGACTTGATTAAAAATTCAAAAAAAGACGAAAACTTCAGCTCTTCCATCGTTACTGGTTGTAATGTGGTGTTTTCATATCATCACTAGACATTTATCACTGATTTTCTAACTACGAATGGCATTTTAACCATCAACCGTTTCACCGGATTTTGCACACTGTGATTTCTATTTATTCTCGAAACTACATTTGCCGGTGAAAGGACAACGTTATGCCGACGTAGAAGCCATTATAAAAAGACGTCAACAGCGATCTCTAAAGACGAACTTACAAATTAATCCTGCAAAACGTTGTATTGAAGCCGAGGGCGACTACTTTAAATAAAGTAACTGAATTTTACCAAAATAGTAACCTTTTGTTTCTATTTTAAAAAAAGGTCAGTTTTCTCTGCGACAGATGATGTGTGTTTTTTATGGTATATGCTACTGGGCATAAATATTATTTATTTCTCAATTAGGAAACTTAAGGAACTAGGACGAATAGAATAAACAACACAAATTATTAACAGAGCATTCTGTGTTTTTGGCGGAGGCGTTAAGTTAAATATTCATTATATCTATTTCATTTAAAACATGAAATAGACACACAATAAACTAGTGATCGATTCAAATATATTATTTATAAAATGAACTGATTTCGAGAAGTTTAATATAGTATGTAAGTACAATCTACTTTTACTCCGAAAGTATTTCAGTTCAAAACTCATTTCACAAGTAATATTCTTGAATTTTCTCTACTTTCCATGTAATACCAGACGTAGAAGAAAAGGAGGTTATAAACAACAGTCTAATTTAATTAAAGTTCAATTTATATTAGCCCTGGAAATTTTTGCTTGCAAATGTTCTTCTCTTTTGATTAATACAATAACAAAGGAAGGAACAATGAGGCCCCAATTTAATTCGGGCGGTTTCGTAATTCCGACATTACGTGAAATATAAATGATTCTCATCTAGTGAGCGTTGGTTTTAGGCGGTTAGCAAATGTTATTATTTCAGTTGTCTTTGCAATGAATCACGGAGGAATTCAAAGCCCTCAGAGATGCTGAGAGATCTTGGCGCTGCATTGAATTCGTCACAACAATGACAATGTTGAGCTTCCACTATACGTTTCGACGTAGTCATGGAATGGGGTGAGATCTTTGACTGGCGGAAGTTTCAATGCTTCACACGAAACAGCACTCGCATCAACCCCTAGTTTGAAAAGCGCAAGATTTATATTTACATAAATGTTAATTTAACTTTGTTTGCTCTAATCTTAGACATTTGTTAATTGTTTCAAAGATAAATAACGTACTATTCCGACACTGAATTAATTATATTGTATCATGCTGTTGCACTTACTTTCTCGCCTTAATGTATTAACCTGTTCCGACATGTTCTAAAATTCGGATTTTGTATTTCTATATGATGCCTAGGCTTCTTAATTATAACTTTGTACGTTATGATGGTACCGTAATTAAATATCACCACATAAGAGAGATCCGTTCCTTAAATGCTGATGATACTACAGAATCCTTGCGTAGATATACATATGTTTACATAAATTACATTGTTTGGCTTATTTTTCATAAATTATTTCCAAAGAGCTTCTTGCGACTATAATTTATTATAATCCTTAGATTTGAAGATAATTAAATTTAATGTATACTACTGTACAGTGCTATAATTTAACGTATCTATACTAGAGCCTTGTCGTCAATTACTGTTTGTTATAATCTGATTTAATAATTTCAGTTTATGTCTGAAGATGACGAAACCAATACGTACAACTGCATCTTGTCGTCACTTCGTCTTTTGTAATCTGATTTAATAATTCCGGTTTTCCTTACAAAAAGTGCATTTTCGTAAATTTGTAATATCATAGATAACTTGTATAATAAAGAGCATTTTTCTTGTATACAAATTGGATCATTTCATTTGTGTATTCGCAATAATTGTAAAAATATTGTTTTTTACTTTAAAGAATGGAAAATGGAGATGGACAAATTGTTTAAAATGTGATTACGGAAAAAATTATAACAGAATTCCATCACGCACAGTTTAGTAACAAATTTTACTTGAAACTATCGACAACTAGGCATTTTAGGCAAGTAAGCATTATAATATTATTATTTAAAATTAGGCTTTAGATTGGCCATGGGAAATATTAATTTGGTTGGGTGGTAATAGTGAGTAGCTGTCAAACTTTTGTTCGATCCCCAACGATCCCACACTAGAAAAACACAAAACAAAGTTTTGATGGGAAGCAAAAATGATATTATAAGGTCTGTTCAACAAGAAGGTCATTCAGTTTTAGTAAATTTGTTTGTAATTGTTTTTATGAAGAATGTATGGTTAGTTATGATTTCGATAAATTGTAAAATTAAATATACATTCAATAATTTTTTGTATTTGGTTTACTATTCCTTAAATACATCTGTTCTTTTGTAAGAATACCCTATGTGATCACACAAAAAAGGTGACTAAAGTCAAAAAAATTCTTAAAAAGTATTTTTCTGAAGGCCTGTGTAATTTTTATAATAAAATGTGCTTAATTGTGTAATTTTTATAATAAAATGTGCTTAATTGTAAAAGGTTGGATCCGAATCTGTTTATTTCATTTTTCACCGTATTGGTTTTGTTTTTACGTAATTTTTACTGAACTACCTCATTGATTCCATTTCAGAAATATTTCACAAACGTTTCTATGTTATGTTTAATATTTTGTCTAACGCTTAGCTTCTTAATTTCCCCTATAATAATATGGATGAAAAGGTAAAGAACGAACACCTTATCTATGCAAGAAAATGGAAAACAACATTAGATATAAGTAAAATCTGGGCTTCTATGCGATTGCTTGTGTGCACTGAAAGACCTCAGTAGCCGTAAAGAAGTGATACTATCTGGACCACAGAGCACGAATACTATGAAAATTATGAAAAATATCGAAGAATTGGCTCGACAAGCAATGGCCTACATAAGACTGGGGTTCTTTTGTACAACTACAAAAAGAAATATCAAAACAGCCAAGAAAAAGTGGTAAACAGTTCCTTAAGGAAGGATCGCCCAGATTTACAAAGAACTTATTGTGTAGGAGCATAAAGTCTGCTAGATCATCGCACGCTCAACAAATATGTGAATAGTGTAAACTTGATTAAAGAAACCAGATATAAATTCTGCCAAGAATAAGAAGAAACTGTGGTCCCCGTACTGTGTATATATGTACGTATGTATAAGGGTTTGGTAGAAACGCGATTAATACATATGGAAAGTGAATATATGTTTCTTATTCGCGTAACGTGGACATTAATATTCGGAAAAGGGTCCTCAAAATGCGAAGTCCAGTTAAAAGAATGCGGCTTGAGAAAAAATACTTTGCTGAGACATGACGACCACAATTGACCTGCAAAAATCGTAGTTGAATAGGTTATATGGCCCTCTCAAGAAATTTTATCTAATTTACAATACTAGTACAGCAAAATATTTGGGTAAATCATTCCATTCAAAGTTTAGCTAGAAAGGTTGCTTTGAAAAGAAACCGAAATAACTTGGCTACAAAGAAAATGTATTGGCTTTGGGGTAAAAATTTCATCAAACGGTCAACCTAGAACATATACACTCCGCGCAACATGAATAGGACCAACTGCATATATGACATTTGTAGTTGGTATAAACATGGTAGCGCGCTGGAATTGTTATTTTCGAAAATAAGAGGGTTGATAAAAAGATGTATGTAGGTACCAAATATAATTTTTGTAAAAGTCAGTGCAAATGTACGTTACTAATGACAATAAGTAGAGTAATTAAACGCCACTTGAATACGACCAATCTACAAAATAAAAGATTCGTTTGCAATAACAAAATACTTTATTGTTCAATAATGAGTACTTTTGCCATTATTTCTTATAACCTCAAATAGTCGGGATGGAATGGAATTATACAGGGTTCTCAAGTAGTCAACGGGAAGTTCCGCCCAACTTCGTTTCAGCGCCTGCTCTAGTTCGTCAGCGCAACTGAATTGGGTAGCAGTGGAGTACAATTTACGCGACAACCATCCCCAAACATTTTCTATGATGTTCAGGTCGGGGGAGAGCGATGGCCAATCGAGAACCTCAATGCCTTGTTCTTGAAACCAGCGTCGAACAATGCGCGCGGAGTGAATACTGGCATTATCCTGTTGGAAAATAAATGGCCCACCTGCCATAACGTTGGAAAATTTGTCTTTCACCTGTTGCAGCAGCTGGATGTACTTCTCCGAATTCTGTCTGCCCTTCACTATTACTAAATCAACAGGTCCGTTATAGGAAACAGCTCCCCATACCATGACTGAACCAACATCGGCTCGCCTTCGTGACTGAATCACTTCATCTTTACGTAAATCGTGGAAATAATAAGAAAACCCATCCGGGCCATCTAAATTAAACTTCTTCTCGTCACTGAAAATAACAGTTTGCCATTCTCTTGTCCACCCCATTTTTGCTTGAGCAAACTGAAGACGTGCAGTGCGCTGAAATTCCCTTAAAGGAGGCCGTCGTTTAATTTTCAAACGTTTTAAATGCGGACAGGTCTTCAGTAACTTCTGTACAGTTCTTACCGATGCATTCGTTCCAACGTTATTCGCGATTTGTCTTGCCGTTATTGCCGAATTCGATGCTTCGCGTAATATGACTCGACGTTCTCTCTTAATTATAACGGATGTTGTTCGCCCTTTAAAACGTTTTCCATAATTCTCGGGATCCCTAATAAAATTGTTCACAACCTGTGTGATCGACTTATTTTCTTTGCAGTAGCCCTTGAGGAATACCCTTCTTGATGGAACGCTTTAATTTTTCCAATTTCTTCCATACTTAAGCACTTCTGTCGTCCCATCGTTGCACAATACCCTTAATTACAGATGTTTGTTTATCCGGATATACGTTGTAACTCGACACTCATCCGGTAGCTTACTATTAAATACTGGTCGTATCCAACCGGCGCGGTGCATTTTATATGTATGTTGTACTTACGTCACCCAATGCATAACTATTGCGCAATAATGCGTATTATTTGCCATATCATACCATTACTTGCATTGTATTTTTAGTAAATGAATTGTTTTTCAAACCACCGAAAGCTTGCAACAAGTCGGGTGGTCCTATTCATGTTGCGCGGAGTGTACTATCATATAAGTTTAAAACTGTTACTTTATCCAGCCGAACGGTTATGACAAAAACGTTATTAATTAAATATGTTTCCCAAATTATGTACTGAGGAGTAATAGTTAACTCCTTGGTACTTTAGAAACAGTGAATTCCATGAAGCTCTGAAAATAGAAACAGTCAGATAAACTACTAGTAGTACATCAGAAGTTTTTAGTTGCGACTCATCATGTCCATGTTAGGACCATCTCGTTCCTTAACAATATGATTATCGTTTAGAAGCCTCTTAACTAGCCTTGAATATCCACAGTGTATAATCTATTCTACCAAAGTGCCTATTCCGGACACTCGGGCTGTACTATAGTATGCAGGTAGTCTTTTAGCAGCCTGAATCGAGGCATAAAAAGGGAAGAGCACACTAAATAAAATATCATTCAGTTTGCATATACTAGTACGGATAAATAAAAGAAGTACGATTGAATCGATAATGATTAAAAATTTAATCTTAATTTAAAGCCAACTTGGCTTAAAATGCCAGTTCGAGAAGAATAATGCACCCGGACGTACTCGCTGACGAATTTAAATATTTAATATAATATGCAAGATCTTTGTTGTTACTTGTCTAGAGTTAAAATTGGGAGCTTGATATATGTAAGTATATACTAAGAACAGGTTGCAATGAAACATAAAATGTATATATCCTCTTGTAAGTTACAATACTTCTAAAAGTAGTATCTAAAGTAGAATTTGCTTTGTAACTTCAAATAATACCCTCTATTCCAATAAATAGATAATGGTCACCAGTCAAGTCTTGTACTGTGTTTCTTTTCATATTGTGCTTCTTTTGCAAAATGAAAATGCACAAAATATTTTTTAATCGTAAAAGGTAAATAAAACCCTTACCACATCAATATTCGTATTCTGTATACGTATTTCGACAATAAGTTGTCATCATTAATAGATAGTTAATCACAATGTCGCTCTTGGATCCGTGATACTACTTATACAGAAGAATTCCGCACAACTTTTCAGTTAACAACCAAATACATACTGATATTAATTACTTGATAACGATGGCAACTTAGTTGTCGACATGCGTATATAGACTATGAACTGCAATGTAGTAAGTTGTCTTATTACTTTCTTTGATGGATTCAATTAAAATTTAGATTAAATATTCTTTGTTTCTTTTAAAGTTAATTTTATCAATTACTTTCTAAATACGAGGTATGTTCTTTTTGTAACATTTTGATATAAAGAGAACACAAGGCCACCTTTTAAAGTAATAGTTTTTATAAGAAAGCCTGTACGTTAATCTACTTATACCGTATACTTATACCGTAAAATTAGCTCCTGGATCCCATCTTCAAATAAATCTTCCGCCTAATTTGTCAACCATTGCAGCAAGGCTATTTTTACGTCATAGTCACTGTCGTGGTACTAACCGCCTACATGCTTTTTTAAAGAAAGGAATAAGCGATGGTCTCTAGGAGTTAGATTAAGGCTATACGGAGGATGATCAGGTTGTTCTCAGTCATATAATGAGATGAAAACTTGGTTTCGACGAGACACGTGTGGACGGGCATCATTATGAAGCAAAACAATCCCCTTACTGAGTATGCCATGCCTCTTGTTTTGGATTGTGCGCCTCAGTTTAATTAAGCTCATACATTATGTCTTAGAGAATTTATTGTGTCACCCCGAGACAAGAAATCCTTAAGCGACATTTATTCCATGTTGTACATTTCATTGCGTGTTGAAATTGTTAGCTTAAAGTTTACTTTTTTGGGTAATATTAAATGCCTCCACTACGAGGAATGCTTTTTTGATTACGGTATCACATAAACCACTCATGCTTCGTCTCCAGTGAAAACTTGGCTTAAAAGCTCAACTCCTTTGTCACGGCTCCGCTCAAAGAAAGTCAAAACGCTCGCTACACAATCGGTTTTGTGTACCTCAGTCAGCATTGTCGGTATCCATCGTACTCGTAAGTACAACTTAGGATAATTTAAATGTTTTGCCACAATTTCAATGCTCCTTGATAATTGCAGAAACTTATTAGAGAATGACGAAATTGGAAAAAAAAATAATTGTAACAAAATCAAAATAAAAAACATACTGCAGAAGATTAGGGCATAAATAAGAAAAAGAATATGTGAAGAACATTTCAGAATGTGGTAAGAATATCCAAACCGTTCGAGTTTGTCTTCTCCAGCACTTTATCTCGATATTACGCTGACCAACCACCATTATCTTTAGTTTTTGAAGGAAATCTTTTAAAGTAACACAAAATTTCAGCGTGACTAGACCATGAAGTTACCTTAAAGATGGGAAGAGGTAAGTAACTGAAATGGCAAATGATTAATAGATTGAAGTAACTATTACGAGGGTAGTCGATTATATTTCGGGAACTGGCAACAGTGTCAATGTTGCCTCCGATCTGATGATTGCGTCATGAAGTTTGTCATTTTTGACAATATAGTACGTTACCTTGACAGTTTCATCATCCATTCGCTATTTCCATTGTTGACAGTAACTTGAAAATTTTATACCAGCGAAAAAATGGGAGCCGAATTCTTTATATGGTGATGAAGCACCATCGAAAACTACAGTATATCGTTGGTATAGTGAATTCAAAAACTTGGACGACTTTATTTAAACGATGAATTTCGTGAAGGTCGTCCCACAAATGTTGTTGTGTCGGAAAACATTAGTGCAGTGTCTGAATTTATAATGCAAGACCGTCTGGTGACATAGCGTGAAATCAAGGCATTTCTAGGTATTAGTAACACCAGCGTGCATAAGATCCTGCATGAACATTTAGCCGTTAGGAAGCTATGGTCATGTTGGGTACCACATAATTTGACAACCGCTCAAAAAAGGACACGCGTCGATTGGTGCCAAGAAATGCACAAAAAATATAATAGCAGTGCAATGGCGGTTCTTCGAAGCACCGCCAGGTGCTTCAAAGAACATTTATAATGTCGCCACTGATGATCAATCTTGGATCTATACGTATGAGCTCGATAGTAACAGCAGTCGATCGTGTGGATATTCCAAGATGAGCCAAAACCAAGAAAAGTTGTTCACGCTCGAAGCACATCAAAACAAATCGTCGCCTGTTTTTCGGAAAAACCAGTCACGTTGCAACCGTGCCTTTAGAGAGTTAGAGAACGGTCAATTCCGAATGGTACACTATTATTTGTTCGCCAAAAGTTTTTGAAGAAATAGGGGAAACAAACCGAAAACAACATATCATTCATGACAATGCGAGCTCTTACAGGTAGCTTCAAGCAATTGAATATTTGACCGGGCAAAACATTGAATTGACGAGCCATTTGCCGTACTGCCCTGATCCAGGACTCCGTAATTTCTTTTTGTTCCCACGCGTGAAGAATAAACAACGTGATCAACGGTTTTTTACGTCGGAAGAGGCAGGGGAGGTGGTCAAAACTCAAAAGCTTTTCGGATTGGTTTAAACGAATGCAAAACTACATCGATTTTCAAGGAGAATATTTTGAAAAGCAATAAAACTATTTTCGATAATAATTTTTTTTGTTTGCTATTCCCGGCTACAATGATAATAATAAACGTAGCCTTTAAATTTTGTCGTAAAATCCACAAGAACTTTACAGTAAATCCAATGGGATAACAATATTTAGAATAAAAAATACAATCTTGTCTGTTGATATAACATCCAAGAAATCATTAGTTTATATTTCTCCTAAGGAGGTATTTGTCTTTATTCCTATTTGTTAAGAACACTTAATATAAGAAATGTTCAGAAGTTTACAAAGTGAATCAGAAAATGTATTAAAATTAACTTATGTAAATCATATTGCTTTTTTCTAAAAATAGGCAATGCATAGACGAAGAATTTCTAATGCAGTAAACGGTAAAAGTTAAAAAAGTGATACTACGGTTGAATGTACGCATTTGCATCTTTTACGCTTCATCTCCATCACGTTCGCGGATCTGAAATAAAGTCTCGACTTTAGGCTCTCCGTTTCTCAGAGGAGGTGGCGGCATTTTATGTTGGTATGCGGAAGGCAAAGTTTGCGGATCAACCGCGCGCCCGCATATCGGGGGCCCTTCTACTAGAGAATGTATTCAGTAACAAAATGGGAGAGAACGCTCCCGTGGTTCAACCCGCCACCGTTTGACACATTTCGCCACATATTATGTGTTTATTTGGTTGTAAAATGTGTGCGGTGTTTGCTCGATCGCATGCAGGCACGTTCGAAATATGACGGTAGCAACTTCTGAACGTGTCAGTGTGGCAAAATTTCATAAATGGTGTAATTTACAGCAGAGGGTTTTGACTGTAAATTCGTTACTAGGAAAACTTTTGAGCAGATATAATGGTGTATCATCGACACGATTACAGTTTGTAATAATAAGTCTTGGCAAAATTTAACGTACTACATACAAGACTGACATCATTATTAAAACGAAATGAATACTGAGATTTCGCATTTTGAGATTTGACAAGTTTAAACTTTGTTGTTAATTAATTATTGCATTATTATTTGTAAATTCGTATTTATAAATACTATTCTGTATATAATATTTTGTAACGCTTTCTCTGCAAACCATAAAATTTATGTATAGAAAATCAGCACAAAATCTAAGAAAAAGGAATAATACAGTTATTCCTGATCGCTTTGGAGACATATAAAGGCAAACAAACAATCAAAAAAAGGCGAGATGGAAGGAATACAAGTTCGTCGTGTACGGCTGCATGATAATATTTGTTAGTTCTAAATGAACTCAAAGATTTATTAATGCGAAATAACTTAAACTAATATCAATAGAACAGATTTAAATTTAAATTTAAAATATAATTTTTGGTTCACACCAATAGAGTTCTTTCAAAAAATAATTTTAGACAAACTACTTCTTCTGACTCGCTTATATAAATTTTATATAAAACGCGCGTTAATTTTAAGTTTTGTTACACATGAAAAGTCGTTTTCTCAATAGAACGAGTTTTTTTTTCAATTTTTTTTGCACACAATGCAATTGCAAAATCCATACGATAATATAATAATATCTATTATTTTTGAAATGCACCTCTTCTACGTCAACACGAGCAAGAGGTCAGTCCATTAAACAATAAAATTATGGTTGACATCTAGTGGTATTCAAGAATTCCATTGGTTCACACCAATGGAGTTCTTTCAAGAAATAATCTTGCACCAAGTACTTCTTCTGACTTGCTTATATAAGTTTTATATAAAACGCGCGTTAATAGTGTATGTTTCGTTACACATTAAAAGTCGTTTCCCCAATAGAAAGAGTTTTCTTTTCAAGTTTTTTTTGCACAGAATGAAAGAATATTTACACGATAATATAATAATTTCTATTATTGTCAAAATGCCCCTCCCCTACGTCAGCATGAGCCTTCAAGAGGTCAGTCCATTAAACAATAAAATTATGATTGGCATCCAGTGGTATTTTTTTCACTGCTTGTTACAAAAGCGCTGCATCGACTCCGAAACGAAATGGCGTTTAGAGAGCTTTCTTTGATCTTCGGAACGAAGTATCAATCCTATTGTGGGTTTGGCTTTATGATCTGGAGCAGAATCTTGTTGGAATGTACATTGTTGACTGTTGAAGAAAGTTTTGCTCGAGGCCTTCCTCATTTGCTCGAGGACTCTCTTTTGACAAAGGCCAGCCAATGTTTTTACTCTCTTTTTGAAAAATGAAGCTGTTTTGTATCTTGGTAAAATTATCACCATTAACGCCAGATAATAAGAGCGTTGAACTTTTAAAGCAATGGGAACTTCTCGAGCATTTCTGGCATTTTATCTTTTTTAGTTCTTCTTCAATAACCATTTTGGTTTGTCCTATTTGTTGATCAATTATAGAGTCTGACGAAATGTTCTGTCGAACGTCGAAAAGTCCTAAATCCCAAGTTCGTCTTATTGATGTTTGAGGTCGAAATCTTTATATTCCGCGCAATAATTTTCAGTTCTCGTATGGTTTCTAAGAATTCTGGCACATGCTGCTTTAATTCCTACTGCTGTACGTACTGTGCGTGATCTTCGATTGTCAGTTATTCTAGAGTATTGCTGGTATCGATTGATAGATTGATTAAATATTTTGCTAATAATAAGTATTTGGAGAATTTGAAAGTGCCCAATTTTTCAATTTTATTCTTGAATAGTAATAATATTACGATGCGATTCTCTTGTACACCTCATTCCATCCTGAGATAACTGTTGATCAAACTTAACTGAAGATAAGAAAGGCCATAGACTTGACTTGTGATCTAAAATATCAACTGAATAGGTATATAAAATGTAAAATCTTCCAATCCTCCTCTTTATTTCTCCCAGCACACCTTTGAACCAAAAGTCAATTTCTTGTTTATCCATTAGAAGGAAAGAAAATAGGCAACGAAAAGTGAAATATGTATCTCTGTTGCACCTATAATACTTCACAATTGTAGTTTTTCCTTTCTATATTATCGGTTTACATTGGTTAACTTATAAAACATATAGTATATTGATGCATAGTAGACTGGGATTCCTCAGACGCAGGAAAAAATATAGCTTTCAATAATAGCGGAGATAATATAAGTATGTAATGCAAAAATGTAATGCTTATCTGTGTCGGATAAATTTTTTTCTAGGCAAAACAGTTTATGTCCACCTATATTGGGCAAGACATATTGAACTACTGCATTAAAGAACAAATAACTACTGCTATGCATTGTGGGTGATAACTAAGGGTGCTGGGGTTAAGATGGCAAATACTGCGTTTTATCCAAATGTGTAGACGAGATTTCAATATGGTGTAATTTTTGAGGGATTAGAAACCCAGGCACGGGGAGTATTCAAGCCGACTAATATCTCAGTGGTAACATACTGTTTTATAACGCTGGGGTTTTCGGAATGGAATCAGAGCCTGGTGCTTGGCAAAGTTTTTCATTATTTTTCATTGCACTTAAGTGAATATTGACAGTCATAGGTTTTAGGTCGCATCATGAGCACGTTATTAGCGTTAGTATTATTTCTCTTCAAGCTTAAGTATACAACGTTTGTTAAAAATTATTATCGGCAGTTCTTCAGAATATATAAAATTAATGCAATATTAATATACAACAGAGACTGCAGCTGTAGTTATTTTGCGCTGCAATTATTCCAATGAAATAAGTTTTACGGCAAAAAGTAGTCGATTCAATATTGGCTACTTATACGGAAAGACAGATATTCCATTTCAAAGGGTTAAAATACCTTACTTAAGGATATCCGGATTCAAAGGCTGAGTAATTTTTTATTTTCCTCTTTTTGGTTCATCAAGCATTAGATAAACTAAACACGTAAATTCGAGAAAATTCAATGATTATGAAGTCAACTAGAGTCAGCGTTAAAGTCGCGAAGGACACAGTAGATGAATTTGGAGTAAATCAAAATGTTAAATAAGGTGACGCATTGCTGGCGACTGTTTAATTTAGTTCACGAATACGCAAAATAAAATATAAATACCGTATACCGAAGATGTAGTAATTATAGCAAAAAATAAAAGAGAATCAAAACATTAGAAGAAGTAATGATGGAAAAAAAGAAAATAGTATTAAGAAAAATCAATAAAAACAAAGCAAAAGTAACGAAAGTTACAAAAAAAGTTGTCAACCACTACTTAAATTGGGTCGTATTTATTTTACTTTAATGCATTTTACATGTAGTCATCCTGAATAGGTATCCAAGTCACAAGCATACTACAAACAGAATTAAGTAATTACTAAAAACGATCCGATGCTCATAATCTCTCTAATATTGTCTAGGGGCCATTACTTTCAAATATACTTACGAGAGAAAAGAACTTATTTACTATGAAACTAATTAACAAATGAATAAATTTTTGGAGCACTCGATTATTCTTAGTGCGGAATTATTTAGCAATAGAGTGTCCGGTTATTCCTAGTACGTAAGTAATTAACCAACAAATAGCACTCGATTATCCTTCGCATGAAATTAATTAGTAATTAAATAAAGTACTCGGTTATTTTTAATATCAAATTAATCAGCAAATACTTATATGGGAGATGCGCTAGATATATTCCTAGTCAAACACTCACAATATTTCTAACTAGCAGGTTCAGTGACTTAATCAACCCATTAAATGATACTTCAGAGCTGCCAGAATGAATATAACTCCCCACTAATACCCTATAAATTACATATGCACAACGAAAGTAAGTAATTAAAGAGTATTCCCTAATGAACAAATGCTTACTTCTATTCCTTGAAAGAAGGGAGTCTGATCAAATATCCTTGTGCAAACAGTCAGCAATTAACGAATATGGTAGAATTAATCCACAAGAAGTGTGCATACGTCAATTATTATCTATAACGATAAAGATAGTTTAGTGTATATTTTTAGAATAACCGCAGCATGGTCCAACCCATGCTGAAGAAAATACATTTTTTACTTTGCTATGAATTCATTTTCAAGAAAATAAGTGCCTTAAATCGCTGACGATTATAAGTGACAATCTACAATAAAAAAACCAAAACAATCCAAATTTCTGGATGGCATTTTCAAGAGAAAGATCTCCAGGAATACGGTAAATGTTTCAACCTCGATATTTAAAAGACAGTTAGTTATCAAGATACTTAAACTAATTTGAAAGGAATATACATTTAAATTTCATAGTTAGTAACACGTATTTTCTATCAGACGGAAGAAATCCACAAGTGCAATCATTCCTCTATACAAGATTACAAGACAACATCCTAAATAACAGCAGAATGTCCTTTTAAGAAGATAATTACTTAGCATAAACTAAAATAATGGTTGCAAATTAAGTGGAACATTAAATGAAAATAATCTTCTAGAACATGGCAGTAGAATAGTAATTAGTAATTCTAATAATAGTTTCAGGGCCGTAACGAATGAATTTCAATAAAATACCACTTATTAACTCAAGCAATGAAAATAAAGGCTTTGGAAAAGATGAAAATCACCTAATTTGTAGATTACTACAAGGTATACAGCAATGTGCACAAAATGTGGATAATATTACAATGGAGATTGTAATACAGTTAACTGTCAAAAAGAAACGACAGATAAAATGAGCCGGTAACACAGTTCAGATACACAAGTATACTGAAATGAAGAAATTACATAACTTTTCTTTAATTTAATATCATTTTAATGAAATATCCATTAGTTGTTTCTGACAGTGTATAATACTCTAATAATTTCTTTTACTAGCTATATATTCAATTATCAGCATCGTCAATTACCTTAAGTAAATGTTTCAATTCATCCTCTTCTTCTATAGTGAATATATTCTTGCTTGTATACATACACGTTTGTATATTACATGCATAACTATTACATTTTATGGAAAAAACTTGACTTTTGAATAGTTATCTTATCTTCATTAATTGTTGCTCATATAACAACTTTAGTTATTCTTATTACATATTTAAGTGCACATTAATTTTGAGAACTTATGTAGTAGCTATTCAGGGAAGTCTTTCATAATGTGAATGCTATTTGAAAATCATGTAATTATTATCGAAGTTCGCAATGAATTTTAATAATCTTATTTACAAACTCCTTTACATTAAAGATATGAAAAGAAAGAATATCCACAGAAAAAATAAATTATAATTCCAAATCCAAGAGACATCTCATTATTAAGTGTGTTAACATCACTAATTAAGGAAACTACCGAGAGTCCACAGTGGGTTTTGGGGACCATTAATATTGCTTAAGGAAGTGGCGGTTAATTATAGATCCTATTCGTATTCTACTTGCGCGTTTATACCCGTTTCGAATAGAGAATTTTTCTACAAATTCGTTTATTTGATTGTCTACAGAAAATAATAGGTATATTAAGTAACATTGTATGACTTCATTTACCGCTGATTCTATATAAATAATCAATTGTTTTGCTATCATAACCTTATATTTTGATATCGTAGTGAATTTTCTCTAGTTTATATATTGGGTCTGGGAAAAAGTTCGTGGCGTTTTTTCAGTAAAATTCAACTGGTCCCCGCATGGCGCGTGGACGAATTCATTTAAACCGAATATGCTCCATTATTATCGACAATGTTTCGCCATTTTTTTGGTAGTCCATTCCCATCGGTGAAAAACTTCTGTGGTTTCTGGTCGAAAAACTGAATCAAGTAGTTTTCACGTTTATTCCATTGAGAGAGTTCTGCAGAGATCGAAACAGATGATAGTCAGAGGGTGCTATATCCGGACTGAAAAAACTTCCCAACCAAACTCTCTCAATTTTTGACGGGTCATCAAAGAAGTGTGTGGTCGGGCGTTTTCCTATTAATCAATTCGGGCCGTTTCTTTCAATCGCCTGGCGTAATCTCTCTAGTTGTGCACAGTAGAGTTGAGAATCAATCGTCTGACCAGTTGGAAGTAGCGTTTAGTCCCACCATACACACAGCATGTTGGCTTATTGTGACTACCATCCTTTATCCAAACGCTAATCGTACGTAATCTATTTTTCATCTCCGGTTATTAAACGTTTCAGAAACGGCTCGATTTCATTCCGTTTCAGCAGCGCATCGCAGATGTTAATTCGGTCAATCATGTTTTTCACGCTCAACTCATGAGGAACCCATACGTCAAGCTTTTTTTTGTAACCAGCTTTGTGTAAATGGTTCAAAACAGTTTTGTGGTCAATGCCTAGCTCCATGCCAATATCGACACTGCTGATATGCTTATCTTGTTGGACTTTTTCAAGAATTTCATCAGATTTTTCAGTGATTGGACGACCGGAGCGTGACTCATCTTTCACATTGAAATTTCCAGAACGAAAGCGAGCGAACCATTTCCGCGCAACAGATTTCGATAAAGTACCTTCACCGTACACAGCACAAATTTTATCACAAGCCTGCGCAGCGTTCTTCCCCTTATCATAATAATATTGCAGAATATAGCGAAATTTCTCATATATTTTCAAGTGCGAATAACTTTACAACCACTGCACCGATTACAATGTTTCTACGCTCAAACTAACGTTCGGAAGGTCATCTAAAAAACGAGCCGTCGGTGGTGTCGCTGTGACTTGTTGTTCTTTAGTTATCGGCAACCAATGCCATCTATCGGGAAAAACGCCACGAACTTTTTCCCAGACCCAATATAAAATTTAAGGAGGCTTGCTTACTGTTTATTTAGATGTCAAAATATCAAATTCTAATAAAATCTGCTCCATTTTAGATGTGAGAATAGATCAGAAATAAAAAATATTTGACAAAATTAAAAAAAGAAAATAACAGAAATGAGTAAAAGTTTTACCGCTTTAAAACACTGCACTACATTTTAACATGCAAGAGCACTCAGAAGATCTTTCTGCGGCATCTGAGGAAGTCGATGATTTCAACTGGATGTCGCGTTTTTCAGCGGCGGCTTGAGTGGCTTTAGCTAGACAAAGAACGGTGTTGTGCATAATACCTGGAAATAGTTTGAAGTGTACAGGCAAGTGGCATGACTAACAATTCTAAATCTAACCTGCAGAGGAGGTTTGGTTTTGTTTCACGTAAATAATATCCCCTACACTACAGGTAAGTTACCTGAAGTTTCCAACGACAATAATAACTTTTAGAATTCTAAAACGATTCCATTTGAGTATAGTTTTGTTACAAGAATGTTCATAAATTAACGCTTGTGATATTTATCTCTTATTGAAATGCCTGAAATTCACAATTTGAAAAATATACTTAAATATTTTTACTTTAAATAAAAAAAAAATTATGCAATGAAAATAAATTTCACTTATAATTTACGTACTTACATGAAACCAAATTAGTAATAATTAGACAAGAAACAATAACTTCGTTTCTCACACCGTTATTGGAAAAATAAGATCATTTTCATGAATTCCTGGTTATACATTACTGTTCTCGGAAGCTTGATCAGCAGAAAAGTTTTACAATATCTTAATCTAATAAGTTTTATTGCGTTGAGCCATGATTATCTTAACATATATTTGCTTAAACTAACGAAAGTGTTTTAAACAAAAGACGTATAGTTCGTTTTAACATAGTATCCAGGTAAGTACTTTTATAGCACCCTTTGTGGTAAGTCCTTAATGAAACGTAAATACGTAAACCGTTCCTTACTTGAATAGCCAGAGTGATATTCAGTAAAGTGTGTTTTAGTAAGCGAATTTGATTTGCTTATTTATGTATATTAGTTCTGGGAATCAAATTTAATATTCGTTATAATGAATATGGTATTAAAGCTTAACATTTTTAAGTTACATAGTACATAAGCACATATTCGTTAGCCAAATATGAATTGTAAGGTAAGAAAGCGTATATTTTATTATAAAAAATGGGATATTTTCGGATGAAAGCGAAGAGGGTGAGCAGTATGAAATAACGATAACGGTGTTTCGGTGACGGACAATATAAGCAGTGGCGCTAAGGATATTCACCTGGAAGTTCAAGCTAAACAAATACTGCTAAATATGTATAATAATTTACAAGAAGAAAAACTTACAAAAAAGGGCCATTAAGAAGAAAACGGCAATGTTAAAACTACAGCACACTTTACAATATAGTGTAGCATGGTATTACGGAAAGAAGAGTTAGAAGTGATAAAGAATCTATAGGGAAAGTACCAAGTTGGGACGTTGTTATCATTCGACAAACGATATACCACACAAGTAGGGTGAAGTAACCACATTAAATAGTTTACAAACAGAATTAAAGAAAATACCGTAACAGAAGCCCCTAGAACAACAATATGACGAACACTAAAGCAAAATGGTTTCCCGTTTGGAACAGACAAACGATGTGTTATAGAGGAGTCGCCAGGGATACAAAAATTATGTCGAGAATATTTAAGCAATGCGAGATGTTTATCACGTAGACGAAACTTTGTCTTTGTCTCCTTTATTTAGCAATCTGCCCAGAGCCAATAAGCTAGTTATATTGGCTGTACATGACACGTATAGGTTAGCTCCATCGAACTTCACTATGGACTTAAGTTATAAACCTGCTGTAATTGAATAAACAGAGAATTATTTTTTGTGTGTGTTTTTACTAGACTAGAACTAGAGTCATTTCAGGTCGGTCTATTCCCCAAATCGGAAGGTTTTCCTCTTTTCAGGCGACGCCCTGCACTGATCACTTTAAATAACTTTTGGGCTAAATTATTTGGATGATGTGGAACTCTTCTACGATATTTGTTGATGTATATCTTAATCACTTCCTTAACGGGAGCGATGGGGATGTCTCAGAATAGCCCAATCGTATTTGAACCGCATTATTATAATCTATTTGTTAACACATCTTGTCGATGGGACCAAACAAGTGAAGATTTTATTGCAGAAATTTTTAATGCGAATTTAGTTTCTGTTTAATTATTATTATAGTGGTAAAATAAACGAACAATTCGAAATGCTCCGTGCATGATTCTGCATAATAACTTTACAAGAAGAAGGCTATTCCAATAGACAAGTCGGTGAAAAATTAAAACTAGTAACATCTACAGACGGTCGTTTTTTGAAATCGGCGAATGGTGTATTCGCTGATATCAAGAAACAGGTGACTTAAAGTACCATGAACATCCAGGTGTGCCACGAATAATAACACCAGCAGATGATCATTCACTAAAACTAGCAAACGAAAACCAAATTGTAGAAAAACGCACCAGAAATAGCGAGCGAATTCAATCGGTGTCATCAACATTCGATTTCCGTTACTACGGTTAAACGTCGGCTAGCGGAAGAAAATTTACACTGTTGGGTGGCAGTTCATAAGCCATTGCCACCCCAGGGTAAGCTATTGAAAACTAATTGCAAGAGCTTTCCAAAGAAACTTACAAAGATCAGAGCATTCCCTGTAAATTATATTGTGGGCATGAAATATGAAAAGGAATGCATATAAATTTAACAGTACAGTAAACAATAATTCTAATACATCTTACTAATAATAAAGTGCTGCTAACTATCTGATGAATAGAGTAACAAATCAATAAATTAATGTCTAATTGTATCCCTGGAAATTACAGATCTATTGTAATCAAAATTTAACGAACAGCAAAGACTCACAACTTGCAAACTACAATGTAAACCCTTTGAAACTAATTCTGCTCTTTTATTTAAAAACGGAGGCCCATGCTTCTATATATAGATTATACTCATAAAAAAGGAAATAAGAAAATAATAAATTACACATTCATATACCAATCATTCTGTCGCCTTAAGGCATTAATTTAAATATACTTTAAATTTGATTACATTTATAACGTCATTCTATTCGTTCCACATAACACGATTAAATATGCTCTTTGCAAGGGAGGAGAGCTACTGAACTGGAGCTATGTATTTCTATTTTACACCAATTGAATAAACACTAGTAACTTCATCAGGTTTAATAAACGGTTACTTCGTGTAAACTCGCTTGCTGTTCTCTTCGCTGCCTTCAATTTCTTGTACACAATTTGAGCAATTTCCCTTTGTTCAGATCAAGACACTAAACCCCACTTTTATTGGGTCTTTGTTAAGTTTGATAATGCCTTTATAATGCAAAATCGTGTTAGCACTATAGTTCGTACTGACGCTCAATACTGTAAGTCGGCAAAGTTTCTCTGTTATTATTGATAGCTACTGTTGCATAAATTCAGTTAGAATAATTTGGTTTATGGATTTGTTTGCAAACATGTATTTATAATTTGCTTCTACTAGTTTTCCTTTTAATCATACGTTTTATTCGGTAATTATATTATAAATAGGTATGATTCAATTACTAAGTTGGTAATTCACTTTACTAATAAAACTTAAGTGCTTCATTACTGCTTCGTTAATAAACTAGGAAAAATTATTCGACTAGATTTTTAACAAATTTCTATTTTCAATGTATTAATATAGGTCATTAATTCGATATTTCTGCAGGTGCAGAAGACAGCGAAATAGAGGGTTACCTCTAAAATGCGTGGTGCGTTCAAGTTCTAAAGCTTCTTATTTGTCTGACGAAATATTTACACCAAAAAGTTGTAATGTCAATTACTTTTCAACATAACCTATCATGACATATGTATACACTTTTCGCAATGTCAACACTAAAACTTCATAGCCATCAGGAACGTTTTTGAAGATGTCTCTCTTTTTCTTTGTAATATCGCTCATGCGATTGGAAAACTATAATGAAAACTTTCCGTTATCATTGTAAAATTAGGTAAGTAAAAAGTATGACACACCACTTGCGTGTTGCTGAAGATTTTGAGCCAAGACTGTCCGATGAGCAAGAGTGTTATTTTTCTAGAAAATCCCGCATGTAACCTTTGGCGAACATTCGTCTTTGCCTGCAAAATATCTTCATAGAATGAAGCTCTCCGTAATGTACTTTGGAATACAATGAGTGAGGATGATGAGTTTCCTGCCTAAAAACGTAATCTTCATGATTTTCTCAGCGCTCGTGATAACAAGAAATTCTTTTGGTGATAGTAATCGGTATGCTTTCATTGAACGGGTTTACTTTCATATCATTTTGGGACTAAAAACGACATCTATACATCCATTGTGACAGCTGATGAAAAAAAATAATCACGTGCTAATATCGTCTGCAAAATTACCAACTGTACAGCCTTTTGAGACGCCCACTTTGAAAAAATCTGCATTTCAAGTTTTCATACATAATAGTGTACAATATACAGATTCTAACTTTCGTTCATGGACTACGTTACAGGTTGCTCAGCTTCTCCTGAATTATCGTACACATGAACACATATATATTATATCTGAGAGATCATCATCAAAAAACTCGCTCGATTAAGCCACATATAATGAGGCCGAAATATCTTAAAGGACCATGACGAACCAATATATAAGATTTTGCATGAACATTTGAACGTACGAAAACTTTGTAACTGTTGAATCCCACACACCTTGACAAGAGCAAGTTCATGCAAAATAGTGCAAAAAATTCTAAAAAGATTTGTGGAAGGTTATTCAGACTTAGTCTTTTACATCATTACTGGAAGAACAAGAGAATACTTCCATTATTATGTAGTTGCAACCGTTTCTAGTATTAAACTCTCATTAGGCAACCTATATCCCATACCGAACTAATTCTCTGTAGATGATTGTATCTTTACGATTCAATGTAAATGTAGATAAGGTCATACGTCCATCTCTTAGCCAAACAAACAATTCTCCGAAAAAAGGAAACGTATATATAGTTGTTTGTAACCATCCCGTCAAAAGTTACTGGTAACTAAACTTGGGTTTATTTCTGTGATCTTGAAACAATAATCTACTGTTTGTATTTTTAGAAGTAAGCTGAAAGCTACCAAACCTTTTCGTTTACGCAATGTTGCCAAGCAAATGATCGCTTGTTTCACTGGATATTATATAGCTCGCATTCACTTGATTTATCACCTTCTGACTTATTTGTTGCCTACCATCGCATGATGGACGATTTTCATCGTGTAAAATATGTTAAATGATTACAAAAAATTTCCGAATTGTCATTTTCAAAATGAAAGGAATGCTTCGCAAATTAGTTCGAACGCACGCAAAAGTGTATTGATGTTAAAGACGAATACCTTGAAAAACAATATTGTTGTTTAGCTAATTCTATGTTGTTTTGTTTATGCTACTGAAATATTCCTAGCAGCACTCACAGGCAAAATTACACAAATGAAACAGTTAATCGTAAGTAAGCATTCTAACACGAAAGCTATTCCCTCTTCATTAGCAATAAAACATCATAGCGACGATATTTATGATATGCGTCAGTTAGTTATTAAACAATGAAATTAAAGAAAGTAAATCCACCCTTATTAGGTGATACAATTTTTGTCACTAACGTGTTATTTCATCTAGTTTCATATATTATGTTTTAAAAATAACCGATTTGCCGAAATAGTCTATTTTTATATATTCTTCTTTGTAATGATAATTCCGTCTCAAACTATTGCCCCCTTCATATATCTTTCCTAAATATATAGCCTATAATCTAGATTAATGTACGAAGGAGGGAGATTATTTATAATCTACTTTTTAGACCCTAATTCATTGTGTCATATCATAATGTTCCATATTAAAAATTGCGGTCTATCGTTACAAAATACAACGGCGTAAATCTGACTTAATTAAAATTATTATATATGCGTGAATGAAAAAAAAAGGGGAACAAACAACCGAGCACTAGTACAATACTAATTTTTTTTTCCTTAGCTCCACTCCACGTCGAATAAATCTTGCTGATTGTAAAAAAGAAAGAAAAACTAAATTAAATATCCCCCAGAACACTCAACTACAATACGCTGGGGTCTACATCATGAATGCAAATCGGCACATAAATAATGCATTCTTATTTTATAATTAGTATTCTGTTTTATTTTCTTTACATTTTACGAGGAGTGTATGCAAATTTCGAATAGCTTATTAATATACAACCGTCCCGGTAATAAATTTTGATTACTGCTCTGCAATTACACCATTTCCCCATCATACAGCTATGTAGCACGCGTCTGCGGGTATCCTTATCTTTATCTTTAGATTGCAATCCTAATCGTATGTAAAATTTATTGGTTTATCACGTGTTGAAAAGCAAAAGTTGTGTGTGTAAATAATTAAACAGAGACCGCGTGTTTCGCGATTATAAGACGACGCTAAGAAGAATTGTTGGATTCATACATATATCTTTCCTCGCCCAAACGAAATAGCAAAACGTGTCATTTATAGGTTTTTTATGGCCTATAAACTAGCTGTTCGATAATGGAGACATAACACATAAGAAGTTACGGTAACAAAAGTAAAAATTTTTCACATATCTTTAGATCCACACGATATGGAAATGTCTTCATTATATAATTTAAAAGGAAAGATTCTCAAGTGTCAGTATTAGATGTTAAAGTATTGGGTTACACAAATAATTTACTCTTGCGTGAAAATTTTCTTTAATGGGCCGAAACAATTCTTTGAAGGTTAATTTTCCGGTTGACAATATGTCTATCCAACAATGAAAGATAAGGTGGATGAACATTTTCAAAATACAATAATATGGTATATTCAGTAAGTTCGAATTACACGTAAGTTATACATATGGAATACCAAACACAATATTGCAAAAAGTTTCAAATAAAGATTTTCAATCTGTAGGGTCTAGCAAAGTTTATTATTCATTTGTATCATTAATCAAAAAAAAAACTAATCAAATATTAAAATGGCATTATTTTTGCTTCGAGCAGCAGGCTTTGGAGATTTTTGTACTTGACATTTATTAAAATGAACACTTGATCATCAGAACAATGTAGATTTGTGTTTAAGAATTCATAACAAAAACTTAATTCAATAATAACAGTTCAAGATGTTTTCACGGACAATTCGAACAGTGTTCTCATAGAACGACTAGCTAATTTTGGATTAATAAATGGAGAACACATAGGTCTACTCTAGACAAAAAAGGAAGGGTAAGGAACGTAATTATTGTCGGTCTAAAAATATTACTGCTAAACGTGATGCTGTTTTGTGTTTGACTTTTTAATTCGGCTTTATTTTCTCGAAGAGAATATGTTAGTCAAACGGTCACAGTTATTGCAGCGCGGTACAATCAAATTCCGTGCTCATTTTTTTTACACAAATTGGACGAAATTAAATATTATCGGTTTTAACAGGATGGTTTAACTAGTCACGCGACGAGAATAAACTTATTGGTTTATAATCATCTAAATGAGTCGGATTTCACTCCAAAAAAGGTCATAACCAGAGCTATTATTAAATTGCTCGGATAAATATGATTGGCAAAATTGGAGTTGATTACGAGGGTAGTCCCATAAATACCCATCCTGCCCTAGAGATTGCGATAGTTGTCTAAAAAATATTACTGTATTAGAAAGTACACAATCTATAAAGCAAATGTTTCAAGTTTATAAACGCCAGGTTGTTTAGTATTTGTTTGACAGCCATCCATAGTGAGCGTTTTCAATGAATTTGTAAAAATGGAAAAACTTGGCCATCATCACGTGATACAATACTTTTATTTGAAAGTCCTCAGTCCAACCGATATAAAAGCTGAACTGGATTCTACTCTGGGTGAGCCTGCTACTTAGTTTACAACAGTGAAATATTAGATAGCAAAGATAAAACCAGGCTGTACGAGCTGCCAAGACGAGAATCGCAGTGGTCGACCAAATAACTTGACGACTCCAGAAATGGTGAAGAAATTCCACGAAGCGGTACTGAATGATCGTCCACTGAAAGTGCGCGAGCTAGCAGACATAGTAAGCATTTCAAAAAGTGCGATACATCGCATACTATTTGAAAATTTGGACATGAGAAAGCTGTGTGCGAGATGGGTGCCGCGTCTGCACACACTCGAGCAAAAACAGTATCGCGAAGATGTTTCAATTGAAAATTCTGCTTTGTTGCTACGAAATTTCACAGCATCAAAACAGAATTATTGCGTTGTTTCATTACTATGGATGAAACATGGGCCCATCACTTCACACCCGGGGCAAAAGAACAATCTAAAGAGTGGACTCAAAAGGGAAAACCAGCTCCAAAGAAGGCGAAGACAGTTTCATCTGCAGGCAAGGTCAAGGCATCGGTTTTTTTTGGATGCGCGTGGAATAATTTTTATTGACTGTCTTACAAAAGTAAACACTATCAACGACGAGTATTGTGCGAACATATTGCAACGTTTGAGCGAAGAAATCAAGCAAAAACGACAGCATTTGGCTAAGACGAAAGTGTTGTTTCATCAAGACAATGCTCCAGCTTACAAATCTGTCATTGCAAAAGTCATAATTAATGAATTAAAGTTTGAATTGCTACCTCATGCACCCTATTCGCCAGATTTAGAACCCTCGGACTATTTTCTGTTCCCAAGCTTGAAAAAATGGCTCAGTGGTTAAAGATTTTCCAACGACAAAGAAGTGATATCGGCAGTTAATGGCTATTTTGAGGAGCAAGACAGTTCTTATTATAAAAAGCGCATCGAACTTATTGAACATCGCAGGGAAAAGTGTATAGAGTTGAAAGGGGATTATGTTGAAAAATAAATATATTTCTTTCCAAAATTCTTGTGCTTGCTTTTTTAGACCGCGTACTTCTGGGATCACCCTCGTATATGGCATAAAAGATCTGCGATATATTCAATACCACCTAAATATTTATTTTAAAGTAACTTAACACAATTAATTGGTTTTACTTAGTTAATTACGTGTCATCTTAAAGGCGAATATTTTGAAAAACAATTGAACAATTTGCACTAAAAAAGTTTTTCTTTCATGGTTTTTGCAAAACACGTAAATGCTGTCTCTTATATAATTGAAAATACTAAAAATTTCATCTTTATCTACAAGTACTTTCTGTTTGCCGAGATAAATAAGATGATTTTATTGCTATATACGCGTGTTTTCGTTTAAAACTTGACTCTCTAATTGAGTAACCATTTAAATATATATATATTATTATTATATATATATATTATTATTTTTAGTTGTGACAATACTAATGTACCTTGAAATTTGAAATTTGAAATTTGAAAATATAAATTAATACCGCGCGACAATTGATTTGAAAAGTAAAACACAAACAAGGGATAAACTTCAGAAAGATAATCTAAACCAAATGCGTCTATTTTTCTGAATACTTGCGAATAAATACTGGGAATGAATATTCCATGAACTTTATATTTGTTACAACATTTAAGTTTCAAGCTTATAGTAAAATCTTACTTTCTGAACGATGTTCGGTTGACTAACAGCTTTAAGTCACCGAATTATTCATGGGAAATCCAACAGTAATGTTAAATCTTGTACTTCGACTATTTTCTTTTCAAATTATCTCAATAATTTAGTTAGGTATCCTAATGCGTCTTGCGACAAAGACTGGAAATATTTAATTTTCGCAAGTTAAAGAACGGAAAGTCTCACCTTAAATCATATCCAGTAATTTATGTAATTAAGACGTAAAATTTCTTTTTGATTTTCCTTCCCTTGACATTACGTACCTCATTAAAAATACGTATGAAAACATGCACTCGTAAAACTTCTTGAAAATTTCAGTCGTCGAATTTGTTTAGGAAAACACTTAAACTTTTTTCTGTCGTTTTAGTTAGACAGGAGAATTTACAGCTAAAAGAACAGCTTTAACGTTTTATCGTTAATAAACTTTCAGTAGTTTAATCACTGGGTTAAAAATTCGAGGAGCTCTGCCGGCGAAGTCGCTGGATTGTCGGTGTTATATATAGTACAAATTTACTCTTAATTCTAAGCTCAAAAGTATTAGTTACAGTAAAAAGTAATCCTGTGTAATTGAATTTTGGGAAATATTATTTCGTTCCCAGTCATTTTATCATGTTTCTCTTTTACTTTTCAGAGCGTTAAAAACCTCATGGATGGATATTCTGGAACTTAATAAAATTAACGCCAACTCCGCTAAGCCGAATAAAACCAGCCAAAAGTAAGTACCTTTTTAATGAAGAGCAAATTTCCGTAATTAAAATAAAATTAGTGTGTTTATTTCTTAAAAGAAAGAATAAAATTTAAATTTAGATATGTATATTTAGAAGGTTTATTGTAAATTATATTTAGATATGCTTTATTACGATTTGGATGAGGCTTATGAAAGATACGCATTGTGTAGCCGATTTTATTATTATGATTTATCCAAAAATTGACCAACGTTTTAGGTTGCTAATTATTATTACTATGACAATTGTTGTTTCACTTCCATTAAATTTGATTAATGCAAATTAATAGATTGAAAAAATATATTCAACGGGATCAACGGTATCCTAATGCGTAACCAAGTAATAGATTAACAAATAATAAAGCAATGGAAGGAGCCTTCTAAAGAACCACTAAAAGCAAGCATATACATATATCTAACCATGTGTCGATATATTTACTTATACACGGAGGTGTACAGAAAAAAAGGTACAATGCTATATTTATACATAACCGTATGTAATAAATACAATACTTATAGTTTACATTGTTTCTAATAACACTAGTTTACACAGTATCTATTCCCTGAAATATTTTGTTTATCAGATTTAGTTTTAAGTTACAAGTAAGCTATGTTTAGGAAAAAGAAGCACGTACTTGTAAGAAACCAATTTATTAAAAAATAATATTAATTATTAAGTTCAAAACAACTTCGTTTCGAAGCTTTTCTCTTATGTGTAGACTTATAAAAATGACATATCAGAGGCTAGCAATAATCAGACATCATATGCGTATACCAAAAACACTAATAATGCTCCTTCAGAACGCGTAAACCATAATGCATAGGTTCTCCCTGCTTCTCGTTGAGAACTTCTAGGTTTTTGGGAACCTGTTGAGGTGGCTATTACAAAAGTGGAGTTTAATAGTCATAGTACATCCTGTATGTAATAGTAGATCTTCTACTAGTTCAATATAAATTCCCGATTTTCGATTTCCAAAAAAAGTTTTGCTTCGCTGAGGAAAGCTGTCCAAACATTTGATGCAAGCTCAGTCATCGGATCTGGAAATTTGACATCTTTCTTGAGATGTCTGATTGGGGAACTATTAAAAACACCTACTTTAATTTTTCCATGGCTGGCTGAGGAAATGCTTGATAAAAGAAGAAACGTAGTTTCCATATTTTTCAAGAACTTTAACAAACTGTTTCGCGATGCCCAATTTTATATATAACGACAAGATAATTTTGTCACGAGCAACCAATGGATTTCGGACTATGATTTGCTTATTTGGCATCATACTTTTGCATTCTGACAAAAGCGTTGGGGTTTATCGTCTGGTAAACTTTTAAAGTCAGTATCATTTTCTGATGATTTTGATTCTAAATTATCTTGTGCTAAGGATTCTAACAGTAATCGAATCCAATGGAATTGGGACGTCAACTGAATGTTGCACTGGACGCTGCACAGACGTTTAGATTATACTTTGGAGCTCGTCGAATGATTTGAATTTCAAATTTAAAGACATTTCTTTTGCCACTTTTCCATAAACTTAAGTATTCAACACATGATTTTCAAGCAAAATTAGGAGCCCAGGGCTGGTCATTTTTCTTCAGAAGCATGTCGAAATATACTAAATAGGTCAGATATTTTCAGGCCAAAAGTATGAATAATTATTTTACATAAAGTAGGCATAAAAATTTTGCATTGTCATAAAAATTATTTATGTAAAATGAATTAAAGAGATTTAGCTTAAAAATTTCGTAGCCAAAAAATTCTGCAAAAAAATCAACTTACTCCTAATAGAAATGCGTAACCAAAATTATGGAACAAATACAAATTTTCAATGGTACATTTTAAATAGTATTATGTTACCTCTAAATTTCGAAAGAATACAAGTAAACTTTTCATATTGTAGTGATCTTTTAAAGAATGTTATTTTCATAATTTATTACTTGAAAAGCATGTTTCTAAAATGAGTAATATTCCTTATGATTATATACTAGCTTCAAAATTTATCAAAAAAAATTAGATAGAACAAAATTTAGAAGATTTAGAAAAATAAATCAATAATGCATCCATACCTTACCATTCAAAACAATAAAATATTAAATAATATATTAGAAAAAAATGGCAAATCCCACAAATCCTGTTGATTTTTAAAACTATACATTCCCTTCATAAACTGTAACTTGAAAAATGTATTTTCTACCTATTTGAAATATGATTTCAAGAAACTACCAAATGAACTGGTTTACAAAACAAACAAAGTGGGAAACCAAATTACAATTCAACACATAACTGAAGGAAATATTAATAATGGAAATTATTATCTTTGTAACCTAATAACCTGAAAGAGAAATTAGATACGAGTATGTGTGCGCAAAGAAAATTAAAGACAAACTCACACATGGATCAATAAGTCCCGAGACTAACCCATAGGTGGCGCTCGTAGTAAACCAGTAACCACGTCTTTCTAGAGTACTAACCTTTGCTTGAAACGTGTCAAAATTTTAAGTCGATCGGACTAGAAACAGCTGAGTTATCGTTTTGTTTAAACAATGGAAAAAACCGAGTTTCGTGTTCTGATAAAACATTGTTTTTTAATGGGTAAAAACACCACGCAAGCAAAACAATGGATTGAAAAATGTTACCCGGACTCTTGTCCATCAAAAGCAACGATTTGTCGGTGGTTTGCCGAGTTTAAACGTGGTCGTACCGACACAAATGACGCGGAACGCTCGGGTAGACCTGTGGAAGCCGTTACACCGGAAAATGTGAGTGAAGTGACAAAAATTATAATGAAAGATCGTAAAGCGAAGCTCCGTGAGATTGCTGAGATGACACAGATATCATATGGAAGTGTATTTACTATCCTTCATGAAAAATTGAGCATGAAAAAGGTTTTTTCCATGCAACAAAAAAGATTTCTTGCGTCGTTACGTGACCATGGACGAAACATGGATACATCACTACACTCCAGAGTCGAAGCGGCAGTCATCTGAGTGGCGCATAGCTGGCGAAAGCCGTCCGAAACGTCCGAAAACGCAGCAGTCAGCTGGCAAAGTCCTGGCGTCAGTTTTTTGGGATACACATGGCGTAATTTTCATTGACTACCTCGAAAAAGGTAAATCGATCAACAGTGATTATTATATTGACTTACTGGTGCTTTTGAAGGAGGAAATCGCAAAAAAACGACCGCACATGCAGAGAAAAAAAATCCTTTTTCACTAAGACAATGCACCCTGCCACAAGTAGATGAAAACAATGGCAAAATTGAACGAATTGGGTTTTGATCTGCTTCCCCACCCCCCATATTCGCCAGATTTAGCCCCCAGTGACTACTGGCTCTTTGCTGATCTTAAAAAAATGCTCCACGGAAAAAGATTTGGCTCAAATGAGGAGGTCATCGCTGAAACTGAAGCTTATTTTGAAGCGAAAGATAAATTTTTTTATAAACATGGTATTGAAAAATTGGAAAAGCGTTGGAACCATTGTATCACCCTAAAAGGTGATTATGTTGATGAATAAAAAAAAATTTTGCAAAAAAAATGTTGTTTTCATTGTTAGTCACTTATTGATCCATGTGTTAACTAAACTATATGTTCATTCCTTCATTCATATATTGCCATTCATTCATAGCATAAAGCATTATCGTTTTTAGATTTCCAGAAGAAATAAATTCTATTTACTTTGAGACAATGTTCTTATCTCCATAATTTGCAATCTGAAAAGCATGTTTTTAAACCATCCGAAATCACTGAGATTACAACTGACTGTATACTAACTGAAAATGTAATCAAAAAAAATTAGAATAAGATTTAAAATAATTAAGACAGGAGAAACAATTTAAAAATTTATTACCATTACATTTTACGAGTATAACCTGAAAAAAATATAAAAAATATTTACACCAATAATAAATAAATAAAACAATATTTTCTCTATATTTCACAATTCGATGCAATAAAACAATACTATGCAAAAGAAAGTTCTACAAATTTTGTTGGGTGCTGAAACAAGTTGTCTTCAATAATCTGTAACATCAATATGTAAGCACATTTCCAAATTAATCGAAATGAGTGAGATTTCAAAGGACTATACACTAACTGTAAGAGCTCTTCCCCTTTGAGTACCTCTGCCATAAATTTTAAAAAAAATCTACCGATGTTTGAGGAAATCAATTCAAAAATTGTTACCTGTGTCTGTTAAACAATAAAAATATTTTAATAGAAGTCAATCATACAATATCTTGGGTGAACGTATGTAAATTTCAGAAAAGATGATTTCTTTTATTACTACCAGAAATGCAGAACATGAATGTATTTTTGCAATACGGGCAGTGACTAGCAAAGTGAAATAACGGCACTCTTGTTACTCAACGTCTATGAAATTAAGCTATACTAAAATTAAAACATTTTTGCAATTAAAGGTGATCGAGTAAGAAATTAAAAAAGACAAAAAAATAGATTTGTATTTATACTAGAAAAAAAAGGAAAAAGTAATTTTTTTTGAGTTGTCTCGTATGTTGAAAGTAAATCTTTTCCCTTTTAGACAACTGAAGTGCGTCATAATATAGAAAATGTACGCATATTAAATATTTTCAGCTTTCGCTTCAGATTCTATCATTATTGCAGAGTAATTAAATACTTTACATTATTGACAATTTTTAAGTAAATTGGTCATTTTCTTGCCAGAGATCGTTCAATACAGTGTTTAAAGGTAATTTTGATGGAGCCTGTGGTTGATTAACTTGATCACTGAAGGGTGATATACAACCCCTTGCCACATTAATTTTCGTATTCCGTATATGTATTTCGACAACTGAGTTGTCATTATCAGCATATAATTAAACAATGTCGCACCTGGAAAACTACGGCGAAAAATACCCGTACCAAAAACAAACTCCGTACGCGATCTGTACCGTTGAGAACCAAAATATAGTAGTTGTCGAAATACGTATACAGAATACGCAAATTAATGTGTCAAGGGGTTATATATCAACCTTCATCACAGGGTTTAAAAACAAAAATTTAAGAAAATTAAGAAATTTAGAAAACAAACTAATAACAAACAATTAGATCGCATAAGTATCTTAAAATCTATACGTAATGTACATTTTTAACTACATATGGGGTCGAGAAATAATTAACCATCATTACCGAAATAGAATTTTTTTGGAAAAAAGTACAGTAATTCAATACATTTATGGTTACGTGAATTAGTTTGGTTTTGAATGCAAATGCATATAGTCAATTTATCAATATTGGAATTTATATAAAACTAATATCAACAAGTAAACAATTGCATTCAAATAAGCCCACTCGCCAAATTAATCGAATAGAAACATTTTTTGATCATTTTCCTACTGATTGAGATTGAAGAGATTGAAGAGATTGAAGAGATTGAAGCGATTGAAGAGATTGAATTTAATTTACGACCAATTGCAACAAATCGAAATCGATTATGAATAATTTTTATTAAGAATACACTTGATTAAGCATATAGTAATCATACACAAATAAATCAAATTACTATTCTCTTAAGGTATAAGTGGAATTTATATTTCTATATTAAATTTTTTCCTAGTCGATTACACGTCAAGGCACTAATTCATGAGTGGGTCATGCAAAAACAAGCAAGCAAGCATGCAAATTGAAAGCCAAGCCAGCCAAGCACAAACAAAAAAGACAAAACTAAAAATAATATCTAATACTACCCATACTACCCATACTACAATACTGCACAAGTAAAATTCATAAAAATACTTAAATATCAGATAAGCCTACAGTCCTATGAATCAGTGTTCCATTCGGTAATAATTGTATACCAAAACACAATATGTAGAAGAACGTCCATCCATTTTGGGGACTGCGAAAAATGTACTTCTGAAACTAGTGTCCGCAATATGCAACCTGAAACTATTGAATTTTTATTAAAAATATTGAATTTAAAAATACAAAAATTATTCTTTCTACCTGAAAGAAAAAATACGAATTAAAAAAAAACACCAAGCCAAAACTACAATAAAGCCCATACTGCCCATACTGCCTATACTACCCATACTATTATACCACCAAACTACTACAAGCAAAATTTATAAAAATACTTAAACACCATGTACGCCTACACTCCTGTGAAGAAATTTTCCATCCGGCAACAAGTATCAGAATACAATATATAGAAGAACATCTATCCATCTTGGGGACTGCGAGACATGAACTTGTGACATTAAACAAGTGTCCACAACGTGCAACTTAAAACTATTGAATTTTTTATTAGAAATATTGAGCTTAAAAAATATGAAAAGTATTTTTACTACCTGAAAGAAAAATATGAATCGTAAATAATCACCAAGCCAAAATTACAATAAAGTCCATATCGTAATAATCACCAAGCCAAAAATACAATCGTAAAAGGCAGGAATCGATGATAAACTAAACAAAATTTGTAGAAAAATATATGTCCATCTGGACGATTAGGAGACATCGACATGTGGTATTAAAATAGGGTCCACAACTTGTAACCTAAAAAACGCTATAACTTTGTTATAGACAACAAATTTAAAAAATACGAGAACTATTTTTCACCACCTAAAGAATATAGAGAAATATTGAAACATATAAAAATTTTACCTTAGACTTCACAAATTTAAAGAAGGATACTTAAAATTTCCACGCTCGTTTTCTAAATTTTTCGAGATGGTGCCTTATTGTTAGTAGGATGTTGTATTCTAATTTAATAATCTAAAAAAGCACTAAAATATAATACTATGATAGGATAACACTGAAAAGTAAACACTGTTCATCACTGTTCATTACTGTTTCATCTATTGCATACCACAAATATAAAAATATATAATTGTGGATCTCATTTGTTATATATAGAAATTGATCATATATCATTAGATTGACTGAAATACTTCACTGTATTATCTTAAGATAGACTAATGGTTGCTTTACAAATGAACTTATTTTAAACAAAATAATTATTTAAATAAGCAATCCTTATTATTTAAAAAATTCCTACATATGCCAAATGAGCCGCTAGCTAAATCAAAACATAGCTAGGTCGAATAAACGAATGTCAACTGGATTCTCAATTGAGAACCAGCGACAGTAACGACTTCGTATCCTCCACGTAAACGCACAAACCGGTACCTTCAATTAACGCTCAAAAAGTCTATTGTCCATAAAAATATCAGAAAGGTAAATGTTGAATAATACAATTTCTATTTGAATCACATGTGGACAGAAAAAACACAAATTTCAATAAATAGTCCTAACGCAAAATTCGAGAACTTTAATTTAAACAATAATTAGCAACATAATAATTAATTGGTCCATGTGCTAACACTTTAGACTGTGTTGACCATCGCTCCTCCAATTCCGGCACTTGAAATTTCCTAAATTCTAATACTGAACATGATTTTTAATCCTAACACTATTCACTAACGAGCGCAAATAGAAAAAAAATTCAAAAAGAACGCACTAAAAGAATTAATTAATTATTTAATTAATTATTTTTAAATTCTGTGCAAATTTAAAAAATAAATAGGGCGCATAATAAACAAGTTAATTATTTTTAAACTCAGTTAAAATTTTAAGAGAATAACACATTAAAAGATCATATACTTTTAGACAATTTAAATTTAATTTAAAATTATTTGAACGGTATTATTAAATTTAAAATTTATTTTATTTGTAAAATTTAACCAAAGTTCGTATTTAATTAATAATTCAAATTTTGTAATTAAAAATTGATATCTAAATTATTTAAATTCGCGAAATACATATTCTCAAAAATATAAGCTAAAAAAAGATGTCGCAACGGACGTGCATGCTTAAAATCAAAAATCCCTGACCTTTCGACGACTCTGGTCTTCTATACCTCTAAATTCTGCAGCATGGATTTCCTCCTCGGGTTGGATCCATAAACTTTATTATTAAACGCGCGATGACGGATTATTATTAACACTTTAATCACTTTTAAAAGCATTTTACGCGGTGCAATGAGATCGGCGCACAACGGCGGAAACGCGATCATTTCGTCTGTCTATGTCTGCAACAAAGGAAAATAAATATTATAACTTGGGCAAGTCTAAATTATTTATTAACTTGGTAACACCACGAAAGGTTAAAAAAAAATGTTTAAATTTAATATTTTGGAAAGATGTATAATTTTGGATTTCAAACTTTTGAATTATTTTATAAACGTAGAATAAAAAAAGTACGTTTGTTTTATATTTCTACTACAAATATACATTCATCATCTTTTAATTAATATGCGTACTATTAAAATTAATGAAATTAATTAATATCTGCAAGATTTTGTTAAAAAGCATTGTACACATTTGAATTTAATTCGGATGGGTTTTAAATTGACCGAGAATCGATACAGAAAGTCATAAATTCAATGAAATTATCATTTGCGTCTATTAAACATATTAGATTGTTAATATTTTAATTTATTTTGTTTTTAACTTAATGTACATAATAATTACTTCATCCAGTAAAGGCCGAATCGATCCAATTTATATGAATAGCAAACAGAAAACGCGGGGAGCGAAGAGTTCAAAACAAATATTCTAAAAAGTGATATTAAAATGGAAAAAAGTTAATTTTAAATTTCTGGAGGAACATATGCCTGGGCAAATAAATATAAATGTATTAGAACAGTTATTTCACAAATATAAAAAGAAAGATCTGTCTCTTTATTCGACTTCTATATCGAACAAAATTTTTTTTCTTTTGCTTAATTCAGATATGTGAAAGCTATTAAAATTAGGGAAATTGAATATTGCATTTGATGTCGAAGAATTTTAATTTTACCGTTAATCAGAGCAGAAGGTCATAAATTATTGTAATTATGTTACTTACAAATTTATGGATTATCAGTTTTCAGTTTATATTTAAATTGCATTCTGCGTTCTAAATTACTTTGCAGTAAAAGTAATTTGGCACATGTAGATAAATGAACAAAAACAAATTATCTGTCAATGTTATGAATTATATTATATTATATTATAAATAGAATGATCTAAGGAATGATCTAAAGGAAAGCTACCTAATAGATGAAGCAAAAAGAAAAAGCTAAAGTATTAAATAAATATTTTTTTAAATATTTATAGTACACACATTTGTATTACATATTGAATCTTGGTCAGCTATACGATTTTCTGTAACTGCTTCACACTCGCGTCCTAGTCTATGCCAACGATTTAAAAATTTACCGGAAAATTAGATCAACTTTCGATTGCAAAGCTTTACAGAAGGACTTGAATATTGTCTACCGCTGGGGCAATAATTACAAGATAAAAATAAGCATCAACGAATGTGCAGTTATCTCGAGCACAACAAAGGCGAATCTAATCACAAATCACAGACAGGCAAGCACAATCAGTGCCTGCAGCTTACTAATTACATTCTATTCACTTTTGTAACAGCTTGGTATCATTACTAGATCTTGCCGAGAGTTTGTAAACCCTTATAAGCTTAAGACACTCTATTTTACCTTAGTACGACAAAAACTGGAATACGCGTAAATTATTTGGTACCCTAATTATCTCTACTAAAATTTACTAATTGAGAAGTTGCAGAGAATGGTTTTGCAATATCTAACTTATAAATCTTCTGGTAACTATCTCACCAGGGGCAGTACCCATCAGTAATTGCTACAAAAACAGCACTTCACCACGATTTCCGATCGCAAGTGCTAATTTTATGTTTAAACTGTCTGTTGTTATATCGAGGTGCCAAAATATTAATTATAAGTCTAACAGAGAAACATTTTTGGAAGTCACAAGTAGAAAAAAAGTTTTTACCACAGCACCAATTACGCACATGTTTAAAAATGCCAGCACAATTTATCCCGATCCTTTTTCCCTTCTGCTGCAATTAACTACCATCAATCTTAAATTATCCTTGAAAACACTTATTAATAGCGTTCAAATTTATGTTTTAGTATTGCGTTTAGATGTACTTTATCTGTTTTCAATTCTAATTTTCAGCTTCTAAAATTTACTTTTTATGAATTTTAGTTTAATATAACACTGTACTTTATTATTGTACTATAGTCTTAACGGAGTAGTCTGTTGCACAATAAAGACAATTATTATTATTATTATTATATGAACAAATTTATTAAAAATCATTTGAGTAGCTTTGTTTGTTAATTTATTAAGATCTTTCAGTTTGTTTAACATGAATGGCTTAGGCAATTTGACTAATAGATCCCTGACCTGCTATTAAGGATTTTGTCATTGTTAATAATATTTTGAAAGAGTGTGATTGGATCTGAGTGCTTCTAGTAAATTTTACTTCTTAAGAAAATCGTACAACTTAAAAAGTTAGATATCGTTTACATATTAGAGATTATATCCATTACTACTATCAGTATATCTTGTAATGTCTAATTCGCTTTTGTTATTAATCTTTAATATAGGATAAGTCTGTGAATCATACAAAAATCGTGCTGCTAATTTGTAGTAGATACATATATCCGTTTACTAGTTCTTTACGATACATTTAGAATTGAATAAGTTACTCTTTCACTTGTTAGATGTAGGACATTTTGACGATTTCTTTAGGTCTCTCCAAAAATTAATTAAATTGTATGTTTAGATTCCGAATAAAAGAAATAACAATTAAGGAAGACAATAATGAAATTTGTTCCTCAGTTTCACATCAGGAGTTAATAAACAGACATAATTGTTTATATTGTTTATTATTAATTAGGTCAACATAGCTAATACAAAATATATGCTACTAATTTGCTGTGTAATAGTATGATTCACAAGCTAATAAACATTCCTATGTTAAAAGTTATATTATTATAAGGCAGATTGCAAATAATGGAACTACGAGATATAAACTCCAGATAATGAGAGTATTAAATTAATAGCCATTGGATAAACGACAAGATACTTTGATCAAATTAGAGTACAACTCGAACAAGAATTGAAAAAGCAGCTTTCTCCTTGGCTAATCATTATATTATTGTGTATTAATTGAAATTACTGGCGACTCTTGGTGGTACATTTATTTAATAGAAATATAATTAAAAGTTTCACAAATTATAATTGAATACACTTGTTTATAAACGTTTCGCCTTGTCGCATCTTCAGGAAAGACGAAGTTAAAATAAATAATTTTTACAGTGGGATCTCATACGTACATTTGTTACAAGTGTCCTTTGACAAAATAGTCAAAGAAAGGTGTAACACGGTAGGCGTTATTATTTGTATAGAATATTTTTATTTTCTATTTTTATTTTTAATTTCATTCAAATAATGATGTTATCTAATTGGTAATTCCAAATGTAAATCAGTTACGACAATTCTTAGAAGAGAGGTTTTAATACCTTATGACATCTATATTAATTTCCTTTTAAATTAAGTGTACTTTCTTTCAATATTTTATTAATGTAATTCTCAGAGATGATCTAATTATACATGGGATAAAAATGCATTGTATTGTCGAAATGCATTTATATCGGTTTAATAGTAAAAAAGAGTAATAAATGTTAATCTTTTAAATACAGCTCATAGAGCTTTTAGAGATACTTATTGTGCTTATTAAGTACTAAATATATACATTTGTATTCTCCTGACTGTAATCTCGGAAAGATTTTATTGACATATTTATGGTCGTTGTATATTCGACTTTGTATACTGTCTATTCAATTTGACAAGAATGCTTAATTTATATAGCCCTGTACTTTTATTTTTAGATTTATTATCTATTCTGCTTAATATATTCCAAGAGAAGCTTTTATTAGTTTAGTTATTGAACGTATTATGTATATTGCCAAGTTTACAATATGCACTTAGGTATAATAATCCAGTTAGTTGGAAGAGGATAATCCTTTTGTGTTTATAGGGTGTCACAGAAATTGGTAAGTATATAAATAAAATTTAGATTAGAAGAACGTATGGCTCCAGAACTAACAAGGGAGAGCTACATAGGCCTAAGAGGTCAAGAAGAAAAGAGGTAGTTAAATCTGGAATCTATTCAGAGTGTGTTGTGTATCTGATACTATCAGGCGTTTTTCTCAAAATGTACAATATTAGTGCGAGTATTATGATTATTATGATTATATATATATATATATATATATATATATATATATATATATATATATATATACATATATACGTACATACATTCACCGGTCCCTACAAGTGGAGATCGATAAGCATCGTATAAATTTATTCAAGAGCGAATAATAAGGAATGCGAATCAACGCATTGAGCAAAAAGACGTCATAAGCGGAGACACCTGTAGTTGAAAAATATAAAGGCATATACTTATAAATAAACAATATACATAAGGTAAAAAGTTGTATGTGTAATGCAAATTTCACTGTGTCTTTTCTTATCAATTATAAGAAAATTCTAAAGCGATTTTGATTCTTGTTGAACAGGTAGGTATTTTATTTTTCTGATATTTAAATTGAATTATAATAATTGACTTGAATCTGTAACAAAAAGAAAGGAATTGTAAGAGATGGTGCACAAAAAGAAAAGAAAATGCTGACAATATAATTTAGAGAAATATCTAAAAGTATTAGTTTGAATTTTGAGAAATATATAAACATTTTACCTTTACATTATTAATTATTAAAATACCTTGAAATTAGTAAACAGTTATAATCATTTATAGTAGATCAATATAGCAGTGTGCATTTTGGTTTTCAACGGTACAGATCGCGTACGGAGATAGTTTTCGTACAGGTATTTTTCGCCGTGGTTTACCAGGTGTGACACTTTGCAATTGTCTGCTGATGACAGTTTAGTTGTCGAAATGCGTATACAAAATTACGAAAGTTAATGTGGAAAGGGGTTATATATCAACCTTAGTGATTAAGTTAATCAACCACAGGCTCCATCAAATTCAAAATTAGCAGCATATAATAATATGGTTCACAAATTAATAAACACGCATTTCTTAAAAGTTACATTATTCAAGACAGATTGCAAATAATGGTATTATTAAATATAAACACCAACTAGTAAAAAACGTTTTACCCAAAATTTGCATTAAATTTAAACAAACAAAATTCCTTCAAAAATTAAATATCTATTTATTCTATCATTTAGAACTAATAATACCTCTCTGAAATATAATCAAAATGCATAATTCTAAGGAGTCGAAAGTCGTTAAGTTAATATCCGTTAGATAAATGAAAGGATACTTTGATAAAATTAGAGTATACTACTCATTCAAAAATTTACATTTTTCTTTTGTTAATCATTGTATTAATATATATTAACCGATTGAACTGTATACCCTTGGTGGTATTTTTAATTAGTAAACAGAATTGCAATTAATACAGTATAGTTTTTCACAAGTTGTATTTAAATAACACTTCTTTTATGCACGTTTCGCGTTCCTCATATTCAGAAGAAGCGAAGTTAAAATAAATAATTTTTACAATGGGATCTCATATGTATATCTACTATAAGTATTTTTTTACAAAATAATTAATGGAAGGTAGTAGAAATAACATTTCCCAGAAAATTTGGGGATTACAGATTTTATAGTTTGTGAATTAATTAATTAACAGCATTACAGTCAGATGGATTTTTTTATTAAGTAACGGTGATTACTACCTTCGGTTTCCTTACTTATATTTTTTAATGTTGTTGAGGATGTTAGATTTGTAGCTTTACCCCGTTACATGAAATATTTATAATTTCTTTATTGTTCATATATTCAATATTACCAATTCAAGATGACTAGTTAAATTGCGGTTTTCTTTGGCTAATCGAATTGACTTCATTTCTCTTCAACAGAAAAACGCTTGTGTATATATAAGTACGTCTATAATATTTAATATAAAATAAAAATCGGAAGAAAGTACTACAAAACAACTGTTTTATAAAGTAATTATTAAACAAGGCTATTGTATTTTAATCGAAATAATAAAAATTAATATAAATCAACTAAAAATAGAGTTAATCCAATAAAAAGAAATTAAAACGCTTACCTTTACGATAACACTCCTGGGGCAAAGGACATCTTTGCGTTGGCTTTAATCACGACACTTTTATTTACCGAACGTGACCGATTACTTTTATTATGCACACTGTGTATTTACTTAACACTAAACTACATTCGGCGACGGTACGCGATGTACATATGCACATTTTAATGGAAACAGGCCGAACGACTTGAATCTGTAACAAAAAGAAAGGAATTTCAAAAAAGAGAAAATGCTAACGATATTATTTGAGAAACATCCAAAAAAGGTATGTGCAAATTTATACCTTTATATTATTAATTATTAAATTATTTAAAAATTTAAGAAATTTCGAATATAAATTTATTAAATATGTGACTTTTATAACAAATATTTGTTCGATATAAAAAAATATATGAACGCACCTTCTGTATTTCCGGGGAAGCTCGCGACAAAACGCACCAACCCATAGGTATCAGTTCAACGATTCGAATCTGCTTCAGATTCTATCTCGCCCTAATACATAAAAGTCAAAACAAGACAACATATTTAAATCAAGTAAAATTCCAGAGTACAAAACAGTATTTATGAAAGTAGCTATATTACCTTCTAAAATATAGAAATTACAACACGAGGACAAAGAAATTTTAAATAATCCGAATAATATGTTTGGAAAAAAATAATTAAAATATCAAATACACATAGGTAATGATGCTAATTATCGTCCTAATATAATAATGGATATATACCATAAAGGGGTAACACTGAAAAAATAACACTGTTTCACCTTTTGCCTATCACAAATATAAAAATATATAATTGTGGATCTCATTTGTTGTATGTAGAAATTTATCATATATCTTTAGATTGACTGAAAGAGTTCGCTATATTATCTTAAGCTGGACTAATGCTTGCTTTACGAACGAGCTTATTTTGAACAAAATTACAATTTAAATTAGCCATCTTTATTATTTAAAAATTTCCTACATATGCAAAAGAGCCGCTAGCTAAATCCAAATTGAGCGAGGGCAAAGAAGCGAACACCAACTGGATTCCCAATTGGGAACCAGTACAATAAGGATCTCGTATCTTCTCCATAACTACGTAAACCGACAACTTCAGTTGAAACTCAAAAACCGTCTGTTGTGCATATAAATGTATGCAAGTTAAATGTCAAATACGATTTCAATTTGAATCGTATAGATAAATTCTAACGCCGAACCTAATTTTTAGGCTTAACGCTAACACTAAAATCACGACCTATTCACTAACGGGCGCAAATAGTTAGAAATTATAAGAAGAGCGCATTAAAAGAAGTTAATTATTTTTTAATTCTGTGCAAATTTAAAAAATATATTGGGCGCATTAAGAACAAGTTAATCATTTTTAAACTCTGTCGAAAAAAAAATGACGCATTAAAGAATCATATATTTTTAGAAAATTTAAATTTAAATATAAATTAAAATTATTCAAACTGTATTATTAAATTTAAAACGCATTTTATTAGCAAAATTTAACCAAAGTTCGTATTTAATTAACAATTCAAATTTTGTAATTCAAAATTGATATCTAAATTAATTAAATTCGCGAAATACGTATTCTCAAAAATATTAGATGAAACAAGATTGCGCAAAGGACGTGCATGCTTAGAATTAAAAATCCCTGACCTTTCGACGACTCTGGTATTCTATACCTCTAAATTCTGCAGAATAGATATCCTCCTAGGGCTCGAGCTGGATCCATACACTTAATTATTAAACGCCCGATGACGGATTATTATTAACACTTAAATCACTATTTTATTGGTATTTTACGCGGTGCAATGAGATATGCACAAAACGACGGATACGCGATAATTTCGTCTGTCTACGTCTGCAACAAAGAAAAACAAATATTATAACTTGGACAATCCTAAATTATTTATTAACTTATGTTTAAAATTTTTTTGCATGGAAATATACAATAAATATTCCCTCTTTGTGGTAGTTGAAGTTAAATTATAGAAAATAATATAGTATTCCACTAATGCCTCGTATGTACATTATTCTAGCAAGTAAATGTAAAAAAACAAAGTTGCTCATCTTTAAGCTTGCAGAAACTTTTGATAAGATTCCCTGTTCTCTGGTGAATTTCGACCTGCCATCTTATAATTACTACCGGAAATATGTCTAAAACATTCAATCACAAAGGACGGTGATATTTGAATTTAGGAATATGCCGTAAATTGTATTCTGGATATTGAATTGGATTGTGGACATTAAGGAGAATGCATGGTAGTCATAAATGCGTATAACTGAAAAGTATTCTTTTCACATCGTAAAAGCGCATAATTGCTTGCAAGAATTTTAGCAAAGATAGATATATATGTATGAAAGAGATCGAAAGCGGAAAAAATTAGGATAATTCAAAAAAATAAGTTATTCTATAATGCAGAATTTGATGCAGCAAAACTATTTTGACTTTGGTCAATATTGGTCTTTTTATGAAAATGGGATATCTAGGGTTATGGGCGATATATTCGCCATTCCATAATTTCATCTATCTGAAAAAATGTAAAGAGACATAGCAGTAAAGTGGCATCTGGAAAATAAAAATATACCTATGTCGTTATTTTGTTTCACATTTAGTAAAAAATATCTATCTGTTTTTTTGGCAAATTGGGCCATGTAAAGAGTTAATTTACAGTTATAGAAAGAAAAAAGTACACGCGTTTTATATTTCTACTTCAAATATATATTTCTCATCTTTTAGTTAATATGTTTACTATTAAAATTAGTTAAATTAATGAACTACCTTGGGGATTTTATTTATAAAAGCATTGAACCAAAATCGATATAGAAACTTATAAATGCAACGAAATTATTATTTCCATCTATTAGCTACAAACATACTGGATCGTTAAAATTTCTATTTATTTTGTTTCTAAATTAATGTACGTAATAGTTATTTCATCAAGTAAAGGCCGAATCAATACAATTTATATGAATAGCAAACAGAAAATACAGTGATCGAAGAGATCAAAACAATTACTTTTAAAGGTTATATTGAAAAGGGTAAAATTAATTTTTAATTTCTGAAGTAACTTGTTCCTGGACAAATAAATATAAATGTATTGGAACACTTATTTTAAAATATGAAAAAAAATTTGCGTCTTTATAGTTGATTTCTATAACAAATAAGATTTTGTGATTTAATTCAAATATGTGAAAGCTATTAAAATTAGTGAAATCAGATATTGCATTTAATGTCGAAGAATTTTAATTTTATCTGTAAATCAGTACAGAAAATCATATGTTTAACGAAATGATTATATCTATTATTTACAAATACATAGATTATTAAAGTTTTCACTTTGTTTTAAAATTACATAATAGTTAATTCGCAGTAGCTTCTTCAAATGTTAAACTATAAGTTCTAAATTACTTTGCGTAAACGTAATTTGGCACATGTAGATAAATGGACAGATGCAAATTATCTATGAATGCTATGAATTATTTTAAATTATAAATGTAATGCTTCAAGAAGGGTTGAAAGGTCAAAAAGACGGAAAGCGACGGACAAAGCTACATAGTACATGGAGTAAACAAGAAAAAGTTAAATTACTTTTTAAAGTTGACATTAGTTATATCTACACAATGTGTAATAATGCTACAATCTAAATATCATTAATTCAAAATTGTGACGAAGTACGTCCTTTGGCGTAGTTAAAATATTTTTTTAGGTATTTATGGTGCACATTGAATGTTGCTCTGCTATAGTTTAATGGTTACAGCACCAACCTTCTGTCATTGATTGACTGTCCCGTCCTAGTCGATGCTAACGACTTCAAAATTCGCAGTAGCTTCTTCAAATGTTAAAGCAGACCAAGTTCTAAATAACCTTGCGGTAAGCGTAGTTTGGCAATTATAGATAGATGGACACAAGCAAATTATTTGTGAATGCCAGGAATTGTATTATATTATAAATGTAATGCTCGAAGAAATGTTGGAAAGTCAAAAAAGCAAAACATCAGGCTAAGCTACCTAGTACGAAGGTAGCCGTTTATATATTGGGAACTGGCAACATTGTTAGTGTTGCTTCGACCCGATGATTGCATCGTGACGTTTGTTTTTTTTTGACAATATATTTACCTTGACAGTTTTATTATCTGGTCGCTATTTCTATTGTTGATAGTAACACGAAAATTTTATGTCAGCGAAAAAATGGAATTACCTCGCGAATATTTTCGTGCAATTATTTATCATAACTTTCGGCGTGGATTATCTCAATAAGAATGCATCGACGAGCTGAATTATTTATATGGTGATGAGGCACCATCGAAAACTACAGTATATCGTTGGTATAGTGAATCCAAATTTGGACGGCGTTCTTTGGAAGATGAATTTTGCAAAGGTCGTCGTCCCACAAATGTTATTGTGTCGGAAAACATTAATGCGGTGTCTGAATTGATAACGCAAGATCGTCATGTGGCATACCGTGCGATTGAAGCTTCTCTAGATAGTAGTAACACCAAGGTGCATAAGATCCTACATTAACATTTAGCCGTTATGAAGATATGTTCACGTTGGATACCACAAAATTAGACAACCGCTCAAAAAAGGACTCGCGTCTATTGTCTCAACAAGAATGCATCGACGAACTGAATTCTTGATATAGTGATGAAGCACCATAGAAAACTAGAGTAAATCGTTGGTATAGTGAATTCAAGCTTGGACGGCGTTTTTTGATGATGAATTTGGTGAAGGTCGTCCCATAACAACATTTGTGGGAAGACCTTCACCAAATTCATCGTCAAAAAACGTCGTCCAAGTTTGCATTCACTTACAACAACATTTGCTACCACTGCTCCATGAAATAAATAATAACTAATGTTATTTTATTTTAATCGAAATAATACAAATTAATTTAGAACAACTAATAATAGAATTAATGCAATAAAACAAAGTTAAAAAGCTTACCTTTACGACAACACTCCTGGGAAAGGGACATCTTTGCGTTGGCACCACTCACGACACTTTTAATTATCGATCGCGACTGATTATTTTTTATTATGCACACTGTGTATTTACTTAACACTAAACTATATTCGGAGACGGTACGCGATGTACACATGCACATTTTAATGGAAAAACACTGAACGATTCGAATCTGTAACAAAACGAAAGGAATTGCTAAAATATAGTTAACAAAAGAAGAAAATGCTAATGATATTATTTAGAGAAACATCCAAGAGTATTAAACAAATTTTAAGAAATATACAAATATATACCTTTATTTAATTAACTTTCAAATTATTTAAAAATTTAAGAAATCTCGAATTTAAATTTATTAAATATGTAGCTTTTATACCAGATATTTGTTCAATATTAAAGAAATATATGAACGTACCTTCTGTATTTCCGAGGAAGTTCACGACAATACGCACCAACCCATAGGAGTCAGTTCAACGATTCGAATCTGCTTCAGATTCTACCTCGTCCTATACATAAAAGTCAAAACAAGACAACATATTTAAATCAAGTAAAATTCCAGGGTACAAAACAGTATTTACGAAAGTAGTTATTTTACCTTCTAAAATATAGAAATTACAACTCGAGGACAAAAAAATTTTAAATAATCTGAATAATATGTCTGGAAAAAAATAATTAAAATAGCAAATACACATAGGGAATGATGGAAAATCTAATTGTCGTCATAATATAATAATGAGTATATACCGTAAAAGGGTAACACTGAAAAAATAACACTCTTTCACATTTTGCCTACCACAAATATAAAAATTTATAATTGTGGATCTCATTTGTTGTATGTAGAAATTCATCATATATCTTTAGATTGACTGCAGTAGTTCGCTATATTATCTTAAGCTGGACTAATGCTTGCTATACAAAAGAGCTTATTTTGAACAAAGTTGCTATTTAAATTAGCAATCTTTATTATTTAAAAAGTTCCTACATATGCAAAATGAGCCGCTAGCTAAATCAAAATTGATCGAGGCCAAAAAAATGAATTCCAACTGGATTCCCAACTGGGAACCAGAATAATAAGGATCTCGTATCTTCCCCGTAACTACGTAAACCGACGACTTCAGTTGAAACTCAAAAACCGTCTGTTGTGCATATAAATGTATGCATGTTAAATATCAAATACGATTTCAATTTGAATCGTATAGATAAATTCTAACGCCGAACCTAATTTTTAGGCTTAATGCTAACACTAAAATCACGACCTATTCACTAACGGGCGCAAATAGTTAAAAATTTTAAAAAGAGCGCATTAAAAGGAGCTAATTATTTTAAATTTCTGTGAAAATGTAAAATATAAATTCGGCGCATTAAGAATAAGTTAACCATTTTTAAACTCTTTCTAAGTCTAAACAAAATGACGCCTTTAAGGATCATATGTTTCTAGAAAATTTAAATTTAAATTAAAATTCTTCAAATTGAAGTTAACTAATAATTCAAACCTTGTAATTAAAATATCTAAATTAATTAAATTCGCGAAATATATATTCTCAAAATATTAGCTAAGAAAAGATGGCGCAACGGACGTGCATGCTTAGAATCAAAAATCCCTGACCTTTCGACGACTCTGGTCTTCTGTACCTCTAAATTCTGCAGCTTGGATTTCCTCCTCGGGCTGGATCCATACACTAACTATTAAACGCCCGATAACGGATTATTATTAACACTTTAATCACTATTTTAACATTATTTTACGCGGCGCCATGAGCACAAAACGACGGATACGCGATCAGTTCGTCTGTCTATGTCTGCAACAAAGAAAAGCAAATATTATAACTTGGACAATCCTAAATTATTTATTAACTCAGTAACACTACGAAAATTTAAAACAATATAAATTGAAGATTTTGCAGAGATATGTAAATTTAGGTTCTAATCTTAAACTTTGAATTTATTATTACGTCTAAAATTTTTTACATAGAAATATACAATAAGTATTCCCTCTTTGTGGTAGTTTAAGTTAAATTATAGAAAATAATATATTATTGCACTAATGCCTCGTATGTACATTATTCTAATAAATAAATATGAAAGATAAAGTTTGGCAACTTTATGCTTTATTTATTTGTACCGCTTTTTGCATCGTATAAATATGTATGTTGCAGAAATGTTTGAAAAAATTCATCTGTCTAAAACACTCGATCACGTATTTGATATTTGAATTTACGAATATACCATAAATTGTATTCTGGATATTGAATTGAATTGTGGACATTAAAGATAACGCACGGTAAGTCATAAAGGCGGGCAACTGAAAAGTACTATTTTGATTTAGTAAAAGCGCATAATTTTTTTCAAAAATTTTAGGAGAGATACATGTATGTAAGAGGTAAAACGCGGAAAAAATTAGGATATTTCAAAAAATAAGTTATTCTATACTGCAGTATTTGATGCAGCATTACTACTTTTAACTACGCTCAATATTTGTCTTTTTAGGAAATACCCAGATGTCTAGAATTGAACATTTAGTTATCCTTCATCTGGGCTTATAGGCGATATATTCGGCATTCCATAATTTCAATTGTCTGGAAAAATATCAAGAGAAATAGCAGTAAAGTGGCATCAGGAAGGCAAATTAGGTAAAGAGATAACAATTGGCCAGGCAGGAGTGAAAGCACAATACGGTGATAGTACTGTAAACCCTTGGTGGCATTTTTAATTAATAAACGGAATTGCACTTGAGACGGTATTGAAGTTGTATTTAAATAACACTTTTTCATGTATGTTTTGCAGTCCTCATCTTCAGAAAAAGCGAAGTTAAAATAAATAAGTTTTACAATGGGATCTCATATGTATATCTACTACAAGTGTTTTTTTACAAAATAATCAAAGGAAGGTAGTAGAAAGAACATTTCCCAGAAAATCAGGTGATTACAGATATTATAACTTGGGGATTAATTAATTAACGGCATTGCAGTCAAATCAACTCGCTTATTAAGTAATGCTGACTACTATCTTCAGTTCCTTTTCCTATATTTTTTAGTGTTTTTAAGAGTGTTGGATTTGTAACTTTACATGAAATATTTATAATTTTTTTATTGTGTTAATGCAATAAAACAAAATTAAAAAGCTTACCTTTACGACAACACTCCTGGCGCAAAGGACATCTTTTTGTTGGCTCCAATCACGACACTTTTAATTACCGATCGCGACCCATTATTTTTTATGCATTTTTTATGCACACTGTATATTTACTTAACACTTAACTACATTCGGCGACGTTACGCGATGTACATATGCACATTTTAATGGGGAAACGCTGAACAACTTGAATCTGCAACAAAAGGAAAGGAGTTGCAAAAATATAGTTAACAAAACAAAAGAACATGCTAACGATATTATTTAGAGAAATATCTAAAAGTACTAATTTAAATTTTAAGAAACTTGCAAATGTATACCCCCTTATATTATTAATTATTAAACTATTTAAAAATTCAAGAAATTTTGAATTTAGATTTATTAAATATGTGACTTTTATATCAAATATTTGTTCAATATTAAAGAAATATATGAACGTACCTTCTGTATTTCCAGGGGAGCTCACGACAAAATGTACCAACTCATAGGAGGAACCAGTTCGACCATTCGAATCTACTTCAGATTCTATGAAATCTTAACATAATAATATAATAATGAAAATATACCATAAAAGGGTAACACATGAAAAACTAGCACTGTTTCACCTTTTGCCTACCACAAGTATAAAAATATATAATTGTGGATCTCATTTGTTGTATGTAGCAATTGATCATGTGTCATTAGATTGACTGAAATTATTCGCCATACTATCTTAAGTTAAATTAATGCTCGCTTTACAAATTAGCTTATTTTGAACAAAATTATTGTTTAAATAAGCTATCCTTGTTATTTACAAAAAAAGTCCTACATATGCAAATGAGCCGCTAGTTAAATCAAAACGTAGACGTGTCGAAAAAATAAACTCCAACTGGATTCCCAATTGGGAACCAGAACAATAAGGATTTCGTGCCCTCCACGCAACTGCGTAAACCGAGGACTACAGTTGAAGCCAAAAACCGTCTCTTGTGCATGTAAATGTGAACAGAACATAAGGACATTATTTCCTTTACGTAGCTGCGTTCACCGACAACATCAAATAAAGCTCAAGAAAACGTCTGTTGTCCATATTAATGCATGTAAGTTATATATTGAACAACACGATTTCAACTTGAATCGGTAAAGAAAAAACAATTAAATATATTCTTAATTATTGTTCAATATGTAATCCTAATGGTAAATTCGAGATCTTTAACCTAAAAATAATTTGGTACATAATAACTACTTGATCTGCGTTCTAGCAATTTGGACCTAATTTTTGAAGACTGCAGTGACGGCAGCTCCACACAAGAAATTCCCTAAATCCTAACCCTGGGCCAGAGTTTTAGACCTAATACTAGCAATAACATCGTGACTTATTCGCTAATGAGCACAAATAGATAAAAGTTTTAAAAAAAGCGCATTAAGACGAATTATTTTTAAATGTTCTGCAAATTTAAAATAAAACAGGCGCATTAAGAACAAGTTCATTATTTTTAAATTTTGATCAAATTTTAATAAAATGGGCGCATTAGAAAACAAATTTACTAATTTTAAATAATTTAAGCTTAGTTTAAAATTATTCAAACAAACTTTAAAACGTGAAATATATGCATTCAAAAATATTAGCTAAGAAAAGATGGAACAACAGACGTGTAAGCTTAGAATCAAAAATCCCTGACCTTTCGACGACTCTGATCTTCTATACCTCTAACTGTTGCAGCATGGATTTCTTCCTCAGGCTGGATCCATACACTTACTTGTTAGACGCCCGATGACGGATTATTGTTAGCTCTTTAAACACTAATGAGATTGATGCAAAATGACAGACACGTCTTCATTTCATCTGTTCGTATCTGCAACAAAGCCAAAAGAATATTATAAGTTGGACATATTAAAATTATTTCCTTAATTAAAAAACGGCACTACTAAAATTATTTTAAAATATTGTTCAGGGCGGTGTTTGAGTTTTATATTGTATATATCTTAATATTATTTTTTCAATTTAAACCAATTTACCTTCTACCAAACGGAAGGAACAAAGTTCCACCAAACAAGGTGGACTAATGAAATTTGAATTTATTGTTTTATTTCAAGTTTTATTCATGGAATTGTACAATAAGTATTTCCACTTCGTAGTAATTTTTAAGAAACAACATGTATTTTTATTACATTATAGCGAACATATTATTGCAACAACATATACATTATTCTAACAAACAAATATAAAAATTGCGATTTCATGCTGTGAAACAGAAATTCTAGCTCTTACCATATCTTCCATCGTATATACTGACATTTTTAGATAGAATTACTGGTCTGGTGAGACTCGTTCTCACCAGACAGCCCAATCTTACCACTGAACATATGTCATAAATTATATTACATAAACATATTAAATGTATTTGCATTAGATTTAAATTGCATATGATTATGAGCTTTTATGATGTGAAACTGAAACTTTTCAGTTTCAAATAGTAAAAGTCCACAATCTTTAAAAAAAATTTGGCAAACGCATATACGATGTAGAAGAGCGGTAAAAATTAGAATTTTTCAAAAAATAAAATTATTTTGTACTGCAAAATTAGCATTCTTACTACTTTTAATATTAACTTTTTGGGAAAATGGGACAAACTCCGATGTCTAGAACTGAATAATACACTTAATTATCCTGTAGATTATGGACAACATATTCAGCAGTAAAATGATATTTCGAATGCATGTCATGTAAAGGTACCGATTAGTTGCTAGATACAGGGAAAAGCACAATATGATATATTATCCAAAATATGAAGTAGGCCGAATTAACTTTGATATATTTCGTAGAGCCCGCCTTAAATTGATAAGTTTTCAAGATTGAATAGCAAGAGATTAATCAAAAAATGTGTCTTCAATTTGGTATAAAGAATTCATGTATAGATATAACCATATACATATTATAATTCAACACAAAATAACAACACCTAATAGTATGTATAGTATTGTTTTTCCAAAAATTAAAAACGAATTTAATGATATGACATATTGTAACGTTGACTATAAGCAAAGTAAACAATATTCTATCCAAAAAGTTGTACAGTAAGACTATTTCAAATATCTATGCAAAAACAAAAGCAAATATCATCAACAAATGTGTATTGAGTACCCTCGTATTTAAATTTATTTTCAAAATATTTATTAAAAATATAAGTTCTGTAATAACAAAATCAGAAATCTGTAAGTTAATACAATAGGTAGTTCATTCCTAGGTGGTTATGTTGGACAAACAAGATCTTTTGATAAATTCGGATAACATATTTTTTTCTAATTTTGAAAAACTTATTATTCTTTTATTAATCATTTAACTGACAATAGCCATATGTCAAATTACGAATACAAAATAGTGCATATAGAAATTAAAAGACAAGAATTAAATTTGTCAGTCTTTAGAAATTAATATATTTAACAAATCAAATACAGTAAAACCTGTGTTAACGGCCACCTGACTAAAGCGGCCACATGAATCGACTATAAGGAAATTCCCATACACAAATACCCGTTAATTACGGCCACCTTTGTAAAACGGCCGCGGCCAAATAACCCAAACTTTTACGGCCTATTTTCATAGAAATTTACCTGCCAATGTCGGCCGGACTATTTATGACATGTATATCTTTATTGACGGAAATACCTAATACAAATTGTCGGGGTTTCCTATTACCTGGTAGTAATTCACCCTTTTCGATTTAAACTTTATTATTCTAAAGGAAACAATTCAGTTTAAAGTTGTCTCCGTATTCGAAAGGTTCTTAATTGAGTATGTCGCAAAAAAGAAAACGTTTGTCGCTAAAAGACAAAATAAATATAATCGCGGAAAGTGAAAAGTATGCGTTAAGTTGGCGAAAGTTGACCGAAAAATATGGGGTTGGAAAAACACAAATTAACGATATTATGAAAAATAAAGGTGAATTAAAAAAGATGGTCGAGGAAGGTGTTAACATGGAGCTAAAACGAAAATTTCCGAAGTCGGAAGGATTGGCAGTGGATCAAGTCGTCTACAATTGGTTTTGCAAAGCCAGAAATAAAGCAATTCCAATATCTGGGCCGCTACTTAAACAAAAAGCACTGGAGACAGCAAGCAGTTTAAAGATGGAAAATTTCGCAGCATCTAATGGATGGTTGGAAAGTTTCTGTCGGCGACACAGTATAACTTTTAAATCAATTTGTGGTGATTCCGCAGAGGTTAATTTGGACGATATAAAAGACTGGAAAACCAAGTTACCGTTGATTTTAATAAATTATTCTCCTCGAGATGTGTTTAATGCCGACGAAACAGGTCTTTATTACCGCGCTATGACAAATAAGACATTTGAATTAAAAAGTGAGAATTGTGCAGGGAAGAAGGCAGCAAAACAACGTTTGACTGTTTTACTATGTGCAAATATGGAAGGTGAGAAGGAAGATCCATTAATAATGGGAAAAAGTAAAAATTCTCGCTGTTTTAAGGGTAGTCATGTGGACAAATTACCCTTAGAATGGGTTTCTAACAAAAAGGCATGGATGACAACGGAAATTATGACAAGATGGCTGCATAAATTTGACAATAAAATAGAAAAACAAAATATAAAAGTGCTTCTTTTCTTGGATAATGCCACTTCACATTCTAAAGTTCCATTAGAAAATGTTAAACTAGTCTTCCTGCCGCCAAACACCACTTCGTATTGTCAGCCCTTGGATCAAGGAATAATTCAGAATTTCAGATTGATTTACCGAAATTTTTTGATTAAAAAGCTTCTAACGTTTATTGACAATGAATGTGATTTTAAAATTTTTGAAAAAAACATAAATTTAGCCAATGCACTTGTATGGATTACAGCTGCTTGGAAAAAGGTATCTCCTGCTACAGTTAAAAAATGTTTTTCCAAGGCCGGATTCTCTGATGTTATCCAGGAGGACACAATGTTTGATGAAGAAGACGAAATACCCCTTTCCCAGCTATATCCTGCAGTTCGTAACGAATTTTTGATGGATTTAGATGAATATGCTTCTATTGATCGTCATGTGCCTACAGAGAGCCCTAACTTCAGTATTTCAGAAATTGTTGAAGATTTGTGCAATAATGATGAAGAACATAACTCTGATAATAGTGACCTGGACGAATGTGAAACTCCAAAATCTAGTTTATCTAGTATGAGTGAAGTGTGTGCAAAATTAAGAGACATACAAAATTATTTATTGTGCAATAACAATGGCGACATTTATATGGATGTTTCTAAAATTTTACTTACATGTGAAGCTGCAGTTTCTAAATCGAAGCTAAAAAATGTGAAGCAAACAAATATTGAAACATACTTTAAAAAATCCTAATAAATTGTGTTTTTTCGTATGAATATATTGTAATAATATGTACATATAAATAATTTATTAGATGTCATATTATCTATAATATGTAAATACATTAAAATTTTAGTTTTTCTTACACATATTTGTATTTATATACTATTTACTTTAATTAATAAAATAAAGAAAGCAAATCCTAAAATTAATTATGTATTTTATTTGTGAGGCGAAAAAAACCTGTCAATTACGGACACCTTTATATAACGGCCAATATATTTTGCTTTTTGGGTGGCCGTTATTGACAGGTTTTACTGTAGCTTAATAAATGAACAAATAGAGGCAGCTAAGTGTCTCAAATATATTTAACAATCTCGGAAAACTTATTGCCTCACAATTTTAACTTTTTCATAATTAGGGCGTAGTATTATACAACACATTATTTACATAAATATAATATCCTTAAGAGTTTCACAAGCTTAGTTAGAATTTATTTGTTGGTGAAACGATTATATTGAATGAAATAAATGAAATGAAATAAGTGGAAATTTTAACAATTTGCTTGAATATCAATAAATAATATGAACATGAATTTTTATCAAGTGAAGGCTACATAACAAGGCTTTGAAAAGGTCAAAACGTACATATTTTAAAATGCACAAAACAAATTTTTAAATTCTGAACAAATAAATTGTTCATTTTGCAAATATTTTAAATACGTGAGATAATTAAACTCAGTTAAATTAAATATTATCTGTATTTTATTTATAAAAAACACTCCCTTTGTTTGAATTTAATGGCAAAGAATTTTAATTATTCTATAAAGAACATAAATTTTACGAAATTATTATTTAAATCTATTATTGAAATTAATAAAATATATTTACGTTGTTGCAATTTTTTCCATTCAGTAAAAAAATATTGATCTATTTTTAACAAACTTCATTATACAAACATACAAACAGAAAAAAGTCCACCCACTATATATTTCCACTATTAACATAGATTTTTCATCTTTTAATGAAACATTACTACTATGCACTATTCAAGTTAGTGACACTAAATATTTTCAGAATTTTATCAAGGCATTGTCTTCCTTTGAATTTAATTTGTTTTAATTTGACCAAAAGTCGATGCAGAAAAGCATAAATTCAAGAAAATTATAATTTACAACTATTAATTTATAAACACATTGTTAATTTTTTTTAATTAAAATAGGTAATAATTATTTCATCAAGTGAAGGCCAAATCAATACAATTTTACATGAATAGCAAACAGAAATTATATATTAATCAAAAAAGGTAAATAAAACCCCTTTCCGCATCAATGTTCATTTTCTGTATACGTATTTCGACAATACGTACACGAATATTGATGTGGAAAGGGATTTTATTTACCTTTTTCAATTAATTCAATCAACCGCAGTCTACATCAAAATTTACCTTCTGAAATTATAGAGGTTGAGAGCTCAAAACAAATATCTTAAACGTTATGCTAAAAATAGGAAAAAACAATTTTTTAATTCTGAAGGAAAATGTGTTTTCGCAAATAAAAGTGTATTGAAATAGTTAAATAATAATAGTTAAAAACATAGAAAAATACAAAGATTTAATAATTGGAGATTATACCCATTATTACTAACAGTACATCTTATTGTGTCAAATCCATTTTCAAGTTAACGCTTAATATGCTAGGATGCTGACCATTCTGTGAATCATAGTAAAACATATTGCTAATTATATTGCACCAGATGTTGTACTCTGGATAGTTAGATATATCCGTTTATTATTATATTTTCTTATGGTGGATTTTGAATCAATAATTTCCACTCTCTTAATTATTAGATATAGGATATTTAGACTGCCGTTTGTTTCAGTTTGTACTTAAATAAATTAAATTATTAAATTTAGTAACAACTGAGAAAGTAAGTAATTAAATTTATTTCTCAATTTCAAAGCAAGAATTAATAAACAGATACATTCACTCATATAATAGGATACAATACAAATTAGGAGCATAAATCTGATACAATACAAACTAGCAGCATATAATAGTATGTTTCACAAACTAGTAAACATTCCTATATTTACTAGCTTATTAATTTTGAAAAAGGATATATTAAAATTTTTGATATTATAAAACAGATTGAAAGTAATGATATCTATAAGCTCCCCAATTAGTAAAACTTATTCTACCCAAGACGTTGTAGGAGAAAACCTTTTCAAATATCTATTTCAAAATACAAAAGACATGCCAGATAAAAATAGCATAATTACTTACATTAGAATATAAATTTTTCAAAAAAAAAACTAAATATCTTTTTACAATAATATACCTTCGAAATATTTTAAAATTTTTGATAAAGTTGGAGTATGATAAAATAGGAAAAATTAATATTTTAATTATGAAAGAGCATGTGCTAGGGCAAATAAATATAAATGTATTGAAACAGCTATTTTAAAAATACAAAGATTTAATAATTGGAGATTATATGTTAATACAAACAGTACATCTTATTGACACAATAAGATGCACTGCAAGAAAAAAAGGAAATGCTAAATATATGATTTAGAGCAAATGTTTAATTTAAATTTTAAGGAATGTACTCAGGTTTCTTTACTTTTATGTAACTAGTTATTAAATTCTTAAGTACCAAAGATTTACATTGAAGATAACTAAACGTGTAAATTTTAAATCAAATATAGAATATTAAACAAATCTCTAACAATACCTTCTGCACTTTCAAAGAGCTCACGATAGAACGCACCAGATCATAGGAACCAGTTATAACAAATGAATCTGTAAACAAAAAATTGTAATTGAGAAATGGAACACATTTAAAACAACAATATCTAAGTATTAATTTAAATTTTAAAGATTTTTTATCTTTATATAATTAATTATTAAATTATTTAAAAATTAACAAAAATTCAAATTGAAATTAATTAAATTTTAAATTTTTAATTATTTATTTAGAAATTATTCACATTCGAATCCGTAACAAAAAAAAATGAAAATGAAAGCATTAACATGATTAACAAAGGAAGACAATATATTTTAAGTTTCATTGAAAAAAACATCCAAACGTTTTCATTTAAATTAATAAAAATGTATAAATATTTTAATCTGTATATTATTAGTAACCAAGGTTGAAATTTGTAAGTCTTTGTAAGTTAAGTATTCTACCATATTAAAGGGATTTACAATGTACCTTCTATACTCCAATAAGACGCACAGTAAAATATATCGATCTATATTGCCCATCCATTCTCTTCCAAAGTCGTAACAAAATTAAGCTTCGGTAGAATTTTTAGACCGCGTGTAATGGTTTTTATAATCAAAAAAATTGCAAGAACAAACACGCAGGTATAAATGCCTTAAGTGATGTCAGGAAACCAAAAAATGCTTTAGACTTTTTGTTAGGATTTAAGAAAACGTTTGTATAAGAGACTACACGAAAATTGTACCAAGCAATATTTGAAAGAAAATAATTTGAATTCCTAGGAATGTCTAAAGACTTTTTTATTTACATAACCAGTTTAAATTACTTAAAAAATAATAAAAATCGAAATTGAAACTAAATATATATGTAAATTTTAAATCAAATATTTATAAAATATTAATTAAATCTCTAAAAATACCTTCTGTATTTCCCAAGAGCTCATGTTAAAACGCACCAGCCCATAGGAACCAGTTCACCCATTTGAATCTGTAATAAAAAAAAAATCTAATTGAAAACATTAACATGGTTAACAAAGACAATATTTGAAATAATATTAAAAGAAGGAGCCAAACATTTTTGTTTAAATTAATAAATATTTTAATCATTATATTATTAATAACTAAAGTTGAAACTTACTAATTAAATGTGTAAAATTTATGTTAAATATTCTAACACATTAAAGGCATTTATAGTGAACTTTTCGTCCTTCAGGAACACGCAAGATAAAATATTTCGTCTCATAAAGTCCATCCACACTCTTCCAATGCCGTAACAAAATTATACTGCGGTAAAAGTTTAAAAACGTATATATCGGTTTTTATAACAAAAACATGCAAGTAACAGATATGCAGGTGCTTAAGTGATGTCAGAAAACAAAAAATGCTTCACCCTTTTTGTTACGATTTGAGCAAGCGTTTGTAAAAGGACAATGCAAATTGCTAGGTGAATTTAACAAATTATTCAAGTGTTATGTTTCACAGCATATTAATTATGATATAAAGCTGCAATAGCAAAAGAAAATGTTGATATAATTACGTATTTCATTAAATAAAGATTATTACGTTTTCTTTAACTACAATTTAAAATTACAAGTCTCTTGTGGACCTTGATTATCAATAAATGTATATATTGGGCGAATGCAATATATAATATTAAATTACAATATTTATAATGTAAGGAAATAGTAAAAATAATACCAAGCCATAATTTTGAAATGTTTTTGTGCTATTGTAGAAAATGCATATTATTTAAAACAATATCAAAAAGTATTAATTTCAATTTTAAAGATTTTTATTAGCTTTAAATAATTAGCTATTAAATTACTTAAAAATTAACAAAAGTTCAAATTGAAATTAATTGGATATGAAAATTTTTAGAAAATTATTTAGAAAATATTAATTAGACCTCTAAAAATACCTTTTGTACTTCTAAAGAGCTCACGATAAAATGCGCTAGCCCATAGGAATCTGTAACAAAACAAAATTAAATTGAAAGCATTAACATGACTAACAAAGGAAAACAAAATATTTGAAGTTCTATCGAAAGAAGCATTTAAATATTTTCATTTAGATTAATAAAAATGCGTAAATTTTTTAATCTTTGTATTATTAATAACGAAGATTGAAACTACACTAATTAAGTGTGTAAATTTTAAGTTAAGTATTCTACCATATTAAAGGAATTTACAATGTACCTTCTTCTGTAGGCTAAGAACAAGCACAATAAAAGATCTCGGCCTATGTATATTGCCCATCTATACTCTTCTAACGCCGTAACAAAATTAAGCTTCGGAAAAATTTTAAAAACGCGTGTAGTGGTTTTTATAATAAAAAAATTACAGGAACAAACAGGCAGGTATAAATGCTATAAGTGATGTCAGGAAACAAAAAATGCTTTAAGCTTTTTGTTAGGATTTAAGGAAACGTTTGTATAAGAGATGCTACACTAAAATTGCAAAGAACAATATTTAAAAGAATTACTTTAAATTCTTAGGAATGTCTATTTTTTTATCTTTACATAACCAGTTTAAATTACTTAAAAAATAACAAAAATTCAAATTGAAACTAAATAAATATGTAAATTTTAAATCAAATATTTATAGAATATTATTTAAATCTCTAAAAATGCCTTCTGTATTTCCAAAAAGCACACGTTAAAACGTACTAGCCCATAGCAACCAGTTTGATCATTCGAATCTGTAACAAAAAAAAATTAAATTGAAAGCATTAGCATGGTTAACAAAGTAAGGCAATATTTGAAGTACTATTAAAAGAGAACAAACACTTTCATTTAAATTAATAAAAATTTGTAAATATTTTGGTCTTTATATTGTATTATTACTAAGGTTGATACTTACTAATTAAATGCGTAAAATTTAAGTTAAATGTTCTAAACTATTAAAGGAATTTACAGTCAATCTTTCGTTCTCCAGGAACGCGAACGATGAAACATCTCGAGTGAGGTCAGAAACCAAAAAAATGCTTCGCACTTTTTGTTACGATTCGTAGTTATAAGGATACTGCATACAAGTAAATTGCTAGGTGAATTTAACAAAATTTTCATGTGTTGATTCACAGCATATTAATTATGATATAAAGCTGAAATAATTAAAAAAATGTTGTTGATATAATCCTGTTTTCTATTAAATAAAGTTTATTATACTTTTATTTAAGTACGAGGATAGTTTAACATGTAGTGAGAATGACACATATGTAGGTGGTGATCTAATTGGTAAAACAAATACACTGTAATTTAGGTTGCCTATATAGATGTTTACATTTTGATATTTAGATAAATCGGTTGATTAGTTTATTTTTGACAGCCGATTGGAAAAGAAGCAACACGTCGATTTGTTAAAATGGAAAAAGCAAAGTATCGTGCGGTGATTAAATACTTCGTAATTAAGGGTATGAAAGCTACCGAAATAAAAGATGAGTTACGGGAAATATTAGGTGAATCTTCTCCATCATCTGCCACAGTAAGTAGATGGGTAAATGAATTTAAACGTGGTAGAACAAGCTGTATTGATGAAGCGCGCTCTGGAGCAACCAAAATCGTGACTTCTAAGGACATGATTATAAAAATCCATAATATTATTACGCAAAATCGGCGAATCAAAGTGAGAGAGATAGCAGACATGGTAAACATTTTAACAGAACGCGTACACCATATTTTAACGAAAGAATTGGGCCTTTCCAAGCTTTCGGCAAGATGGGTGTCGCGATTGCATACGATTGATCAAAAGTTCACTCGTTTGCGCATTTCCAATGAGAGTTTGGACCTTTATAAGCGGAATCCGGTTGAATTTTTAGGCGATTTGTTACTTGCGATGAAACTTGGATACACTACAGTACACTTGAAACTAAACAACAGTCGAAACAATGGTTAGAACGTGGTTCTGCACCTCCAAAGAAAGCGAAAACCACTTTATCGGCAAACAAGGTGATGGCATCAATTATTTGGGATTCAAAGGGCATTTTGCTCATTAATTACCTTCAGAAACGTGCCACAATAAACGGACAATATTATGCAGAACTTCTACAAAAATTAAATGTTGAGATTCGTGCTAAACGGCCAGGAATGGCAAAGAAAAAGATTCTGTTTCACCAAGACAACGCTCCCTCGCATACCAGCACAGTTGCGATGTCTAAAATCCATGAGTTGCATTTCCAATTAGTACCGCATGCGACTTATTCGCCGGATCTAGCCCCTTCCGACGTTCACCTTGTTCCAAAATTGAAAACGGCACTAGGTGGAAAGAAATTTTCGTCTGACGACGAGCTTATCATTTTCGTAAATGAGTATTTTGCAAGCTTTCCGAAATCGCATTTTAGAGATGGCATAAGGGCATCGCAGCACCGTTGGAATAAATATATTGCTCTTTTAGGAGAATATATTGAAAAATAAAAATTATTTTGTATTTAAAAAATTCGTTTCTCTTTTTCATTCTCACTACTTGTCAAACTACCCTCGTATAATACAAAATTACAAGTCTATTGCAGACTTTAATTATCAATAAATTTACGTATATTGGGCGTATGAAATATATAATATTCAAATACAATTTCTATAATGTAACGAAAAGTAAAAATAATACCTAGTTATAATTTTGAAATGTTTTTGTTCTGTCGTAGAAAATACATTGCATATTGCTCTAATAAACATTTATACGTTCATTTTGTTGTTTATATTATTTATTTTAATCTAAATTTGAGCGCTAAATAATTTTAAAAACGCTTAAGTAAAATTCTTTTGGTTTTACCATTTCCATTTTAATCTACAATACCGCGATTTTCGACTAGGGCGAGAATTTTTGCATGAAATAGTGTGTTTGTCTATGATGCTAAAACGGAAAAGGTTGCATTTTGTTGAATAATTCCAAACATGATTAGTAATCGAATTAAAATATTAAACCAGTACCACATATAATTTATCGTATATATTGACATACGAGGGTAGTCGTTTACATTTCGGGGATAGCAAACAAAACAAAAATCACAGGACGCTATGTCAGGGCTGTACGGCGGATGGCTCATCAATTCAATGTTTTGCCCGGTCAAATAATCAATTGTTTGAACCGACCTGCGGGAGCTCGCATTGTCATGGTGGAGAATGATCTGTCGTTTTCGGTTTGTTTCCCTTATTTCCTCAAAAACTTTTGGCAAAGAAATAGTTATCTACCATTCGGAATTGATCGTTCTATAACTGTCTAAAGGCACGATTGCAACGTGACCAGTTTTTCTGAAAAAACAGGCGACCATTTGCTTTCATGTGCTTCGAGCGCGAACAATTTTTATTGGTTTTGATTCCTCTTGGAATACCCACGCAGTCGACTGCTGCTTACTATCGAGCACCTGTGACGGCTTTATAAATGTTCTTTGAAGCACCGCCATTGAGCGGTTGTCAAATTATGTGGTACCCACCGTGAACATAGCTTCTTAAGGACTAAATGTTCATGCAGGATCTTATGCATGCTGGTGTTACTAATACATAGAGATCCCTCGATCTCACGCTATGTCACATTACGGTCTTGAATTATCAATTCAGACACTACAATAATGTTTTCCGATACAACAAAATTTGTGGGACGATCTTCACGAAATTCATCGTCCAAAGAACCCCGTCCAAATTTGAATTCACTATACCAACGATATACTGTAGTTTTCGATGGTGCTTCATCACCATATAAAGAATTTAGTTCGTAGATGCATTCTTGTTGAGATAATCCACGCCGAAGGAAATGACAAATAATTGCACGAAAATGTTGAGTTAATTCCATTTTTTCGCTGAAATAAGATTTTCAAGTTACTGTCAACAATAGAAATAGCGACCGGATAGTAAAACTATCAAGGTAAATATATTGTCAAAAATGACAAACTTTACGATGCAATTATCGGATTAACAGAGTTACCAGTTCCCGAAATGTGAAAGCCTATCCTTGTATTTAGTTACAGAGAAATATAGAATAGCCTTTGGATACTAAACGGCTCATAATCAATAAAGCCTATCTGGTTTCTTATCAAATACTTTTTTTGCATATTATATTTTCTTGTAAATTGGTAGTACATTTTTTTATGTGCTCGACAAAGAACGGTTTCGCATATTTTATCAAAAATATATAATATAAAACTTAGAAACCACTCACAAGATGTACGTTGCAAAAGGAATACGATCAGGTATGGATTACTGCTTATGAAACTGCAGACGTAGGAAAGAAGGTGGCAATTATTTCAATACGTGCAATGAAAACAAATAAACTAATATCACCATGTTTCATGACTATAAAACTGCAAAGTGCTAATTCTAAGCGAATAACGCAGTTTGCACAGAGACTACTTAAACATTTTGATATCAATAACCATGCGTCATTATTGCTTGTCGTTGATGGATCTGTATATATTTATATGGAAGGCCGAAGTTTATTAAAAACCTCTTTTCCCAATTATTTGCCTAATAATTTATTAAATTTATACATCTAACTTGTATAATTCACGCGTTACACTTTGTAGCAGAAAATATTGACATTCGGAACTAATTCTAACGAAATGAAATACTCAGCTACGTTCTGCAATAATAAATATTTTCTTCGAGTTCCTGGTAATTGAATTATTTTGCACTTTGTCGCTGGATATGCTAACTTACAGTGTTCAAGCCAAAGACCCGGCGGATATCTTAAACAGCGTAAGTCAGCATATTCAATTTCTAATAAATATATCTGGTATACTTGCTAGTAAAAACATATACGTTGTCCGTGCTCCTAATTATATACCACCCCGTATGATAATTGAATCCCCGCCAAAACATACAGTAGGAGCAAAATTAAGTAATAATAATTATTAATATTAATTATGTATTTCGCTTTCCTTCACAGCGGTAGAGTTTTTATCTGAGATCAGTGGAGTTTATGTAGAAAGCGCTTTCATCGGTGAAGAAATCTTAACCCCAATGATTAAAATTCCAGTTCTGGTGTTTTCGAGTAATGTTTAAGCGCATTTAAACCAACCTCTTTGTGTCTTTTCCTCACACTCACTTATTTTGATTCCATGATCTTGGCAATGTTCAAAATCGATCCTTGACCTTGTCTTCCCAAATAGTCTCCGACGTCTAACACTTTAATCGAGTGTCGATTTATATTTACCAAGTATTTGAGTAACTTCATCTTAAGTTATCTTATTTTCGATCATTACTACGATTCTAGCGGTATCGATTAGTGATAAGTGATCCATTATGAACTGCTTTACAACCAATTTACAATGGTGAATGGGAAAAATTTCTAGACGATCATGAAAACGTTGCATGCGGAAAGTCACACATATCACAGCACAATGCAACTTGAACACGGCAAACGTTTTGACGAATGTTTTAAAAATGATAATTTGGACGAATCAACGCTGTTGACTTATTCTGTACTAAAGAAATTAAAGAAAATAAATTAATTCTTCTATGCGTTAGTTTAAATGTGTCAGTGTATAGTTCTTGTAGCTGGTAAATCTTTTTTGGATGTATGAAGGCTCTGTAACTACACTGAGAAGAAGGAATTTTTTAATTCACTGTTGAATACTATTTTTTCATAAGTTGAATTAGTTAATAATTAGTAAACATAAAGTAATAAAAATAAAGAAAAACATATAAAGGAAAACACATAAAAAATGTCAAATAATTTTGTTTCAATGAAAAAAAATACAAAACCTGACTGGGAGTTTCACGATAAAGGAAAAATTCTTTTCTTTTAGAGAAGACTAAGAATTCATTCAATATTATTTTCTGGTTACTTTATCGAATTCCGAGAGGAAACAATTACGCATTTATGTTGACACACGTGCATGGGTAAAAATGGCATAAATAAGTAGAAATAATAAAATGTTTTCACTTAAAGCACTTTTCTATTTGATACAAAGATATTAGTTATTAATGCAATCTTTCACTTTAAGATTTTTGAAATATTTGATAAATTTGCTCGGTGCACTGCTAATAGGTGAGTGAAGAAGGTAACTGAATGAATACATTTTGCATTAACTGAACGCTTTATTTCTACCAGAGTAAGGTGACAACGTTCGAAATAAAGATTAACAAGCGATGCTGTGGCTGCTTTTGAATTACCTAACCAGTCACTGTATATTAATATTAAGTATACCAACATTTTTTTAAATTCATTGTCGATCCATACGGATTCCTACAAAACTTGGTGAAAATTAAACTCTGGATGGTTCGACAAATTGCAAGGTATTTGCCAAATACAAGGGTGGTTCTATAAGTTCCCGGCCTGACTTAGAGATGATGGTAGTTGTTTGAAAAATTGGAAAGTACACAATCTATAAAGCATACGTTTCAAGTTTGAGGACGCCACGTTGTTTAGTATTTGTTTGGCAGCCATCAATAGTGAACGTTTTCAGTGAATTTGTAAAAATGGAGAAAGTTGGTCGTCTTTTATTTGAAAAGCCTCAGCCTAACCGACATGAAAGTTGATCTGGGTACTATTCTGGGCGAGTCTGCTCTTTAGTCTACAACAGTGAAATATTGGATAGCAGAGTTTATACGAGGCCGTACGAGCTGCCCAGACGTACACTGCAGTGGTCGACCAAATGAGGTGACGACTCCAGAAATGGTGAAGGAAATCCACAAACCGGTACTGAATGATCATCTAGTGAAAGTGCGCGAGCTAGCAGACATAGTACGCATTTCAAAAAGTGCGGTACATCGCATATTATCTGACAATTTGAACATGAAAAAGCTGTGTTGAAGATGGGTGCCGCGCTTGTTCACACTCGAGCAAAAACAGTGTCGCGAAGATATTTTAATTGAGTGTTTAGCGAATTTTCACGGCAGCAAAGTAGAATTTTTGCGTCTTTTCATAACCATGGATGAAACATGGGTCCATCACTTCACACTCGAGACAAATGAACAATCAAAACAGTGGATTTAAAAGGGAGAACCGGCTCCAAAAAAGGCGAAAACCGCATCGGCATCGGTTTTTTTGGGACGCGCGTGGAATAATTTTCATCGACTATCTTCAAAAAGAAAAAAAATATCAACGGCAAGTATTATGCGAACTTATTACAGAGTTTGAGCTAAGAAATCAAGCAAAAACGGTCGCATTTGACTAAGAAGAAAATGTTCTTTCATCAAGACAATGCACCAGCTCACAAATCCGTTATTGCAATGACCAATATTGATGAATTAAAGTTTGAATTGCTACCTCATACACCCTAGTCGCCAGATTTAGGCCCCTTGGATTATTTTCTGTTCCCAAACTTGAAAAAATGGCTCAGTGGTCAAAGATTTTTCAACGATGAAAACGTGATGTCGGCATGTGGCTATTTGGAGGCGCAAGATAGTTTTTATTATAAAAAGGGTATCGAACTTATTGAACATCACTGGAAAAAGTTTATAGAGAGAGATTATGTTGAAAAATAAATATATTTCTCTCCAAATTTTTTTTGTTTTCTTTGTTGGGTCGGGTACTTCTGGAACCACCCTCGTTTCGTATTTATAAATTTATTTCGTTAAACAATAATATTCTAATAAAGTACTTACAGTATGATTTTCAAAAAAAATTTTTTTCTTCGGTCAATGAAACTAGACGTTAATTCTATTATGCAAGTTTGGAAAAATAAATAAATTTTGGAAGAGTAATTAATAAAAAGTTGGAGAAATCAAATCGTTCCTATGTGTAACGTGGGGCTTCTTTACCACAAAATGCTTTAAAAATCCTTTTAAAATTGGAGACCCTATACACCGATTAATTTCGAAGAATACTCCAATAGACCCGTTTTAACCGAAATCCGGTCTATATTCTTGCCACTTTTTCAACTAAAAATATGTACGGATTTATCCTTTTAAACTTTGCGAGATAGGCGGGCATTACGTGAGAAAATAGTCGAGCATGGAGTCGGCGGGATAAGAAGGAACCCTATCATGTGGACTTAATGATCTAATTTGAATTTTCCATTACATCACATTATTATCGCCAACGTAGTAATGTAATCGTTATTGCTGCGGAAGTCCCCAAAATAATGCTAATGGAAATATCGGCCTTATTTGAATAAAATACGAATGAATAATTTATTCATATGTATTTACACACTTTACCTTTGAATTTTAATGAATAAGAACTTTTTCTTGACGGGCAGAAAGAGGTTGTCAACGATAACTAATACATGAATATATTATTCATGTCGAAAATGTTTAGGGAAAAAGTAATTAAAAACTTAAATATTATATTTACGTGTTGATAAGTTCGGCGTATATTTCATTTCGACTTTGTTTGATAGAAAAATTATGTATGCGCTCTGAAACAGATGTGAAGTTTTAATTTTATTCTCAGTACGAACGGGAAATATCAACTTTTTTCACCATAAAACGTCACGATCGTATATTCTAAGAGAATTATTTTTTAATAATCAGGAACGGAGCCCAGGTTTCGACAAATTTAGTGAATAAGTATAAAATATTAAAAATAATAATATTGATAATAATAACAATAGTGATAAAGCTTGAATTAATTTACCGTTTTCTGATATACAGTAACACGGCAGTATCAGCTGGGTACAGTTTGAGTTTAGCCCAGAGATAAAAATTATGTGTGAAAAGTTTTCCAATAATAACTGAAGAAATGCGAGAAAAATTTAGACTACAATTTTTATTGTTCAACAGAACATTCATTTAAAGGACAATGTAGAAATTAACAATGTTAATACGATTAAATGAAAGACACCAACAAACACTGAAGCTTATTGATTTCTCGGTTCCTCCAAGTAAGATTTTCACCCTGACGGGTGTATAAACTTCACAATAGCATCACAGCTACCTTCTTCTACAACTTCTCATGACGATAGGGAAACGAATAATGGACAGATTGCGTGGATATTCCATTACTTGTGAGCAGCAAATATATATGTGTCGTATAGACTTTGTCTATTATAATTTCTTTATTCATTACAAATTTTTGTATTTTGATTATTTGAAGTCAAACAGAATGAAAGCTTTTATAAGAATAATGCTGGCTATATAAAGTAGCTGAGCACTTATTAAAAGCCAATAAATTATTGTAATAACACACCTTACCTTATCCTATATTTTATACATATATGTATAAATATATTTTAATTCAAAGAACCAGATGTACATTGTGCACTGCATACATCTTCAGCAGTTCATCTGGTTTTTTAAATTGAAACATACTTTATGAAAAAGTAAAGTGTGTTTGTTTTTATCCTAACTACTTAACAATTTTGGACTTCTTCAGTTCCTCGAATATCGTTAATATCTCATTATCATGGCCGGTATGACCAGGATCGTTTGATGCAACTAATAACTGCAATCTATCACAAAATTCATTCGCATTACACCAATATTTATACTCTAGTTTGCTCTTGGGTGTAACCGCTTTTCTTGCAACTATTCTTTGTCGTAAGTCTACGACAAAGAATAGCAGTCTTCCAAGTTCTTGTTGACTATACTTCAGATCTTTTCCCTTGTATAGTAATCAATTCATTCATCATCAAGTCATCATTCATCAACATTGTCTTTGTTCTTTCTTTCTTTAAATATTTCCTTTTTTTAAATTTACATTAATGATAAAGTTAACATCATGTTATTAATTTTTGGAAATATGTATTTTGATTAAGGAAATAATGTAATTTAACATTTATTTGAAATATGTAAGTAATTGTAAAAACAGCAAAAGTAGCAATCCCTCTTCAAACTTGTCGAAAATAAGTTTTATTAGTTAATTAGATAATTTTTGTTGAAATAAATATTCATTTAAATTTCATAATTAACTACATTCATACTATAAGTTCATATTGACGTTATTACTGAAAAGCAAGGGAGAATTATTTGAGTGTTAATTAAAATAAGAAGCAGTTATCTTGCTCTGCGTAAAATTAAAACATAAATAATAAATTTTAGTATATAATTAGTCTATAATCAAATAATATTGAATCGCATATATAAATTTACCACATATATTACGATTTAAAGTTATAATCGATGAAATTAATAAAATTTATTTGATGCAATTTTGGAAGTTTTGAAATTTACTGCAAAAACTATTTGCAGAGTAAATTAAAGGTTATTTAGAGGAATTCAGGGATACATATAAAGTATATGTAACCCTACATATGAATTACTTAGAACCTTTTTCTATCGATTTTCGACGATTTTAAGAAGCATCTGTCTTCCAAACTAAGAAGCCAACGACAACCCAAGTAGATATGTGTCCCATTATTTCAGTAAAGCTATATTTTAACGTAGAAAGCAAAAATTGGTGTATCTAGAAATTAAATGTTGAAACAATTTGTTAGAATATGTCTAAAGGAAAAAGGAATTTCTCAATGATTATTTAAACATACATCAGTTATTAGATTACTTACGTGAGAAATAGCTAGGTTCAGACATTATCATTTACACTACTTTTATAGCTAGCTTTTCAACTAAAGCATCGACTCAACCAATTACTCTTTTCTTATAGTTACTTTTACTGTCTAGGATATGCTGACGATGTAACAATCATCATCCAAGAACACTTTACAGAATTTATTTCGGAAATAAAGTAAATATTTCAAAATACAACTGGCAAATGCTCAGAAAACATAAATGCCCAAAAACGTAGAAATTTTATTATCGGAGGAAAATATGTACTCAGTTGTATTATTTGATAAAACCCTTACATTGGATCCTCATATTTTACAAAAACCAACAATAAAGCAACCATTGTCTTGGTCAGATGTAGATGAATGTGTGCCAAAATTGAGAACGAATATTTGGTTATATGCAAGGGTAATAGATACATAGTAAATCATGGAACGGTCGTACTATGGCCAAAAATAGAGTCAGAAGGAGAAGCAAGGTCAACAGCCTACAAACTAGTGCAAGATCAATCTCTTATGTATGCATAAATCACCAAGTACGTATTGTATACGATATGCAAATAATATTTTTTGTAGTAGTTTAAGTAAACACTTTCATTAGATATTTATTGCAAGTAAAATTTTATTAAGTTTCAAACACTCAGAGCAACTTTTTTATAAAACATTTACATTTTATTAAACTGTCTATAAATAATATCTTCAAATAAGTATATGAAAAATGTTAGTTTTGCTTATTATTGTAAGTGAATCTCATCACATAATAATGTTAATATATGTATAACAACTGTAGTCATTTTATATTTACGACAGCTATATTATGGTAAAAGATTAAGAGAAGTTAATCTTGAGATTATGTATGTGCCCTGAAAGAGCTCATAAATGGTGAAAAGGTATCAGAACCTTGGGTTCCTATACATGAAGGAAGGAAGACTAACTAGTTAGAAGAGCTTCCTTTATGGCTTTTTTAAGATCGGAGCCCTTCCACGGCACTGTAGAAGTAAGCATAAAAGCAGTCATAGAAAAGTGGAATATAAGTGAAATATATCTCAGGACAGATGTAAGAAGAGTAAAAACGGTTCTTTGGGAAATGGCAGCTCAAATTTACAAAGCATCTGCTAATTGAAATGGAGTGGTCGGTCTACTGACAGGATATTATAAGCTCGACGAACATGAAAATATTTTGAACTTGACTCAAATAATCACATAAAAATTCTTTCAAGTAGAGAAACAGATAACTTTGGTCTATTAATGCGCAGACTTAGTAAGAACTCATTTTCAATAAATGAAAGACAAATATTCTAAAGTGGAAGTCTTCATAGAAAAACTGTTCTCGAAGTTACTAGGTCTTATTTAAAGAACAATGCTAGAGAACGTACTCATGAAAATCACAATAGATTTGAAAAAGGCGCAATGGAATAGCTATATAGCTATATAGCTAATTCAAGTAATCAATTAATCTAGTTATTTTACCCGAACAGTTTTTATTACTAAGACCATATAACATTAAAACAGCGTTACATTACAAATAAGAAAATTGCATGTAATTCTTCAAAAATAATCCACGTAATTCTTCAAAGCCGTTTTACTCGAATGACATAAATACGAAACTTTATATAAGGCAAATAATGAAAATTACTACTGCCAAACCAGGCAAGGACTACGATTACCTTTTCACTCGACCAAGAGCTCATTGGGTAGTCTAGCTTTGTTCGGCATTCTTATATGTCAGGCAAGTGTTCTTACTAAAGCTATAGCTCAAAGTAATGAAGGAATTATATGTCCCATTACTATACTAGTAGATGAGTAGTCGAGTAAAAGATCTGCTGACAATGCAATCAGTCGCGTTCATATAAATCACAATCAATTGTAATTGAGAACATCTACTTTTATGCCAACATCACTATATTGTTGTTTTCATGACAGTAGATGTTTTGCTTAAGTACAGACAAACCGATATGAGTTACTTAGAAAGATGGATATACATATCTCTCATTAATTTATATTAAAGTTTATCTAACTTTTATATGCAGAAATTTACTCGCAATATTTAGACTAAAGAGTAAATATGAGTTAGTATATGAAGCAATCGTTGAAAAAGATAAGTATTTGTGTATTCATTAAAATCGTTAAAATGAATATATCAAATATATCAAAGAAATGTCGAATGTTCCTGTAACGGTGAGACTGGTAACTTCCTAATACTTCTTTAGCTCCTACTACTATGAATTAATCAATAATCAAATGAACGCTTTCCAAGAAAAATTAAATCGCCGATGTACAGAAATACCATTAAAGATAATGAATATAGTATTTATCTCCTTTCATTAAGCTTAAATTCCTTGTGATTATAATAATTAAAATTTTCTTTGCCGTAGCGAAGTTATAATTACACGTTAATGTTTCGTTTTCATTAAGTTGGTGGATTAATTGGAAATCAAGGACGATTAATTGAAATTAGTGCGTTCGAGAGTGCACGGTGGAGGGCTTATAATAACACATTAAAACTGATAATGCCACCGCACGAGCAAACAGCTTTATAAATTGGTCCTTTATTACGCGAATCTGAAGCAGTACGTATATTATGTAGGGTCATATCTGCGCTAATTATAAATTATGACGGTAATTTCGAAATTTTTAATAGTTAGGGCGATTACGTTTAAATTTAACGTCACGTAGTGGTTCTTTGGACTTGATGTTGAATGTATATAGGAAAAAAATTGACCGAAACGGTTAAGAATGTGTTAATGAGAAGCAATTGCTTTGTAAATAATCTTTTTAGTTGCAAAATATAAAACTATAATTTCAATAGTTCTACATAACTGAGATCTTGAGACTTCATATTTTTTTTCGATCCATTGAGATTGCAATTAGTGAAACTTTGTATCAATGAAGATCTACTAAATCTATATCAGTACAGTGAACAACACAAATTGCAAAAGAACCCTAACAAAACGCACTTATAGTATTTGGTCCAAAACTAAAACAAAATTTTGTGCATTCGAACATATATATTTTTATTGGAAATCAAAAACTTTCTTCTGCAAGATGCGTCTTTATAAGAAAAAGGAATAATTTCACTAAAATTCGTATACATGCACAGGCACCTATTTGATATTGATGTGAAATTCTTGCTCTGTAACTCTTTAGTGTTGCCACACTTTTATTGTGGTGAAGCGGTGTATTCTTGCTGCCTTCGAAAAAATGATATGAAGCGTGTACAGATGTTGCAGAACTCGTGCAATTGATTGATCTACGGTGTCAGGAGCAAATGTGGTGTTACGCAGGTGCTAAGGAATACAGTCTATCTTAATATGGCTAACAGAAGTACATTCCACAGTATCCTTCTGTATAGACAGGAGAAGTCGGATTATTAGTTTGAATTTCAGATACTAGAGTCATAAATCGACTAAGCGTGTTTTTAAAAAGACTCTCCAAAAAATATCTGTTACTTTTTAATTTTCTTCGTCGTATGTATTCATGTAAATGGTGAATACTTTGCACAGCTCCTATAACATTTTTGTTATTTGTATTTGTTTCAGTAACTTTATTGTTTGTAAAATCTATTGAGAATTATTAATACACAAATTTCGTAAAAACGATAGTCGAGATATATAAAAAGCACCATTTGTAATAATAAATAAGTTACATACTATCTGCTTCTGTGCTTCCGGGCTGGAACCAGGACACTTGTATATCTGCCGACGTTTCGTACCCATTTGTATGGAACATCTTCATGGCTCTACAGATATACAAGTGACGCGGTTCCAGCCTGGAAGCTCACAAGCGGATGGCATGGACCACGACCGCGGAAGTCTACGTACCAGATTAATATGTTTTCTATTTTATATTTAAAGCCCTTTTCTTCTCTCGGCGATTAAATTTAAAATGTGTAATTATTAAAAAACACAAGCTCAATGCATACAAATAGATATTAATCATAATTTTGATGAGTTTTTTGTCCCATAAGCCCTATGTATGTCAACATATTAAGCTTTAGCAAAATAGCAAAAGAACTTAAGCAACTTTTAACTACTTTAAAGTAAATATTGAAAAAATATTTTATGTAAAAATATAACCATCAAAAACCAAGGAAGAAAATTTAGTCTGCTATTGTCATAAAATCGCTGTTATCTCGTAACGACAAATATATATTTATTAGGAGTTTTTACCTTATTTTAAAACGTATTACATGTCTAAATCTTTTAAACGCTGTTTTAAAACACGCTGTATAATCTCTAATAAAAACATAAGGACAGATTACCAGATATTATAAAAACCATTCTTACTTCCATCTTTTCGGTTCTAAAGGGGCTGCAATTAGTACCTGTTAATTACTCTTATAATAATGATAATTATAATATTTGCAAGTCGGTGTCAGTAAATTTGTTCACTGCGCTACTTTATTAAGCGGATTTCTGGATAGCTCGAGCACTGTAATAAATGCAAATAAGAAGGGAAGTTAAAGGAGTTAATAATTAGTAATAGTGTAATTTATGATGATGCATCTGAGGTCCAGGGCGAGTGTCAAGCTAAAAGAAAGCTTATTAGTGGAAGTAAAATAAGAGGATTGTTCATAAAATTTTATTTACGAGTTTAAATAAAATATTTTTATAGCTTGAGTATATTAAATTGAATACATTAAAAATAATTAATATGCTAAATGTTGTAATAAAATGGCTAGGATAGTAAAAAGTTGTTGAGTAAAATAAAGACGTGGGTATTTAACGATACGTGATGTATTTGTGTATTTATATCCTTCATCAGGATATTGTACTTATTTAGATACTGAGAAATAAATACAATCAACTACAAAGGGTGCAAGGAAAGTTTTGCAATACAGCTTTGTTTATTTAATTTTTTCAAAGTAATTTCCTCTACACTCAATACACCTCTCCATCCTCCGAAACCAAACTTTAAACTAGTTCTGCCAAGTTTCACTCGGGAGTGTAGCACACTCGTTGTCCAAGCCCGCAGAAGGTCCTCTTCACTGGAAAACTGCCTCCTTTTTAGCTTCATTTTCACATGCGGGAACAGTGCAAAGTCGCAGGGAGCTATGTCTGGACTGTAGGGAGGGTGTTCGAGAAGTTTCAATCCTGTCGTAGACAAATATTCCGTACGGGCTTTGGCGCGGTGAGCTGGAGTATTATCGTGATGGAGGAACCAGGTGTCCATTCTTGAATTTGGCCGCAGATTGTTCATAGATCTAATGACCTTAAGCAGGCACTGTTCAATATATCACTTAGCTGTGACTGTCTTCTATTTGTCCACAATTCCACTCGATTTGAAAAATTCAACTATCATATTTTTCTTTAGATTTTCTGACAACTACGGGTGTGTCTTCATCATTGAAGACCCAAACTTTGTTATGAGCTTTGGTCGGCACATCCTAATAATACAGCCAAGTCTCTTCACCTGTCACGATGTTATTTACATACCGAGATTGTCCCTTATTAAACTTTTTTAGCATCTCCCGGCACAAGTCACACGTCGTGTCATTTGCTCTTCAGTCAGTCGATGCGGCACCCAGAGAAAACAACATTTCTTCACATGCAAATGATCATGCAGTATCGAGCGAATTACTGATGCATTTAGACCTGAAGTACCCTCTGTTGGTAGGTCACTCGCTTGTCTTCGCCAAGCATTTTCCTCAAAGTAATAACGTTTTCCTCCGTAACTGACGTTCGTGGCCCTCCCGGCCTCCCAGCATCCTTCACAGTTAAATTTCCCCTTTGGAATTCTCTATACCATCTGAGTATGGTTGTGCGATGTGGACAAACATCACCTAGTGCAGGAGTTATTTCTTCGAGGCACTGGTCTATGTTTAAACCACGCACGAAATTATAACGCAAAACTGCCTTTATCTCATTTCGTGACCACGTTGCCATCGCAAGCACTTTACACTCTCACTGCTCATGAATAACTGAGCCCATCGACATGGCGTGGCGGCTATTATGCACGTATCAATATGTGTCAACATGCAGCAATAAGCAACTTCCTATGATTCATTGTTGCGTCATATTGCAAAACTTTCCTAGTACCGTTTGTACATGTACATGTAAAACTTCACTCATGGAACACGTGTTTTACCGTTGAAAGACGTATGTATGTACTAGTCTGGAAGAACGAGGAATCATTTTCTTTGAAAGCTGGACCTTTTAAGAAAGAGTCGTTAAGACGCAAGGCAAGTACACTGATCGTATTTGTAATGAACTAATGAGAGGCTGATAGATAATTGTGTGTGTGGAAAAGGATTAATATTTGAATTTCTAGTGGCGTTTAGAAGTTGGAAAAAATTGAAGTAATATTGTATGTAACATTAAAAAGCAATTCTAAGGAAAGGGACTTTGTGCCAGATTATATTTGTTCTTAGATTGTATTTAAATTAAATAAATAATTTAACAATAAAAAAATTACTATATACGCGAGGTGTGCGAATTCTAATGTTTTTCTTTTATGTCAATGATGAATAAATTTGTTAAGCTTCATGCTCCATTTCTCTTCCATTTTTTACGTCATTTTCCCCAATGATACTGGTTTGTTTAAGATTAGCTTAAAGAGAAAAGTATTCAGAATTTTATTACTACATACTTAAAATTACTAACACCATTACAAGTTTTCTTTTAACTGAAAGTATAAAATATTTATCTTTCTTAAAGTAAAATTTATCAAAATAATTATGCATTTCTATTTCTGTATTTCTTCAAGTATATTTTCTATTTTCTAAAGTCGTAACGATTCGTTTTCCGATTATTGTAACTATGTATCCTATATTTGCATGTATGTACTTACACGGTCCATTAGCGGTAGCCATTCCAAACATTTATGCAATTCATTCTATGTGAGAAACCATCTGTCAATACCTTTCAACATAAACACAATTCAGCTGAAACCGCTAACAACAATTTCAAAGAGCAAAACAAACGCGTATGTCCAATTGATTCAGGGCTCACGGCATCCTTCTCACTTCCACAAATCACCTAATATTGACTCTTTAGTGTGGGGATAACACGGGTCGATCATTTAGATTAAGTAGGATTAGTTCGTATATGCTAACCCAACAATGTCTAGATACTTTGCATGGATGTTTATGCAATACAGTTTTCAGAGTATGTGTATGTGCATGATCGAAATATGTTCGTGAATACGTAGTAATTGATCAGCTTGTCCAGCGACCGCAATGGGAGTTGTACAGCTGTGCATTTGCCTCCACCGCGATGATTGATGATCTCCTAATTACATTATTTATTGATGATTGACATGTATCTACTGACATGAATACAACTTGAATGATGTCCACTTCACTTGTGCACCATCTAAATTGATTAATTCGCCTTTTGGAATTAAAGAAAAACAACAGTTCGACTTTGCGGAGCGTCGTAGAATCAATTGGAAAAGTTCGATGCGGTAATGTCAAATAACCTGTCACTGATACGAAACTTGCAAAAGTTTGTACGATATATTTCTTACTCTTTTGTGAATGTATTATACTAAAACTTTTACATTTAATGTCATGAATTAATTTCTAGCATGCAGCAATCTTCAAAGTCTGCAGTTTACGAAGAGTTTACTAAATGTAACGGAATCAAACTGTGAAGATGCAAAAGATATAATTATTTATTTACAGCTTATCTAATAAACTGACGGACTCTATTCAATGGAAATAGATTAGAGTCGACTATACGGGGGAAATTTAAATAGTAAGTGGGATGTCTTTTAAGTTTTACATAGTGGGGCATAGAGGGCCCCACTAATCAACTGTCAGTACTAAAAATTAACCTCCACCATTAGTTAACCTAAATCCAAAGTTTCGGTGCCATACGTGAAGTGTTGTAGCTACAACAAACTTTATATAATTTTCAAAGATAATGATCTCAACATGAATGCCTCGGCGAGTTGGTTTCTGTTTTCGGCAATGAAGCACAACATTAGTCATCATTTTTCTCGTTGGTATGGAAAATTCAAGCGTGAACGGATTAGTCTTGGCGACGATTCAAGGGCAGGTTCACCAAAAACGGTAATCACTCAGGAAAATGTCGATACTATGCGCAAGATCATCAGCGAATATCTACGCGTGACATACTGCCAGATTGAAGCATTATTGGGAGTTTCAGAGACTTCAATTCGAAAAATTTTCCTGTTGGATACCGTATGTGTTAACCGAAGAAAAGAAAGCAGGTAAATTGGTGTCAAAACACTCTAGATTGTTTCAACGCTAGAGATTGTAATAATGTGTACAACATTGTCAATGGTGACGAATTTTAGATTTACTCATACTAACCAGAAAATAAACTCCGTCTTTTAGGATGTTCCAAGGTGAAGAAAAACCGACAAAAGATATCCGTTCTCGAAGTGTCTCCAAAAAGATAGTCGCGATATTTGTCTCGAAAGCAGATCATATAGCAATAATTCCTATACAAGATCAAAGAACTGTTACTGCTGATTGGTATACAACCATTTATTTGCCGCAAGCCATCGTCGAGAACGAAAAACCCATCCCGAACGATGAATCGTCCTCCACCAAAACAATGCAAGTTTGCATACACTAGGCAAGATAAGTGAATTTTTAACGCAAAAAAAGCGTCGAACTGTTGGACCATCCTCCGTAAAGTCCGGACCTAAGTCCAAACGATTTTTTTACATTTACGAAAATCAAGAACGGACTGTGTGGTCAAAGGTTCCAGTCGTCAGATGGAGCAGTCGATGCCCTCGAAAACACAAATCCTCTATTAAATAGGAAATCTTCTGTTTATAGCTATTTCTAACAAAGCTTGTATGTACGTATATATCTTCGCTAGAGTATCTTTACATTAGAAAACTAATGATCATATACTCATATTTCAAGCTTTAGTTGAATAAAGACTTGATGATCGTTTCAGTTACTAAAGCAGCTGGTCTCTATCTTTGAAAATACATATACTATGTTACACTCTCTATATATAATAATTTTTTATATCGTTTTTAAGATTAATTTATTTGATTTAAAATACAATTCGATCTTGAATTCCTAAATTATTATAGTCATTATTTGTCCGGTCCTCGTATATATATTCAGATGCAGAGTCCTTTTGTGTTAGTCACGTACGAATGGTCAAGGCTGCAATAAACACCGAAATCAGGTACCAAAGACTGTACTTGAAGTTACCAACTTTTCACTGAATTCGATATCAATTTAGTTATATTGATTTCTAAATGCAATTCGCGATTCAAATACCAATCCCAATTTGGTATTTCTTTTACACAGAATACACGTCTACTATTCTGTGTAGATAATTCGCTTAATGCTTATATTGAAATTAAAATCATAATTTTAATATCTGCTAATTTGCTTCCCGCCCGTTTAGCGTGCCTGTCCTTGTTGTTTGCTATTGGTTAATTCAAACATGACCAATACCCCCTCAGTTATGGGGTCGGTTCCTTATAAAGCCATAGCCGTAAGAGAACAACCCTCTTCGCTTTTCTATCATCATCCAGACGACACGCGTCTTTCACGTGTTTGTGCCGCGAACCTTTATTCGCGCTTCTTGTGACCTGTTTGTTTTCGCGAACGCGCGAAATACACAGCTTCCTGATCCAGGATATATACATATACGCAAACACGCAAGTACAAGTATTTTAATCTAAATCTTTGTATATTTTATTACACAGCTAAATATCGTTAGACTTATCTTTTATTACAGCTTTGCTATTACGTTCATCATATTTTATTTGTTGCTCTCGTTCTTGTTAACTATTTCTATTTAACACATTCAAGCTTTAAGAATTAATTTAACTTGTGAATAAAATTTTAAAGGCATTCCTGTCGTTTTATTCCACTAATAATCTTTCTTTCAGCTTAGCACACGTCCTGGACTTTTGATGCTCATTGTACACAACTATTAATTATTAACTCCTTACATTAACATTGAATTAACCTTCATATATTCATTCGTTCATTTTTACATTCTCATTTTCTTTTTAATTAAAAATGAGGAGGTAATAACTAATTAAGAGAGCTTTTTTTGAAGGCGAATAGAAAAAGAAACACTGTCAGCAGAATAATTTATTTTTTGCTAGCGACGAACCTTTTGCATCATGTACTTGTAATTAATTGAAAACGAAAGAAAAACCCGCAACACATCAATGTTAGTACTTTGTATAGCTATTTCAACAATTAAGTTGTAATCATCAGCAGATTATTAATCAGCGTTGCACCTGAATTTGTAGTAATATTCACACAGAAATCACTTCGCAGACTCATCTCACCAAAACTAAATCACACACTGACTGTACAATTTCAAACAAAACATCTTTAAAGTGATGGCCACCGTTTTCTGAGCACTAATCTAACTGATTTCTGTAGTTCAACAAAATTCAAAATTATTCTATTTACACTTGTAAGACCTGAAAAATGTAGGAAAAAAATGAAACTAAATTGGAAATATGGAACAGTAATTTAAAAGAACAACTGGAGAAATATAAGAACGGTCCAATAAAACAAGAATTATTCAACACACTTCATCTTCTGGGGTTGATCTATCACTGGCTTGAACTCGAAATCATCTGCCGACCTTGAGCTCATGATCGTCTTAGTTACTCGATAACAAACCAGCTTCAGAAGACGATCTATACAATAAAGACATTTTATTTACAATATTAGGAGGGATGAAATGAAATATAAAAGATTAAAGAACATGAGTTCTACGAAAAGTTTATTGGAAAATTATGGGGAAAGGCAAAACGGAAAGAACAAAACAGCAACGCAATGATGGAATACAAAACACATTTTAGAACATTAGAACAGCTTCAAATAAGTCAGAAAAGGAAAAGAAATATATAAAAAAAGGTTTTCATACTATCTGCTTCTGGGTTTCCGGGCTGGAACCGCATCGCTAGTATATCTGCCGACGTTTCGTACCCATTTGTATGGGACATCTTCAGGGCTGAACTACTGCACTGAAACTGAAACAAGGTTTTCATAATTTACTTAACAGCAAGAATTGTTAAGATTTGGTAAGTAGTTTCTTATAAAGGATAAATTAACAGTATTTATCTTTAGAAAACATATATCTAGTGACTATAATACTGCACTAAAAGGCTAAATTAGAAATAAGCAAGATGAAAAGGATAGAATAACTCTTTTTAAATGTAACTACGCAGTATTGTCATAATTTTGGATTGACTATTGCTATATCCATATTTGAATAACACTGAAAATATTCAATAGGGACATTCACAAGAAGAATGGATCGATATGAATTCAATAAATTGAGTGGAGCGACAACTGTTTGAACTGAAATGTTAGTAATGTAAATTAACGAAGACTTTAATATAATAAAATAGAAGAAGCTTTCATAAGTTTGCTTTACTTTTAACTCCTTTCATAGTTATTTGGGTGCCTGTGAACTTTATAATGTCTATAATCTAGTGTCGAAGGTTTTTGTCGAAATTGTCAAATACAAAAATCATAAAAATGTATCTTGTATAGAGGCTGTGGTAAAATTCAAAAAAGTTCTGTAAAAAAAGTGAGTAAATGCAGTACAAGAGTCAGATAAAATCAAAGTAAATCACGTTGTTGATCTGTTGTTATTATCGCGATGGAGATTTCAATTTCTTCGTCAGTCTACCGCAGGTAAACTATTCACTTAACCCACATATCTATGCATTTGAGCTCGGACTGTACGCGGTTGGAACCGAAGTGCTCCTATAATCACAAAACTGTAAATCAATATAAGCTTCGCCACGCTTTATATCTTCTATTATTGTTAATATTATTATTATCAATAATTATTATAGTAATATTATCTTTTCTAGTAATACAAAGTATCATAAATCTTGTATTAACTTTCCCTTTTCTGATTCATAATGACAACCCAGTATAAGTCGCCCACGGTCCGAGCTTGAATCCATAGGTACATGGGTTAAGTGAAGAATTTCCCAACAATCAGCTGAAGAAATACGAGAGTCTTATTCGTCATAATAATAACCATACTATAGACTAGAAAACAATTCTCAAAACATACTTTCTAGCAATGAGAAACAACACCGTTCACAAAGCAATAACAAAAACAGCCAATGAAATCACACCATTAAATCATAGCGATGCAAATTTCAATGTAGAACATATGAGAACCCAAAAACAAAATATAAACCTGGAAAAGCAAAATGACATAAAGAACACATCCTCGCCAAATAACTTAAACACATACTGTCAAATAGGCAATCAGCAAATGAATGGAAATTAGTCGTATTTACGGAACTGAAAGTTTCATGATTGCAGTATAGCATTGAGTTGTAAAAATCAGAAACTATTCTAAATATATCATAAAACAAAACGGCAATGAAGACAAATGCAGATAATGTTGTAAATGATCATAAACAATTAAACGTATTACAGGCGAATGTACAAACTTAGCACAGACAAAATACATAACACAAATACGAATCACAAATAGTTTTAGAAAATTCGGAGGTTAATTTATATTGGAGCAGAAACATTCTCGCATATCACACAATAACACACGTTAGCTCTGGCATTGCATTAACTCATAAAACACTAAAAAAACCTAACAACGTTTCTATACATAACACTAACTTTCTGCAAAAATACATAGAAAAACGCAATAATATGTATATCCCTCTAGTAGAAGAGATACAGCAAAATTATACGAACTATAACTATTATCGGTAGAGAAATTCTGGTACAACTTTCTGAATACACAATAAAGAAGAAATTTGAAATACAAAGATAGTAATAATAATGATAATAATAGTATTTTTTCCTATAGTGATACAAGGCATCATAAAGCTTGTATTAATTTTACCTTTTCATGACTTGTAATAACAAGGCACCTGTCAACTGCATACAGACTCAACTCAAAGTTATGTGGGTTAGGTGTAAAGTTTCTCGACGTTAGACTGAGTGTAAAAAATCTACCCCACAGTAGTAATGACATGATTTATTGCTCAACAGGCAAAAATTATAAGCACATACAAGCAAAAACAAAAATTAAGTAATGCTTAAGTAAAAGAGTATGTTTTACATCAGCCAAGGACATTAAAAATAATTAAAAATTGGTGCTGCCTACATAAATACCATTGCTAATGTTGTCTTTCTTAGACACATGAATTAAAGCAACTCTCCAGAGAATATTTCTTCTGGACGTAGAGTATATAAACGTGGGAGCACATCAAGAGTAAGAGCGCTAGATAAAAAAAATTTACATTAGTTTGAAGGTTTTATTAATAAAACACGTGAGTATTACAAATTGTTTATGTATCGTACATATGTTTATTCTATGTCGAATCATTTCATCCTCTTAGAATTAGGTTTTCCTTTTACTAATTCGAAGGGAGACTAACTACGATATCTCATCTGAAAATCTCATTCTGCAAATATAGAGATTTTGTTGCAATACGGTCATTGTATATATAATACTTACGTTGCGGAATGTCTATTTCATCTAAATATCTACTATTTTATTTACTTTGGGTGTCATTTGTGTAATGCATTTGTGACCTTTCAAATTAAATTTTTGAAAACAAAGAAATTAATCATTTCAGGAAATTCTGCTAAAAGATATTAGATTCTAAAGAATACGAATTAATCTCGTGATATGATTGTAGATATAGTTGTCTTTATTTTCATCTTAATAATAAAATCTAGCTCCTAATCGTTTTCGAATATTTTATCGGTATTTAACTGCGAAAAATCGCTAGAGAGCTGCCAACAAAATCGAATTTATTGCTGGTGTAAATGATAAAATCGTTGTGCGAAACACAAAACTGAAAGCCAAACCTGCTCAGGCAAGAAAAAGAGAAACTAATATCGAAAAAGAAAACTCCAAAACAGTGACGGTCCAATACTACTTGTAATCAAATTGCAGGGTCATAGAATTGAAAGCAATAGGATCGTTTCTATTTTACAATTACGACGCTCTAGAAGAGTATTAAATTCCATTGCCTCGGAATCAATTTAAACAAAAGACGATCGTGGATGTCAGAGTTTTTATCGACGTCGGCGTCGCACCCGCTTACACCATTGTACGACTGGAGTCTCGCCGGATTCGAGATTGCGATTTTCTCTCGTTCAGTCCGGACGATCTTAACTGCCACCGATGAGAACAATAATTTACTGTACTAAAAAAGTCCAAATAAAATCTCAACTGTTTTACAGAACGGTAGTTGGTCTAAATTTATGAGTTGTAAAGTATGTGTAAAGAATTGAAAATGTCTAATAGAAGATTAAATTAATTTCTTAAGCTATATATTTTCTTTTGCTTATTTTACCCGTATGAATTGAAATATAATATATTAGTTGTATAACATTTTTTTCTGGAAATAACTTACTTGAAAATATTTACTTTGAAAAAGACATGCGTGAAATATTTCTTCATAATTTCGATTTAATTATGTGTTGTAATTTTTCTAAATTATAACTTATGGCGCTCATTGAAATGGGTATTAAAAATTGTTTCACAGGCTCAAAAGGAAAGCAGAGAAATAAAAACTTGTTATATAAAAATATATGTACATAAACTGTGTCACTAACTTACTGATGACGACACCTTCCCAATCTTAGTATAAATTAAAACGCAAATAAGAAGTATTTGGAAATAAGTATACATATATGCAGTATACTTATGAAATGTTAAAAAGGTTACTGCAACAATAAGAGCAGTGATACAATATTTTGGCATGGCCGTTGTAATAATAGAAGTATTAGTTTCGTTGGCCTTTGATCACGACGAGCTCTTCTAGATAAGTTCCCTCAGATGCTACTAACTTCGCAGTTATCCTTTAAAAGCTTCGATGCTTTTCTGACGATTTCACTAATAATTCCTCAGCCAATTCTTCGCAATAGTTAATACTTCTACCGCTTCGAAACCTACTCCAATTAATCTCTGTTTAATAATTGTTCCTGTTTGTCTAACGTACACACCTTCGCTTTCATTTAGAGTGGTTTGCCTTAATTATTATTGTTTGCCGACGACTTTACATCATCGTTATCGTTCTAAATCCTGTTAATATACTTTTTCTTTCCTAATATTCTTTGTATTTTTTCGATGAAGTTTATATAGACAAATAAATGTTCTGAATAGTTATCTTTTCTTTGGCCAAATCGCTACTTATAACATTTTCTATCTCAGCGGTGCTAAATCCTTACTGGTATAGATACAGCAGCGATACAATGCGAATTTTGCCATATAGCCGATTTAATAATCGAAGTATTGGCTTCGTGGGCATTGATTATAATGAGCTCTTCCAGATTAATTCCTAGACTAACTTGGTAGTCATCCTGTCGGATAAAGTTTCGATGCTTTTCTGATTCAATGATTTCACTATTAATTCTTCAGTCCAAACTCTTCATATTAGTTAATACTTTGACCGCTTCAAAATCTACTCCAATTGGTCTCTGGTCGATAATTCTTCCTGTTTGTCTAACATACACATCTTCGTTTGCAGTGGTTTGCCTTGTTTCCGATGAATTTATGTTATATAATAATTGTTGCCTTTCTAAATCTTGTTAAAACATTTTTTGTCTTCAATTTTTTTTGTGTTTTTCGATGAAATTTGTAGAGAAGGGAATATTCTGGATGTCTATAGTTTTCTTATATTAATTCTTTTTTATAACGCTCTGTATCTAGGAGCTGCTGTATCTACCTCCTCTAGTCCTCCTTTGACATGTTGTTTAACTTGTTTCATGCTCATCGTTTTTGCTCTAATAACTGTTCATAAGAATATATTTTTTATACAGCTCTCTGCAGAAGTATCTCTCTCCATATACATAGTTTTCTATTGGAATACTTTTCAATCCGAAATCGTCTCTATGAATCTGCGAAGTGAAGGTAAACAGTGCATAGAGGACATAAAAAAATGTATTTTACAATCATTAAATTCTATGACGATTTACGAGGTTTTACTTAAATGAAATATATTGCGTTTGATTTAATACGTGTTTTCCAATATTTCATATAGTTTTACGTAATTTCCTTTGTGGCGAGCATCCAACTGGATCATATGTGTCTTCTGTTTGTTGCTATCACAGGAGAGAATGTTTGTAAGCAATCCCACCTCACCGTAGTGTTGGGTTTAATTCCGCTTTAACCCTGAAGAGTATCGGGAGAGGCACCAATTCTCACCAAGACACGGAACTATTCAGAAACAATCACAAAATCCAAAAGTAAGACTTAGTTCTCATAAATGGTCAAAGGTCAGTTTTGGCTGTACGGTAATTGAAGATCTCAAGTATTGCAACAGTTTTGGAAATTTAATCTATGAAATTCTGTATTGACCAAATTCTTGTCCATCAGTTAATCATTTGCTCAAAAATATGGGCGCGCTCTTAGAAGCAGAAAATTTTTGTAATAACGAAGACGCTACAAGCGTTTTCGAAACCATAATCATTCATAATGAAATTCGCTCTTCTTAAGTGGTATATAAGTCTGTTTTAGTCGTTAGAAAATTTTTCGAATACTTCAGTCTCAATCAACTAAATAACTTTAAAGTTTACTCATCAAATCGAATTTAAAAATTTCTTTAATATTTGAAAGTTATTTGTGTACTATGAATATATCAGGTTGATACATAAGTTGATAGCGTTTCTATTTACCTCAAAGTCTATTAATTTTTTGACAAACAAGATACATAAACTTATCGAGAATATATTCTCTTCCATTTCCGATTGCTTCCCAATGTTGGAAGAAATCCGGTAGTTATGAAGTGCAGAAGTCTTCGAATCAAATTTGAAGTTCGATATCATTTTTAAAGGAATTACCTCTCTTAAAGCCGAAGTCTAGAGGTTGATTCAACAGAAAGCAATAAAAATGAAAATCAAACAAGATCAGAGAACATGTTCGATGTATAATGACTTCCAAACAGAATTGAATTGCCGCATCTCTAGCGTTAGCAGTGTGAAAGTGAATCTTATCTGCTACAGAATGGCTTAGTAATGCTTCCCTGTCTTTCTTTTTTGAATTGCAGCCTCTACCCAATAGTGTTGTTGATAACTCTTTGTCAAAACAGATACACAACAGTTAGGAGAGGATGAGTATCAGATTTTGCTCAGATGTTTGGCGTTCTCTTAGGGCTAAGCCAAACTTATCTGTTTCTGGTGTTAACTTGAAGCCAACATTTTTTGGCACCAATGTCCATGTGAAAGTAAATTGTCGATATTGTTGGCGAAGTAAACGATGACAACCTAACAAAGAAACACACATATGTTGTCACATTAATTCTTGCTGTTTTCATTCAAAACATGCAGCAACAAAACACTCTATTTTTTAAGTTTATCCATAGAATATAAATATCTATTATATACATTATGGCCGATTAGTTACCATTCACTATAATGGCCAGCTCCTGAGATGATTGACGTGGATCATCATGCATTAAAGCATTCGGAAGACCTTTATCCATATCCTATAGTCTTCCCGAACGTTGAGAAACATTTATGTAAAAACCGTTCTCTTTAAATAGAAAAAAACATTTCCGTACTATACTTTCCCGTTATGTTTCCTCCGTAAGCGATACAAATAGTCACAGCGGCTCCTGACCGATAACTTCTCTTTAAATTCGAAGAAAAGAATATGTCAGAAATCTCTGATATTAGAGTTACTTTAACACACGTACAGCAATTTTATTCAATACACTCTCATCCTGTTACCATTATTTTTATGTTTGTGTTGAGATCTAAAAAACTAAAACTAGCAAATTGAAATTTTTAATCATTATATGAGCATGACAGATATTACGCAATTGTTTTTTCAATTTTTATTACCTCTGTTGGACTTTTTAAATCATAATTTCCTTTGTTATTGTACAATATATCATTTGAACAGAATTTTTTCCAAATCCCAGTCAAAATGTGTATATTTTCTTGATGAATATAGCACAGAAAGTGTGTTATAAATATAAATTAATTGCACTTTTTGCCGTTTCCGATCAACGTAAATGTTTGCAGTAACCAATGCTAGGGTTTATTTAGTCGAGTGCTTCGGTTCGCAAAGGGTATAATTAGAATGTTAGTTGCTGCAAAATGAAATATGTAAATTCTGGGAATTCATAACGCGTCCGTAGCGTGTTTAATTGATATAAATAAAACGCTAGTATAATTAAAAGCATTTAGTTTGCACTGTAGAATACTGAAAGTAGATCTCATTATTACGTGACACAGTTGCACGCAGAATTAATTACACCGATTCTGTTGCTATTGTTTTATCACTAAAATTATAGAGCATAAAAATCAGTTTCTTTCATTTCGCCTCGAGAACGTATGTATAAATTATTATATTATTTCGATGTTATATTTTTCCCAAGTCCAGAGATAGATCCTTAAAATTTATATAGTATTACAGTGTAAAGAGAAAATAAGTATACTCTGAAAATATTTATCAAACTCATAGTAATAATTTCTTAGTTTTTCTTTCGATGTGATTTTTATACTGTGACAGTCCCGAAATCACCGCAGCCTTTTTGTTTTATCGCGCATTCCATAACTGTACCCAAGCCAGAACTCCTCTCCTTTATACTAGTCTGTACAGATGGCTTGCCTCTCATTCTTGCGAGATGTGGCTGATCATTTATGGAGCTCTATTACACACTCTGCAACTAAGGTCTCTATTATAGCTGCCATTTTTTTAAGGAACTGTGAAAAGGGTGAAACGTCTCGTTATTAGTTTGCTGGTTTCTCTCCAATAACAACAATTCCCATGGACTTTATCGTTTGGCTTGCTAATAGTGTCTTTAACGTGTTAATGTTGGTATATTTTCTCAGTGCGAGTGTTGAGTCTAAGAGACACTCTCAAGTGTAGAGTATTTTAAGTATAACCCGGGATTTGTTCTTAAATGTTTCCATTTGTCAAATTTCATTAAATGAAGTCTCTTATGGAACTCTTTTTGGACAACCTGCTAGAAAGAAGACGTTGTGCTCATACCGATAAGCACTTATTTCTCTCTCCATCTGCAACTTACTGCCTCTTCTATATAAACTAAAATTTTATTATCCGGAGGGAGAAAATGGTTCGAAAGTTTAAGGTGAACCCTTTTGAGGAATATTTTGAAAATTTTGTATAGTAAAAGAGTACATTTACGCACTACCCTAACCTTTCATTATGAAAACCTATGCAACATAATTGAAATATAATAGCATTATTTGCAGATGGTCTTGGTGGGTAATACATCCCGTTCATATGTTTTCAATTTAGGAAAAAAGAGTATCTTTACTATCAACGCTTGCTCAACATCTCACCCATGTTTTTGGCTTCCTCCGGAAGCACTAGTGTTTCACACAAAATTTGTTTTATAGCGTTCATAATTGCCATTCTATATGTCCCAACAATTAGTTATTAATTTTAATAGTCTAGTTAAGAACAAAATTTCAAAAGAGGTGATTCATCTATATATTTTCCAACTAATGTCATTTCCTGAATTTTCTAAGTAAATTGTGTTTGTATTTCATATTATAAATATTAATACGGAAAGTGTGTAATATTAGTGTGCACCTTATTTTGCGCACAAGTATTGGGTTATTTAAATACAATTTAATTGATTAATATGTAATGAAATAAATATATTTTTGTTGTAATATTGAATAATATAAATATAATAGAGTGTTGTTTTTGTAATTTTAATAAATATAAACTTCTGCAAACTCAACAGTATTTAAAATTATGTTTGAATTTTAAGGAAACTATTATTATCGATTCCACGAGAACTTTTAACGATCACGTGTAACATGTTACTGAAAAATGTTTTCCCATTTATTCCAGCTGGCAGTTTGGAAATTTATTCTCAAATAGAACTCTATACCAGTTGCATAAGCAGCACTGCATCGGTGATATGGAATTCAAAGAATTCTACGTATTTGAAAAGAACTGAATATTCTCAAGGAAAATTCAGCTTATAGATTTTACTTTTCGTTGTATAGAAATTGTGTCCGTAGCAAACATTTTGCAACTAGCAGACAGAATTTTATATGATGCGTTTGTAAATATTAACGTTTTCTTAAAAGGCTAAATCTAACTACTTGTACAGTGCGAATTTAACGACAACGACGTCGGGAAAATAGATATGTCGTGAATACAAGTATATAAATTATTATAATAATAAGCAATTAATTATCTAAAACAGTGACAAAGGGCAATGAAAATTAGTAAAAGCTTAGCAAGAGAGCACATTGGCAGTACCCGATACTGTAAAATACAGTTCGTTCTAGGCAAGAAAAATAAACAAACATCCAATGATCATAATACTTGATAAAACTTTTTGGTGGTAATTTAACTTGAAAAATTTTTTACTTTTCTAATTGCTTGTTACTATGTAATAAATAACATGTATTCAATTAGTGAAGATAAATATAAATTTAACTCGATCTTCCATCAAAAAGAAGGCAGCGACTTCATACCTGCATATTTATATATATTCGACTTCACTTTTGACGTTATCGGATTTTCTGTTATCCACTATTCAATTTTGAATTAATTATAAGTTTTTGTACGATCCTATAGAACTTAACCAAATAAGAAATTTCCGCCTTGGCCCACCTTAGAATCATCTTAGCTTGAAACAACATTATCACAAGAAACGGAAGTTGAGCGATTGAGAATTTAAAAAAATGAAAAAACTTGTACACAGAAAGTATATATGCATATCGCTCAAAACTTGTCAAGCTTTAACAGTTTTTGCGGGCTAAAAGCAACATGGCTAAGATTCCTGAAAGGATTCATTGATAACCCGTGGAATATTATAGATGCATTTGCCTTAACATTCGCAAGTTTCTCTATCTCTTCCCTAGAGGAGATAACGTTCAAGGATGATCTCAGTCTGTAAAGCAATTAAAAAACAGACAATCGATTAGAGGAGATTAGTTGGAGTTTGCGCGCACATCTTTATTAATCCTCTAATGAAGGTATTTAGGATTGGAAAATTGGTCGGATATGTCCCGTTTAAAAAAAACATACAACATGGATGTAACAAATTATAGACTAATTACTATTATTTCCATCTTTGTCTCAATATTTGAGACAGTTACCTACAAAGTTCTATCTCTTAGATGCGTTGTCTACAAAGTTCTATTTTTTAGATGAAGCTATCTTATCTTCTTTTCCACCATGGATTCGTATTTAGTCAATCTACAATCAGCAATTTGTATTCTACGACAGAAAAAATTACAGGGATTTTGTATAGATGACAAGCTTCGATTTTATCCATACTGCACTACTTCTTAAACTCTCTTCCATAGGTTTCAGTAAGGCTTGGTACAATTTATGAAATCTTATTTGAAACTTAAACTATGGTCTATTCTTATTTATACTTTTCAATGATTACCTCTTTAAAAAGAATCCACACTATTTGCATCAAGAAGAAGCTAACTGTGAATACATCTAAATGTTGTTTTGTACCTTTCACAAACTCTATAAACTACTGTAATCCTTCTCATAATATTAACAATTTTTATTAACCCGGAAAATACCTACCAAAAATCTGGGCGTAACATTATACTTAAAGTTAAATTTTTCCGAGTGTGCTTTAGATATCACTAGATAGGGTTTTAAATTATTCGGATTTATGATAAGAACAGTTAAAATTCTTGATAATTTAGCCTGTGTTATTATTGTTTTATGCTTCCCTTTCTAGCAAGTTGAAATATGCTTCTAATGAATGGCATCCAATTTGGAATGACCCTATAAATAAAATTGGGTGTTTCCAATGAAAACTTCTAAAGCTTTAAACTGGATGGCGCATAGTTTAAGAGAAATGTTGAGACGCCTGTTTCTTAGAAAAGCATAGATTCAGAGATTTGTTACTTTCTTGCAGAGAACTTTGCCATTAGCAATACAAGTAAACCAAGTCTTTTATCAAATTTTAATTTCATCGTTCCATGCACTGCCTGGAGAACTTCTAACAATTTTATTCTTGCTTAAACAAATATTCTTAAATATTTTATTGTGTGTATTTTATTAGCATAGCATTCCCTCCATTTGTAAATTTATAACCTTACTATTTGCTAACATTAATTATTTTTAAAATGCTTACATAAAAATTAAGCAAGTTCCTGTTTGCATATACAAATATATTACTATTGATTATCCGGTACATACTTCACTTAATATAATGTACTCCATATATAAAAATATTTCTAGACACAACAAGCTGTGCGCGATTTAGTAATTACCTACTTACTTCAAATTTATAGTTTATGTCTATCCGACACCTATGTAAACTAATTTCGTGTAATTTGTCACTAAACTGGATGCGTTTTAATAAGCGCCATCACTAGACTATTTTTACCTAGCAGAAATTAAACTAAAGAAGAGCTCCTCAAATATATAGGACGAGCTGTCTAGAATTAAGTCTGCGTTTCACAGAGAGTCATATTAAATGTGTAGATTAGAAACGTAAAGTAAAACTAAGCAAAAACGTTAATGGGCTAGAAAGAATAACAAAATTAATAAATGAGGTTAGGAAGAATATTTTCGAAACTAAGTAAAAAGAAATATAACTTAGAAAATTAAGAAATCCAAGGTTAAATATGATAGAAAATAGTAACATTCAAGTACATATTTCCAAAATATATAAAGGAAACGATGTGCCAGGTAATTAGAAGTTAAATAATAATAATAATAATCTTTAACGCCCAACAGTTACACGGATCATTTACAGGACACAATGCACTTAAAAATAAAATTAAAATTAAAAACAAAAATAGGTGCAGTTAATGTAGTACAAAGAAAAATAAGAATCCAATTAACAAAAAATACACACACTTATAATAATGTAATCCAAGTCATTTAAAAAAACTGAGCGAACAATAATACATGCAAATTAACGAATGGAATCCTCGTATAATACATTGGCATTTCTGGACATATGTATGTACCAGTGGAGCCTTGTAGAGGACATTGGTTCTTGCCCTAACTATTGAGAAGGTAGCCGATGATCTAGTGTCAAAACTAGGCACGAGAAAATCATCCTGGGACAACAGCACAGAAGAATCAATAAAATTATTTATTAATTTATAAAGAAAATCGCCAATAGCTTTCTCCCTGCGTATACCAAGAGAATCAAAATTGTGCATAGCAAGTAGACCATCATACGTCGAACCAAAGGCAGGATAATGTCCATCAACCCTGTAGGATAAATATTTAAGGAAGCTCTTTTGAACACGCTCCAGGAATAACTGCTGGTAATGGTAAAGCGGGTACCACACAACTGAAGCATATTCCAATCTGGATCGGACAAGGGAACCATAAAGAATCTAAATGCAGGAATATCAACTTGATTATAAAGTATTAAAAAATTAAATAAAAATAAATATGGACAGTTATTAATAGAGCGCAAAATTAAGCGGTACGCCATACCCATCCGCATCATAGTAACTAATAAGTAATAGTTCAATAATAACTGGAACTTTAGTTTAAATCTTGTAAATTATTTGTGTAGTTCAATGTACTGGTTAAATAGCTTAAATGACTAACGAATACCTGAATCGCGTATATGAATAGCGAAAATTCTTATTTACGCAGCGAAAATATATCTATAGCCCCATTCATATGTTCGATAGGCAGTAGTGAGACGTTAGATGCTAGCAAATTTTAATAATATACAAAAAATTGTGGCGTGAAACATGACCAATCTGAATGATATCGGCTATACGCCTCCAGCATTTGGTATGTTTCCTATAGCGTTTCATTCAACGATGTATGTATCCTACGCCGAAAAAATGATCGTATTCAAAGAAAGCGATCGTTCCACATCTAGCGATGTAAGATTTGCATAGTCAAAATTGTCTTCGAAGTTAGGTAAGGGATCATTACATACTTGTTTCAATCTAAGAAAATCTTAGTCCTCGTATTTTCTTTAATTAAATTATTGCTTTCGTCATTTGAGTCTTTCAGGTATGACTGTGTACCATCCAGAATTTGGAGCGACACAACTAATGGCAATGATGGATTTTCTAATTTGCATATTGCACCAAGTATTACTTTTTAGTTGCAAATAATCGAAATCTATACATATACTTGAGTATTTTCAAATTTTTTCTGACACTATTTTGAATTAAATTGTAAAATTAAATTATTCGCTTTTTAAAAATTGTGTAGGAAAATGAAACGCCGGATGTAACCTGTTGTCCAACCTATAAAAGTTGGGTATAGTAGTAAAAGGGTGCCGAAACACTGCGAAATTTTCGAATTTGTTTAAAAGATTTAAGAGAACTGGCTTCTGCTTGTTATTGGATAACAGATTCTGCTATAAAAAATAAAGCATGAAATTTATACGTTACGTATATTAAGTTACTACTTATATATAAGAGAGCGACCCATACATAGCTTGATTGCAGCACCATCACTTTATTCTCGTCCGCACATAATCACAGATTTTTACTGTTTAAATCGGATTCACTTTTGTTTTCAATTTTATCGTGTAGACAGCCTGCAAAATTTGGAATGTTGTTCGAGATGGTAATTTTCATTTGCAAATGTATGTAACCAAGAATTAACGAATTTTTTTTATAATACTAAAGATTAAACGGTTAATTATGATTAGTAAACATTATAATTAAATAAAAAATAAACATTATAAGCATTTGCGCCACTTTCTGCATATTAGGTTTTGCAGTTTTAATGTGTTCCTTTACAGGCAAATTTGTCTTGAGAGAACAAAGAGTTTTTGCCGTCGCACTAGAAATTGTTTTAATGAAGTTCCTAGCATCTCGTTTTCTATTAAATGTCGCACCATCATAATCTTCTGACATTATTACGCTATATATGTCTGTTATAGTGGTGTTATAATAGATATCCCAACTGTTCCCTCCAAGTTGGCGCAATGTACTAAATTCACTCTGTGAAATAACTGGGCACACACACCTTGACACCCAATGTCTCTGATGTGCCACCGAGAATTAACAGCTATTATTATTAAAAAGAAATAGATCATTTACAAAGCGAGCCGGATTATGTAGTGACAATAGGAACAATTATAAATGCGTAATTGACACTAGGAAAATTTTCATTATCTTCGTCAATGAACTTTTGAAAAGGAATGTAAGAGAAGTTCAATGTTTTTACAAATAATATGATTGACAATAACTATAGTTTTATTGCACACCAGGCCTTTCCCAATTACAAGAAAATTATTACGTTAAGCAAAAATGCAAAATGCGATTGTTTTAAACACATAGACAAACAATGAATAATTGCAAAGCGTAATCTAAATCTTGAATTAACTAATACATCATTATATTATATATCACTACTGCATTACAACATTTTCGTCATAGTGCTATATTTACCATAGATGTTAGTCCTTGGCAATTAAAGAACGAAAGTTGGAGGATTATATAAGATATTTTGTGGGATGTGCAATTTGACTTTCTGTCCGAAGTTTACATGGGAATTAGACAAAAATAAATAAAAATCTTGCACGATACTTTTCCCTTCTGCCATTCTGATTGTTTTTTATAAGTTTTAAATAGATTCATACAGTTATAATGCCAAACCAGACATTCATGATCTATTATAAATGACAAATAATAATTAACTTGTCAACAATATGTACCAATGAATTTAAAATCAAATGTACATATAAAAGGAATTAATCCTTGAAGCATAAATTATGTTGTAAAGCTTCTCACAAAATGCAAACACAAATTCATGTCAGAATATTCCATTTGACACACATTGCCTGCAATAGAACAAATACCAAATCGCAGAGGTATATTCGAGTATACTCGCATAAAGGAAGTATAGCGTCTAACAAACCAGCACAGCATAATTAATTAAATAAGGGAAGGAGATATTAATGTATGGGTAAAAAAACAGGAGTGAAATTAGGTGAGAAGTATAAAAGTTTATTCTGTAAGGAAAAATAAAAGTAAAGCAAATAAGAAGAACTTAAAATAGAATTATAGAGGTGGAAATTTGAAAATCGTGCTCAATTAATGCAGAAGATAGACGGAAACGCCGAAAATATAATATGTATATCAAAACCGTATGTCCCGCAAAAGAATAATGAGATAATAAATACAAACATAATGTCTTAATAAAGTCAGTGTTGTTGACGTATCTAGGTGTGTCCATAATGAAAATTAAAGTTTCTGAAGCCGCGTATACATTTCCAACATATAGCCATTAAAAGTGAAGAGTTAGTTATCTCAATATTGGTTAATATTTCTCACCGAAGCAATAGTTGACTACTCATATGGCAGTAAAATTAAAATAGCTGTTTGTTAACAATCTTGTCATCATTGAATGGATTTTTAAGCAATCATAGAGATATTAAAATGCTAATTAGTAGGAATAAAGGAAGTATTAATTTAAAATATTAAAACTGAGGCAGTATTCTTAACTACTTCTTGTTTTCTTTCAAAAGATATCAACAAGATCACTTGATGAACAATGGTTTGAAGCGAAAGAAAAGTAAGAGGAAGTCTAGCATTAACTTAATTAGATTGTAGTGAATTTTAACATAATAAATACAGAGCACCAACAAAGTACATATCTAATTGCTTTTGCGAACAGCAAAAGAGGTGATAACTTAGAAAAGCTAATGAAAGAGTAATTTCAGCAGTGCAATTAACATTTGCGAATTGCTACTAATATGTCCATATAACTGATACTTGCTTATTAATTAAAAACCAAAATACGAATGGCTAAAATCCGATATTTAAAAAGAGTTAAACATTATTGAAATATCCGGCTAGAGCTTCACATTCTATCTTTATAGCTAATCCATTATTTTCTATAATTTAACTACATTATACGCTTCTTTCTATAAAATCTTTTATTAGTTTTCTTTCATAAATTTAATCTCGTCTTCACAATTTCCACACCACAATGCTTTCTACACCAATTTGTCATTGGAACCAAAGCTGTAAATCATTTTTTGAAAGAATGTTCACGGTCCTCGGGGCTTTTTCTTTCACAACTTTACTGTTTCAACTCCGCTTCTTTCAGGGTCGATCTAACTTTGGAAAAAGGGACACTTGGGACAAAGGCTGGTGAATAAGGTATATATTCCAGTATAAGGATCTCATGCTTCACCAAGAATTTCTTGATAGACAGTATAGTGTGCCAGAGCGTTGTTCTGATGACCTATTTTTCCACAATTCAAGTCGTTGTTCTCTTACTCATTCACAGAAGATGACTTCAATGTAGTAATATTGTTTCATAGTTTTGGAGTTTTTTTGTAGGCCTCGTATTTTTGTCAGACTTTCTCTTCTATTGTTTAGAATATGTGTTCTAGTGCTTTGGCAATCTGCCCTTGTTGCAGTTTTGAAATTTTGGTGTACCTTTCGAAAAATTATAATTGGCAAGGATAAATTCAAATCTAAACTAATTTTTATATATTTCGATGTGGAGCTATCACATTAAAAATTGTACAAATTGGGAAAGAAAGCTATTAGACTGCCATTGTGTTTGTCTTTCTGGCAAAAAATACAAGCTTAGTAGTAATAGTTTTAAAAATTAAGGATCGCCGTTTATTTTTAATTTATATTAAATGAGAAATAGAAAATATGAAAAAGAAATATTCTAATTGTTCAGCACATCTTTTTAGCAAGTAATTTCACTTCTTTCTTTTGAGACATCCAGTGTGTAGAATTTGGAGTTGTAACCAAATTTCAGTATATGAAAACACAAACTTTTAAGAATTATTTGATCCTTTAAAGGTGACTATGCAAATAAGAAACATTTGTTTTTGGTGAGCCCTCGATGTCATAACCCCTTATAAGGTAATTTTGGTGTAGGTAAAAGCTCGAATTCTCTCATTCAATCGGGGTTGAACTCGTTTACGTCTCAGGTTGTAGGTGTTATAACGAGATAACGTCTGAGGGGTAAAGGTCTAGATACGCGCCATGCAGTCGGTGTGGGAGAAAAGCGAAAAGAACAGATTAAAGGGTAGTTTTAGCGTTCGGCTTTGGAATATAGGGGTATTGGTGTGCACGGTTGTTTATGTGCGCGTGTTTTTGTGTATGTATATATACACTGCATTTTCCTTTCTGTTGAAAGACCGCACGACCGTCCGGAGATTATCATAATCCTGTTTATTTTTCTTTGTGGCTTGTGAGTGAAATGTAATGAAGCCGCCGCATAGAGAGCATTAAATTCTTCGTTTTATAGTGGTTGTTAAATTAAGTCGTACATCAAATTTAAACGTGTTCTTATTCTGTATTGTGCGAGGGCGATTTAATGGAAGCGATAAAATGCAGAATTTATGACTGTTTTTTATTGAAACTTTAAACATGCTATGGAAAAAATAGAATGAAAAATAAAGTAATATATAAGCCTATGTACAGAGAGAAAAGCAATTTTTAAATCTGGTCTAGGCCACTATAAATACTGCTATATTTATATTTGCCATATTGGTAGGTAAAATAAAGCAATGTTGATGTAATTCAATAATCAATTCAAGACACTCAACTGCAGTCTTCGCAAAGTATAAAATATGTAGATGTAGAGAAATACACTTTTGTCAAAATAATCTTAATGCTGCTTATTAACCAACAGTAGTCCGTAACTACTTTTAGCTTTATTATTTTTGTGAGTAGTAAAAGAAGAGCACTGTATTCAAAATACTTGAATTTCGAAAAACATTTATAAACACATTACGGCAATAACTCTAATGGAAATACTATAAGAGACTTCTTAGAGAGATTTCAGTATTATCTGTAGGTATACAGATAATACTATAAATTAGAAAACACAAAAAATAAATCGCGAAATAGAACAAAATATAATATTCTCTACCATTCTGATTAGATCACTTCCAATGTCGTTCTATTTCTTTTAGCACTGGCTTCAGTTTTTAATATTATTTTATCATTTAGTTTTACTGTTAGAACCCTTCTCAAATATCTCATTTCCAATAGCTGCCCTTTGTTTTTGAGGGATTTTGTCACAACATGCCCCAAAAGTTCACGAATATTTCTATTTTTGTTTACCTTAATATTTAAACGTTGACTCTATAAAAATTATTTCGTTAATGTTGTATGCTAAAATAGTATGCCTCTTTTTACTCAAATTGTTCACACTAGAGTCTACTAGATAAGATTTTTCCCTCCATAATATGAACAACTTTTACATCTCTATTTTTTAACCATAAATTATAAAATACAAATAATTTTTGGATTCCCCAATTTTCCTTTATTCATATATATCCCCTTTTCCAAACTAAAAATTCCATTTTGTGGATGTCGACATAATCCTATATTTCAATCATGAATCTTAACAACTTAGCGCGGATCCAGATGCGACGCTGCGATTAATTATTTGCTGATGATGATAACTTAGTTGTTGAAAGATGTATACAGAATACGAACATTAATGTGGAAAGGGGTTTTATTTACCATTTTTGTTTGTTTAATTGAATCAAGGATAATTGTGACTTTGCTTGATTCAAAGTTTACTTTAACAATGGTGATGGTCGAAAAATAAGAAAGATTGAGTGTTCTCTAAATTAAGATTTAAATTATTTATTTGCACAGAAAGTTATAGATTTTAATAGAGTATTATTGGACTACGATTTTTTACAATTTTAAACATCACTTAAGATGTAAAGAAAGTTTTGAGGAATTTTGTCGTATATTTAGTAACAAGTCAGGTTTATCAGGTACTCTAAAGCGGCGATATAATTAATTTACACGGCTTCTTTTTTTAAATGCAGCGTCTTTACTTCTTGAGTTAAAAATACTTGTTGGCGAAGAGAATATTAAACTTGTTCGAAAATTGACCCAAGGGAGCTACATGTTACTATTAGGACCATACAAGCAATGGTACATATTGGTGTTCGTGAGCTTTGCCTCCATTGTATTCGCCACAACTTAGCTCCATTTCAAAAAGGAGTTAGTATGAGACAGTTCAAAACTGTACTTGATCGCTTTACCAATGGATCGTCAAATTTAATACACCGTATCATTAGAAGTGATAAATCTTGTGTATAATTTCGAAATATGCAACAATAAGCAGTTTGGATCTTTGCGAATAACTCTCTTCTAAGCAAAATTGTTAGGAAAAAACAAAGACAACAACACGGGATTTCTGGTGTGCTTCCACTGTTACGCGGTAGATCATCATACTGTTAATGTAGAGTAGTATGCTACAGTTAATTTATCTCCAGTTCTCCAAAGTATCCGCCAAAATTATCCAAGAAGAATGATCATCTTGTATTACGATAACATCCGAATTCACAGTATTGCTCAAACCATTGAATATTTATTTACTAAATCATTAAAATAATAGCTCGTTCGCAGTACAGTTCAGATTTTGCATTTAATATTTCCTTTTGGTTTCTTTTACAAAGGATAACTTTCCATGTACACATTTTACATTATCTGAAGAAGCGGTTCGTAGAGCGAAAAATGAAATAACTACCTTAACGCAGAAATATTAGCGAAATAGATATATAGTAAAAATGCAGTAATTGTGAAGGGGAATATTTTGTAAGGTCATAATTATATGAACACCTTGCTTCTGAATACTTTTACTTAAGTCACAACAAATAAAATATATGTATATATATATATAAAATTATAGTCTGAAAATATTATCTTTTCCTGTTGCAACACTATTTTCATTTGCAAACAGTATTGCAATGGCTGCTTTCATATTACAGCAGTCTATGTAATTACATTTAGCAATTGCTACTACTTTTTTGTTTTCATAATTATCTTGTGATGTATAGCTGTAACAATATAGTATGGGTGTTTTGAACTAAAAACTAATCTGGAGGTGACTGATTTAAAATTATTAAATCCGTATTTTTGGGTATTTTTCCTAAGAATACTGCTTTAATGTTTTTTATTTTATGTAAATTATAACTTCAATATGTTATTGTTCCTAATGGCGTTTTCTACATGGCTCCAGGAAATTTAGATCAATATATTATGAATTTTTCGTTCTATTGGATCATTTCATATGCTTTCAACAAGACATTCAAATACTATTAGAAATATTTACAAATGTACTCATTTAATTGTATAAAATATTATTCTGAATGAACTTGTGTTATGTAACTTTGGTCTGTTTTCAGAAAAATCTTACATAATGAAATCCCATTTAAATATACTGGAGAATATTCGATTTCTCCAGGAAGATAGTTTCTTTCGATAAAAAAAGAATCCTTCACATACATTTGATAATTCAAACATTATACGAATATGTACACAGGTCCTATCTGCATTATGATGTCAGAGTTTGAAAATTGATGTGTTTTATTCACGTGTACAAATATTTATACAATAAAATGAAAAATCCTGTGTAAATAAACAAATACGTTGTCGCTTTGTAAATGTTAACGGACATATGAGCGTAAATTATTCAATGGAGAACTAGTATGTCTGTGAATTACAACTATATAACAGATGACGTAGGCGGCACGTTAATTGATTACACTAGAAATTCCCAACGTCTAGTTTGTAGTAGACTAACAGTCGTACAAATTAAGACCTTAAATTAGTTTAGGGTAGAAGCAGTCAATACAACAATAATCAATTGCCGACATTTATATTTCGTTAATTTTGTGCTAGAATTTATTGATTTGGCAGGAACAAAACTAATTAAAAATAAAGTAGAAAAGATTTTTCTAATCATGTACGATACAATACTTTATATATCAATGAATAAAACGAAATTTCCTGCATATTAGGTAAGGACTTATACATTGACTGGTCATTCTGTAGATTGCTTTTATTTTTCAAATATCAGGTTGTCGAAAAGCATGAGGTATTTTTTTATACTTTTCAAAAGTCAGTTACTAATAAAAGGTAAATCAATCAACATCTTTCGATGAGCTTCATAATTTTTCGTTCAAGAAAGAACCTACCTCTATTGGCAAAAAGCTTTAGTGATTGACAGCCTCTTTTGTACTTAATGTTACAATACGCAAGGAGTTTTGAAGAGAACATAACAAGTACTAGGTTGAAGGTTTAAAGTCTGACGGAAAGAGTACCAGCGAGTACGGTGACACATAGCATCTAAAACCTAATTATTTTTGACGTGCGATCGATAATGTGTTGGTTTCGCACTATGAATACTACTACTTTACGTTTAACGAGCTCTAGGCGCTTCTGGACGATCTATTTATTGCATTGTCCAATTTCTAACAGTACAGGTTTGTATTAATTGTTTTGTTCTTTGGCAGGAGCTCGAAAGTACAACAACTTTAAAATCCTACCACACTGATAGCATTACTATCCTCTGATGAATGTCTGCTTTCAATAACTTGCGACGCGAATCTTCATATCGAGACCGAGACTGTTTTCGCACTACGTTCAAAACCATGCGCAAATATGCGCACCTTTGAGTTCATGAAGAAACAAAATGTCGAGCTTGTTAACACATGCTAGCTTTCTTTTATGTTCATCAACGCTTGCATGACGGATATTTACTATTTCTGGCATCTCTCGTGTCGTGCGTCATGGGGTTGACTCGGTTAACGCCCTTATTTTGTAGTAATTATTCTCCTAATCCGACATTTCGTGGAATATTGTCATTGATGTTCTTGTAGAGCACTGTCACTATTCATTCTATTCAAGTTTTCATGAGCTTAATACGCGTTCCTTTTCTAACGGATATGAAAAGGAAGATATGATGAAAGTGCACGCTTCTGTTTTCAATTTTCAACTTTTTATCCAAATATAATAACTCAACCAAAATCACTTATAACGCAGTATGACTTTGATAATTGGTTAAGCACTACAGATCTTTGAAGAACTACGCACAGACAGATCATGGAGGACTATACCCATACTTTATTAAAGCTTATTATTGCAATATATTCTAATACTAAAGAATCTTTTTGCAATGGCTTGTTTTGTGATCATCTCATGATTGAGACGACCCGCGTAATGCTGTTATCTTATTTTCAATATTTCTGGATCAAACGGCTGAGGTGTTTTGGATCGTTATCTTCCTTATCAAAATGCTTTTTGACAAGCTTAAGTAAACAAACTGTAAATTTCCACCATTTTTTTACTATCCAATTCTATGAAAAATAATTAAAGTGATCCAAAACTCAACACATTAAAGTCACTTCATACAAAAGAATGTTTAGAAGGTATTGTCAGTATATTCAAGCACTAATAATGTTCTTCTTTTGGAAATCTCTACATAAAATAAAGTTTCATCGTAATCTCGATTGCAATATTTCCGGGCCCACATAAATACATGATCGCTAAGAGAAGTGATTTAGAATTATTTGTTTTATGTTTATCTTTGCGATATATAAGTAGCCTCTAGTTGTTTTTACTAATATATTTACTCTTTTGAGTTTGACCCATTGTTAAACTAGAATTTTGACGTCATTGTTCAACATAAAGTCTGTATTCCTGTAAAACCTTGACGTTTATTTCGTTGGACTACTATTAAAGTATATGTAACTAGGACACGACTGCAGGTACAACGACATAAACCACAACAGACCCACAGATAAATCAACAATGGTTTAATCAAGATTGTCAATCGGATCAAACCCCTTGATAAAATCTGTATAAATTACATCTACTTATGAGCGATGATCCAATGCTTCATTATCATGTATTTGCTGCTATACCATGTGCTCGCAAATTTTGGAAAAGTGGAAGAATACAACGAAACGTTACTGAAATGTTTAGAGTCAGGCAAAACGTAATTTCTAAACTTTGGCATTTGTTTTTAGAAATTAAAAATGCTCAGCGGAAGCAAAGGACGCTGATATCGCCACTATCAACAATAATACCAAGTCGCACCTGTTGCAGTTGAAACGTTGAAACTGCATTTTTAATGCAACCTACTGAAATACTGCTATCAACGCAAACAATGTTCTTTACAATGACTATGATAGCTCCAATAACTGCCACTAATAATGTTTTTTTCAGAGATTGCACAACAGTTTCATGCAATCTTCTTCGGTACATTTTTAATGTAACTCTGAAAACTTGTTTCCTTCCAAAAATGTGGAAGTTCGGTAGAATAACACCCGTTTTTAAGAAAGGAAATACTTCAAACAATTATAACAATAAGCCGACCAGTATTCCCAGTAGTTGGGTGCCATCCTATCTTCATTATTAGTCGTAGAAGTGAAGCGTGGAATACTGCCCCGAGAATGTGCCATTTTCTGGTTTGATAAAGTTCGAGCTAGTTTATATAAATGTTATATTAATTGGCATTGCTTTTTATTTTCAGTTATACAAAATATCTGTTACCCTAAACAGTATATTTTTAGTAGATATATGGGAATACTCGCTGATCATACACATTAAGTAGATGAACTAAAAAAAATACTATTTATCTTGTGTTTTGATGGTACGTAGCCATGATATGTAGGACTGTCCGAATTGCGATAAATGCCTGAATAAAAACGCCAGACAACGAACTACGTTCATATAAATGCATAGCCGTAAATCAAGCTGAATAGTAACATAAGTATGTGCTTTGCATAAACCATTGTTTTAATTTAAGCGACGAACGTATATAAAATACAGACCAAACACTATATTCTATTTACAAAATTGTTTAAGGGCTCTCATTAAAGTATAGTAATAATTCATACTCATTTTTGTTTCGCTTCATTACTTTTGCACTGAAAAATGAAACTGCATTACTTTATTGACGTGACTATATATAAAACTTTTGCCTGTGCCAACATCAAGGTGAAAAAGTTCGCAGGAATCTACATACATACATTTGTATGTATACCAGTTGGATGACATAAGTCAAATCGCGAGGGTTGATATCAGATTGTGTCGGATAACAAGGCAAATCCAGCGAAATCTGCATAATACAATCCTCCCGTATTCGTGAACCGTAAGCGTTGATCTTTCACTCCGTATTAGAAAATACAGAGAAAAACGCTTCGTGTGTTCCTCTGATGAACATTAAACTAAGTTTATTTAGGTCTACAGATAGTTTATCACTACTCCAGCATTGCATTAAAGTTATTTACCTGTTTTAATATGAGTTTCGAATTTTAAAATGTTTTGGAAGAACCGTTCGCCTCATATGTTCCATGTTAGTAATACTTTATAAAAGTAGTTGCAAACTTTTTCCTCTTATTTTGTAAAATAACTGACTTACAGAAAATGCAATTTGGAATACTGTCAGCCACGAGAGCTTTTGTTCACCCCATGAATGTTAAAAATCATCCCATATAAACATGATTATGATAGAGCATATTTGTTTCCATTTAGCAACGTTAAAGGCTTTAATAACAATATGAAAGCTGTTATTATTTAAGACTTCAAGAAAAGTTGGTTAATTGTAATAATAGACATCGCAGTTTCATTTCTTAATTTTCAGAACAAATATTTAGAACGAATTCAGTGAATTCTCTTTATAGAATCACGTGAAGAGTAAGATTTCTATGCTTTTGCGAATGTCAGTCGGGAAAGTCAACATAGGTCATGCAATATGCGTGAGTTAACGATAAAATTGCACAGAGAAAATTAAGCCTTAGATTAAATAGCCAAAAATGTCTAGTATATTAAGAAAAATTAAAAACTCATGGAACAATTGACACTCACTGCTTCGTGGGTGTTTAAAGGTTCTAAATGAGCGCGATCAGACAACTATTTCAAGAATAATAAGTGTAAAACCATGGATAAGTGCACTGAGTTTGCTGTGGAAGGAATATTTAATAATATATAATTTGTAATACTTAACATGTCACTTTAAAAAGCAAAGAAGAGAACATGTTATGCAAAACTCAATACCAGGCAATGCCTGTTTTATACACAACATCGCTTCTAGCATTGCCAAAAAATGTTCTGGTCTGTGCCTTTTAAAATATGAATTCTTTTACTTCCATCTAAAATATGTACGTCCAGTTCTCCGTCATTACTTATTATTATTCTTTTAGAGATATACATATATCATTTGATAAATGGGAATATAAATGTATTATATACATAATAATTAATGAAAAATGTCCTTTTATTACGTTATTTTCGCGTTTGTTCTGTTTTAAATAATGATTTCTTCTACATCTAAAGCTAACTGTCAATTAGTCTTCATATATACGTGTATATCTTACCTTTATAGATAAAATTTTGAGGAAAGATTTAGAGTTATATCATTCATTTATCTGTTATCACATGTATCATATTTTTGATATTATATTTTCAGTTTTTCTAACTAACAGGTCATCAGCGCACCTGCAGCAGGTCATCAACACACAAGAATTTGACTATGATATTGAATTTTAGATTAAACATTTAAACGCTTAGTTCATTTTATGGCACTTAGCAATATCATCTACAGTTTCAGTAAACGGAGATTTTAATGTCAATTTTACCATAGCTTCGGAAATACATACATCAAACATAGTTAATTATTAAATCCTTCACTTCTTGCTCGCTCTTTTTTAGATGACACATTATCTTATTTATGTAGAAAAAATGCGGTATCTAAATTAATAATGCGAGTTACGAGGGAGCGTTTTTATATTCGCGGAATGAGCGGGTTGTAGAAGGGTGAGTAGGCGCATTGGGAGCGTGACCTGTGCAGCGACTCATGATTAGTATAAATACGAAGTTTCATTGTTATTAGACAGTTAGTCTTTGAGCTATCGTCAACCAAGTAACATAATCAGGAGTGAAAAGTGAAATATGGAAAAAATCGAATATCGTGCCGTTATAAAGTTCCTTACCAGGCAAGGGAGATCAGTTGCGACCATAATGAATGAGATGTCATTGGTTTACGGCGACTCTTGTCCAGGAAAAACCATGGTGTACAAGTGGCATAGTTTATTTAAACAAGGAAGGGAATCCCATGAAGACGACCCCAGGCCAGGCAGGAGCATTGAGGTGACCACGCCAGCACTTATCCAAAAAGTTGAACAAATTGTACTCGAAGATGCTCGACTAAAGAAGAAACAACTCGCAGAAATGGTTGGAGTATCCGATACAACAATTTTTAAAATCCTACATGATTATCTCGGCATGTCTAAGGTCAGCGCAAGATGGGTGCCGAGAATGCTCACGCCGCCGCAAAAACAACAGCGCGTAGAGTGTTCGCGTGCATTTTTGGACCTCTGTAATGAAGACAAGGATGGTGTATTGAGTGGAATTGTTACTGGAGACGAAACTTGGGTTCATCATTATGAACCTGAGTCCAAACAAGACTCCATGCAGTGGCATAAAAAGGGCACAGCACCTCCCAAGAAATTTAAAGTGTCACAATCAGCTGGGAAACTCATGGCAGCGGTATTTTGGGACTCGGAAGGAATATTGTTGATTGATTATAAAGATAAAGGTGTTTCTATAACCGGGGAATATTACGCTTCAATATTAGAGTGACTAAAAGAAGCCATTAAAGAGAAAAGACGGGGAAAATTGACAAAAGGTGTTCGGCTTTTGCACGACAACGCGCCCGTCCACAAGAGCCGCGTTGCGTTAGCTGCCCTGCCTAAGGTGGGCTTCGAAATTGTGAATCACCCACCCTACAGCCCAGACCTGGCCCCGAGTGATTATTACCTCTTGCCGAAAATGAAAAAAGAGCTGCGTGGTAAAAAATTTACTGCCGATGATGAAGTGAAGGAGGCAGTTTCGGCGTATTTTGCAGATAAAGAGAAATCATTTTTTTATGAGGGTATAAATAAATTAATTGAAAGATGTGAAAGATGTATCCGTCTTGCAGGTGAATATATTGAAAAAGAAAAATAATTTGGTTTTTTTATTTCCACCCCTTGTCCCCCATTCCGCGAATATAAAAACGCTCCCTCGTAATTAGCCGTCAATTTAGTTATTAAAAAGTAGAAGTCATAGAAATGTAGATTTAAGAATAGATAGGAAATTTTAAGTTGAAATGCATGTAGAATTTAAAGACAATATAAGAGACATAAATAATGTCTTCAATAGCTTACTTAATGTTACGGAGGCAATAAACAAAAATTGAATCTAACGACTATTGTAGTTAAAAAACATGGGTGTGATTTTTATCTATTATGACGTGAAATACGCTGAAAAAACCTTATTTTTAATAGACTTCATTTTATATCTAAGAGCCCATGAATTCTGAAAAAATGTCATCCGCTGTTGACAAGTCTAACATCAGTGTATCTTTTGATACATTTTTATTTTCAACTTTCAAAGAAAATCGGGATAATTCTGAGGAAATTTTTAAGCATATGGGCTTTACAGAGAGGAATAAAAATTATGCTAATAGATTCTAAGTGTTATTTAATATATATGTATAATTAAATATAGATTAATTTATTGTGTATATAACGCCTAGAACAGTTGAAAGCTGTGCACACATAAATTAGATTTCTCGCTATTTTATCATAGAGTATGTCGTAATAGAACTATTAGCAGTTCTGACACATTCGCAGCGATGCTAATTACATATGCTACCTGACACATTTTGCTTGATGAAACGCTGCAAATCTGAAGTACTAATTTAATTATGTTACATGAGTACGTTAAACTGTATTTACGTTGATATTTAGAAACTTAATTACAAGTATAGAATATTAATTAAAGAAATTACAAAGAGACTAAAATGAAAGGAACAGAGCAATAGTCTTTTCACAAAATTCTTAGCGCGTTGGCAGATATTCATGTTTCTTTTATAGGGAAAATACATTCCTAACATCAAGTTTGGATATTAAGATTCTCCTTGAAAACTAAATAATAATTTAATATACGTATAATAAGCTTTGTAGGATATATTATTGTCATTACGACATTTTAATGAAATACTAAATCTTGCAAATGATAAAAATGTTGAAAAGTTTTGCAGTTCTATATGTTAGCTGTAGTACTAAGAGTGGGAAGAGTGGGACATTATGACAAAGAATGGGAAGCAGCAGAAATAATATCAATCCTAAACCAGGCAAAGCATTTCATCAAGTTGAATCCTGTAAATTATTAGTCTTCATTTCAGTCGTATCCAAACTATCGAAAAGATTAATTTTTAAACAAATAGGAACAATAACCAATCTGAATTCAGGCAAAGTTATTCGAGAGTTGAGAGGATCGATGATATTGCTGGAAGGTATACTGAAAAACAAAAGCTAGCTTTCAATACTATCTTCAGATACTGATCAGGTTTACGATCAAGATAGCATGTTAGATTATTATATAAAATCAGCAATGTTTCCTGAGCATTTATTGTATTGATGTTGTTTCTAAGAAATAGGCATTTCCATATAAATCTTCAATATTATTACGCATCGTTATTCCAAATTAAATTTGATTATCTCAAGGAAGTATGCTAGATTTTGTTTAATATTTAATTGATGCAGTTGACATTCGTACAAAATCGAATATTCCAATAGCCGTATTTTCAGATCACGCTGCTGTTCCAGCTACGCATAGATATCCTACAACAGCCTTGAATATTTGCAAGAAAGCTTAGATGGAATTTGAAATTATCTGAAAGAATAACTAATGAGGGCGACTAAAATGAACGTACTAAGACAAAAGCAACTACGGCACTAGCATCAAAAATATTACGAAATAACGTTGGACAAGCTGACTACTTGGAAGGGTGATTGTCTACCAAGAAATTAAATTGTTGTGGACCTTCTCTAATAAATTTTAAAGAAATAAAAGAGTTTTTCGTCTAAAGTGATGCATTTTGTTTACAAATTTTAAGATCATTTTTAGTAAAAAAAGAAAACAATGACACTTTATGTTACCTTTCTTAGATACCCTAGTAATTAGAAATAATTATAAAATAGAAATTGGTATGTTTCGAAAATAAACTGATGTTAATAGATTTATAGCGGCGTGTCCAAATCACAACATGCAACAAAGGGTGGCTTCTCTCAATTTTCTTATCAACCGTTTGGTTAGTTTCTCACTAACAAAAGTGAGATACAAAAAGGAATTGAATTTTATTAATTTTATTAATAACATAAAAAAGACAATCTGTGATATCACATGTCTGTCTCTTGAACGGAAAATTTAAATAGTGTTTTTAAAGAGCCCGACTTTCAAATTACATTTCGGACCACTAAGTCTATTAAATGCCTCTTAGGAAATCGAAGGACAAAGTCGAAGTCAACAATAAATCGGAGGTTTACGAAATTAAACGTCTAGATTGCAATAAACAGTACACAAATCAGACAAAAAGATCGATAGAAACCCAGTATAAACAGCACATCAAATTTAATTCACCTGAGAAATCTTGCATGAGCTAAAAAAAATCATAACGTAATCGTTACACTTTACTAATGTCTACTTTAGTTCATAGAAAAGTAATATACGATCGACCAAAAAGGTTCGCATATGCAAGCAGGTACATGCTTTAAAATAAGTTTTTAGCTTAAGATTAGAATATAATTCAAATTATGTTTGTTTCTGTGTAGATTTACTGTGTGATGCTGTGATTAATTATCTGCTGATGAAGACAACTTAATTGTCGAAATATGTATACAGAACACGGAAATTATTATGGAAAGACGTTATATTAGTCTTAATTAATTAATTTGTATAATTCCATATTAAAATGGTTGGCACAAATAAGAGCAAATGTGTCGAACTCAGCAGAGCTGCCACTAGAAAGAAATCTCAATTTGCAAGTGCGTCATCCTTAACGCAATATCCCATATATCATATATCCTTGCTGTGAACCACATAGCGAAAAGATTATCTTCAAAAAAAACGTCACATATGAAAATAATAGTACAAGTACTCTTGGTATAATAAACAGCAATGTAACAATTTCTAAACCCTGAGGAAGATTTAAAATAAGAAATTAAGTGTTCATTTATCCAAGAGACTAGGCTCAATTAACCGTGATTCTTTTGCCTAAAATTTCTATAATATATATATTGTATATATATATATATATATATATATATATATATATATATATCTAATATAATTTCTTTACATTGCAAATATATACGCCAATGTACTACGTTTGCCAAAATAAACTGATACGATTTACGTTTTACTAGACATATTTAGTACTGACTATATCAACAAATGAAAATCTATTATACCAAATAAACGATATATTTCATTGAAAGGCTAAAATAATTGTGAAGTGTACAAATTACATTTCAATAGATATGTATACTTGAGTATATATACAATCCCCTGAAAAGTACAAATAATTGTCTATTCGAGTTGATAAATTTTATTGGGTCTGGGAAAAAGTTCGTGGCGTTTTTCCCGATATATTGGTTGCCGATAACTAAAGAACAACAAGTCACAGCGACACCACCGAGGGCTCGTTTTTTAGATGACCTTCCGATAGTTTGAGCGTAGAAACATTGTAATCGGTGCAGTTTGGAAAGTTATTCGCACTTGAAAATATATGAGAAATTTCGCTATATTCTGCAATATTATTATGATAAGGGGAAGAATGCTGCGCAGGCTTGTGATAAAATTTGTGCTGTGTACAAACTAAAATCTGTTGCGCGGATAAATTTCAATGTGAAAGATACTGAAAAATCTGATGAAATTCTTGAAAAAGTCCAACAAGATAAGCATATCAGCAGTGTCGATATTGGCATGGAGCTAGGCATTGACCACAAAACTGTTTTGAACCATTAACACAAAGCTGGTTACAAAAAAAAGCTTGACGTATGGGTTCCTCATGAGTTGAGCGTGAAAAACATGATGGACCGAATTAACATCTGCGATATGCTGAAACGGAATGAAATCGAGCCGTTTCTGAAACGTTTAATAACCGGAGATAAAAATATTACGTCGATAATCGGAAGCGTAAAAGATCGTGGATAAAGGATGGTGAGCCGTCACAAGCGTTCGCTAAGCCAACATTGACGCCAAAAAAAGTGATGCTGTGTGTATGGTGGGACTGGAGGGGAATCGTCCACTACGAGATACTTCCAACTGGTCAGACGATTGATTCTCAACTCTACTGTGCACAACTAGAGAGATTACGCCAGGCGATTGAATATAAAAACGGCCCGAATTGATTAATATGTTGTCTTCCATCATGACAACGCCCGACCACACACTTCTTTGATGACCCGTCAAAAATTGAGAGAGTTTGGTTGGGAAGTTTTGATGCACCCACCTTACAGTCCGGATATAGCACCCTCTGACTATCATCTGTTTCGATCTCTGCAGAACTCTCTCAATGGAATTAAGTTGGTTTCAAAAGAAGCCTGTGAAAACTTTTTGATTCAGTTTTTCGACCAGAAACCACAGAAGTTTTTCACCGATGGGATCATGGATCTACCAAAAAAATGGCGAAACATTGTCGATAATAATGGAGCATATTCGGTTTAAATGAATTCGTCCACGCGCCATGCGGGGACCAGTTGAATTTTACTAAAAAAACGCCACGAACTTTTTCCCAGACCCAATAGAATGAATAAGATAGGCTTTTCTGATATATAAATCCGCCTCAGGATTTAGTATAAAGAAAGATAGCAACTACTGGTTATAGTCCTGAACAAGAGGTCTATTGAATGGACATAATTAATCCCTCTTTCAACTCATACCTTAGTAAAATTATTTAGTGGTCTAGACTCCGTTGCTATATTCAGATACCTTGAAGCTACGTATATAGGGCTACATATTTTATTTCATACACATATATTATATATAGGTGGTATATTGTACCTTTGTTAGAGCAGGTCATAGGCGGATATAAAATTCACTTGTTCGACTATTACTCCAACCACTGTGCTTACCCCACTACATCAGTAACGTTCGTTTCGAGCATTAGATAGTCAACTATCGTTCAGTACGCTTTGGTTTATATACAGTTATAGTCGACCATGAATGAATTATTTTACGATCGAAGAGGGCGTTCAAATTGCAAAATTATTTTATAAAAGGAATTTTGCTCGAAATTCGTTGCTTATTTACAGACACTTTTCCTAGTAGACCTATTCCCAGTACAAGATACAATTTAGCGTACTGTTTAAACGTTTGAAGAAACGATTTCCATACAAATATGCAAAAATAAAATTTGTCATCATATCAAACCAAAACAATGATATAGGAATACCATCTGATGCCAACAATCAATTAATTTTACCACTCCAAGAAAACAAAAGTATGCAAGAAGATATTGAATTAAATGGAAACATAAATGAATTAGAAATATGGTACTTGTTCGTCCATTAACGGAATTTCAACCGACACTATCTTTGCATTAAGTAGATATTAACCATGCAACTGTTTCTAATATATTTAAAAAGTCAATATCGTTCATATAAATACTCAGCCCCGCAACAAATTTATGAAGAATAATTTTCGTAGAATGCAATCTTGTGAAACCCTTTTAAATATGTCTCAGAATGACCCCAATCAAATTTTTCTAAGAAATATTCTTTTTAAAGACGAGATGACATTTTATTTGCATAAACATCATAATAGAAATATAGCGCGATATTGGTCTAGAGAAAACAAGAACTTCATTGTTCCCCTATTTACATAGTGCCCTCAAAAACTGAATCATCTATTCTAGCCGACAGAATAATGGGTCCATTTTTTATTTCCGAATTAATCAGCCTTTACACATGCTGAAGATGTATTTATTTCTATTGCTTAAACACAGTTTGACATGAATATAATATAGTTTTAACATGAAAGATGTTCTGTTCACAAAGCTCATAAACGTTTGTGACTATTTGGATAACATCTTTCAAATAGATGGATAAGAACAATGGTCCCATTACTTGGTGATCCCCAAATTACCAAATCTAACTCGCGATCCACAGACTTGGCTCCTAACGATTTCTTTTGAGATTATTTAAAAATACTATTTATGGCAATAATAGACCAAGAAATGTAAAAGAATTAAGTTACCGACTCAAAGAAATATGTTAGTAAGTTGATGCCCAAACTTTCGCAAATGTTAGAAAATCTTTTTATGATAGATAGAATACTGTTCACTTCAACAAGGTGGTTCATTTGAGCACTTACTGTAAATATGAATTTTTAGTATATAGCTTTCTCCAATTTATTTTGGGTAGTACTATACATATATCTATATTTAATTTCAAATTTTTAAGTTGCCTATTTTAGAAAGGATTATGTATTTTATGAATTTATTTTAATTATTAGCAAACTTTTTACTTCAATAAATATTTATTTCTGTCTGTATGGAAATCATTTTATTATTAGTTTCGGTAAACCTTCCTGGATTTTTTTTAATTGTTATGAAAACGTATTGATGATGAACATGTGAATTTATAAATGTTTGAAATTCATATTTATTTTTAAGAAATCTGATATAAATATGTCATAACTCGCATTCAACTATAGTTACATGTATAAATGGAACTTATACGGTTATAAGTCAGAATGTCTGCTGACTTGATCAATTATGCTTTAATTATGGGTCATAAGCATCGCAAGACAGCGAGTGAGGAAACACATGTAAGAAAAGAATTAACGTCTTTTTTATCAATAGTGATGTCAATAAAATAATCTTTTATTTAATACACGTTTCTTACCTTTTAGTAAGCAAAATCACGATAAATTTCTGCTTTGCCCTCAATAGAGATTTTTAGATTGTGTTTTTTAAAAACTGGTATCGTAATACATACAACTGCAAAAATAATTGTAACAAGAAAATATTGTTTTACAAATATTTATACTGCTAAGAACTCAAGAAGAATGTTAACACTGAAAACTCATTTAAAAATTTTGTGACTCTGGTTGATTATTAAGTACCTAAATTGATCTTTAGAGATTACAGAAGTTCATGTGTTGTAGGATAAATTGTCTGAATGTTTAAAATAGAATTTGTGCAGAAAAAATATATATGTTAACAGATTAGTCTATTTGCATCTTAAAAAAAATTCTTGTATCTACTACAAAGGCGAAAATTGCTTCTACTAACAGCAATTTATTCAATTCCAATGCTAAAGAAATATTATTCATCGATAATTACAACAATTGTTTTAATTTCAGATAAAATATTTCTTTCTTAATTTCATTTGTTAGATATGTATTATTCTTAATAAACTGATTCATTTTTTACATTTCCTTCTGTAAGTTTTGAAAAATTTATCTGTAAGTATTGTAATTCTGTTTTAAATCATCCATACAAATTGCTTTCTTGGCACCTATTTGTTTGCTTTCCCTATTTTAAATATTCTGAAATTGCGTGGTTAAAAAGTTTTGAATTTTAGTGGAAATTAATGTAAAATATTAATATTCCTTAATGTTCGGAAACATTAATTCTATAGAACATACTTACATTAGCGGGCGTTGTGGAAGATTCCTTAAGTACAGCTAACTAATTTATATTTATTTATTTAAAAATTACTGTTTCGAAACGTCTAAAGCAAATTATTTTAAATAGTGGTCGTGTTCGTTATACAGCTGGTATTTCCCATCAACCAAATGGAATGTCAAAGCATTTTGTATCATCTATCTAATTTTAATTATGCAACATATATATGTATAAGTACCTTGACTAATTGCCATAATCTATTTAAAGAGATTTGCAGCTTTTCTGAAGCACGAAGAGTAATAAAATGTACGGAAGAGGATATAGTAATTTGAAATTTAAATTACGGTAAAGGATTTGAAAAATATAAATAAATTTTTTCTTGCTTACAATAAAGACTGACAATGAAACACTTACTACACTTTAACGAGAATATAAATATAAAACTTTTCAGTCTTTGTAGATATATCTTTTTTAGTAAGCTTGCAATTTTTACATGTATGTATGTATATAACAAACATACACACTATAGGTGCCAATTTAGAATAGTATGACGCATATCCATTATAATAATAATTAATATTATATAAACCTTCGGCCCTGCTAACAAAATGAAGTTTGTTTAAGAAAAATGTAGCAGATGCTCCGCACTTAAGTATCGCGGCATGAAAGGCATAGTATATCAACATGTATATGATGTAATAGAGTATTTCAACAAGAAGAAACATGTCTTGGGCTAGAACAAAATCAGTTTATTAATCATATGAATTAAATTCTAGAGAAATTTAGAATACGCTTACAAAAGATTTATAATACTTGGTTAAGCGCTAAAAATAAACCTAGGGTAGTTACTGTAATCACCGGGAGAGATTGAGAGTGATGAGCTTGATCTATCGTAGCTTTTGTAAACGTACGCGCCCTTTTAAGCTGAGATGCATTGTACCTATGGTGTCTTGAAATTTTATGTTAAACCTACCGTAAGGCCTTCCACTACTTTTAGTACTGTGCGAATTTATCCCAACCGCTCGCTAACTCTCTTGGTGTGTACTATAATACGTATGCAATTCCACTTCTAATTTACTTATTTGCATTTATAAAATGGTCAGATACAGAACTAAACTTCCTCAATAAATTTCTCAGAACAGTAGATATGTAACATCACACGCATCATCACCACTTTGCAGTAGTATGATTTACATTACCCAGAGAAGAAGGAGGAAGAGTTTTCATTGATATACTGACCATGAGAAACAACATAATTGACCCATGGAACAAATACGAACTACAAACTTTTTAGAAAATTCAGAAGTTAAGTTATAATGCCCACGCTCTAACACACAATATACTAGATATTGCACTAATAATACTAAAGAAACATATATAATTAATATATCACTCAGATACACTCATTTTTGAACGATATGTTGCTGTCTTTCCGGTGTTAAAAGACGTTAAACAATTAATGAGGTTTTAAATATTTTTATTGAGTTAAAAGTGAAAAAACATTGCCTCTCTCTCTCGGACAATGCACACGAATATGTGTATTGTAGTGAATGAAAAAGCAAGAACGCGTCTCCCTGGTCGGCAACAAAGTTCCCACTTGCTATCTCGGCGATTTGTCGGATAAATGAATGTTAAAAGGAATCATTCAAATATTAATGTTTACTACTAATGCTTCAGAGATTCACTCTTCTTCAGGCAAACTTGTGTTGTTAACGAACGCTTGGGATTTATCGTATCTTTTCGATACAAAAAAAATAATGAAAGAGCATTGCTCCCTTCTCGTACAACACACGAATGTATTGAACGAAAGTCGAGAACGCGTTTATCTCGCTGGTCGCCAACAAAGTTCCCAAAATGTATGTATATAGACAGGCACTCGCCGAGGTAGCGTCTGTCTATACACGCTCTGGGAACTTCGTTACCGACCAGCGTGTGATATACGAGAGAGGGAAGCAATGTTTTTCCATTATTTTTCTGCATCGAAAAGATACGATAAACCCTACAAAAGAGTCGTTCGTTAATAACATAAGGTTGCCTGAAGAAGAGTGAATCTCTGAAACATATGAAGTAAACAGGGTGTAGTTAATATTTGAGTGATTCCTTGAATTAAATAGTATCAAACATATCGATATTTTAAAATATTAGGTGCGCAACTAAGTTCTCGCTGTTTTTCAAGAGATGGCTCCAGTAGTAAGTGCTGGTCGATTGTGACATAACCAAAACGTCATGAACATATGGTAAACAAACAGCTTTGACACATTAGTGATTTTGTTTTTGCGTCATATACTTTTGGTTGTGTGAAAATGTATGATTTTGTGCCAAATAATCGTCATTTGCCGGAAGGGTTGCTTTTCTTCTTTCATTCGAAGAAAACGGCGGCTGAAGCGCATCGAGAACTCCAAAAAGTTTACGGAGATGCTGCTCTAAGTGAAACAACGTGTAGTGATTGGTTTCGTCGCTTCAAAGACGGTGATTTCAGTGTTGATGACCGTTCGCGTGAAGGAAAACCAAAAACCTTCGAAGACGCTGAATTGGAGGCATTGCTCGATGAGGATCCGTGCCAAACGCAAAAAGAGCTTGCTTCAGCATTAGGAGTTACCCGCCAAGCCATTTCCCAGCGATTGCATGCGTTGGGAATGATTCAAAAACAAGGAAATTGGATTCCTTATAATTTGAAGCCAAGAGACGTTGAGTGTCGCTTTTTCGCCTGTGAACAACTGCTCCAGCGGCAAAAAAGGAAGGGTTTTCTTCATCGCATCGTTACGGGTGATGAAAAATGGATTCATTGCAGTAACCCAAAGAGAACAAAATCATGGGGACTGCCCGGTCATGCTTCTACGTCGTTGGTTCGGCTGAATATTCACGCTGCGAAGGTTTTGCTGTGTATTTGGTGGGACCAGGGCGGTTTTATTTATTATGAGCTGTTGGAACAGAACGAAACCATCACTGGGGAACGGTATCGCACTCAATTGATGCAATTGAGCCGAGCACTGCCCGAAAAGTGGCCACAATACGAGCAGAGGCACGAAAAAGTGATTCTACAGCATGACAACGCTCGGCCTTACGTTGCCAAACCCATTAAAACCTTCTTAGAAACGCTCAAATGGGAGGTTCTACCCCATCCGCCATATTCCCCAGTTATTGCGCCATTCGATTATTACTTGTTCCGTTCGATGGCACATGGCCTGGCTAATCAGCATTTCCGCTCATCTGAAGACATATCAAAATGGCTTGATTCGTGTATAGCCTCAAAAGACGAACACTTCTACCGTGACGATATTTGAGCTCTGCCAGAAAGATAGGAAAAAGTTGTCGCTAGCGATGGGCGATATTTTGAATGATTCATTTGTAAACATTTTTTCACAATAAAGTTTCATTTTCATCAAAAAAAAACAGCGAGAACTTAGTTGCGCACCTAATATAATTTTTTTTAAGTGATGTGTCAATGTTTTCCGATGTCAAAAAGCGTTCACAACGTAAGAGAGAAATAGTTTTTCGGGTTTAATATTATTAAATATCGAAGTTGGGAAAACTGACGTTTAACTATAATTTCACAATGGTTTTGCATGTTTATGTATGTATATAAAGGTGTAGTTCTCGGGTATCGGGATTAAGCGTGTATGCTGCGAAATATTGTCATATTGTCATATGACCAGTTTCCAAATTAGCAGACAGTATAGTATAATAACCACACAATTCTACATACTAAATTACTATTAATTTATTTCGAAGTCTTCAATCCTGCGTTTACTTAAATAGTTCTATAAATTATTTCAAGAAAACAAATATTAGCACGTAATATTAGGTATAAACTTTACAGGTATTTGCGTGCAGTAATATTTTCAAGCATGCTGTGAAATGTAAATATGTATATGGTAATTTATGGTGTTCCTATCTAATGTATTAATAATGTAAATCTCGACGAAGTAATTGGTTTATTAACTTTTCCCGAATAACGAGGCAATAACGAATCATTATACAGAAAATAGATGTATTAGGTGTGAAAATTTGTTGTGTAAGCTTGTTTCGATAATTAATTATTTCAAATATTATTACGTAGCTGCACGTAGTGGTTAATTCTAATAATATTTTACACTTTATATAGTCGGATATATTGTATATGATGTATATTGCATTTAATGGAGTGAATAAATGACAGATATGATAATTATAAATGCAAATGAACATTTCAGCGCTGTTCAATGAGAAATTACGTAATATTAATTCTAATGTCGTTACTATAAATTGATTCGATACGATATTGAGTATTCAAACTATATAAATAAATGGACCTACATTATGGCTTATGATGGAAAATTATTACGAGTTTATTTTACCTTTCGTTTATTTTTGACGTTCCACAGTATGATTTTCTGTAAAGTTATTATTTTGTCAATATTTTATGTAGATACCTATATTTGTCGTACTGGCACTTTCGGAGAATAGTGAAAATAATATCTAGAAATCAAATAATTTGTAACCATTATGGCATGCATAAGTGTATCAACTGATTAAATAGGAATACAAGTGTTCCAAATAAGGCAGGCTAAAGCCAAAGGCAGATTAAAAAATAGTAAATAATAGAAAGAAATAAAAATATATCTACCTGCTCTTGGTCAACTAGTACTTGACTAATAAATTGAATAATTGTAACAAAATTAGTCACGGTCGATCTACCAACTACAAACCCATGTTGAAGAGGAGGTAAAAAGTTAACTATTATATATAACATGATATTCTAAAATATCATACCAAAGTTCTAAAGTATAGTCATCTGTCAGTAAGGGAAATAGGATGTGAGAGAAAAGATTTGGTACCAGGAATTCAGGGAGAATTGAGTAGAACGGAACAAACACATACTCACGTAACATATTTTAACAATAATAAAAACATAGCTACATATCATCTTTAAACATTTTGCCTTTACTTTAAAAATTTCATATTTTTAAATAATTTCGGAATAAAAATTCTGAAATATGTAATATGTAAAAGCTAGAGAGTAGTCAATTGAGTGGCTTTATTTTTGAAATACATATAACTCCATCTGTCGTGACACACGTAATATATCGTGTAATATCACATATTTGTTTTCGTTTTTTGCATATTTTTCATTCACCGTTCGTCAGTACCGTATCGTCGAGAGCAAATTAAAAGGTTATTAAAACCTGACGAATTAATATAAGATTCCCGTCGACAAATTTCCTGATACAAAGCAAAAATTTTTAATTAAAACCTGTTCCGGTCCGTCGTCAGTCCGTTTCGCGCGCGTGTTCGTTGCAATTTCGTAGTTTTTGTATTGATATTAAACGTACGAAGGATAACATCTGTCCGGGTGAGCATTTTCCGGACAGTAATAGTCAATTTCCGCGCTAATCGCAACGTCCCCGACTAATCCGGTTACAGCGGCGGCGCTGCGCTCGTCCTCTCTATTCGTCTGTTATTGTATAAATTTGCATGCGTAGCTCGAGCAATATTCTCGAAACGCCTGCAGTTACGACGACATTATAACTTACCGAATTTTATGAATTTCTGGAGGAGCCTTGAAATGGAACAAGGCAATGATCAAACTTCTGTGATGTGCGTATAAAAAAGAAGATTTATAATAAAAAATTTGCCTTCGAAACTTCACTTTCACGTGAGGAACAGCTCAAATGAGAATGCATTTCGAATATTATATACGTAGTTGTAGGTTGCAGGTTTTATTAAATCCATCACAGTTTAAAATTTCAAGAAAGATCTAGAACTGTCATGATTCTGCTTAATATATTAAAAGGAAAAAAGGAAATAGTTTCCTTTTTAAATAAATTACTGATACTACTCTTAATACTGAAATTAATGATAAGTAAATGTAATCGTACTTTTATAGATGGAATATATCAGCATTCGAATATTGCATTGGGTTAAATAATAAACACTGTTATTATCTAATTATTATAGAATTAAGAGAAAATAATATTTTACTTTATGTATTACTTTATATATTTTACTTAATGTCATTTTAAAAACCCGTCATAGGTTTGACTATGTAGTATAAAATAAAGAAGTCTAGCTTGTGGACTTCCACGGTTGTTGTCCATACTTTCTTCATCTTAGTTTCCGGGCTGAAACTGCGTCTTCACTAATTCAACCACCGATATTTCGTATCCACTGGATCGGACTTCTTCAGAGCTGCTGCTAGTGCTTCCATTGTTGCATTGAAACTGATGTAAGTCTGTGGTAGATGAGTTTATATAGGGATATTTGTCACGAGTTAATGGAGCGTTACGGTTACGGCTGAATTGTTTGGAGATACAGGATTGACAGGCGATGTCTGGAGGGAAATCATCATCACAGTTTAGCTTGTTTGGGTGTGATCTCTATAGGTTCACGGATTATTCAGTCATAGTAATGACTTGTGCGGGATACCGTATGCACTAGAGTTAGTACCTGGCTACAGCTTATGCTCAGAAAATGTAGAATCAGCTACACGCCTAGTATAGTACTCATGCTCTGAAATACGAATACCGACAGACTTCCTTGCTTTTCTAAATTCCCTGCACAATTCTAACAATTCTGCCATGCAGGTTCTATCAGAAAATTCCCTTACCCTCCTAGATGTCTTATTGAATCGTCGCCTGGATGGTTCGCTAAGACATTCAGTTAATGGTATAGCCACACATATTGACCGGTATCTAAACGCCCTTTCCCATTACCATCCCGCCCAAAAACAGGGCATCATCTACTCCTTAGTCTAAAGAGTTTTCAGCATATCTGATCAGTATTCTCTACTCCAGGAACTAGGTCATGTCGCTAATATCCTTATAAAGAACAATTTGTCTTAATTCAATAAAAGACCGTGTTTTAGAAAAACCCAAGATTATGTGCTCGTGTAGGAGTATATATGTACATATATTGGTGAACCAAAGCCGTCTATGCGCATTTGTGTTTCAGATTATGAGCGATGTACTAGGCTGCTGTGCGTAGCTGGTTCTACACTTGCTGAGCATAGGCTTGAAACCGATCACCATATCCATAGTGATACTTTTATAAATAGAATATATCAACATATCCAGTTCTATTCTACTAAAATCGTGTCCCACACTAGTCATTACTATGGCCAGAAAATTCTCGAATGTATAGAGACTTTTAAACACCTTAATAACTTAAACTGTGATGATGGTTACCAACATCTGTCAATCCTGTATCTCCAAACAACTCCGTGACGTTCCATTGACCCGTGACCTATATCTCTGTATAAACACATCCACTACAAACTTACATCTGTTTCTTTGCAATAACGAAAGCATTGGTAGCAGGTAAACCGTGAGGATGACCCATATGAGCGGTGACAAAGTGTCGGTAATTGAATTAGTGAAGACGCGATCCCAACCTGGATGCTAAAATGAAGAAAATAAAGAAGTCTTTCAAATTATTTCAAGAAAAATGTGTTGTTGGCCGTAGGTTTAGTATATATGCTGTATTATTTGTTGATTAAATTAATAAATACACAGAGTTTCACAAATTTTATTTTTAATTAATGTGGTTTCTTCACATATTTAATGTAGACTAAATTCTAATTTGAGTTGCATCGTGTGGATATCTCTTCTTCAGACGAGCTTCCGGCAATCCTATTACCATTCTTAAGCTATTGCTGCTGTTATCGTTGTTCTTTGAATGATATTGCTTGCTATTTTACTGGGTGCTGATACTTCTAGGTTGATGTCGGATGAAAGTGTAGTTGAGATTACTGTATACAGTATGCATGTGGTGTTGAATCCTCGGTTAACTTCTGTGTTTTTACTGAAGATAACTACGAAATTTGAAAACCCATAAAAATACCATGAAAAACTAAAACGAAGTACCAACAGAAAAACTAGACTCTATAGGCGAATGTAACACCATGACCACACTGCACACGCGATCCCCACTCCACTTCTACCCGTCAACGTTCTTCACTGAGAACGTTAATTTGTCGGCCGTTTTTCAAAGATACCGCAGTACGTAAAAGCGCTAACATCCTCGTAGGTACTACTATGACATTATCCTAACTCTCTCTTGCTAGGCAATAACATTCAGTTTTAATTGCACACACTTCTTTACTTAACTACTTCTTACCGACCAGGCCGGAATGACTGCACTAATGATTATGGATTCTTATGATAAAACTCGCTTAGTTGTTGATGATCGTTCGTCGGATCAGTCATATTATCACAGTTTAAACCTTTTTTTACAGCTGATTTTCTCCGTGGAATCTAGCATACTGAATTTCCAGAGAAATTTTTCAAACAATTTCCGCCATATATACACAATGTAAAAGCAGGCAAAAGTTAAGAAGTTATCAATAGGGTAGTTTATATACGCAAAAAGGAAAGCAAAATATCGCGCTAGGTACATGAAGCAAGAATAGCCTAGAAACATGGCATGTGAAAGAGTCAGAGACCGTAGAAAAAAAGAGAAAGAGCGGAAAATAGAAAATGTGCTTTAGAATAAACTAGATAGAAACGAATGGAAAGAATTTTGGAGCTAGAATACAAGAGATACCCATCTTCAACTGAAGTGTTACGTCGTTAAAAAGGGGCAGATAGAAACATATTTTTCCTGATCGAAACATCTTAGTTTTAAGTCGAATTTTCCCGATAATTGTCTGGAATTTCAAAGACTCCATTTCGAATGGAACATAGTCCATAATCAAATTTTAACCAACGGCAGTGTTCTGTGCAGTCAACATTTTTGTAAGATGAAGATATTTTTCCTCATTTTTTTCCAGAAAAGATCATCATCTAAACAACGTTAACTCGAGAAGATGCGTGGTCCCTACTTATTGAACAAAGGGTCATTATTTTATATTAATTGTTTAATATATTCATTTTTCTTTATTAGTACATTGTCTTGCGATCTCTTTAATTACTATTGAAGCAATTGGGTTCAAAATTTAGAGTTTTTTTATTTATTTAAGAATTTTTTATCCTGGCTTTACTTTCGGAACAAAACTTTTTTTCGAAGATATGCGATAAAAGTTTTCGACAAGAAAACTATACTTCGTTACATAATATTAAATGTTAAGATTTTTGATCTACAAGAACTTGAAACTGACTACCACCAGTTAGGATGCATTCTTATATATATATGTATATAATCTTCTCCTTATTAATGTATTTTCTCTAATTATGGGTGTTATTACTGATATCGCATACTTTTGGAGCATGCGGATTGTTGTTGAAAACATAAAAACGGCTTTCTGGACATTTCATGTATTGGGTAAATCCAGTGCAGTACACTATAATTTTACTTAGGATGTATTAATAATTTTAAAAATGTCCAAACCTTTATCCTATCATTCGAGACCAAATTATCATAAAATAGCCCAAGGAATAGCTCTTTGAATCTTTGCTGCGTGTTTAGTAAATCGTTTGTATACTTTCAATCTGATATGTTGTTTCATGTCTAAGCATGTTAACTTGGCTCTATGTATTTCGAATATGTACTGTACTTGTTAGACCCATATTAGTTGAATAATAACCTGTTTAATATTTACTATACATGTTATTGTAATGTATACTAAATTCCAAATATGTAAACATTTTGTTTGAATTTCACAAAACATGTTCATTATTAATTATTTACTTAAAGTTTCACTAGTTTGTGGAAATCAATATTATATCGGCAATGAGTAGTAACAAAGCTGTAATTCAATTTCAAGGAAAGCTCATTTTGTTCGATACGTTTTGCTTCAATATATGTTGTATAAACACGAAAGTATATTTAACGTAAATTATAGCACAGGAAACCGTTAACTATATTAATTTCGAAAAGGTCCGGTCGGACCTCTACATAAATGATTAATGTTCGAAGTACTGAGTAATCGAATTTTTTTCGCCCCAACCAATTTCCAAACGCGGCGAGAATTTATAAGGACGGTGGTGTAGATTTAATATTAATTTTTTGTATGTAATTATTAACAAAAAGTATCTAATACTCAACTGACGCCAAAGCAATTATTTTGCCTCTTCATAACTGATTGAAAATTTCGTTGTTTCCTTCATCTAATTTTAAGTTAATAATGCTATAACATTATTATAAATATGGTCAGATCGTATATATAACACTGAAATTATAAGTATATAAATCACAAGTGATTCTGAAGCCAAATTTATTTCTTAATCATATTTGATATTCGTCTTTCCCTTTATTTATTATACTCTGCTTGTTGTGATTCCTTTTTTTATTAATTCCTTCAATACCATTAATATTATCGCTTAAAATTATTTATATTTGCACTAACCCATGTAGTATAGTTCGGTTTCCTTTTTTTGCCCATTTATTGTCCCATCCAAAGCCGACATTTAATAATACAAACCTTTTTGCTAGAATTGGATACATTCCGACCTCTATTATTTATGAAGCGTATAAATGTAAAAGCGGACACAGAGCACATAATCAGTTCTGAGTAAAATGCAAAAAACATGCCAAAACCTTATTATGCAAATGTCTACATGTACATTTGAATGAATTGGAAATGTTTGTTTTGATATGTCTATCATTAAGACAGAAACATTAATACAGCATCCTAAGCTAGGAGGATTGAAGTAAAAACGAAAGTACTCAAGAAACATATTGAAAAGTCAATACAGCAGAAGAGTTAACAAAATTAAACTGTCAAGTTATCATCTTCAACAATAAAACAGCAATCTTGTCATTCTCATTACCTATTTCGTGTTATAACATATGGTTAACAAAATTGCAATATCTTTTACACTACAACAACTCAACAACTTGTACCACTTACAGAAGCCCTTTGCGACATAAGTACTATAATATAGTTCATCTCTGGCAAGAACATATCCATTGTCAGTTATTGAAACATTAGTCTTTTAGATGTCAAAACTCTTAAGAACTTTTTCCATTTGACCTTTCCAGTGAAAGACTTTCGACATCTTCAGCATTGTTAAATAACCTTTTATATCAGTGTACATTTCTGAGTTAATTATAATAGAACAGTTTTTAAACTTTTTGACCAACTACTCGACTGGAGGATGAAATGAATAACCGACAGTCTGGACATTTTATATGAGATGCGGGAACACCACTATAGTTAATATTGCCCCATTTCAATTATCATGTTAAATTTTTTCTGTCCTTCACAACCACCATCTACGAAATGTATGTAAAATATTGCAATTTTGGTCAGTCATAAAATACATTACTGTGTAATTTGTATATACATTCATTATCCTATTTTTTCATCTGAATCTGTTGTAGATATTTTAAACGCATATCGCACTTTGGAGATCCAAACTTAATGTTGTATTGTTTTACGAAGATATTTATGAAAAAGTATTGTTCAACTTTGAAGCAAAGCTCCGGTTTTCTGGTACTCCGTCAATATTCTTTGAACTCAGTTTTTCCAATACCTAGTTATGGGGAAAATATTAATATTGCTGGAGCGTCGAATTTCATTTTGCCTTAGAAATTCTGTGCATTTCTCTCCCCTGGTACTATATTTTAAGTGGATGTAAAATCCTTCACCACTGCTCAGCACTCTGAGTCTACTTCTATCTTTACTTCTACACTTGCATTCAAGCACATGGTCCTCGATTTTTATAGACTTTCATACTTACTTTTTCAGATATTCTATTTAAGTGAATAAATTTCTCCTGTAACAGTTTGTCATTCTGAGAAAGCTGACATATAACATCAACAAAATCAAGATTCTCTATATTCTCTAAAAGTCCACGCTAACCCTCTACTCTTTGGGTCATTCTTTTTTTTAATTTCATCAATAACAATCAGAAATAAACCCTCTCGCAATGACACAGAGTTGTAACTGTTATTTTCTCTTCAATAAGATTAAGAAACAAATCGAAATCCGCAAAGAGATGATATAAACAAAATGGATGCTCCACCGATGCTTATCTGCACTAATTATTAAAGCCCTGCCATATATTTGATCCTACTCTTTCTTAGTCGAAATAAATATTCCATGTTATTCTCTTGTTGAGTATTTGTAAGCATTCTTTGTTGTGTCATTTTCGACAAATTATCTTTATAATTCCCTTTTGCCAGTCATCCAACCTTTCTTTCTTTTTATATCACCTACATAAATTTTGACACGGAATGTTTTTATTTCCTCCGAATTTTTTAGTTATGTAGTAGTTTTGTTTCTTACGTCATTTATGTTATAAACATTTTCTATTTTTTCAAGGATTATTATGTATTATAAATAACATATTTACATTGAAGCGCTTTATGTTCCAGATGCACTATTAACACACGTCAATTCAACACATCCACCTACCTAAATAAAAGCAAGAATATAATATATACGAATGCATTGTTTCGTTTAAATGGTTTCTACACCAGTAAATGTTCAGAGAGAAGCTATGATGAATTCCGACAACAAATGCGTCGATACCAGATCTTTGAATACTATAAATGTTAAAAGATGGCTTCAAGAGTGACATATGACGTAAGAGGTAGGGGCTTCGTATCTATTTAGTATAAAATTGCAGCATAATTTTTCACGAAGTGAAAATTGGAAGAAGGGAAATGAATCATCGATTATTCCGACGAGATAGCTTTTATTGGTAATTACAGTCAAGTAGGAATTATGCTTGCGTATACATTTGTTTGACCTTCTTATGAATAATTTTATAGAGACTGCGTTAGGGAGGTTATGGTTATACTAGCATTCCTAATATTGTTGAGTAGGCTTGATTATGTTAGAAAGATTAAATTCAAATTATACTGTGAGGCGTCTTGCCATCTTGCCGTCAACTGGGACCTTGGATACTTCTCGGTTCGTTAGGATTCCCTGCCGATTCACCAAACTTGAAATTATTGGATATTCTCCTTCAGTTGAGTACATAATTATCAGAATTAATTTAGGAAAAAATTACACGGTCAGAGCTTGTCTATAAAAGAAGATATCGATAGGAGCACGAAGAATACCAGAACCTCAATTACAGTAATGCACAAATGTGCGGAGGCTCATTTCAGTAATGTATTTTATATGATTATATATTTTCGACATCGTTTTCAATGATCATGTGATTTTGCTATTATTCGTCTTCATACACTTTTTCTAACTTGTTTTTCTCATTATTAAATCTACTGTTGAGCAATGTAGAAAATATTATTATCGCCACTATAATTCTTATGGGATTTTTAATACCATTTCGGAAAAGTAATAGAGTAACATCTCTGTTGAAAATTTATGTTTGAAGACGCACCAATACTGAAGACTAAACTGCTTTGAACACTCATGAAGTTTTCTGCATCTAGATTTCTAACTTTCTTAAACCATGGTAATTTCAGAGTTTCTTATATGAATTCTTTCTCACCTTAACAAATTTTCTTTCTTATTCTTTTGATCCAAGTGTTTTGTCTTTGGTTATAATTTGTGTGTTGGTAAGCCGCCTTTGCGTTCTAAATAACTGTTTTTATATTCTTCATTAATTATCTGTGTCCCTATATTTTTTTATACGACTCCATAAATTTTAGAACCTGTTTTCGAAAATATTAATCTTTATATCGTGTATTTTATATTGGTAAATCTACTTTTAATTCGTGTAATTCTTCTAATTCTTCCTTTTGTTAACTTTTTTATATCCTTTACTGTCCTTGCAGTATATGTATCTGCCTGCTATATTCACATGACACATGTGCAAAATAACGTCACAGTATTTGATGAATGTATTTTTAAATTATTAACGGAGAACAGTGTTGAACACGTGCTGTTACTCTAGCTAATTTTAAAATTTTAGAATCTATTTCTGTGTTTCAAGATGACTAATAGATCATAAAGATAGTAACGTTTATACAAAAACTGCTCTCGAATATAATTTTTAACAAATTTGTTTGTGAATAATTATACGAAATAATGACAATGTATTATTTATATTTACCTTTAAGACTTATTTTTACTATGAAAAATCTTATCTACGTAGAATTATACGTATGGGTTTAAAATTATTCAGTTAGTTTGAATTTTGTCTCAATGCAAATGAAGTCAACACTAATGTATATTACTGTCGCTTTCAAACAGCTTCCATAAATGCCTGAACGAGTTAAATTCCTTCGGTTATGTGTATGGTAAATTCACATTTAAATTTTAAAATAGAAAACCAAATTTGAAATGTTCTAATGCCCTTAACTGGAATGACATATTATATTTCTATATAAAAATCTATTAACATATATACAATAGATAGCGAGACAGACAGATTTATTTATCCTCAGTGTTGCATGAGCAACGGGGCGTGAAGATATGTTGCAAAAAACATTAAAAAAATAAATTATATTAGATATACAAAAGGAACTGTACAATACTAATAAACTACACAATATTCACAATAAAAAACACAACACAATAGAGCTGCTGTGACTGACAAACGATACCGGCCCCCACGATTCGAAAGACATATTCATGTACGTATGTATAAACTGTATGTAAGAAAGGAGGTACTGAACCGTAGCCTCTAGATATTGATTTATTTTGCAATTGCACCTCTCAATCAGTAGGGCCGAATCCGTTTTCTGAATGTATCCATGCCAATATTTTTGGGAAACAGCGGTAGTTTGTTGTACAGAACAATTTGGATACTGTTTCTCCTAATTTTCGAAATTCTAAAGAACTGGCCATCTAATTGATCCTTATTTATAGTGTTAAGGCCGTGAATATCACCTAAAAGAATAATTTTTTCAAAAACTGGCAATAGATATGTTCTTAAACTGTATCATAGGAATGATATTGTTGCAAAGGGCTTCGGTAAGAGATGCAAGTAGTTTATACAAATCAATTTGGAAACCATGAACGTGAACGTCAGCTAAGTTCTTAAACATAACCAAATAAGAGGTACCAATTTTGTTAGTCAAACTTTATTTAGTATTTAAATTTGTTTTGCGTTATTAGCTTCTACAAAATTTTCCCAAGTTACAATAACATAAGACATATGCAAGTGAAAAAATGAATGACATGCTGCAGAAATATGGGCAACTTAATATAGACAGATAGAGACTAAAGTCACGGAACTAATAATAAACAAATTTTGTGTCACGATATACAAATGTAAGCCGAATAGAGGCACAAGTAATATCACATAATTTCTTATTGATAGATAAATTTATTTGTTAGAAGAAATTACTGTATTCATAATTTGTTCTTTGCCAGATGTATATATGATGCCTTTTTAATGCAACATATTCTACATTTTGCCAAAGTAATATGAGTACACACAGTTATCCACTTTGGCATCTCTATAGTATCAAAAAATGAAATAAATGTAACATTTTTAACTCTATGTTAACAAAATAAAATAAAATGTGTAATACCGTTGCTTATCTTTAAAGCTTAGGAATTTCATTGTAGCTTCCCTCTTTTAGAATCAATTCGAATGAGGTTCAAGAACAGTCGAATAATAGAAATGAATATAAAAACACAAATTAGGAAAGATGCATATAAAATTGACGAAACCGTAAAAGAACATGATGTACCAAAAACACTGCTGTATAACTATGATTGGCAAATGTAAATCCAATATATTCAAGCTTTGTATAATAATGTAATTTTGTAAATAATTACATTGTTTGCAAAGAAAACGTCAATAGTGTTAAGTGACAAGTATGGGTCATATTACAAGAACCATTAAAGATATTACTTTAGACCTATTATGCAAAACGTAGTAAGCAATTAAGAATTTAATTTAGGTATATTGAAAAGTAAAAATTTAATGCCAAAAGAGGTAACTAAAATTGAAAAAATTGCAGAAATCAAATTGATAAATGTTTGCAAAAAGAAGCTTAGTTATTGGACTGATGACGTAATTAACGTACAGGTTGCGTGCAAAGCTTAGTCCTGATGGCTTTGTTAGTTGCGTCCCAATGACTCCGAACAGATACAGGGCGAGATATATAAGGCGGAGAAGCAGAGATGCAAAAGAGAATACGTCCGTGCTTCAAAGCAATCACGTGAATTAAAAAAATATAAATATTTGCTCTCGTCAAAATTTGTTTACTTAATTCAATTATATTTAATAGTAAAATGTTCGAGGCCCTTATGCAAGGCACTTCAAGGTAGCTACAACGTTTTAAAAATGTTTTAATTCATTTAATTTCATTTGAATTTATTGTTTTGAGTTGACCTAGTATTTGAACTTTATCGAAGTAGATTCAAAAATTTTAATTAAAAATATAAGAATTATTGCTAACTACAGACATATTGCTGTACTTTCAAATTTCAGCAAGATGTTAGAAATGTGCATTTATACCTATCTGTCTCCGACAATTCATAATGTTATGTCACCCGATTAACATGGTTTTATTGAAACCATATTTTAATGATTTCTAATTTAGTGCAGTTCACCCAGTATGTTGCGAACGTTGAATCAGCACGTACAGGTTGATGTCATATATACTGACATCTCTAAAGCTTTTGATCGCATAAATCATTTGGTGTTCCTAAATAAATTAAAATCAGTTGGGCTCAGTGAGGTACTGATGAAGTTTTTTGAGCCATATTTGCATGACAGAACACAATATGTGTGCTATAATGGGCATACATCCTATCATTTACACGCAACTTCGGGTGTGCTTCAGGGCTCGAATTTAGGACCGCTTTAATTTTGTACATACATTAATGATTTGACATCAATTATTGCGCCCAAGAAGTTGCTTTTTGCTGATGACGTAAAAATTTTTATCTCAATCTAAACTACGCGTCTTCCTGCAAAATCAACTAAATATAATTAATGATTAATGCAAGAGTAATTGCTTACAGTTGAATTTATCTAAATATAGTATTATGACATACACAAGGAAGCTCAAGCCAATTAGGTACGACTATTCATTGCATGCTACTTCACTAACACTAACTGGTGTTTCATTTGATGAGAAACTCACGTTTATCAACCACATCGAAAACGTCGTCTTATCTACGAAAAAGTTATTGGGTTTTGTTATACGCAATTGTAGAGCTTTCACTTCTATACAAGCTATGAAGTCTCTGTATTTTTCGTTCTTTAAATCGAGACTTGAATATGCGATTTTGGTATGGTATCCCTACTATCATGTCCATAAGAAAATTTTGGAAGCTGTACAACGACAGTTTTTAAAATATCTCTCCTTTCGAGTTGATGACTTTTATCCAGCACAGGGTATTGACCAATTGGAACTACTGCAACGGTTTTATGTTACCTCGCTAAAAGACAGATGCAATTCTACTGGTTTAATATTTTTATATAAACCTTTGTCCTTCCCTCCTTCAAGAATTTAGTTTTCACATTCCTCGATTGCTGGTTCGTTATCAAACTACATTTTCCTGTCTCCACCTTTTAAAACTAATGTAATATTAAAGTCGCCTTTATATGTAATGTGCAGTAATTTTAATAAAATGTTTTGTACAGGAGACATTCACAATGACTCCATGGGAGCATTTCTCAGACTAGCAATTGAGGACAAATAGGGGGAATTGCTAAGTTTTCATTTTTGCTCTGCTTGTTTCTGTACTTTTATATGTATTTTTTTTCTTTAGTCAAGGTACTATAATTGTTGATATTTTCTAAATTAATTTCGTACGTCGTTTAATTGTGTTTGAAGATGACATAGTTTTCTTGGCACATATACATTTCATTTCTTCGTCTTCGTTCTAAATGTTTTAAATATCTAAAAGATGAAAAGAAATTGATCTCTTCATAAATGTAGTTACTTAATGAAATTAAATTTAATAAATCGTAGTTTATAAATTGTAATCAATTGTTTAAATTAATTTAATCTTGTCGAGTATCCTCGACTTACTTGATCAAAAGAAACTCCAGCTCAGACCTTTAAATGTTTAGAAACTACATCGTAGAAACAATCTCAAAATTGAAAACCTTATGCTGTATAAGAATACTTCTCATAATGTAGATCTTGGTTTAAAAATTTCTACATACTTTCTCAATAAGTATGAGGCAACTAAAAACTCAAAGAGCATATTACAGCAATATAAATTTAAGTGAGTCTTTTTTAAATTTTCTAAAAATTGAAAAGTGACACAGAAAAACCGCTAGTATGATTGGAATTAAACTGATACAATTCAATAATAATCACTTATTGTTAATCTATACTTCAGGAATGCTGTTTATAAATAACTATAAAACGGAGTTTTGAAGAATTCAAGAATTAGCTAACGAAACTAATAAATATATATGATTTTTGGAAATTTTGGAAATTTGTTGATATATTTTGAAATTAAGATGATACATAATCACTTATTTTCAAGCTCTCGCAACCCAAATAGTCTTTAATTGTTTGTTGTTACGATTAGCATTAAAATAAATATTCTAATTTTAAAACCAAGGGCGTTCAAAAGATATTTTTAAAATACATATTCGCGTACATTTTTATCAAAGGAAACATAATTTAATTTATTTTGGAAAGATATTTCCTCCAATATTAAAAGAAAAATTAAAAATACGAAAATATTTACATATTCGAGTGAGGTAAAAATAATATAAAACCTCTTCGTAAATCTAAAAGAAGTATTTTATGGCTGCTAATGTTATATAAATTTAGTTACTTGAATACACATTCATAAATAGAACAAAACAGCAGCTCCACAGTACACGCCTCTGTTAAAGTTAAGAAAATAAATACCTCCGATGTCGGTTTCATTGACAAAAAAAAACATTTTTCTTTCTTTATGATATTATTCCTACTTACTGAAGATAACATAAACTTTGCTAAGCTTTCGTTTTTAGATTTCTTCGTACAGAAATTTGTGCAAAATTCACTGAATTAATGTGTATGCATAAAATATTTCGTAAACGGAAAGTGTTCGTTGTGTTTGAAGTAAATTATTTCGGAGTATTTTATAGTTTTACCAGTTGATATAATAAATTTGTGTGTCTAACATGAAAGTTAAATTGTATATACATTCGATAAATATAAGACATCTTTAATGTACTTTTAATTCGTATATATTGCATTTTATTTTCAAATTAATTATATTTGTATATATTTAACTCAATAGTTTTTTTATTTATGTTACCGCTTCGAAAAAAGCTCTTCTTATATATCTAGGACAAATTTGATATATATATATATATATATATATATATATATTACGTCATAATTTCCTCCTTACTTCTAATTTTGTACCTGTGTTCGTTGCGTCCAGGTTTCACACGTTGTTAATAGTAAAGGGTGTTTCAAATTGCGCGGTTCTCTTTAACAATAAATAAAATATAGATGACGCACTGAATTTGTCTGGGTATGCGGGCATTTAAAAAGTGTAATGTATAACATTTATGAAAGTGGTTTCGTACACGGTACAACAACGCGTTCAAATCTTTGAATTATTTTATGAAAATCAGCGTTGTGTGAAAAGAGTTTTTAGAAAATTACGTGAATCTTATGGTTTACATAATCGTCCATCTGAAAACACTATTGATCGAATTATTAAAAAATTTGAAGAGACCGGTTCCCTGGAAGATCAAAAAGTGAAAAAGACAGTCGTAGTGGTCGTTCACAAGACAATATTGGTTTGTATTTAGTTATGAAGGCATATAAGGTTCAAATAACACAGGAATTGAAACCATTAGATCATTTAAAATGTCGTTCATTTGTCAATTTCGTCAATGAACAACCAGCTGATTTTTCTCAAAAAATAATGTTTTCCGGTGGAGCACATTTTGAACTTGGTTGCTATGTTAATAAACAAAATTGCCGTATCTGGGGTAAGGAAAATCCACGAATTATTTATGAGAAACCTATGCATCCTAAATGAGTTACTGTTTGGGGTGCATTACGGTCAGATGGTGTAATTGGACCTTACTGCTTTGAAAATGCTGCTGGTGAAGCTGTAACTGTCAATGATAATCGATATCGTCAGATGATAACCGACTTTTTGCGGCCTGAATTTTACATTGATCTATAGAAAATGTGGTTTCAACAGCATGGCGCTACACCTCACTTTGCGCACGAATCAATTGATTGATTGAGAGGAAAATTTCCTGGACGTGTAATCTCAAGAAACGGTGATAGTAATTGGCCACCAAGATCATGTGATTTGACACCGTTAGACTATTTTCTTTGGGGTTATGTAAAAAGTCAATCCACAATCAATTCCTGCTTTGAAAGATGAAATTATTCTCGTTATTAGTGAGATAGAGCTTCAATTATGTCACAATGTCATTGAAAATTTTAACAAAAGAGTGGACATCTGTGGAGCTGCAAGAGGAGGCCATTTGACAGATATTATTTTGCGTATATAAATGTTATAACTGATACTTCAATTATCAATAAAAGGTTTTTGAAAGTGAATGTAAATTATGTGTGTTATTTATTTCTTCAGAAAAACCGCGAAATTTGAAACACCCTTTAGTTTGTTCTGTCTTCCTAAGATTAGATCTTCTGTTCTTGGTGAAGCAATGACTGTGGTGAAATATTTAAGCGCTTTCGTGTAAGATGTGTTATATCATACATATTGACTTTAGGGGAATCCCGGTGATCCACATTTTGATAAAAGCGCCACTAGAACCAAGAAGATTTCTATCTTCTTTATTAGTCTACAAGAGCTATAACTCCAAAAGAAATCCAAATAAGCATAATGGGAAACCTGGGAAGACAAATTAGGGAGCTAAAGTTACGAGAGAAGGAAAAAAACAATTAACGATTTACCGAGGGTTACTGCGCATTAAGTTGGAAGTTTGCTTATGCTTTTAGAGACTGAAAACTAATTTTAAAAAACGTTATTCGCAACATAAAAATCGTGCTTAATTTCGCAGTTCAAAAATGCCCTCAATTTTTAGTTTTAAGTTTTCAGTATCATGGATTAAACACAACTATCTGATGAACGTAATTAAATTTGTAAATTAAAGAGTTCAAAGCAGGAACATTAACGCTTTTCTTCAAACGCCTTTCTGTCTATTGAGACATCTTTCTGCAAAGAAACGTTATAATAGATAACATAGTATAGTTTATCCCAAGATGTTTTAGTTTGACCAAGTAGCTAGTTAAGCACTTTCATAGCACCCCATGCGGTGAAGGTTTAGCTAAACGCAAACACATCTAAGATTAATTTTTACTTTAAAGACAGAGTAGTATTGAACAAATTGTTTCTAAATAAGCGAACTTTATTTGCTTATTTATAGACATATGTTAGTTCTGAGAATTAAGTTAAATAGTTATTATTTAATATTCTGTAAATAAAACGTTATTATAGCCTAACATTTCTTAGTAATATAATCCATATAATCCATATACGTGAGAAAGTATATATTTTATTTTAAGAAAATGTGGATCATGGAACGAAGACAGGGAATGTGAGCAATATGAAATAAATAGCGATAACCGAGACTAGGTGACGGAGAATATAAATAATCCACTAGAAGGATTTATCTGGTAGTTCAAGCTTAGTAAATACTATTAAATGTGTAAAATAATTTACACGATGAAAATGTTGAAGTTACAGAAAAGGACTTTAAAGAAGGAATGTCGAAGCCAACTGCTATTTGTTACAGCACGGTTTATAATATAGCGAAGTATTGTATTATGGAAAGTAGAGATAGAAGTGATAAGGAATCTATAAGGAAAGTTGGAACGTTGATGTCCTTCGACGAACAGTATATAGTATATATGTACAAGCAATGTGAAGTTGCCATATTGAATAGCTTACAAAAAAGAATTAAAGCAGATATTGAAATGAAAGCCTCTATAACAAAAATATTGCCAATATTAAAGAAAAATGGTTACTGATTTGGGATAACATACGAACGACATGTTATAATGAAGTCACCGAGGATACGTCAAGAATATTTAATCGATATGAAAAATTTCGAGACGAATGTCATTTTATTTGTTATATAGATTAATTAGCTTTAAAAGCCGTTAACCAATACTGAAGCGAAGGAGATCCACAAAATGCGTTCAGTATTTAATTATCGTAAGACTTCCTTTTATTGTTAAACAAAAAAACTTTTGAAGAACTAAAGCTACTACTTAGTCTACAGGGACTCACAGAAATTTTAACTCACAGTGAATGCTACAAGCTTATTGTACCCAGTAATTATTTTTGGGCTTCAATATAGTTAGAGATGTAGAAAAATTAATAATAAAAAGAAACCGTACAGAATAGATATATATTCAGTGAAATGTCTAAGCGAATAAATTGGAACAGAAAAGCTAATTATCCACACCTATATGTATAAATTGGTTCACGCTAATTATACATAGACATCCGTTTACCACAGTGCTGCTTAATAAGTTCTTAAAAATGAAAATACGGAATATCACAAATAGATAATATTCAGATTATCTACCGAACCCATAACTAAATGAATCTATTGGGTATACATGTATAGGAACTGTACACGTGCCGTTTTATTGAAGTCCAAGTTGAAAAACAATATCTTTAGATAACCTGCAGGCGTGCACAAGTATTATAAAAAATGCAACGAAGATAAACTCCTAAAATATTGAAAAACTCTTATTTTCCAAAGAAAGTAAGCTTAATTTGTTTGTTTGGGATAGGCACCAATTACTATGACGTTGACCTAAGAGAACATCCCATAGTTAAAGATCATCTCAAACTTCGGGATGAGTGCACTACAACGTGTGGAGTAACCACAATTTTTCGTAGATTTGGAGCTATGAAATTGCAGATATTTCAACAAGAGAACGATCTGAAGTATTGCCCTTGGGTTCTTAAAGATCGGATGCATTATAAAACGCCAATTGCGTTTCTTCGAACACACCAAAAACTAAATTTTAACTCGACTGAGAATTAGTGGTATACGTTAGATTTAAATAAGTAAAATAATAAATAAAAATACTAATAAAATATTTCTAAAAAAACTGTTTCCAAATAGCTGGCATTATATATCCCTTCCTATCTTAAATGTTCCATAAACTAAAACGGTGATAAATGTCGATAATATATCGAGAAAATAATACATTTTCACAATATCTTTATATGTATCTAGCTATATGCGACTTATTTATTGAGTTTCCAGTAAAACTTTTAAATTTCGAAGGTCAAAACTTTTTCTGCTTTACTTTATTACCCATAATAGTAAATCATTAGGTAGCTAATAATGTAATGACTCACATCTTCCAATCGCTTAAGCTTATGCTATGCAAAATTTATACGAACATTTAAAAAACCCAACTTACACTCGTACCTCCTAATTTACCTCCAATACCTCCAACATCTATAATCATATTTTTTTTTTAATATAACTTTTCATTAAGTTTGAATTAACTAAATAATTCATGTACATATGTTTCGAGTTATAAATTCTGTTTCACGTATGTATGACAGCTCTTTTAAAGTTAATTAAGTAATATTTTTCATTGTTGCAACGTCATTATCAGACCTGAACAGTTTCTTTCATTTGCAGCTGCATGCAATATTTAATATCAATTAGAAATTTTATAATACTGCAAGCATGTAAAAGTAATATACTTAATTGTACGACTTTAATTTATTTATGATTATTACCCACTAATATGTAATAGAATAACACCTAAAATATCGTATATAACTGTATAATACATACATATATATTATTACACTGTCCTTTAATATTAATTTATTTAATATACATATATATATATATATACTACTGTGGGCTAAAAATAGTAAGACTTTGTTCATAATTTTTAAATTCTTAATTTATTCTTCCAAATCTATTTCGTCCCCCTCAAAGTAATCCCCCCCCCCCTGGCCCCAATACACTTGTGCCAACGTTTCTTCCATTTCTCGAAACAGTTGTTAAAGTCAATTTCAGGAATAGCCTTCAATGCGCGTAGCGATTCACGTTTAATGTCTTCAATTGACTCAAAACGGTTTCCCCGAAGCGGTCGTTTGAGTTTGCTGAATAGCCAGAAGTCACACGGAGCTAAATCAGGCGAATACGGTGGCGCATAACACTCAAATAGTATTCTTTGTTGACAGTTTGGTCGGTCGGAAGGAATTCGGAGTTCACTACACCTCGATAATCGAAGAAAACTGTCAACATAACCTTGATTTTTGACTTGCTTTGACGTGGTTTTTTGGGCTTCGGCTCACCTTTGATACGATATTCGGCCGATTGATCGTCTGTTTCCGGATCATAAGCGTAGATCCACGTCTCATCTCCAGTTATGATGCCTTTCATTTTGTCTTGATAGTCGGAAAGCATTGCTTCACAGACGTCAACGCGACGCTGTTTTTCGAAAAAATTGAGTAATTTTGGATCAAATCGTGCTTTGACTTTTCTTAGACCCAAATGATCTTTCAAAATGATTTTCACTGATCCTTCCGATATTCCAATGATGCCAGTAAGGTCTCTGACTGTTAATCGTCGATTCTCAAGCACCAATTCCTTGATTCTATTGACGTGTTGATCATCAGTTGACATTGATGGACGTCCTGGACGTAGTTCGATATCAACGCGTTCTCGACCCTCTTTGAATAATTTGTACCAATCAAAAACACTTGCTTGCGACAAACAATTATCACCGAAGGGCTTTTGCAACATTCTGAACGTTTCGGCACCAGAAATTTGATTCCGTACACAAAATTTAATGGAACTTCTTTGTTGAATAATTTCACTCATTGTAAAAATCGCCGAATGCACTTTTTGTACTTCAGAAAGACAAGCATATACTAAACACTAATGATTATTTTGATGTGACATTTGGCACAGATGTCACTGACAGTCATACCAACCTAAAAAAAATATTTCGACGAATGGATTTTCGCGTGAAATTTAAATTAAAAAGTCTTACTATTTTTTGCCCACAGTAGTATATATATATATATATATATATATATATATATATATATATCTACGAAAAAGGGCATGAACATGCATACACATTTACATTAATGATCTTCACAAATTGCAGGCAATTCGCTATATTCTGGATTTTTGTTTGACATATTATATAACTTCTCATTAACAAGTAGACCAAATTCATCTGCTAGTTATTGAAGACACGACTAATGTTAACCAAAATTCTCAAAAACCTAGGTAACGACAAGGCGATATATTGTAACACATCTATTGCATTGCCTAATGGCGTATAACTCTTGTGCAAAATATTAATAGGAATTCAAGGCTTTTAAGCTACTTCTGAGATCTTCTGATAGCATTAAACTCACCAGGATTAAACTTCCTAATAACAGATTTTATTTGATGAAAATATTCATTAAAGTAGAGCGAAGCTTATAATCAAGTACTCCATTTGGTTAGAATTGGGACAGGTGGCTGAGGAATGCCTTGCCCGGGGCAACCCTTCTATGCGTTTCGGTAATTATAAAAACCGGTTTCGTGATTGATATTACTTTGTCTATATGTGAGTAACTCTTTCTAATATCTTCTGCTACCAAGAGTAACACGTAAATTATACATATTAGATGCAATAATTTGGGAAAAGCGCTTATTAATCAAACTCCGACCTTCCGCATATATGTAATAGATCAGTGACAAGCAACAATGGCGCGTGATTATTGATACCAATATGTCTAAGTATCCGCTGTAAAAGCTGCTTCATACACATTACAGTTTTTCGCAGGAATCATCGCTCGCGGTTAAAACCTAAGCTTAAACGATATTTGGAAATGCTTCAGAGTGCCTTTGTTAACAAACCCCGAGAATTATTCGAATCAAAATTAAAATCATGTACAAAGTAAAAAGCAGAAATTATTTTTCAAAGAAGATTCGTCTGTAAATGAATTAGTTTTACTTGCCTCTTATTCTTATAAAGTTTCATATAAAATTGCCAGATGTAAATGTCTCATACATTTGGTGAAAAAGTAATTCTGCCGGCTTCGATTGAGGCTGTATGTTAAGTATGTTATAAGATAATTCTGTCAAACAAATGCAGTCCATTTCTCTATCAAATGATACTGTTACTCGTGGAATTGGAGAAGATGTAGAACATTAGATTTTTGCGAAGTTGTGTATCAAATTGTTTTCAATTCAGTTTAATAAGGTAACGGATAGCAATAAAAATACTCCTTTCCTATATTCCTATGTTCGATGCTGTGACGGTATAGTAAAAGAACTACTTTTGTACAAGTCAATAGAATACAGAGCAACACCACTTGCATTATGTAATATATATTAAATAATTTTGTAAGCGCGGTAAACCAGTGAGTGGAGAAATTCCGTCGACGTATGTACCGATGGTGTTCGTACAATATCCGACTTCAAAGTTTGTAAGTACTTGTGGAACAACAATCTCCACAGTGCGTCTGGGCATATTGTATTCGCAGAGAAGTTCTGGTTTCCAAAAAAATTAGTCCTGGTCTGAATATTGTGCTTACAATGATTTTGAACGTAGTATATTATATCAAAATGAGACCCGTTAAATCAAGAATCTTTGCTGCACTTTATAAAGATATGGATGCAATACATTCAGTTTTACTATTTCACAGCAAAGCAAGATCTCTATCGCATGGAAAAGTTTAGCAACGTGTTTATTAAATCATCATTTTTCTACCAGAAAACAGAGTGAAAGCCGAAAAGTTTCGAGATGATTTACTCGTGGTAAAATTGAGTTACGTTTAGCCAATATATTCGAGAAACTAAATACCTTGAATCTTCAATTTCAAGGAGCAAACGCACATTGGATACGATTGATAAAGTTAATGCTTTTTGTATAAAATTGTAATTGTGTGGCAGAAATACAATCCTTCAACATCCTACCTTCGCGAAACCGAATTTTCTGCTGTGGCTGTTTTTAAGACAATATATAGATCAGATGAATATAGAGAAAATAACTCAATATCAATTTCAAATATTAAACCTTTCAAAAACTTTTGCTCTGCAAGACAGGGAGTCGCTAATAATTATTAAATTTGCTTGTATCATAATTTATTTCAGAATATACTTTTCTTTCAACAAACTAATCCACTTTCAAAAACAATTTAATATTCTTTCTTTCTAATTTTTTCGATATTGTTGCGGCCCTCAATGGGTGTTATTGTGTCTACTTAGGGGTGCGCCAAACAGGTTACGAATTGCCGGTCTATAATTTCATCAACAGCAATTCATATTTTTTCATTTGAAATTTCTGATTTTCATACGATTTTTAAACACTTGTCGGATATGTGGTATTTCGCTTTGCAACTTAGATACGTCTATAGGGTTATTTTCAAGCTTTTAAATGCTTCCTGCCAAACTAAGCGAAACTTTCCTATGAGCACATAAAAAGAATGTTAAATCGTAAAGGAATATTTCATATGGTATCAATCGCACCTTGTTATTTTTCTAGATAACTATGTGCTCAAATATGTAAATAGTTATGGCACGACAAACATCGTAATCCATTAGCTTCATTTTTTAAATCAGCGTAGTTTAGTAGCGACTGTTTTGCAATAAAAGACAATCCTTTCCATTTTGACATCATGCATAAACTAAGTTACTTCGTATAACAATCCCACGACTCAATATGAAATGGTAATGTTTAATCAAATAATTGAAGTATTATACAGCACAGGAACTTTATTTTAAATAACACGCAAATTATACAAAACTATACAATTATTTGGCGTTCAAATTTAGTGTAAAGTAAATAATATAAACATTGCAAATCATAAGCGTTTATCATAATAATGTCTTATCTACAGCTTAACGAATATAGTAGCGCAAAAATTAGAATTAGATATTATTTTTACTATTTCGTTTCATTATAAAAACTATGTTTCAATATTAAATATTGTAGGCGTCGAATAACGAACCGCACCTGCAAATAAGGGAAACTGCCTAAGTCTAGTCATTATGTGTGTTAGACATTAGACTGTCCGACTTAAATATAAAATCTAAATTTACGTTATTTTTCCTACATGTTCAACTATTTATTTGTACAATAACTCTATATAAATTATAAATGTTACCTGATTTAAACGGATCTTGTTAAATTTGCATTTCAGATTTGTAAAGAAAAAACATAACAAATGGTGTATAAAATTCGCAATTCAGAGCGAAAATCTCATAAATTCGTTTGAAGTAATCCTATAGACGTAAAACAAAGAAATATCTTCCTTCTGAGCGCCAGTGCAAATAAGAATATCCCTACATCTGGAGAATATCTTGTGTACATCTCGAAAAAAGTAATAAAATGACTCACAGTAAATACGCTTTGGCACAGCTCTGTATATACATACGTAAATACCATCTTCATTTACAAGATGGGCACGAAAGAGCATATATGTATACTTGTTCCATTCGAAATGTTTCGGGAAACAAGGTCAAGGGATACAAAATATTTTTATTTTGAAAATTCTCTGCGTTCTATAAATACTTTGTCAAACTAACAGAAACCGTTTTCATTATTTATTACGCTGGAAAGGTAATCTAAATCTTATTACCTTCCGTCCAAAAATTTACGATTTCTTGTGTATCCTTGCATTCTTTATGCCGCATTCCTTTTTCTTTCGTGTTTCTATAGGAGCTACTTTTTTTCTTTGGCATTATTACTAAAAATCATATAGAGATTGTGACATATTGAATTTCGCCTTTTATTGCACGGGGCATCTGCATAAGCAATATCAGGGCGAATATTTTATAACCGAGGTTTTATATTTTACAACTCACTGTTCGTGACACGTTCTTTATGGGATTTCCCGAAAATTGTTGTCGAAGAGGAAAAGGGCTTGTACAAAAAAAGAGACACGAATTGCTAGATCTGAGATGCGGAAGTTTTATTTCGTCGTTTGGATTATGCGTAAACGACGCGGTTTTATGTGCGAAGATTTGATTGCTGATCTCATTCTGCGTTGGAAAAGCGTCTGGAATAAAGCAGACGCGAAAATTGCCGGTAACAATAAAGCCTGAAGTAATAAAATGTACAAGCAAATGAGTATACTATATAAACAAAACACAAATATTTAATTACTGAGTTTTTCGGAAAGTTTATATTCAAAATATCTTTAGACTAAACTCACCGACTTGAATTAAACCTTATATACACAAGAAGTTTAAGATAAACATTAAAATAAAACAAACTGCAATAGTATGTGTCTTGTTTTCACGGGAGTGTTGCTGAATTTTGTGTTAATTTATGTTTTCTTGGCAGAAAATTTTGAAAAGAATATACATTAGTGCCTATATGTAAATGATCATATTAAGCCCTTATCTATAATATACCGTAGTGTAGACAGTAGCACAAAAGCCCCTATTGCTAATAATTCTTCGCTACTTCTAAAAAAGGAACTAGCTAAATAATTCGGAGAGTAGTAGAATTCCTATACGAGAGTTCTCAGGGGACGGCACAGCATTAGACCCTAGAAAAAAAATATAATATAATTACTAGCATGTAATTAATGACTGAACGAAAAACCCGGTATATAAGTCTTCAGAAATGTTAATCCAATTACTAGCATTACTAGTAATCTACATCTTAAATGAGTAATGCTGGTATATAAATCTTCAGTAATGCAAGTCTAACGATTGGCTTGTAATCAAAAATATTACCCTGACTATTAGCCAGTAATCAATGACTTAAATGAGTAATACCATTATATATATCTAGTAATATTGGTCCAGTTGTCGGTATGTAATCAATAACATAAATATTAGTAAGTAAGCAATGGCTTAAATAAGTATATATATATATCTTCTAATAAGACAATAAGACGTTTTATTTTGATATGTAAGAAAACGAATATATTTACGCAAAATTATTGGATATTTATTTAATTGTAAAGCGGAGGGTATGGCATTTATAATCGAAAACAATATCAGCCAAATGGCCGCCACAGCTACGCTTGCAAGACCATATACCTTTCATGAAATTTTTCATCACCAATTCACACATTTGCGGCTGCATGTCCGTAACAGTTGCTCCAGCTTCATTTTCGAAAAGTAAGGTACAATGACCCCACCAGACCAACAACCGTACCACACACTAACACGTTGAAGATGGAGAGACTTTTCAATAATAATTCTTGAGGGGGTCTCTTCCGAGACCCAAATGCGACAATTCTACTTGTTAACGTAGCCTCCGAGGTGAAAATGGGCCTGATCACTCAAGTTGATTTTTCGATGAAATTCCGGATCAATTTGATGTATTTCAAAGATCCAATCAGCAAAGACACGACATTGTTGATGGTCGTTAGGCGTGAGTTCTTGTGTTAATTGAACTTTAAAAGCCTCAAGACCTAAGTTTTATGTAAAATACGGTGTAATGTCGTTTGTGGAATGCCCAATTCCAAAGATCGACGAGAAATGGACAAATCTGGATTTTCCTCTACACTATGGGCTACAATAGGAATATTCTCAGTTGTTCTTGAGCGACGTGCATGAGTTCGATTCTTCACATCACTAACTTGTCCCAATAGCTCAAATTTTTTCACTAGCTTAATAATTTCTGACCGACAGGTGCTTCACAACAACCGAAAAATACTTTAGTTTTGTGAACTGTGACCGCGAAATTTTCGCCATTTTTGTAGTGAATTTTAATAATTTCAGTGCGTTGTTGAAGCATATATCGTTCCATTTTTATTAATGGCGTAGTTTTTACTTGTTGTCTGTCAAGTAGTTACAGGTTTAGGCATGACAACTGCTCAAATGGCGGGCTATTGAAAATGAAATGTCTTATTGGAACAACTTTCATATATATATATATATATATATATATATATATATAAAATCTCATTATTTATCAAGTAATCGACAATATTAGATGAACAATATTATTATATAAACCTTAAGCTTAGATGTTCTCTTAGGACGTTGGCCGAATCACTGCTTAGTCAGATGTGCTCATGTAGAGATTTAGAGATTACCATATATCCCTCGACGAATGCAAGTGAAAGCTTAATTAAGTCGTAGTCCAAAAATACGAAGACAGTTACTGAAACCACCTACTAATTTGGTGTGGTACTTAGAATTCTGTATGTTAGTTCAACTTTCCAAAAGAAACTTCAGCTGTCGAAAAGATCCTAAAGTTCCAAACAAAAATAATAGCAAATAGTAAAATAAAATAAACAATAATTAATGTTGCTACCTTAATTAGCGTGGACGCTAACGTACTCTTAATTATTCTACCATAAAACAAAGACTGCTCGCCAACAGATATTCAAACGATGACAACTCGCTTAGAAATAACAATAGAATGTTCTTGAAGCTTCAGAGAGTCAAAAATGTCAAATACGTGTATGCGGTGATGTGAATGTGACAAAATTAATATTATTGATACTAAGTAAATTAATAATATTAATTAGAATGATAAATTCAGTAGCGTAATAATATGAGTCAAAGAATTTGAGACAAGGTCTTGGGTCTTAGAGGAGAGGACCAGTATTTTCAGTATTATTCAATTAAACTCTCGAAAAAATTATTAGAAAAGGTGATATCAAACAAGAAAGAACGATCTTCAGTAACGATCATCAATGTACAACTTCCATCGGTGATGTAATCGTAATAGCAAGGAATTATTGAGAGTTTTGAAGAAAAAAAAGGCAAATAACATTCGTTTGAATCTAGATGAAGATAATGGGAAGTACCGACGTCATTGTAATGAGGGGGTTAAATATATGTAGTACAAGGGGTAATACACGTTTGACGAGGTAAATAAGTTCGTATATCTAAGACTGCAAACAGAAGAAGACATGCCTGAGGATCTAGAAATAAAATCAAGTATTGTAAAAGAAAATCAAAAATATAGGACCATTATTGCAGGATAATTTTAAGGCCTCTAGTAACATGCACGTAAGATCTGCGTATTAAAATAATCTGAAGAAGACAACTGGGAGAGAAAGATTCTGAAATTTATTTATGGTCGGGCAGGAAGAGGATACATTTAGAAAGGAATAGCAAACATAAACATAAAGGAATTATGTACGGAATCTGAATTATCCATATACAGTAGACCACAAGGAATTTTGTGATTAAGACACATAAAAATTTCCGTGAGGCAGAATATCAAAGGTCCTTCTGTATAGAAAACCGATAGGCAAGAAAAGAGAAGGAAAACCACGAGAAATATATCTGGATCAAGTACAAGAAAATTTGAACATTATTGGAATTGGAATGTGAAGCATCACTGCAACAATAGAAAAGAATGGAGAAAAATTGTAATTAAATATTTACGAGAATTTATATAACAGTTATCTAATAATAAGGTTAAAAAGTTTTTTCTTATATTCTACATGCGCAAGGCCAGTAGATCTGTAATAATAGTGATAAAAATAATAAATTCAATCATCTGCTTTGAACGTTATACTAGAGTAAAATCTTTTTTCTTCCTTTTCTTTTATAATAAAATAATGATGACTAGTATGTTTGTTCTCTTTTTCTCAAATCTTAATTGGCTAGATTGAAATGTATATTTTGCACTAATTAAAGAGTGTTACATAGGCCTTGAAGCATGGGAAGTATTTTTCCTCGTGTCTTTTGTTCCTTAATGTTATTTTACCATAACTTTTTAATAATGAATTAATATTTTATTAGGTAAGCTTATGAGCAAGAAAGCCTTGAAAAGCCTTGAAAAATATTTGTTACAAAATCGTTCATGTATTTCAAGAACATCGCTTTACTGAAGCCATAATATTTTATTTTGGTATATATTAAGAAATTTGAATATAAAGAAGTGATGTTATTGTAATGATGAAATTATTAAAATGAAGAAATTAAAAACTATGCTTTAAAGTTTTCCATATTACGAGTATTTAATTTGCAGGACTTTTGCAATTGATTTTCATATCGTGTACTACAAAATATTATAAGTATATTTAGTAGATTCTACATAATAAAAACAATAATTTTATTTTGATTTAAAATAAAGTTTGTGAGATATCAGTAACTTATGTATCGTTTACGAGTAAGAAAAGTGATGTCAATTCTACGTCGCATTATTTTTATCGGCGGCGGCGTGACGAATTGGAGAATATCGACATATTTTGTATTGTAGTTACTCTACCCTTCCAAATACCGTCTTCAGTGGCTAGCGTCGGTCGTTGTCCGGTCGGTCGCCGACCGATGATGTTCTAAACGTTTTCAGCCAGTCATAAATCTAACGAATTGCTCGGCTAGATCAGAATAAATACGTTATTCGTGGTGAAGCGTTTGAATTTTGTGGCAGAGACAACCCAATATCATCCTATAAAAATGTTAATCATGGTGCATGGTGCCTCGATTATTTTAGTTTATAATCTTCGATTCCTAATAAACGTGTTTCCATATAATTGCTTACCGTAGTGAATAAGTGCTCATTTAAGAATTATGATATAATTTCATGTTGGTCTCTAGTCGTTCAAATGATCATGGACAGTAAGTTTAAATTAGTGGTAACCGTAATAAAGACTTCGCATTGTATGGCACTATTGTAATAAACACTTCGAGTTCCAGTGGTAGAAAGCTCTAAAACTACTTCATTCATATTATATATGTAAATCCAGCACCAAAACTACCGATGCGGTTGCACCGTTTTGCTACACCACGGATACGTGCTGGTTGTTCATATTTCTACTGATACCATATTCGTAAAACGATACTGGTTTGACGGTCTATTTCAGTATGTCAAAACTTTTATTACGTTCTGTTCAAATTCATAATCTACATATTGCCTATTGTCTGATATTTCTTAGGAGTATTAACATTCAATTCTCTTTAACAAGTGACTTTGGTAAAGATAGAAGGAAAATGTACTCAACAACTACTGCATTTCTAGAATGGGAATTTTGGGTATTTAATATATTTTATAATGGTGTAAACCTATCACATTCATATAATTTAATTTCTCTCTTCTTTACATAGCAGCGTCAATAGTGTAGTGCGTATAAATTTAAGTACCTAACCACGTGGTAAATTTTTTTGGAATTCCTAAACCCATTTGATACCCGTTTATGTTAATATTAACTACTTTGCCTAATTTTTACATAGATTTTGCTAAAATGCAAGGGAGATTCGGAATTATCTAGACCGGATAAAGGAATACAAAATCTTCTAGAATTTTTTTTACCTTTTGACATAGTCACCTTGCAATGCAATACATTTAGACTAAAGATTTTCCAATTTTCGCATACCCTCCTATGATTGATCCGACCCAGCAAAATAAGCGACTGCCTCAGCTTTGATTTCATCATTTGAAATGATTTTTTATCCAGCGAGCAATTTATTAAGATTTGAGAAGAAGTTGTAGCTGCTGAGAGCCAAATTTAGCAAATATAACGCTTATGGAAGCAATTCCAAACAGAGGTCATGGAATTTCACAACACTAATCAGGCGTTTATGGTCAAATAATTTTTTTTGCAAAATGTGGACGGTTAGATCGAATAGCACTCTCATTTGGTTCAGTAGTAAGCACCCTCATTCAGTCCAGAAGCGAGGTGTAATATTCTCTGGTGAGAATCCTGCCTTGTTCCAAGAAATCGATTAGGACCACTCCCAAAAAATCTCAGAAACTTGTAATCCTGACGTTTCTGTGAACGGAACCGTTTGATTTTCTATGCTGTATTTTCATCTACTCTCGTTCACAGTTTGGTCTTGTGCTTTGTCTCTGGTGTGTAATAGTAAATCCAGGTTTAATCTATTGCTTAAAGCTGAAACACTGCTGAGAAGAACGCATTCGAATACGTTTATTATTGAATGCTGACAAACGCGATACCCATCGATCGGAAAGACGTCCAAAACCTCGTATGATATGTACTCGTAGTGTACGTGGTTTCTGGAGATCTTTGCAATGTCAGCAGGATAACATACCTTCAATCGACGACTATTTAATTTTTTAAGATTTTTGTACAAAATGGTTCCGTCAGTGGTAGCGGTTGTTAAACGTATGGAGAGTTTAACAATAACGACTTCATCATCTGCAATTATTATACGACTACGTTTAAATTCAATACTTTTTTACAACGGGAGAGTGGAAGCTAATGCCTTTTCATGTCTATCTGGGCTGAACCATTTAAAACAAAATACTTTATAACAATGTTAATAAATATTTGTCTTGTTCGATCACCACAAACAAGCAACTAAATACACACGATTGAAACATCCGAGCACGCTGTCTAGGCATCGTGATTAAAAATGTTGTAGTCATTTGGATATGCTAACACCGTTTCTATATTAGATCATTCCGAACTTCTCT